>JAQSEB010000150.1:0-1276574 GCA_030063045.1 Pratylenchus scribneri
TATCGAAAATGACCATAATAAAATGAGCATAAAAATTGGATAAACGAAGATTATTTATTAAAAAATTATTAATTGTTAAATATAATTGGAAAAAATTTTCTTAAAAGAATTAAAAATTCGTGAATGCTGGCCTAATTGAATTCAGATTGAAAAATTAAATTATAAAAAATTTCTTTTAAAATAATTTTAATTTCGAATAAATTTTAATTTTTATAAAATATATAAATTTATGTTTTTGAAATATAATTTTGAAATAAGATCAATAATTAATTCCAAATTAAAAAATTAAAATCTACTGAAAGCCCATGGCGTTAAGATTAAATGATGAAATCCGAAAAATTGCTGACTTTTTAAAAATAATTATGATATTATTTTTCAAAATTTCATATATTTATTTCGTTAAATATATATAAATAACTTCATAATAAAATAAATGACTTTTTCAATAAAAAATTTTAAAAAATGCAAATTTGCGATATGTTCGATGGTGTGAATAAGTCCGAATATAATTTCGGAATTGCTCTCCTCAGAACGAATTTTTGCACAGGATGAAAAGCAAAATTTTTTCGAATTTTCGCTGATATTGATCTTTCGGAATTCCGAAAAATTGAATCAAAATAAATAAATATATATACATCGCAATTTTTCATTTTCAATTTTTTTATGAGAAAAGAAAATAATTAACAAGGAACAAGGAAAAATATGATAATCATGAGCTATATCAGAAAATTTAGATAATTTATATAGGAGAAATTAAAATGAAACTGCAAATTAACTATTTCTAATGAAAAATTAATAACTTAAAAGCAACTTTATTTCTTAAAGATCTTTAAATTTTTATATAATCAATCATTTAATTAACAATTTCTAAAAAATGTATACTTAAATAAATTACTAAAAAAATTATCATTTATTAAATTGAAAAAAATAAATATATCTAATTAATTAAAGAAAATGATTAATAAAATATGAAAATTTATAGAATTTTTAAATAAGAAATATTTTTTTATTTTTATTTAAATAATTTATTTTTTAAATAAAATTTAAAAAAATAAATCTGTAAATTTATAAATTAAAAAGAATTAAATGTAAATAATAATTTTTTAACAAAAGAAAAAAAAGGATATTTTCTAATAAAAATATCTGTAAAATAAAATTAAAAAAATTAAAAGGTCATAAAACTTGACCCTTAATTCTATATCTTTTTCGAATAAATTTTACTTCTTATGAAATAAAATTTTTGAAAAAATATCAGAAATTTGATCTTATTAAATTTTTCAAGATATCGAATTATTTAATATATTATAAAATTTTTATAAAATTTTTAAGAATCTCAAAGGCCAGTTCTTAGAAATATCTTTAAAAATTATTCTGGGAACAAATAATATTTAATTTTCAAAAATTAAATTAATAAAAATTTCATTTTATAAATTATCCATGCCAATTCCGATTGTTGATTCAATTTTATTTTTCTTGCATATATAAAATAAATATATAATATATCTTATTTATTTAAAGTGGATATTAATTAATTTTAATATAAATGAGCTTAATTTATATGTCTAATATGATTTAATTCTTAAAATTTAACTGGATCAATTCTCTAAATATTTAATTAAATAATGTAAAAAATATATTTAATAAACTAATTAAAAAGCGCAACATTATTTACATAAATAATAAAGCTAATGATATTATATACCTATGAATTAAAATTATTATTAAATTCTTTGATCTCCAGCAGGTGGAAGTGCTCAATGATATGTTTATACAGCTCATCGAATGTATTAAGTAGATAAATTTATGTAAATTTTTTCGTGAGAATAAATGTAAAAATTTTTGAAGAAGAAAGACGTAAAAGATATTTTTAAGATAGATTATGTTCGCTTCATTCAAATCAAAAAGTGCAATTATCAAGTTGGATTTTCTAAATTGTTCAAATTACTAATCAAGAATTGAAGTACTTTATAAAGAAACTATTCGTGTTTGAGGAAAATAATTTATTCTGAATAAAAAAATAATTGGATTTATTTTTTATCATTCACCTTTATAATTTTTCAAAGAAATATTTATTTTCGTTAATTGGATTTTTTATGTAGGGCATTGGAAATCGGAAAATACCAGTTTCACATATTGGTAATGCTATATGGACCTGGATTAGAGAATATATTTCTATAAATTTATAGTAATAGGAGATTTCCCTAATTTTTTTTAATAATTGTATTCTCAAAATATTTTTTTATATATAATACATTTTAAAATAATAAAATATATAATAATAGCAGTCATGAAAATACTAAATTTTTATTTTTTTAAAAATTTAAAAAAATATACCGATGGAATAATTATTTATTCATTCAACTCTGCCTATTATAAAATTATCTATACTTGTTTGTAAAGAAGGAAGAATTATTTAGATGTAATAAAATAATAAAATTTATTTAAAATTAAGAAATTTTAAATTTTTGACATTATAAAATAAAGTTATAAAAATAAAGATGAACAATTAAATTTTTTGTATTTTTGGTAAAAAAATATTAGAAAAATTTAAAAATGAATTTCTTAAATTATTTATAAATTTAATTATTTTTTAAAAATAAATTTTTACAAAAAAAATTAGAAAAATTTGTAGAATAATTAATTAAAAATAAAAAGCAAAAGTGAGAATTTACCAAATGCTAAAATTTAATGCTTTTAAATGGAGAATCAAAATTTTAAAATTTCTAAAAATATTATAAAAATTTTTAACTTGAATCAAAAATATATGATAATGTGTTATATTCAATTAATTAAATAAATATAAGAGTAATATAGTTAAAATATAAAATTTATATTATAAGTTTATATAAATACACAGAAAAAGTTAAAAAAAAAGAGCAAAAATTTTTTTTAAATTATTTTGTCAATAATTTAATAAGTCAAATTGATAAGATTTTTTTGTAAATTTTCTTTAAATTCAAATGCCTTTAATGTGAAAGGCTAATGGGCAATTCGAAATATAAAAAAAATCGTTTATTCAAGCAAATATGAAAAAAAAATAATCAAGTAAATTAAAAGAAGAGAATTTATTGCGAATATACAACATGTACTTATTAATGAAAATTTGGAATTTTAGGGAGAGCATCGCGCTGATCTACAGAATTTAAAGAAATAACAAATAAAAAAATTTAAATGTGAAATATATAAAGATTATTATTCAAATAATATAAATGATTTATTAAAATTCTTATATGATTTAGAAATTAAGTCCTTAAATTATTTTAATAAAATTCTTCCGAAAAATTATAAACTAATAATTTTGCTTTGTATTTATATCAAAAACACAACTAAACTCACATTTACTATAATATGATATATGATCATTAATTTATAATTAATCAATTTTGTAAAATTTAAATTCAAACGATCATTTACATTTTAAAAATATTCTCGGATAAATTGTTATTTTCAATTTTTACCAAGTATTAACAACAAATATTCCAAAGTTTTCGATTCATTTTCCTGGAAAGCAATCTGCCCTGAAGGGTATTGATGCAGAAAGAACATCACCAAGTGGTGGTTTGGATGACATTCATGCAAATTATACTGTAACTCCAACAATTATTCCAACGTTTCTAGGGTAACACATATAATCTATTTCTTTTATGGTTGAAATAAGCAAGGCACGGTACAAAAAACGTTTGCTTTCTTTAAATTTAATATTTACTGAAAATATTGATAATAGTTTTTATTTATATTCTCATAAAAATTGTTGTATTATTTAAAATTTTGATTGAATAATTTGTAAGTTATAATAAAGATATTCAAAATTTGTCTTATTAAAATTTAATTAATAAATTTTTAATTAAATTATTTAAAAAATACTATTAAATAAATTAATTAAAAAACAATTTTTAAGAGCATCATCATCAATAGTCAACAGAATTTAATATTAGCATATAATAAAATGTATTTCCTCATGATTAATGGTCCTTTTGTGATGCATGTTATTATAACTCATTCAGTTATATTAAAAATTTATTTATTAATAATCCAAAATATTTTTTATAATATTTATTAAAAAATAATTCAAGAAAATTATTAAGAAAAATTTTAAATTCATTCTTAAGACCGAGAAGCTATTAATCATTATTTCATTGTTTGTATTTTATTTAAATTATCTTAATAAGGAATAAATCTTTTTAAAAATTAAATTTGGATGCCGTAGAATGTGGAAAAATAGATGAAAAATTTGGAATGATTTGAAAAGAGTGAATATTCCAAAATAAATAAAAAAATTAAAAAAATAATATCTTGATATAAGAATAATTAAATTATATATTTCCATATAAATTAATGGAGAGATTTGCAAAAATTAAATAAAATATTTATAGAGATTTTATGATAAGGTATAAAAATATTGTAAGATTAAATATGTCAATTCGTCTTCCCCTAAAAAAGTCCGAAAATTTGTAACAATCGCTTTTGCGAAAATTGATTGAGACCTAACTTGCCGAATTTTAACAAAAATGCAAAATATCTCTAAAAATAAATAGAAATTAAAATATAAAAAAATTTATTATAGCAATTGTAAATACTTATGATAAAACTAAAATTATAGTGAATAATAGTTTGAAGTTGCATGAAAAATTAATTTTAAAATATCTTATTTTTTATCAAGCATCATTATTGCTTAAAAATTACATTAGACAATTATTAAAAAAAAATTTATAAAAACAATTATTAAAAATATAATAAAAGAAAAAATTGAATAAATCAAGCAATTAAGAAAAAATTTATTATAATGTATCGAGAGAAAAAATATATTTATTGTTGAAAATACCTACCATTACATTTTTAGAAAAGAATATAAATTCTAGTTGAACTAATAGAAAGTAGTCGCAATACACGCAGCCAAAAATAGCTGTTGCTTCATGTTCGCTTCCTTTACCTGATTGTCTTTCTCCCTTGATTAATCGCACAATAATGATTCATCCAACAATTGATTTAAAAAAAGAAGTAATTTAAAATATTTTCAAATGGAATAAAATGAAATGCTGAAAATAGAAATGGAATAAAATGAAATGTTAAAAGTAGAAATAAATTTTTAATTTTATGAAGATCCTCTTCATGAACATAATGGAAATTTTCTCTGGGCTTTATTCATAATGATAGAATGAACAAATCGCGTCAGAGCGGATGGATATCATTGGCGGAGCCGCAAAAATTTCGTCAATATTGTTTTATTTACAATATGTCAATTCTAATAACGAGATCTATAACTATGAAATGAATGTAATAATGATAAGCATTTTTTACTAATAATTTTTCGTAATTTACAATAAAAATGTGTATTATCATAATCTTGTTTCATGGGCTTTTTAGCGCGAAAAAATTTACGTTTTTATTTGACCAAAATGATTTACGGTATTTTGTCCGAATTGCAAACATATTTTGATTTACTATTTGAAATTTTTTTAAAGACATAAAAGGATATTATAATTGAATAAATGATTTAAAAATTTGCTCTGATTATATTATTATTGTCTTAGGCATAAATATTCAATGGAAAAATACTCTTATAAGTGAAGAAAATATTATTATTTTATAATTTGATGATTAAAATATTTAAATCGTATTTCTCTCTTTTATAAAAATTTTAATTTTTTTAAAAATTAAATAATAAAAAATTTAGAAAAAAATATGTGCTTTTCTTTTTACAAATTAAAAAATTGCATTTTAAAAGTAATATTAATTTAATTAAGAAATACATAAATTAAAATTGAAAATTTCATACAATTTGTATCTGTTTGATTATCAATGATGATAGTTATTTGTGTCGGAATTCTTTTAAATTATTATTTAAAGAAATCTGTTTTAAATAATTTTAGAAAAATAATATTTTTTTTATTATAATAGTTGAAAGTCGTGCCTAGACCTCTACCCATGCCAGTCAAAATACAGCATTTTAATTCAATCATTTATTTCCAAAGTTTAAATACGAAATGCGCAATAAATTGGGAAATTGTAAATCAAAGTAAAACGTCAATTTAAGGCAAATTGCTTGGAAAGAGGTAGGGGTACAAATCGCTGAAGGGGAGAGCGGAGAAAATCCAAAGTCGAGTCTGCGTCCAGAACTGACTGAAAATGAGAAAAGAAGGGATTTATAAATGGGGGCGTGGACAATAAAATGGGAGGATAAATTGAACATCGAAAGTGGGAAGACGGAAATTGAGGGAAATGTGGAAATGTGATTGAGAAATGAAAAGTGAATAATGAAAATGGGGAAATAGGAAGCTGCTTGGACCTTTTTGGATTGGGATAATTTGTTTAGAAATTCCCAAAATAATTTTGACCAATTTAAAGGCACACAGCCTTACATCTCCCAACCTTCAATAGACTGTCCCTAGTCTCTTTTTTTTAAACATATTTCTGCGATGCATTTGACTCATTTTCAAAGTTTTTATTTTTCATTTTTCAAAATTTTTCTTCTCAATCTTCACTCCACCGGCGGCCAAAGACCGTCCCTGGTCACTTTGTCATTTCACATTTCACTTTATTTGAATATTTGGCTTGCTCACAAGCTTTGAATTTTATGCTGCCGAGTCAGCTTGAATGTCAACCGAGAACAGGCGTCCAGCAGAGTTCCTATGCCTCTACTGCCCCTGAACCAACCGTGACTTTTCTCGGAAAATCGCACCGAAGTATTTTATTGTTTTTAATGATTTTATTTATTTTCTTTTACTTTTTATTTTACTTTTTTTTTGAGTTCATCGCAGAAATATCACTAAACTATTTGAGAAAATAGTAGTAGCCTTTTTTTGACTTTGGGATTTGATTTGGCTAAATGATTTGGGAAGTTTTTTGAGTTTCCATCTTGAACTAATTGCTTGTGCTCCGCAGAGCAAAATTTGTACCCAGCAGCTCCCATTTTTAAAGAATAAGAAGAGGGAAGATTACAATTAAAATAATAAAGAATTATAATAAAATAAATTAGATGGAATTGGGGAAAGGAATGAGGGAATATTTATCAATGATTTTTCCAATCAATTTTGACCTCTTTTATTCTTTGCCATTCCTCGATATGAACCACTACTGCCTCCACCTCTGACGAACACTCTTCCGCCTCGATGGCCATTTCCATTTCGACCATCCACAATCACATTTTGCACATTGGGTCGACTTGGGCCAGGCTGATCATGAGCTGCATAGGCAAAACTAAAATTGATTGAATTTTCCCGATTTCCCTCATCCTTTTCTTCTCTGTTCCCAAATGTTCTCCGCCATTCCCGCAGGAATTCATTGTCGACCAATGGGCCATATTTGTCAATCAATTCTCCAGCATCCGTCCTTTTTGCCGCTCCATGGTATAATGCCGCAGCATATTCTTCCTTCACCACCGAGGTGGTCTCGAGCGCCTTTGAAATAAATTTTTGCCAAACATCACCTTGACTGACATGCACCAAGTCACCAATGATAAAAATGGCATGACGTGCACGGGTTAAGGCCACACAGGCTCTCCGATTGTCCTTAAAAAAGTCCATGCCCTGTTTAACCTGATTTTCACGATTCCTTGTCCTCGTTGTTATGAGGATGGCAATGTCGTTTTCTTTGGATTGAAACGCATCCACCGACACAATTTGGAGTTCATCATATTGGCCTCTTCGCTGGAGTTGCGCCTTTAGTTCAGCAGCCTGGTACAGATACATGCATAGAATTACAGTCCTTTTGAGAATGTTGTTGCCAAAATTCGAGACAAGAGAGTCGACTAGCATGATTGCACAATCAGTGTGTGAGTCATTTGTCAAAGAAGGTCCCAGTGGGTCTTGACGACAAAATCCAGTCGAATTTATTAGCACAATTGGCACATTTTGATTGGGAAGTAAGAAATTAGATCCCGTAAGTAATGCTCTTTCCTCCGCAGAGGTTCCTGGTATGAGCTTTTCATCTGGCTCATATTTGGCGAAAGAAATGCATTTTACCAATTCTGGATGGGAACGATAGCATTTTGTTAGGAAACTATACCTGATTCCGGGTGATTGCTCAACCTGCTCAAGCACTGATTCAAGCCCATATCCATTTTGTAGAATCGAAGGCAAGTCGGCTAAATGAACACCCAATTGATGTTTGTCTCCAGTCAGCAAAATTCTTTGGAGTTGTTCCAATTCGGCAACAATATGCACGACTACTGACCATTTTAACTGTGTGCTTTCATCAAAAATAAGTGTTTGCACATCCTTCAAACAATTTTTCAGCAAATCTTCCCCTAAAGCTGTTGTACAGAAAATTAATTTTGGTTTCTTTCGATCTGAATAAACAATACTTGCACCTTGTTCTCCAGCAAATCTTGGCATTTTTTCTATTTTTTCCATATATGCCTTCACAATGGCTTTCTCCTCATCATTCAATAATTTTTTGAACTCCTCAGAGTTTATTTTATTCACTAGAGTTTGTTCTCTTACCAATTCGATTTGATTTGCGTACTTAACCTTGGCCATGCCGCCGAAAAGGGCCATCGTTCCAATTTCGTCTAATTGCGCATTCCCACAAATATTTTGAACTGCTTCCACCAATTTGGTCACCGGAATGTTTGCACAAGCCATGAGGGCACATTTTAATTCCGGATTTTGTTCGATTAGCACTTTGAGTAGAGCCGCAGCCACTTCTGTTTTTCCAGTGCCACCAGGTGCTTGTTGATGAGCCAAAATGCCAATTCCATTGATCACATTTTCCGCTGTTATTCTTTGTCTGCCATTGAGTCTCCGCAGAGCTGAGTGCACTTGAACATTTTGATCCAAATCATTCACATCATCTACATCCTCCATGGTCATTCGCTCCTCTTCATCTTTTGATCTGCCAAGAAGAGCTGCCATTATTTTACCTTGTGGTGTGTCCATTTTTGCAATTCTTGACGGCACATTGAATTTGAAGCACATTAGCCTATCAAATAGTCCTTTGCCAGCCACAGGATGCACTACTGCTCGACCACCATTCATGAAGGCTTCATACTCTTCCTCCACATAGCCCTTTTTCCTTTCTTGAACATTCGTCAATTTCACCCATACTGAAAAAATGAAATGATTTGGTCTTCTACCTGCCACAATTTCATGATCACAAGCATATCCTTGGGCAAAATGCTTGTCCGCCAGTGTTGTTCTAGCTTTTACCGTTACCTCTGGTTCCCAACATTCAGCTAGAATGCTTATTTCTTCCTTCTTTCTTTCACCAAAACTTAATTTTACAGCATTATTCTCACCAAATCCGGCAATTCTTCCTTCAAATCGCGAGACCATCAATTTCCTTTGCTCCAATTCCGATTCATAGCCAATTGCTGCAGCCACTACATGTTCCACACATTCCAATTGATCATCATTGAGCTCCGCGGAGCATGGGAATAATTTAGGCAAACCATTTTCATTGTAATTGGGCCATTCCATTGTGTGAGGGCTAACGGCAGCCAGTGCACCAAAATTAGGCAGAATGTATTGTTCAGTACCTTGTCTAAAAGGGGATCCTGGTGGAAGGATATAATTAATTTCCGAAACAGTCCCATCAATTAATTTTGCGACAGTGACGTTCAGTAATTGACCATTTTTCAAAGTTGAGGGGTCAAACCCTTTGCATTGTCTTAGAATAAACCGTGAACAAACTTGTAATCCGCATGAAATAATGTCCGCTGCAAACTTCCCTTTGCTCCATTTAATTCCAATGACACAGCCGACCACTTCCATTCTTTCAGCAGTTTCAATGGCCAACAATTCCGTTGCTCTTGCCTGCTTTGGCAATATTCCTGTATTCGGGTTGAGCCAAAATTTCGTTCTGTTGTTCACGTCCTCTTGACGGGCAGCTAAATATCGATTTGCTTCGTTCCACCTGAATTTACTAACGATAATTATATCCCCAACCATCAGTCCAGTAAAATCATCCTCAATTTCTTCTTCTACCAATTTATCCTCAATCTCCATGAAGTAGGGCCACCAATTTCGTGAGCGGACGTTCTTCCGTGCCGCAATCACGTGACCTTCGTGAACTTGGCAAACCACATATTTCACCCCTTCCTCCTTCCTTTTCTTTTCGGGCATCTCTTTACCAGCCAGGCTATTATTAAAGCCCTTATTACCAAAACCACTCCCAGAATCCACATTTCCTTCATCCACATTCCTTTTCCTATCCTTTTTCTCCACAACTTTCCAACCATTTTCGTTCTCGAACCCCGCAGGGTTTAGATCATTTCCACTCTTTTCACTCTCCTCAATTTCCTCATCGTCTTTGTCCAATTGCTTCTCCGCTTCTTTCATTTGTTCCTCACTCAGAGGAATCTCTTCTCCCTCCAATAATTTTTCTTCTTCCTCATTGGTCACATTCTCGGTATTTGGCACCGTATCCACTTCCATTTTCTCTTCGGCCACGTCCATGTTTTGCAGATCTGAAACAATTTGATTGTCTTGTTCAACATTTTCCATTTCATTTTGTGCAATTTCGTTTACGAGCTCCGCAGAGCTTTCTTTCACTTTCCGATTTTTATTTCCTTTCCCCGCCTTTCTCCCACCTTTCTTGCCAGGCATTACAGCAGAAGAATAAGTTGCAGATTTTCTTTTTTTTTTTTTTTTAGAAGAAATTTGATTTGAGAGCGTTGATGAATTGAGAATTTGAATTTGTTTGCTTTTCTGAAAAATAGATGGGAAAATTAATATATTTAATTCTTATGAAATTTCCGCGGAATGAAAAAAATGGAAAGAGCACGGAATAAATGAGGAATAATATTCGGATTAACCTCGCAAGGTTTTGTATACACATATATTAACTTTGGAATTTAATGGTTTGATAATTTTGAAATTTTTCTAAATAATTTGATAATTTTTCTCGCTAGCTTTTCAAAAATGGGTATTAGCAGGCGAAATTTTATCTATTTTGTGGGGAATTTCAAGCTTTATAATCGCCTCTGATAGTACTTTATAGAAAAGAATCAAACTTGAAAAATTTTGCCAAAAAGATAAATGGTATGCGGATATTCAGAGGGAAGGATTTTCAAAATATCTCAGCTCAGCGATGATGCTGCATTATTGCCAGACTAAGATTGAAGGACAGTATATTTATCTGCATTTTGGGCCATAAGCTATTCAAGAATTCGAAAATCCTATGGTGTTGATATAATTTGAAATTTGGGTGATTTGAGCTGGAATTTCAAATATTTTTGAACTGTTTATCAATGTAATTATGGAATTGGATCTTCACGGGCTGTTTTTGGATAGTGCCTATTATATAAATATTTTATTTAGAATTGAGTTTGAAATGGACTGGGTTTAACAAAGTTATTAAGTTTTGAGAAGAAAAAAAAAGAAAAAGGGGGAAAAATAAGCGCGCATACAAGGATTTATGGCGAATTGTTTATTGTTGGTTCCCAAATAGAATGTTTTCGTTCTCCTCGGAGAGAATTTTGTCGTAAAATTGGAATACGGTGTAAGTAAAATGTGTTGGGGAAAAAATGATTTGCATTTTCTGGTCAGCCTCTTCCTTTTTTTTTTTTTTTTGGACTTTGCTCAGTCTTATTATTCACTTTTGAATTGAAGGCGTCGTTTTCCTAAATGTTTTGGATGGTTTCGCCATTGGCTATTACCCATCTCCTCAAATTTGCTCTGGGCACATTGCCCATCTCTCTTAATCTCCTTGAGAGAGCATTCTCTAAGTGTCTGTTTATTCTTATTTGGCTGACCCAATACCCCAACTGAAAAATGGAAAGAATGATTGCTATAAGAGTAAACCAAAGAAAAGAGGGCGTTTCTTTTTGGTGAATTTCTTTTTCCTCCGATGAATGAGCAATTGGAAAAAGGGAAAGTATCATTAAAATGGAAAGTGAAATTAAAGTTTTGATCTGGGGATTTCTGTATTTGTTGGGTCTTAGGTTGTACCCTTTTTGTTCCCCTCGGGGATTTTCATGATTTTGACTTGCTAAATTATCTGAGTTTTGGTTTGTTTGACCATTTTCTAAATCGATGTTCCTCTTTTGGTTTTGTCTGTGATTGAATCCAGCTTTACCTTCAATTTCTTTAGCTTCTGCTTCCGCCAATGCTTGTTGTTCCTCTTCCGGCAATTCGGGAATTGTGCAGACTGGTCCCCGGCCTTCAACGCATTTTTTGAGTTGATTAATATGAACAATTCTTGGGTTAGCTTGTGGAGAGGTGCAACTGGTGATGGTGACCAAAACTCCATCAATTTCTACCACTCGGAAAATTCCTTTCCAGGGCAAATGGAACTTTTTCGAAGTACCCTTTCTACCTTCATAATTTCGCAGCAAAACTCGGTCACCAACTTGGATAGTCGGATTTCTTACTAATTTATCATATTGGGCTTTTGCTTTAATTTGAGCATCTTTATTGGCTGCCGCGGCAGCTTCCCAAGCATTGCGCAAGGAATTTACCAGTTTTGCTTTAAACTCACCTTCTTCAGTAAATCCAAGTGGTTCTCTAGCCTTAGGGTCCAAAATTTGATCAACACAAAATATCGGATCACGACCAAACATGAGGAAGAACGGACTCTCGTTTGTCGATGCGTGCACTGAGGTATTGTAACAAAAGTTTGCGCAGTCCAAATATTCATCAAAGTTGGGTTCATCACGCGTGATGTATTTTGCAAAAATGTTATGAAATGTTCTAAAGGACCGTTCTGTGATGGCATTTCCTTGACTCCAATGAGGTGTGGCATAGGATTTGTTGATGTAGAGCAGTGAGCAGAATGATTTGAAGAAGTCTGAAGTAAAAGCTGATGCACTATCTGTGAGTAGTTCAGTGCAGCCTCCGAATTTGAGGTAGCAATTGGTGAAGAATGCTTTGGCCAGAGTTGTTGCCTTAGCATTAGGTACTGCAATTGAGATGACATATTTGGTGAAGCAACAAATTATATTCAAAATGTGCTTGTTTCCTTTATCTATTGTTGGAAAAGGCCCAGCCAGGTCAAGGCCAACTTTGCCAAATAATGTGTTCGCTGGTGGCATTTGCATTTCCGCTCGATAAGGAGGGTTAGGCGAATGCCTCAATTGACATGTTATGCACTGTTTAGTCCAAGTGACGATGTCCGCATGCATCCTTGGCCAAAAATATTTTTTGCACTTTTTAAGTGTCTTTTTGAGGTTCATATGACCACCGCCTAAAGGGGAATTATGGAATGCCTCAAATATTAAGGCTCTAAGTGAAATTGGAATGAAGATCCTTGGAACCATATTTGGGTAGTGAAAATAGAGAATTCCTCCATTAACACAAAGATGTTCGGCTTGAATAGCCAACTCATCTTTTTCATCTTCTTTGATCCCCGCAGGGAATTTTCCACTATTTATAAATTCAATTAATGCACTACATTTTCCATCTTCTTTCTGTTCTTTTATAATGTCGATGAGGAATGGGTTTCCTGCATTATCCCTTACTGTTAATGCCAGAAGTGAATTTTCATGAACCACGCGTGGTTTTATATTGAGGGAAAGACAGACTGGGAATTCGGCAATATCCTCTAACTCATCCAAATTGTCCAATTCCTGTTCAGCAATGTCCTCATGCGGCAATCTCGAAAGTGCATCAGCCAAAACCAAAACAGGAATAATCGCCGATTTAGTTTTCCTTTCTCCACCTGATCTGGTCAGTCTGTTGATTGATGGTCCTGCGTTTTCACCTTCTCTTGCTTTATAAAAGATGTGCCGGAGCAACGAGAGCAATAAATCATAGGACCTTTGATGAGTTTTGTGCCAGTGAACCATCACTTTGTCTCCTGGATTGACTTTGTCGAGATCATTCATGGTCTGCTGTAATGGCTTCATGATCCATTCAAAGTTGGGGATTTTTGATTTGTAGAAATTGGCAATTCCAATAAAAATTCTCAAATCCCCCAGACTCATTGGAATTTTATAATGGCATTTTACCGTGGGCTCTGACCCAGTCAGTAGTTCGTAAAGCCATTTGCCGTATTCAGATTGTATTTGATTAATTTCCGAAACATCCAAAGCTGAGGAGGTGTTTGGTTCGTTTTCGAAAGCCGCGGCTTTTCCAAATGAGATCGCACATTTTTTAAAATCAAAACTTACCTTTCCCATTTTTGTCATTGTATCACATCCGATGATGAGGTCAAATTCGGTAAAGGCACCAGGTGTGTCTTCCAGCACCAAAATATTGGCATCAACCGTTTCGCCCAAAATATGAATTCTGGTGTACGTTTGGCCCTTAATTGTTATCGAGTTATTTCCCAAACCTGTCACTTCTCCTGTAGCCTCATCACATTTGATCATCCATTGGCGTACAATTCGTTCCGGTGCTACTGTTACATCAGCTCCCGTATCAAAAATGACCCTCGTCAAATGGCCACGAACAAATGCCAATGAGATTGGACAGTTTGAAGGATTCCCCGCCCTATTGAGAACATTTACCACAATTGAATTTCTTCGTATCGTATTTGATCCCCTCAGGGAATTTGAGGTATGGGCTCGGAGAATTGAGGATCACCTGGCATTGTGAGACAGTTGGTGGCCAGTTTTTAGGATTTCCGGGTATTGGTTTTCCAATCAACATTTGATCCAGTTCATGGTTCTCCTCCACGGCATTTTGAATAGCTTTCCTCATTGCACTTTGTCCTTTTGAGCCAATTAGAAGTCTTCCAAGTCGACCTTCACCAACTCTTGCTTCCAAAAATGTTAAAATCATTCGGATAGCCACATCCAACCCACAAATGGCTACCACAATTGTGATTATTTCTTTCCAAATTTTTGTATAATCACCAATTGCACCTTTTACAATGGTTTCTTCAGCTTCCTCCCATTCCTGGGATAAGCTTGCTTTAACCAGACCTTCTTCTTTATGAATTCTATAGGTTAATTCACTCAATCTGACCATATTGGTCGTGTAGGAATGGGTGGCTAAGTCGGTCAAATTCAATAAAACCATTTGATGAAATGCATAAGATTGGAGCTTTGGGATTTTTATTTTCTTTCCCAAATCCATTTCAATTTCATTTGGAACTTTCGTGATCACCTCAGTGATTTCTCCACTCACTTGATCGACTTCGATCGCCTTCCCATCTAATTGGATTAAAATTTTCCGAAATTCGACACAAGGTGCCTTTCGTGAATTTGGGGTGATTATCATGTTTGATGGATCAACAAATGCTAAATGTTCCTCACCTCCTGCTTTGAAACTGATCGGCAGCAATTCGAAACAGCTCTCATTCGAGCCAGTTGCCTTGAACTCATATTCATCATGTTTGAGTGGAACGCAGGGCCAAATTTTGAGTAGAGAAGTTCCCGCTTTCTTGGCCACCAAATAATTGTCATTGAAGATGGTTCGAGCCAAATTTGTCGGATTATTCAAGTAGGATGATTCAACCCATCGGCGAGTGTCCTCAGCAAAATCACAAAATGCCTTCAAGGAATGCAGAAATGCGAAGTTCACCGAGTCAGTAATGGTTGAATGTAGAAAGGTGAGTTGGGCAGCCAATTGTGAAGAGGTTACTGCTCCTTCAGTGAGGTTGAATTTCAGCCATTCTTCTTTTACCTCTCTCTTCTTCCTTGGAAAGTTTTGCACCGCTAGCCCTTGATCTGAAATTGATAGATTTTTCCCACAATCAATCACCGTTTTGGTAGAACTGAAAGTCAGTCCAAGTCCTCCATCATCCGAAAGCCAAATTTTGCCAAGCTGTCTTCCATCCCACGCTCCAATTGGGGAATATCCGCACATCTTTTGTGTTTCTGGCTTCCAAACCAGCACGGTCTTGTCATCGAGGGTGCAGTACCCCTTTTCATATGGACAATCTTGAGTGACTCCCGCGGGAGTAATTATTGTTTTGGCACCAAAATGTGATTCCACTTTTGTCTCAAAAGCATAACAGTTTTCGCTGCTTACCGTTTTCCATGAGAATGTTCCCAGAAACCACATCCTTGGAGTCAGATCAATTTTGTTTTCGGTTGCCCATAGGCCGGAATCATTTTTGAGAGTGCCCAAATCGCATCGTTTGTGTTCAACAATTCTTTTACACTCTGAAAGAGTCATTTCCAATTGAATTGGGTCCAGTTTCTGGTCAACTGGGACATTAGAAATTGTTGTGTACTTACGGGCATTTTTCCTGATTTTGCGACAAGCCCAAGCAGAAGTTGAATATTCCAGTACATTTGGCATAAGCACAGTGTGCCTCTTTGGAATCACTTGGTCACTGGCTTTTGGTGTCAATTCTGGACAAAGATTCACTTTGGGCAACTCCCAGACCATTCCTTGCTGTTGAGTTTGGCAAATCATGGGATGTTTTGGAATTGGCAATGAATGTCCAGCCAAAGCCTGTGCCGCCATAGTCAGGATCATTAAAATTGAAAAGAGGGGAAACATGGTTGGCGATTTGACCATTTCCCATCCGGCAATTTTGACGGGTTTCCTCTTTATTTGGGTTGGTTCTTCCTTCTTTTCTGGCACTTCCTGAATAGACAGGGCTTGTTTGGTCGCCTCAGCGACATTTCCATGCTGCTTCAATTTAAGTTCATGTATATCTGCTGCCAAACCTTCCATCATTGAGATAAATTGAGAATCATTGCCTGAAGCGTTCACTTGATTCGCCGCATTCTGCATGTAATCCCGTTGTCTTTTATGGCAGTTGAAGGCAATATGTCCCTCCTTGCTGCAGTAATGACAAATTGGCCTTGAGTTCCATCGGCGATCATTCCTTGGGAAGTTTCGGCCGCCACCTCGACCACGTTGGTTCCTGTTCCAGTTGTTTTGTCTCGGATTTTGCCAATTTCGATTGTTGTTTTGCCAATTCTGGCCATTATTTCGTTGTTGTTGACCAACTGGTTGAGCATTCCCTCCAGTTGGTGCCCAAGTTTGGAAGTTTCCTTGAGGGAAGTTCGGTGGATTGGGCTCACTTACCGCATTCGCTTGTTGCAGCGGGTTTCCTTCCTTTGGCTTATTGACTAGCATCATTTCGGCTTCCTGAGCCTGCATGCATAACTCCTCGAAGTTCCTTCTTCCCGTCAGTCCAGCCATGCGCAAAATGAAGCTAATCTCGGGCTTAAGCTTCTCAAGCAGAGTCCGGCATAAAATTTCTTCTTTGGCCGCAGCCGTATGGTTGTCCGAAGTTGCCTCAACTAAAGGGATTAATCGGTCCAAAAAGGTTTTCACCGTTTCGCCATCCTTTTGTTTGCAGGCCGCCAATGCTTGGTAAGTCAACTCACGCCTTTGAGGTGAATCCATGGCACCACGAACATTCCTCAGTGCATTTTGCAATGTGTTTTTCTCTGCAGCAGTCAAATTGTCGAAAATTCGGCGCGGCATTCCATCAAGGGAAAGTTTGAATCGGCTGAGCTTCTTTGCTTCAGTCCATCCTTCACCATGGAATTCCAAAAAGTCAACAAATTTCTTTGTCCATCTGTCAAACTCTATCACTGAATCACTACTAAAGTTGGGTAAAACTTGATTGTTCTCCGCAGAGACCATGTTGATTTGAACAATTGGTTCATCATCTATCCATGGATTAGTTCTTTCCCCATCCCTTGGGGATTCAGGGGGTGAATTAGCATGCACCGATCCATCTGCATTGTTGGGTATTGGTTCCTCTCGCAATATCTCAATGTTCTCTTCATCTCCTAATCGAATTCTTCCCGAGAGACCGTCCATTCTCTCTCCTATTGTTCGAAAACCTGCGTTGATCTCCTCAGAGATTTGTTGCACTCTCAAATTGGTTAGAGTGACCCGTCTATTTAGGAGTCGGACCGTTCGATTCACTCCATCCTCAACTCGGATAACATCCGAGTGGACTCGATCCAAATCAGAAATTTTGGCCGCATTGCCCATTGTTCGTCCTTGCAGAAGATTTCGGTCTACAACACTCAAATCTAATTCGTTCTCATTAGCATTCTCGAACCCCTCAGGGTTGAATTGGTCAATCTGTTCCACTTCCATCAGAGGAAAATGGAGAAATAGAGTTGAATTTGATTTTGTTTGGGAATTAGGGGAATTTGTTCGCTTTTTGCTTGAGGTGATTTGATAGCTCTGAAATTTGAGAACGCGATTAGGAAAGGGAAAGGTTGCTAAAGGGGAAGGTTGCTACTTGCTAGCTGAAGGCAATGTTGAGTGAATACTGAAGACTGAATGAGAATGGGCATTATGGCTCGGGTTTATATTGGTCGGCCACTTTGGCCACTTTATTATTGCCCGCTGTTGTAAAGTCTGGGAGAATACAATTCCATTAGCTAAAATCCCGGAAGATTGCCTTAAGTGGTTGATCATTGTCCTCCTTATCGCAATTTATCATTTATCCTGATCGCCATTCCCCTTCTCAAAATCTTTTTCGAGCTCCGCGGAGCTTTATCCAAGTCCATTAAAGGGACGGAAATGTTGATTTCCCACGATAGTACCATTGCAATAATTTATTTGTGCTCCTCGGAGCATTAAACATCCCCATTAGTGGATCGGAATCATATTGCTTTCCCAGGGTTTAATCGCCACTTTTTCCTCGGCCACTTTATTGCCCATCCATTTCTTAGAATATGTGAGGGGGCGAACCGCGGACTTTGCTCAACAATGGATGGATGGATGGCGGAGGGGGGGGGGGGGGGGAAGGGTTGGAGGGGAAAGATGGAAAGGGCGAAAGAAGGGAAAGGGCAAAGAGTACCGTAAATCTTTAGCCCAAACAAATGGTCACATCTAATCTGCATTTTTTTTGGCGCTGGGAATAGGATGGGTAATGTGGCTTGGGAATAGCAGTTTTGAATTGAGGAGAGGTCAGCAAGAGCTCGCCAAATAAACAGATTGGGGCTTAAGATATGGTATGGAAATGTAAATCAGCAATGGCTCAAATAAATGTTGTAGGATGAAACCATTCAAACCCAGAGTGAGAACAAAATTGTAATTCATCCCCGCGGGGGTCAGATTATTTTCATAAAATGTCGCTGGGAATAGGAAGGGCAATATGGCTTGGCTAGGAATTGGTGAATAATAATTTGGCGTCGGAAGAAGGAAGGGACGGGCAAAAAGAGATGGGAATTTCACCTTCTTCCATTTAACAATAAAAGTGGCCCGCGGGTCCCATTGCATTTGCTCGGTGCTGGGCTTTTGAATTAATGAATGGGCTGGGAGTAGCATTTTTATTTTGAATTAAGGAAAGAACAGATATAGCCCGCCAAACGTTCTAGATTATAAAGAAAAGCGCAATATGGAATAACGGGTATCAAATGAATCCTAGTTTGGAATAAAAACTCAAATAAGTGGAAATAATGAAAATAAATAGCACAAATAAGAAATGAATAACCTTAGTTTATCCCCGCGGGGATCGGATCCGTTTTCGCAAAATAGAGGCCTAAAATTTATTGCTAGCACGCAAACATTTTCCCAAAATATTCAATTTAAATCACTTTCGAGCACCTCGGTGCCTGCAGGTCTTATCCGGAGATTATTAAGCGCGCATCCCTCAAGGGGCGAGAGGGAACTCAGACAATATCAAATTTTCTTTCCCCTTTTTGGTTGTACTTTGGTTTTCGCTCATTTTTATTTCCCTTCATCTTCACAAACTTCTTGAGCACCGCGGTGCCGAATTCACCAGTCCTTTTTCCGGTCCAGTTATTACTCATGCTGTCTGGCTCGGTCGGCTGGAACCATTCGGTGCTACCAGTTGAAAGTCGTGCCTAGACCTCTACCCATGCCAGTCAAAATACAGCATTTTAATTCAATCATTTATTTCCAAAGTTTAAATACGAAATGCGCAATAAATTGGGAAATTGTAAATCAAAGTAAAACGTCAATTTAAGGCAAATTGCGTGGAAAGAGGTAGGGGTACAAATCGCTGAAGGGGAGAGCGGAGAAAATCCAAAGTCGAGTCTGCGTCCAGAACTGACTGAAAATGAGAAAAGAAGGGATTTATAAATGGGGGCGTGGACAATAAAATGGGAGGATAAATTGAACATCGAAAGTGGGAAGACGGAAATTGAGGGAAATGTGGAAATGTGATTGAGAAATGAAAAGTGAATAATGAAAATGGGGAAATAGGAAGCTGCTTGGACCTTTTTGGATTGGGATAATTTGTTTAGAAATTCCCAAAATAATTTTGACCAATTTAAAGGCACACAGCCTTACATAATTTATATATTTGCTACCGCATCAGGGTTAGACAAAGGATTGATTGGATCATTTATAATTTTTTTAATAACGTAATGAAATTATATATTCATTAAAATTAGAGAATGATTAACTTTTTAAATAAAAAGTATAATTTCGAAAATATTTGATGTTATATAAATAATTGCCGAATGTTAATTACAAATTTATTTTTTTTCAATGAAAATAAAAATATTCATTTTTATAAATAATATAATTAATTGAATAAAAAATTTCAAATAAATTAAAAAAATTTTGTAAAAAATATAAAAAATGTCTTTATGGAATAAATGAATATATTGATTCAATAGAATGAACTGTTTTTTAAAGCGTAATAAAAAAAATATAATCATAATTAAAATTTTATTTATGGAACAAATGAATATATTGGTTCAATAGAACAAACTGTTTCTTAAAGCGTAATAAAAAAAATATCATCATAATTAAAATTGTTTAAATGTCAAATTAAAACAAAATAATTCAAAAAATGTACCAATTGGCGAAAACAAAAATAAGATCTGATGCTCGAAACAACGCATAAATGATCTAAACAAAGAATTGAAGACATAGTAAAAATAATTGTATGAACATAAATTTTAAAATTTTAAATATAGTGAATTTAATTATAATTCATCAATATAATTTCTGACTTTAATAATAATTCTTCGTCATATTTTGTACAACAAATCTGCAAATAAAAGAATAATAATAATAGAATTTTTAGAAAAATAAATTTAATAAAATAAATTTTAATTAATATTTATACTTTGAATTATAGTTTTTAAAATAAATAAGAATGATAAAAAAAATTTTACAATAAAAATTAAAATAATAAATAAATAATTCTTTAATTTAAAATTATTAATATATCTTAAAAGAAATAAAATATTGATATTATAATGAAAAAAAAAATAGCTAAGAAAATATAAAAATTATAAATTATTTCAAAAAAGATTTTAATAAATATACTAGGATAAAAAAATGATGAAATACATTACAAAAAAGATAATGCTAGTAAAATATTATATTAATAAGCACAAATTATATTAAAAAAGAATTTATTTCTATTTGAAGGAAATTATTTTAAATAAAAATTCTCTTATCATGAATTTGAAGAATTTATAACAAGTGGCGAACTTTGCAGGACGAATGATAAAATTTAAATAATTTAATTTTAAACAAGAAATTTCACTAATATTATTTGTTATTAATTTTTAATAAATAATTCACAAAATTTTATACTAATAATTATTTCTTATTTATGTAAAGAATTATAATTAGTAATCAGAAATAAAATGCATATTTAATTGATTGTAATATAGTAAATTAAATAAAATTTTTTAATATGATATATAAAAATATTCATGAAAAAATAAATAAATTTTTTATTTAATAAAATAAGTCAAAAAAATATCAAAAATGAAAAAGACACTTTCACTAAGCAATATGATAAAATTTATTCTTATGAAACTAAATAAAAATTTATATAGAAATTTATACTTCGATAATATTTTTTTAAATAATAAATAAATAGCGGAAGAATTTAAATAAAAAAATTATATTTTAATAGTATATTATTATTTGTAAAATTAAAGTTGATTGAGATCATGAATAAAATTAAAAATAAATTTAAAAAACTTATTATAAAAATATTTTCGATTATTAAAAAAAGATGAATAATATTAATTTAAAAAATATAATTTTAATTATTAAAAATACTTCACTGTATTAAATATTTATCAAAATCAATACATAATAAAAAATAGGACATTATTTTTAATCTTTCTATCCAAAAAACTGGATTCATATCGGCTTATAATTTCGACTTAGAATAAATGGAAAAAGAGCAATTCATCAAAAAAGGCAGCCCTTAATGAATTTTGAAAAATATTTTTATATAAATGAAAAATTAATATTAACTTTGTTTTATAATCCTAAATTTTTTAAATTTATTTTTGATTATGTTATAAGTAATAGCTTATAAAATTATATAGAAATAAATTAAAAGATATTTAAAAATGATGAAAGCACTTAGTTATATTATCAGAAGTATATAGATTGATGCAAAGAAATAATCAGAGAGTCTCTTAAATTACAAGAAAAGTAGAAAAGGGATGAACGAATCGTACAAAAAAAAATAAGAGAATTGGAAATTTTTCTAAAATTTCAGATAAAAATATCTTTAATAATAATTAACTAAAAAAGGTAGAAAATATAATTTGATAATATATAATTAAAAAAAAAATTATCAAAAATATAGGTTTATTTAATAATTATCCAAAAAAATTATATAAAATTTTTGATTAATTTCTGTTATTTTAAAAATATGGTTTTGGTCTAGATTCTTGAAGGAATGAATATGATTAATCCTGGAATTTTCTATGATTAAAATTCTAATGAATAATAAAATTATTGATTTTAATAAACAATCATAATAAATTTAAAATTCCTAAATGAGTTAAAATGATTAAAAATTAAATTGGATTTTCTAATTACATTTTAAAATTATTAAATTTTATTTAAAATATGAATAGAAAATTAATTTTACTAAAATAATTTTTCTGTCAATCAATTACATTTCTTCAAATGGACGATAAATGGTTTATAAATCTATATATTAACAATTAACAAAAATTAAAAGCTACTGTCGGCTGGTTGGACAAGTTGGAGCAATGCTCCCGCTGGTTTTGATCCCCGGTTGAAAAAGTTCAAAAATAAAATTTATCCGATTGAAAAAAAATGAATTGATGCTTCAAAAATGGCTGGGTTGGGAGATTGCAAAAAACGGTCGAATGAGATAGGAAGCATGAAAATGAGGGAGGAAGGCTTAGCTTAAATAGTGGCCCCGAAGGGCGGAGATGTATGATGGACCCGGAGGAAAAAATGTCCCGCAGAAAAATAAATGAAAGTGAAGAGACCAATCGATTGAAGTGAAGGCAAAAATGGCATTAATGGGGGAGTAAAAATAAGACACATCAAGGGAAAAATCAAAATATTATGAGGGATTATGGATGGGAAATTGCATATGAATGATTAATGTTGAAAAGGGGGAATGGGGGGAAAATGCCCAGCTATGAAAAATGCATAAAATAAAATAAAATTAATCAATTAATAATTCATCCAAATTCCACCAAATTTCCAACTTCTTTTTCGCCCATTATTCTTCACATTTTCCAACAAAACCGATCAAACTCGTCGACTTTGTCGACAGTCCCGCCTCCGAGGTTGATGTGCATTCCCCGATCAACGGCCAGAATATCGTTCGGATAGGCCACGGGATGACAACATGGATGGATGCCAACGTTTTGCCGGTTGGGAAAGGGGACTTGGGCTTCTTTTGCGGTGGCTGGATCTTGAAGGGGAATTGCCAGATTTTCGGGGAGGGGAACTGGGATGACGACAATGGCCAGAAGTTGATGAGGAACTGCCGGATTTTCGGGAGGGGGACAACTCCGAATAATCACCAAAAAGACGATTCAAACGCCCCTTCACCACTTCCTGGGACATGTGATCCTTGCTTTTCCTTTCTTCACTTTTCACTCCCAATGGGCAACCAGTCGCATTTTTGTTCTTGACCTTTTCCCCTTTTTGCCCAATTGGTTTTAACTTCTTTCCGACCTCCTTTGCTTTCTTTTGGGCCTCCAACCTTCGGTTCTCAATTTGTTGAGGGGAAGGGGGTGGCGTTTTTGAGGCATTGCTTGGGCCACTCATTTTTTCATCCATTCCCATGTTATTAACCAAATTAGGGGAAACCTGCTGGCCATCCAATTTTGCCACTTTCGCGTCATTTTCAACAAGGTTTGGGGAATTTGGGAACATATACAGGCCACCCATTGTTGCCAATTCTTCATCAACTTTTGCGGCTTGCTCGGCCCCATTTGCCTCCATTCCCGGTGCCCTTGGACCATATTCACCGGCATTAACGTTTGGGGTGGTTTTTGGGGAAGGGATGCCATCCACGCCCTCCGCAATCAATTTGCCGGCCATTATTGGGGATTTTGGGGATGTGCCATCCTCTGCCACCACAATAGTTTGTCCATTGGCCAAGCATGCCTCCGCCATTCTGGTCTCCTTTTGGCCAACCTCACCATAGGCTAAAGAATGAGTGGGGAGGGGAGGGAGGGCCATATTAATCAATGTCAGTTCCATATTTTGTTTTTCCATGTGGGGAGGCAGCCGAGGCCCATACTCCTGGCTGCATATTTTTCGAACACTTTGAACGGCTCTATACCGTTCCATGGCACATTCGACTTTCTTTTTACCTCCAATTGGGAACCCGATAGTGCCGTCCGATTTCCGTTCGGGGAGATATTCTAAAACGTTAAGCAAGGGGTTCTCTCCTCCTTCTTTCCATTTTTTCTCCGCCTTTAGCTGAACCAATCGAGCCGCTGTGGCCCGTTCCCAATCCGACTCTAATTCGGCCCTTTCTTTGGCTTCTTGCTCCTCCGCCCATTTTTCATTGAGACTGATCCCACTTTCCGGCAGTTCTACTCTGGCCAGAAATTGGATTTTCCTAGAGTGCTCTTCTAGCACTTCCTTAGGGATTTTTTTCATTTCTTTCGCCGAAAGGGTCCAATGATCCACATTCTCGGTGGGCTTTATTGGAAAGGTTGCTTCGACCCGGGCGGTCACCGAGTCACTCTTGGCGGCAAAAAGGGTGACCGCCGCATATTCCTCCTCCTCTTCTTCATTCAAAATATTATCATAAACCTCAACCACATTAATTTCAGAAGAGCTATTCGGTGCCGCCGGGGACACCGGTGAATGTTGCACATGGGGCTTTGGTGCGGCCGGGCACACTGGTAGTTGTTGCACATTGGCCTCCACATTGGCAACCATTAACAAAGGTGAGTCAAAATTGTCAGCCACATTGGTTGCCACCAATTGGCCAGTCAAGGGAGGGGGTTCCAAACCACTCGGCATTTTTGACGTGCCACCACCTGGAGGGGATTGGGGAGGGGATGTGGAACTGGAAATCCTGGGTGGCTGGTGTTCCCCCGGTGATTGAGCGGTCATTGGTGCCCTTAATGATAAAGCGGCCAATTCCTCCTCTTTTGCCAACTCTCTTCTAGCTTTCACCAAAGCACAAAGATGGTCCCAATCTTTAGCGCCATAAAGTTTAACCAAATGATCTTTATCGGTTTGATTTTTGGGATGCAAAATTGTGGTGGGGATAGGGAGGGGATCCGATTGCAGCGCTTTTCTCTGTTCCCTTTCCAATTTTTCGGCTCGTTTTTGGGCTTTTTCCTTTTCCTCCCTTTCCCTTCTTTTCCGGTCTAAGAGGGATGGGCGTTCCACCGCATTCTCACCAATTTTTTCTGGCCCATGCTTCGCCAATGTGCCAGATTTTGATTTGGGAACAAACTGTGGGCAAGCACGATCGCAGCTTCTATGTCCGGTCACCCCACATTTTTTTGCATGAATCCGGACGGCGCTTTCCTTGGCTGATTTGAGCCGCAACCACTCCCGTACACCTTGCATCCGGTTGGCGCGCCTCCATATTATTGTTTTGATTAATTTTGGAAAATATGTACGAAAGATATGTGGAGGCACAAATATTTTTCTGAAATGTGAAGGGGCAAACTTCCACACTCTGTCCGAAATGGTTAAAGTTGGTATGAAAGGAAAGCGGGAAGTGGGATTGCGAATTTTCTGGCGGGGAAGTGGCCGCAAATGGGAAGACTAACAGCAAAACAATGAATGGGGGGAGGAAGATTGGTGGTGTTGAGCGAGGCCTGGGCACAAGGCGACCGATGTTGGCCGCCGGGGGGTGTGTGGGTAGAGAGTTCGACCGACGCCTCGGTGTTCCCAACACAGAAAAATAGCTTTCCATTGACTCTGTCGATATTGAGCCGCCTCGCACCTCGGCCAGAGGACGACCAACGGTGGCGTTGGCTTGGCCATCAGAGAGGCCGACCACTTCGCCAGTTGCTTCCCCTTCGTCAACGGTTGGGTCGGAGGAGAGAGTAGTGGGGCTGACAGTGGGGACCACAGCCCGGTGGCCGTGAACAGGGAAGGCGGACCCAATTGACCCAATGGAAGTGACTTGACCAATTGAGAGACCGTCCGTCTCTGGTGGAATGGGACCGCTCATTGAAGGGTTAGCACCGGTCTCTGACGACGGAATAGCTGAGTCAGTAGACGGACCGTCGGTCTCTGAGGAAGGGATGGCTGAGTCAGTAGTGTGACGGTCACGAGTGGCCAAATGGGGACGGTCCCGGTCTGGAATGCGAAAAGAGTCGTTGACTGGGGGAAAGCCTGAGTTGCCAAATGGACGGTCGGTAAAGCCACGATTCCCAAAGGGACTAGAGGGGGAATGGGGAACGGGCGGATTGGTGGGAAGCCGATTCGAATCATTGCGTTCCCTGTTAAACTGGCGGGCCCGTCCACGCGGGCGGTTCGAAACTGGTTGACTGGGCCTGGCAGAACGACCACGGTCCCGCGGGACCTGTTGAGTTGGTTGACTCGATTCACTGTCCAACCGTCGATTTCGACCGAGAGGAACACGATTTGGAGATGACAAGGGTGGCTGGGTGACGCGGTTGGTCAGCATCAAACTTTCGGTGGGCAGGTAGTCGAGGTGCATGAAACCGCGCAACCACACTCTCCCCGACCGTCGACTGCGCCTGCTGCTGCCTCTGACACCGCCCTCTTGGCGGAGGGATGGCCATTCCGGATGCACTACCAGCCGCCCCCTACGCCGCCAGTACTGCTCGATAGTCACGCCAGGCATAATCAATTCCGAAGTAGTGTTGCCACGCGTCCAGCCGGCATTTAAGTCAATTGGCGTTCCCCAGTCGTAAATTCGATTCAATTCCCAGCCCGAATTTCTCAATCGCCTCAAATGCGTCAAAACGGCACTCCGGGTTGCGGGTTGACGGTGCCAATCATTACCGAACTGATTTTCAATCCACACATCAAGTCGAGTGGGGCTTTCGGTTGGGGGTAACACATTATTATGGAGCGGTCCATGATCCGGAAATGGGGAATGACATTCATAATCCTCAAATGATTCTTGATGGGAACGGTCCATGACCGTTGATTGATGGGGACGGGTGGCCAATGTGGTGGCCGTAGCTTCCACAGAAGCGATGGTTGCTCGGATTTCCTCAATGTATTCTTCGACCATAGCGTCGGCCAACAGTTGCAGACGGTTAAGGGACCGCTCGTTTGAAACTCCACCCGGGGGTTGAATGGGACGGGCAAAGAGCGAAGGAGGGTGTGCTGGCGGTCGGTTTGGGGGGCAACTGTGACTTTGACTCGTTCCCTGACCGTCTAGCCACCGACGGTTTTCATAATTTTGCAGTTCCCTAGCCATCTGCTCGTCCGGTCGGGGACGGTCAGGCGGTCCATTGGGATGGTTAGGCGGTCGAGGGGGACGGTAAGACGGTCCGTGGGGACGGTCATGTGGTTGAGAGAAACGGTCAGACGGTCCATGGGGACGGTTTTCATTGTGACGGTTGGATGGTCCAGGGGCCATTGCAAAATGATTAATGACAGAGGATGGATTTATGGGGAAGGGGGGTGAGATTCTAGGCCAATTCAGTGGGTTTATATATTCCCCCTTGGGGGCGGAGTTTTGGCCGGTTGCCAACTGGCCCTTTTGATAGGAGGGCATCATTTGGCCAACTGCCAGCTGCGAGGCTAGAATAGCGATGAAAATGGTCGATTGACTGGAATAGCGACGCCTCGCTTTTCCCATTGCTCGGGGGTGATAGGTTCCTTGATGACGGTTTCGCCACCACTGACGGCAACGGACAAATGAACGGCCGACGGCCCACCCACAAACGACGGTTGCCGCCGTAAGGACAAAGCCCATGACAAAGGCACCAATGAAGGCCGCGTAAAGAGGGATTGGGAAGGTAAGCTGGGAAAGATCGTCTGTTCCAAGAGACGGGGTAGCCAGATCGTCTGCCCAGTGAGACGGTTGAACCAGACCGTCTGTCACTTGGGGGAAGACCGTTGGACCAATGAAACGGTTGAGCCGGGGGAGACCGTCGGTCAAATGGGACGATTGAGCCAGACCGTCGGTCGTTTGGGGGAGCCCGTCAGTCAAATGGGACGGTTGAAGGAAGACTGCTCGCACTTGGGGGAGGACGGCCGCTACAGCAGCCATTCGGCCCAGACCGTCGCCTCCGTTTTGATGAACCAGCAATTGGACGAGCAGACGGTATGCCCGGTAGGCAGGGGAAAATTTGACGAAGAAGTAAAGGGCAATGAGACCAAAAAGCAAGGCGATCGCAAAGACAGCAAAGAAAGGGAGTTTCATCCATAGACGATAGACCGCTAACGGGTCAAAGCCAAGGTCAAGGGGCCACTCCCATTGATCATCTGGTGTCTCCAGAACTTCGGAAGTTCTCACTTGATGGCCAAACTGCTTTCTCAAGGGAATATAATGCAATGTCGCTGAGAGATTGAAGACTGTCTCTCCTGCGGGACAGTCAACGGTGCATTCCGTTTCCACCAGGGAGCGGTCGAAGGGAAGGACAATACTCTTCTCAGTTCCATTTGTGGAACATTGGGTGGCAAATAGGGTACCGTCCTTGCATTCGACTTTGGCCAATGCGCTCCCCCAATCCGTCTGACACCGATAACGGAATTGGGCTCCCGTCGCGCATTTGTAACAGCCGACGAGACTGATAGGCTCGACTGTGCATTTCGAATCCCGGAATTCGAGGATCAGACGTAGTCCTTTGATCTGAACGTGCAATTGGATGGGACTGTATGGATACTCTGCATAAATAGCTGGGCCTTGGTTGAGCAATCGGACTCGAGCAACGGTCAACGGCAATCTTGCCCTGGGATTTTCCATAATCCCCTCCAAGTCGGCATCTTGGCAATGGCAGGTAATCAAGCCTTGGTCATGGTCCGGTGTACAACTTTTGCAAGCGTCGACCGCAATGGAGCAATTAAAACGGCGGGCGCTGTCCTCGTCTGCACAGTGAAGTGCCTCCGGCAGATGTTCAACCAAAGCCACCGACCGTCCATCGGTCAGAAATTTCGAATTGAGAACGGGGGAAGGGGGGATGGAAAAAGCCAAAGGTGTGACGGTGATATTTCCCCACGCGGTTGTGAGGCCCGGGTGCAGCGTGAGATCCTGCTGAACCGTTTTTCCGCCACTCGACTCCAAGGTGAAAGCTGCCTTGATCCGAACGTCCCACGAAGGGCAACTGAGCACCTCATAGGGCCGTCGACTCATGGTTTGAGCATAAAAACGGTAGAAAAGGCAGGCTGCAGCGGGGAGTCCGCATTGATTATGCCAAAAACTCGAACTATCCAGGCAAAAGCTGTGCCCTGGCCAGGCATTGGCTTCCTTAAGCTCGGGGATCATGGTGTCTGTCCTCACTTGATCGCAGTAGGCACCACGGCAGGAACCGGCTCTGGGACAACGTTTGACGGCCATTGTCCGCATGTGGTAAGACCGTAGCCAAGCCTCCGATTTCTGGAGGCACTCCATTTGGAGGGATTGAAAGGTAACTGCCAACTGTCCTAGGGCAATGCCATGCTCGTCTTTAAGTAAGAGGGATGAAGATTGTCCGGCCGGCAACAGAGTCAAGGTGGTGGCCGATTGTATCGTACAAATCAGTCCAGTTTGACCTCGAATGCAACTCTCCGAATGAGTGACGACGGCCACCGTTTGAGATCCAGCATCTACGGCCGGCAGGTATTGGATGAGGGTAATCAAGGCGATCAATGGCATCATGGTCTTGGGACGAGTGGCCCACAATTCTCGGGCCGCATTCCGGGCTCGCCGTTTGGCATCGGATACATTTCGTTTGGCAGCCCGCATACCCATCCTCAGTCGTTGTTCCATTTCTCGGGGATCAGGATTTGGGGTCCGATGGCCAGTCAGTCGATACAGGAGGCTCAGAGGCCAAGTCAGAAGGTGGGAGAACACCCTGTAGAGCAGCCCTGCGCCGAGTCGTAGGCGGACAAAAAATGACCAAACGGTGCCCAGTAAATAAAGAGTACATGCCATTCCACTGCCAATCAGAGTCATGGCCCACTGTGGGTTGCATCCGGGATTCGCCACAATTTCCCAACAGAAACGGCAATCGATCAGCTCACATTCATCCAGGGCAGGGCAGTGGGTGTTGACGGAGAATTCCCTCTCAGAATCGTGCCAAAACCGTCCGGCACATGTATAGTCATTGACCAGGATGTCCCGCGGCAACTCATAAGTGTAATGGGATTTGGGGGACGAGACCAAACAGTCGCCCATGCAGCAGATTTCGACTTTGTGAATGTCTTCGGGGAATCGGACGGTCACCCCGTTCTGGGTGCATTTTAGACCGCATTCTGTGCAATTGGGCAAAGGATGAGGGGAAGCCACGGTCACGATAGCCAACAGAAGGCACAACATAGCAGCGAGAGTTGCCATAAGAGGGAGCGCCTTCGCTTTAGCCCTTGTTCTCATGGCATGTTGAGAGGGCATAGCCGGCCCAGCCGGGAGCCGGTTGACTGCCCAGAATTCGGCCATTTTGGCTACATTGGTCGGGATTGCATCAATGGGTGGCTCGGTCACTTCATGGATAGGGGGTAACGGGATTTCCGTGTTTTCGACCGCCGCAACTGGCTCAAAGGCAGCTTCGTCCGGGGGTTCGGCCTCAGTGCCGAATGGGGTCGGCCTTTCTTGATTTGCCGTCGACCCAGTCTCCAAAGGACATAGACGGGTGATGGGGCGAGTCAACACGTGGCCATTGGTCATCATCACCTTCACACTTCGAATGTTCGGTGGTGTTCCGTTCAACTCCATAATTCGACCCATCGGCCAGAGGTTACGGGGACGGAAATCTTCCTCGATCAACACCACTTCTCCAATGGTTGGGACGGAGTGATTTTGGGAATGGGGGCCCTTGTGGGCCCAGCCTGCTCGCTGCCGAAGTGCCAGGAGATACTCCTGTTGCCAGCGTCGCCAACACCTTTCGATGTAGTCCTGTGTCCCTTTCCAAAGGGCGGCGAGCCGTTCATGTGGGGGAAGGCGTCGATCACTGGGGTCAAAGTCACGGTCGTTGGCTTCCAGATGCGAAGCCGCCCCATACTGGATAAAGTCAAGGGGACGGAGGGGAACGGGTGCCCCGGCCTCATCGGAGACGGCTGTGAGGGGTCGGGAATTGATGCTAGCCTCCACTTCAGTCAGGAAAGCACTCAATTCATCGTAGGGAAGGATTTGTTTGCCAAGAGTCCGCTGAATGCTGTGTTTTACAAGGGCTACGAGCCTCTCGTAGACTCCGCCAGCCCACGGACTGAGTTGGGGGATAAAATGCCATCGGATTTCACGCTGAGCGGCGATTTCAGCTGGTCCATTGGTGAGGGTTTGAAGAGCCTTATTTGTAGATACAAAAGTCGGGGCATTGTCGGAGAGAATTTGTGTCGGACGGCCGCGTCTACCGATGAAGCGCCGTAGCACATTGGCGAAGGATTCGGCCGACATGTCGACGGTCGGCTCCAAATAAACCGCTCTAACAGTCAGGCAGGTTATAAGCAGCACATAAACCTTGACGGTTTCATTGCCCACTTTCGCATAAGTAGGGCCCAAGTAGTCCAGCCCGACACGGCTGAACGGGCGGAAGGGTTTGACGCGGTCCACAGGGAGTGGGGGCATAATGGGAAGGGCATATTTTGGCCCATTGCAAAGACGGCACCGCATGCATTTCCGAATGGTACATTTGACGGTTCGCCGGGCATGGCGCAACCAATATTCCTGGAGCACTTCCGTGAGGGTCCAATCAACGCCGGCGTGTTTCAATTTTCGATGAGCCTCCATAATTAACAGTGAGGCTAGGCCGGACCAACGGGAGAGTAGGATGGGATGGGAGGGGGCGTCGACGGCACAATGCCGGTCAATTCTTGTCTCCAAGCGAAGGAGACCATTTTCATCCTTGAAAGTGCGCAAATGCTGGAATTCCTCGCGATTTTCCGTTTGATCCAGCCTAATGATGATTTGTTTAGCCACCACGTAATCAGCGGCTGTGAAAGGTCCTTCTGAGGCCACTTCAAGGGGGAAGGTGGGGAATTTCCGGCGCAGAAAGCGCAAAACGCGGAGCATGGTGCCTTTCATTGTTAAAAAGGAACTGAATCGAGAAGCGTCCAACAAAGGCAGTCTGTTGGGAGTAGCTGCTGCCAAAAAGGTGCCCATGAATTCGGGGGGAAATTCCGCCTCCGGGGAGATTTGAAAGGTCATATCCGTTGGCCATTCCTGAGGGTCCTGCGAGAGCCAAAATGGACCATTCCACCAACGACTGTCATCCCGGAGTTCAGCAGGGGAAGCCCCTCGAGTTGCGGTGTCCGCCGGGTTGTCGGCGGTGGGAACATAGTGGAAGGTGATGTCTTGGTGCAGTCGAATCTCCCTCACGCGGTTGTCAATGAAAACACATTGGGGTTCTCCCGAACGAATCCACGAGAGCACCACTTGGGAATCACACCATAAAATGGAAGGCCGAAACGGAACGATGCAACTCGCGGAGAACAAACTTCTTCGCCCGGACACCAATTAGGACTCCGAGCAGCTCGAGCCGATGAATGTGTAAGCCATCGCCACTCTTCTTCGAGCGTGGCCGCACACGGCTTTTGGCAAATATGAGCCGGGATTTGACTCCATCCTCATTGCTGGAACGAAGGTAAACAGTAGCCGCAAAGGCCTTTTCTGAGGCATCCGTGAACACGTGCAGCTCCAAGGATTGACTGTTGGGCTGCACAAGGTAACGGGGAACTGTGATTCGGGCATCCTTCCATCGGCCCCGAATGGCCGCCCATTCTTCCGCCTCCTCCGGCGATAGTCGGCTGTCCCAGCTGTGCGATTCCTCCCAAAGTCGCTGGTAGAACAATTTTGCGTCCAAAAGGCAGGGGCACACCCATCCTTGGGGGTCGAAACGACTGGCGGTTGTGCTGAGGACCGTCCGTCGAGTGATGGGTTGATTATCGTCCAAAGGGGGAAAATCGAATTGGAGACAGTCGGTCGGGGTATGCCAGTCGAGCCCAAGCACCTTAACCGTCTCCTTGGTGAGAATATCCGCTTCGGGGAAACTTTGGGCAACTTCGGGGGCATTGGAGACGTATTCTCGAAGATTCATTTTTGCATCTTTGAAGATTTGCTTGGCTTGATGCGCCTTGCGGACGGCCTCATCCGGCTTTTCGCATTCCAACAAGGCATTGTCCACATAGACATTGTGGAAGGCCACCGCGTCCTGGTTTTGGCCATAGCCCTCCAAATGTTTGCGGATGACTGCAGCAAGCATGTAGGGGGCGGAAACAACACCAAAGGCCACACGAGCAAACCGGTAGATGACCAGATTGACGACCGATGGGGGAAGGGAGGGGTCGCGCACCCAGAGGAATTTGCAGACTTCTCTTTCCTCTTCTTCCAGCTCGATCATATGGAAGGCCTTTTCGACATCGGCGCAAACGGGATAGGCGCAACATCCAAAGCGGATCAAGAATCCGGCCAAGTCTGGGAGCAGTACCGGCCCACGGTACAAACAGTCATTGAGCGACGGGGAGCCTTTGACGTGGGCATTAGCCGCGTAGACGACGCGAAGCTTTTTTGGGGTAATTACCTTGTGATGGGGAAGGTAATGTTCCTTGGTTCCTGGGCACTGCTTGGCTTCCTCAATGATATGGGAATTGACTTGCTCCAGAATCGTATCATGGTATTTCTGCAGGTTATCTGGTTGCTGGGTCAACCGGGCCAACACGGAAAGAAGCCGCTTGTAGGCCAGCTGGAAGTTGGAGGCCAATTCGGGGCAAGGGTCGCGCCAAGGCCAACGCACAACATATCGGCCGTCCTCATTGCGCCGGATGGACTGTTCCATCATCTTCTCGGCCACCAAATCGTCGTCTTGGGCCGGATCGTCCTTGATTCCCAATGCCTCAAGGCTCCAAAACTCTTCAATTGCACTGGCACTGGGCATAATTTCCTGCGTTTCGGGATTGCTTGTCATAAGCGTGAAGGAAGTCGTATCGCCTCCTTCGAGGTAAGCTTCGCCACCAAGCACAGGGCCGAAAACAGTTTGAATGCGGAAAAGGTCCCCTCCAATGGGGGTAGAATTCACAAAGTAGTGCCAGAATTGACGCGTGCCGATGAGGATATCCGGTGCTTCAAGTTGGGCTGGAATGACGAATGCGTCCCAATTCTCTGGGGGATCATAAAATTCCAAGGGGGCTGCGATTTCGCCAATCCCGAAGAGCTCCAAGGCTTCCCATTGTCCATCCTCTCTTTCCAGCCGAATTCGGAATCGGGGAGCCCTCATCCGGAGAGGTGCCCGCTGGGATCCGCCAAAGACATGCACATTCAAATCCCTGACTCCATATGCCTGTAAACCGAGTTCCTGGGCCTTGGCCAATGAGATGTAACTGCTTTGACTCCCCGGATCGAAGAAGGTCAGAGCTTCAATCATTGGTCCTCTGTCCCCACCAGAACGGGCCATCACTTTCCGAGCCATAAGCACAGCCTTGGTCTGAAGACAAACATCCGCTGCACAAGCCGTGAGGGTGCCCAAAGTTTCGTCCGTCTCGGCGGGGACTGATGGGGATTGACCGGCCATGCCGGTGAAAGTTTGTGTGACAGGGGTGAACTGAGCCCGAGCATTCCCCAATGGTTGCGCGTTGCCACCGGTCACTCGGGGACGGTTTCCTTCCGCCGGTGCCCTTTGGGGATTTGGGTGAGGGGATCTCGAGTTCTGCAATCGCCGCTCGGCTTTGAAACACACGAGGAAGTGGTGCTTTTTGTCACACTCCGAACATCTTTTGAGGTCGGGGCAATCCTTCGCAAAGTGGCCCGAGCGCATACAATTCGTACAACGGTTTTGTTCCATCAAACGGTCGGCCCTTGCCTTGGCCGTCGTGTATTTGGGGCATTGACTGGGGCGATGTGCCCGTCCCTCCAAGCATAGGGAACATCCGTTTCCTTCGCATCCGACCGGTTGGGTTGATTGGGCCGGAGTGGGGGGAGATTTGGGTGGATGGGTCGCCTTTGGTGCCGGTTCCACACCTGCGAATACGCGAGTTTCCATAGGGAGGCGACGTTGGCCATATCCTTTCCGTGGGTCCGGCTGTGATGACCGTTTAGGATCCGGGGTTTCAGGCTGACGATAAGTGTTCATCGTGCGTTCCACTCGATCCTTGAGTGCGACCAAACGAGTCAATCCGCGACGCAAATCGTCCAACGACCAAAAAAAACCTGACTCTTGTTCCCAGCCCAAAAGAATTTCCAGCGTAGCACGAGGGAGCTTGGAACGAATTATGCCGCAGACAATTTCGTCCTGCGTGGCATTTGTGGGGCTACTACCACCGAAGAGTGGGGGCTCCTCCGGTTTTTGTTCCAGTTGCAAACAAATCCGCTCTACATGTTCACGAAGGATTCGAAGGGAAGAAAGGGAATTTGAGGCCATCGGAAGATGGAGGAGCTCAGCGATGAGCCCTTCGCGCAATGCTCGAGCATCTCCGAACTGCTCCTTCAGGATGCGCAAGACCAGGTCATAGTTTTTATCCGAGGGGGGATATCCTTCGATGGCCTTATGAGCAGGGGAATCCTTCACGAGACTTTGCAGAAGGCCGATATGCTTTTCATATTTCGGGATGTCCTGGCTGTCAATTGCACGTTCAAATGCAAGCCAGAAAGTGTTCCATTCCTTTGGGTCGCCAGAAAACCGGACTGGTTCCAAACGAAATGGGCGGAAAACGGATGAAGTCGGCCCACTATTGTGGCCATTTCGCCCCCTCGGAGTTGCACCTTGACTCCGCCGTTGATAGGATTGGTTGTGGCGCCCGAAATCCTGCTCCCAATCCTCCTCATCATCATAGAAGTCTTCTTCTCGGTCATTCGGAAAATGGGGACCGGCACTGGAATACTGGTGGTTGGGTTCGGCATTTGGGAACAGTCGACGGTTCTCATTGAACCGAATTTCTTTAGGCGGCTGCTGGTGAAGAGACTGCCTCATGGCCTCCACTTTCTCCGCTTTTCGCTGTTCGGGGAAACGGTCTCTCTGCTGAAGCTTCGACTGGGAATTGGTCGGCTGATCCCTTTTGGGATGGCCCAAATCATCATGTGAAGTAGAATCACTCCCGTCCGATGGCTCCTTCAGGACGGCAAAATAGGCATCAGCCCAATCGATCAACTCCAACGACCGCTCAATACGCTCCATCACGGTCAGATCCTCCGCTGCACGCGGGTTGGCTTTAGCCGGGGGGAAATTGAACAGAACCTCCATCTCTGCCCTTCGTTCTCTTGGTCGGCCAGACTTTCAATGTACTGCCGCCATAGACTGATCTGCTCACGAGCACGAGTCACGGCCGACTTGAGTTGGTGGCAACTGACTCGCAATTGGGTATTTGTAGCCTCTGTAGGCTCTTTCACTTCTAAAATTCGGAACGCTTCAGCACCATTAGCCTGCAGAGTTTCCGCAATTATGCGCAGTTCTTGCTGATAGAATTCGGACATTGTTAAAACGGTCGCTTGACTGGGAAAAGTGCCCGCGAAAAAGTTGTGGCCGTCGGCAGATGGACGGCAGTCAAAGGCAATTGGGGTCGGCGGTCACCAAAAACGGACGGCCAACAAATACGGTCGATTAGGGAAAATCGACGGTTAAAGGCAAATGAGTTGACGGTCGCCAAGGGGGACGGCCAACGAAAACGGTCGATTGGGAAAAATCGACGGTTAAAGGCAAATGAGTTGACGGTCGCCAAGGGGGACGGCCAACGAAAACGGTCGATTAGGAAAAATCGACGGTTAAAGGCAAATGAGTTGACGGTCGCCAAGGGGGACGGCCAACGAAAACGGTCGATTAGGAAAAATCGACGGTCAAAAGGCAAATGGGTTGACGGTCGCCAAGGGGGACGGCCAACGAAAACGGTCGATTAGGAAAAATCGACGGTCAAAAGGCAAATGGGTTAACGGTCGCCAAGGGGGACGGCCAACAGAGACGGTCGGTCGCAAGGCAGACCGACGGTCGAAGAGAGTTGAACGGGATGGGGAAAGGAAGACTGACGGCTGCAGCCTTCCCGGGTCGTGGCACCAATTTGTCGGCTGGTTGGACAAGTTGGAGCAATGCTCCCGCTGGTTTTGATCCCCGGTTGAAAAAGTTCAAAAATAAAATTTATCCGATTGAAAAAAAATGAATTGATGCTTCAAAAATGGCTGGGTTGGGAGATTGCAAAAAACGGTCGAATGAGATAGGAAGCATGAAAATGAGGGAGGAAGGCTTAGCTTAAATAGTGGCCCCGAAGGGCGGAGATGTATGATGGACCCGGAGGAAAAAATGTCCCGCAGAAAAATAAATGAAAGTGAAGAGACCAATCGATTGAAGTGAAGGCAAAAATGGCATTAATGGGGGAGTAAAAATAAGACACATCAAGGGAAAAATCAAAATATTATGAGGGATTATGGATGGGAAATTGCATATGAATGATTAATGTTGAAAAGGGGGAATGGGGGGAAAATGCCCAGCTATGAAAAATGCATAAAATAAAATAAAATTAATCAATTAATAATTCATCCAAATTCCACCAAATTTCCAACTTCTTTTTCGCCCATTATTCTTCACATTTTCCAACAAAACCGATCAAACTCGTCGACTTTGTCGACAGCTACATTAAATATATCGTGGAAGAATCAATTTAATCAAAATAAACTCTCCACAAATTCAAATTTCTCAAGTCGCCAGTATCGAAAAATAAAATCTTTTCACAATAATCAAAATTATTTTCCAAATAAATAGAAAATTTCATTTGGAGAAAATAAAACAAATGTCAAATTCGCGGATTATGAATCGGCAAATAGTGAAGCTATACATGCCCGTATTGAAAAAGGGACTCATCAATAGAAATTTACTTGTAATTACTTTTGGATATCAATGATGATGATGTTGATGAATATTTTATATTTTTCCAACTATATTTCTAGACGGTTACAGTTGCTAAAAATTTGATCCACTGGAATATACTTATTTCCCAAAACTCTATTTTCCTTGCCCATTATGCAACCAATATATTTTCGCAAATTTCTCAAACAAAAAAGTGATGGAATTTAAAAAAATATTAGAATGTAATATAATTTGATGAAATTATAAATAAATCATAATAATATTTATCGAATTTAATAAATTTGAACTTAACTTTTATATAATTTTGTTAAATAAAATTTTTATTTCTTTAAAAAATAAGATAAAAATACTAAAATAATAGTTTAAATAATTTTAAATTTAAATAATTAAGGAATTTCAAAAATCTATTCCTCAAATGTGTTGGTTTAAATTATCGTAATTATCATAAAATTTTGACTACAATAATTTCAATTAAAAAAATTTTATTAAAATATATAAAAATTAATTAAAAAATTTTTAGATTTTTGTTTTCATTATTATGGAAATTCATTTGTACATAATCGTGAATGATAAAATAAATCAAAAATAAATCATATATTTTTAAATGACACCTAAAAGAAAAAATTATATAGATATATAAAAAAAGAATATATATTAGTAATCAAAAAATTGAAAAAGCGGAAAATTTTTTCGTATCTTTCAAGAAAATCGAAATAAACCAGCTGTAGGTAAAGAATTATAAGAGGAAATGCACGATGAAATGCTTGACCAAGATGCGACATGGATATAAAAAAAATAAAGATCTAATTTTTAAAATTTTAACTTTTTAGATTTTAATTCTCTCTATTTATATTAAAATTTATAACAAATTATCAAGGCAAATAATTGTAAAAAATAATATAAATTATAAGAATGAAATAAAAAACAATAAATAAAAAATCGAATAAAAGATGTATATATGCAAAGAAATTTAAGAATTTATAATTCAAATATAAATTAATATATGTAAGAATTTTAAATATTAAATTTGATATTTCATTGAAAGATATGTGTTTGGAACTAAATCACATAAAATTATTAAGATAAACATAACAAGCCAAGGTCCTTCGAACCATGACGTAAGAGATTTCAGCCTTAACAATTAAACAATATCAATAAAGGAAAAATATAAAAATGAAAATTAATTTTTAAAAGATAAGCAGAAATATTAAAATTAGAATAAACTTATTATTGCAAATAGAAGTTTTTGAAAATAATTAAAAATCATAAAGATTCCTAAATAAATCAATTGAGAATCAAATAATTTACGATAAAAATTTATAAGTTTTTTTATTATAATAATATTTATTTATCAAAGAATCAATAACTATTTATTCATCAAATAATAAAAGAATAATCAAGATTTATTATTGATATTATTTGGAAAGAGCCATTAATTTTTTACAGGAAGAATATTACACTAAATTTTAATATATAAAAATTATATTTATATAAATGAATTAAAGTATAAAAAATAGAATATATTGCTCAAAATTCAGAATAAATATATTTATTATAATTGTTATAATAAAAATATAGCTAATATATAATAAAATATAAATAATTTTTTTCAAATTAATTACGCGGCTATTAATTTCCTCAGTAGAATCATCGTTATAAAATTGTTAAATATTTCTAATTCAAGATAGAATCATATGGTAGGCAGTTCAATAGCCATATGATTAGTAAGTAAATTACGTATATATTAATATTTAAATAAGAATTACACAATTATATATATCCTATATAACAGAATTATAATTGAAAAATGCAAAGAATTTTCTTAAGTATGAAATGAAATTTGCTTAAAAATGAATCAAGCATCCAATGTTTTTATACTAATTGAAATTTTATCAGACAGTTGTCATTTCTGCATTAACCACAGATGTTCCTCGCATGTGAATACAATAATAATTCAATAAATACATTTTTATTTAACAAATTTTTCTTAATAAAAAAATAAAATTATTAATTTAATGATTTTATTATAAATAAAATTTAATTATTTATTTTTTTTTAATTGTGAACACATAAAATTTTTACAACTTTTTAAATGATAAGCGAGATAATTTACTAAAAAAATTAAATAATTTTTCAGAATAATTTATAAAAAAATTAATAAATAATAGATTATATTTTTAAAATCATCAATTTAATGGACAGATCTGCTTCCTAATCAACAAACCATATGTCTGTTGTATGCATTTATAATGGTCGACTCTATAAGATGCCGAATAAATTGTATTTTTGAATTTATATTAATATATACTTTGATAATATATTTGAATTTTTAAATCATAAAGTAATAATAACAATATTTATAAAAGAATATTCACAATAAATCATCATCTTGCAGATAATGATATTAGAAAATAAAAATAAATTAATCAAGAATAATATTTAAATAATGAAAAATTTTTTCAAAAATATTTACTTAATATTTAATTTATAAATTTTTCTTTTAGATTGAATTTTAAATTAATCTAAATTCAATAGGATTTTTACCATTTAATGTTGTCAGTTTATCGATTTAATTTTTTAAAAACGTCGATTTAATAATATTGTTGTATAATATGTTTGAAAAAAAACAGCAAAGAGCATTATTTTTAAATTATCATTTTTAATACAAAAATTTAAGATTCAACCAATCAATTTGACTAAATTCGAAATTAAAAATGTCTGAGTAAACATAAAAAGACAAATACAATTATTTTATTGAATTTAAATAATATATTTAAAAAGTAAATAAATCAAGTTTTATCTAAAAAATTAAAAGAAAAATAATTAGATAAATTAAAACACCATCAATTTTCGTGGAGATGAGTCCAAATAAATTATTGAAAAATTAATTTATAAAATTCTTAAACAAATGGAAAAAAATATTAAAAATGTTTCTGAATATAAAAGAAAAAATTATTAAATTAAAATAAAATTAAACTTTCCACAGATTTCGAAATACCTATTCGAAGAAGAATTCAGAATTGATTTACGGTTATATAAAAATAAAAATAGATTAGAGAAAATCCGAAATTCTTGCGCATGAATTGTGTGCAATATCGCCTTTAAGGATAAAATAATGAATCATAATACCCAACTAACTGACAAAAATTTTTCATAATTTACCATTATTTTTGATTGGAACATCAATCATTTAAAAATTTTTTAATATTTTTTAAAAATGGTTAAAATTACCTGAAATTTGATTTAATTTAATCTGTTCCGAATTTAAATTATTTATTATTCATTTATAATAATTGGAAAATTTTACCAATTCCAATAACAGGCTATAAATATAATAAAGGAAGCAATTTGCCCAATTATCTTTTAAAAATAATACAAATTTTTTGAAAGTGAAATTAAATCAAATCTGTATTTTAAAGGAAAATAAAAAGAAAAATTTTGTGAGAAATATTACTTAATTTATTTAATTTTATAAATTAAAAAATTTAATTGAAGTTTAAATGTAGTATAAAATGAAGATTTAAACATGACAAACAAGGATGATTAAACAAAAAATAATTATAATTTGAAAAAAAATTAGTTAAAAATTTATATTTGAAAATTTTATCTATGAAGCGATTAAAAACATACTTATTTTAAATTGGGAAATGGAATTGACTTCAACTTCTTTCATAGATTTAACTCAAAATCCCGACAAAAAATTTCGCACAGATAAAAACAATTATTGTAGTAAAATTTTATAAGAACCATTAAAAAAGGAACTGATAATAATACTCTATTTACAAAAAATTGTTAATGGTACAATAATTGAATATATAATTTATGATCTTAACCTAAAAAAATTTACTTTTATTATTAAAAAATCATAATATAAATTTTAAAAACTTATTAATCATAATTTATAATTTGAAATTCCACATATGATACTTCTATAAAAATTTATTAACAAGCTTCGATATATTATAATAATAAAAATCAAAATTAAAATCAAATTAATTTTTAGGAAATTTTTTATGAATAAATATCATCAAAATATGTTCATATATTCTTTTTCCTTCTGCTGCAAAGAAATAAAGATTGATTATATCTTCTATTAATAATTATCCTAATTTTTTAAATTATTCTCTCTTTTTCAGACCAAAATTCTGATATCAAAATTGATGAATATAAAGAATTCAAGCGGTCTAGAAGAAAGAGATCTATATTTTAAATTAGGCATAATTTAACAGCCTTAAATAAGAATATGTTAATGAAATTAAATTTGCTATTTGTAGCCTTGATATTATTTTAAAAAACTACTAAAATTTTGACAAATTAATTATAAAATTATTTTAAATTCTATTTTAAAAATTGAAAATTTTTTATTATATGAATAATATTTCTAAATAATTAATTATTTTAAAAATATAATAATAATAATTACAAAATATTCTATATATCTTCGTAAAAAACGAAAAGATAATTTTAAAATTTTGTTAAAAATATAATTCAATATCACATTTTATTCCAATTCTGAGGATATCGGCAAAGGGCGAGAGGTAGAGAGCATGCAAATGTCCAACCTCGGGAGAGAACTCCATCACAACAACGCCATGCCAAACAAATTGTTTTAAATAATTTTTAAGATAAAAATTAATAAACCAAAAAAATTCATAATATATTTTTTGTGATAAATAATGGCAAAAAAATAATTGAATAAATTAAAAAATAAAATCCAAATTGTCCATGCATGCAATAATTTGACTACCTATTTGCACAGAACTACAGAACAACATAAATTTTTTTGACTCAAATAGCGCATCAATCTGCTTCATAATTTACTATTCCAAATAAATGAATAAAAAAATTTAATCTTTAATTTAATTCATTCAATAACATTTAAAAATTTGGAAACAATTATAAATTAGTAGAAAATACAAAGGAAAAATTTTAAATAAAAAAATCTAAATATTATGTAAAATAACTATTTTAATTATGAAAAAATTGTAGTATAATATTTTGATAAATAAAAATTAATGTTGATATATTAATTTTTTTAAAAAAATATTTTAAATAATGAATTATTGTGAGAAAATTAATTAAATAAAATTATTCAAAAAATAACAACATAAGTTGATTCAAAATGACATTTTGTTCGAAATTTCTTTCTAATTATTGAAATATTTACAGTAAAATTTATATCTATATGGATAGACAAAAAAATAATTTAATAATTTTATTAATAAAATTTTTTTAACAAAAAAAACAAATAATATATTTATAAATTTTAAATAAAATTATTTATATATATTTTACTTAAAAATATAATAATAAAAATAATCATCTAGCGGATGTTTTGGCTGCGATTATAACTATTCCAAATATCTTCAAAAGCAAGAAGCAAAATAGACTGAATTAAATTCACCATATCCAAATGGACAACCGGCCGCGAGTTTACCAGTTTTTTTCAAATCCCTGGGGCAATCTTGAATTTCATATTTACTAATTATTAAAATTAAATAATCTTAAATTTTTCTTTTAAATTTCATCGGAGGCATATCGAAATTTTTATTGATTATTTCGATCTTTATTAATTTATTAAATATATTTATATTATTTTAATAAATTAATAAAAAATTTCGTTTATAATAAATTTGAAAAAATTCAATTGAAAATTTTATGGGATATCTTATAAAATGAATGATTTAAATTAAAATTATGAATATTGAAACAATTTAATATATTTCTGAAAAATAAAAAAATAAATTCTTGATTCCATAAAATAAAATATTTCTTTTTATGAAAAATAAATTTTCTGCAACAAATAACATACAAAGGTCTACTTTTGGATTTCTCTATATCAATGAAAATAATATAAAAACTTTGATTAGAAAAAATAATAGAATTAAAAATAATGAAATTCTAACTCATAATTCGTATAAATTTTGGAAAAAAATAAATTTCGAAAAATTATGATGGAAGGGTATAAATGCTACCATTACAATAGAGAAGGGAAAAACAAAAAGATAAATAAATTGATAATAATTTAATATATTAGGAAGAGAATGTAAATATTAAAATAGAAAATATTTCAATATGAATTCCGAATATTAAGTAAATATTTTAACAAAAATTCAAATTTGGTTAAAATTTGAAATATAAGACTCCTATTATTATTGGATTCTTGATGAGAAAATCAGAGAAATTTAAAATTTATCGTTATGTCTAATGAAATAATGCAATTCATATTGTTATACCAAGCTTATGATGTAGTTAATTGTAGAAATTTTAAGACCAATGTAATGCATCCATACAAACAGAGCTCATCATTTTCTTGAGCATTATTTATTGTTTTGTTATTGTTAATTATATAATTATATTAAATAAGCTCTATAAAAATATTATATTATAAAATAATGAATTTAGAATTTATTTGATATATAATTTTAAATAAAAATTAATTATGTATTTTTTTAACAAATTATAAATAAAATAAAAATCATAGAAATAAAAAATCACATTTTAAATTAATATTTGATTGATTATATCTTCTATTAATAATTATCCTAATTTTTTAAATTATTCTCTCTTTTTCAGACCAAAATTCTGATATCAAAATTGATGAATATAAAGAATTCAAGCGGTCTAGAAGAAAGAGATCTATATTTTAAATTAGGCATAATTTAACAGCCTTAAATTAGAATATGTTAATGAAATTAAATTTGCTATTTGTAGCCTTGATATTATTTTAAAAAACTACTAAAATTTTGACAAATTAATTATAAAATTATTTTAAATTCTATTTTAAAAATTGAAAATTTTTTATTATATGAATAATATTTCTAAATAATTAATTATTTTAAAAATATAATAATAATAATTACAAAATATTCTATATATCTTCGTAAAAAACGAAAAGATAATTTTAAAATTTTGTTAAAAATAAAATTCAATATCACATTTTATTCCAATTCTGAGGATATCGGCAAAGGGCGAGAGGTAGAGAGCATGCAAATGTCCAACCTCGGGAGAGAACTCCATCACAACAACGCCATGCCAAACAAATTGTTTTAAATAATTTTTAAGATAAAAATTAATAAACCAAAAAAATTCATAATATATTTTTTGTGATAAATAATGGCAAAAAAATAATTGAATAAATTAAAAAATAAAATCCAAATTGTCCATGCATGCAATAATTTGACTACCTATTTGCACAGAACTACAGAACAACATAAATTTTTTTGACTCAAATAGCGCATCAATCTGCTTCATAATTTACTATTCCAAATAAATGAATAAAAAAATTTAATCTTTAATTTAATTCATTCAATAACATTTAAAAATTTGGAAACAATTATAAATTAGTAGAAAATACAAAGGAAAAATTTTAAATAAAAAAATCTAAATATTATGTAAAATAACTATTTTAATTACGAAAAAATTGTAGTATAATATTTTGATAAATAAAAATTAATGTTGATATATTATTTTTTTTAAAAAAATATTTTAAATAATGAATTATTGTGAGAAAATTAATTAAATAAAATTATTCAAAAAATAACAACATAAGTTGATTCAAAATGACATTTTGTTCGAAATTTCTTTCTAATTATTGAAATATTTACAGTAAAATTTATATCTATATGGATAGACAAAAAAATAATTTAATAATTTTATTAATAAAATTTTTTTAACAAAAAAAACAAATAATATATTTATAAATTTTAAATAAAATTATTTATATATATTTTACTTAAAAATATAATAATAAAAATAATCATCTAGCGGATGTTTTGGCTGCGATTATAACTATTCCAAATATCTTCAAAAGCAAGGAGCAAAAAAGACTGAATTAAATTCACCATATCCAAATGGACAATCGGCCGCGAGTTTACCAGTTTTTTTCAAATCCCTGGGGCAATCTTGAATTTCATATTTACTAATTATTAAAATTAAATAATCTTAAATTTTTCTTTTAAATTTCATCGGAGGCATATCGAAATTTTTATTGATTATTTCGATCTTTATTAATTTATTAAATATATTTATATTATTTTAATAAATTAATAAAAAATTTCGTTTATAATAAATTTGAAAAAATTCAATTGAAAATTTTATGGGATATCTTATAAAATGAATGATTTAAATTAAAATTATGAATATTGAAACAATTTAATATATTTCTGAAAAATAAAAAAATAAATTCTTGATTCCATAAAATAAAATATTTCTTTTTATGAAAAATAAATTTTCTGCAACAAATAACATACAAAGGTCTACTTTTGGATTTCTCTATATCAATGAAAATAATATAAAAACTTTGATTAGAAAAAATAATAGAATTAAAAATAATGAAATTCTAACTCATAATTCGTATAAATTTTGGAAAAAAATAAATTTCGAAAAATTATGATGGAAGGGTATAAATGCTACCATTACAATAGAGAAGGGAAAAACAAAAAGATAAATAAATTGATAATAATTTAATATATTAGGAAGAGAATGTAAATATTAAAATAGAAAATATTTCAATATGAATTCCGAATATTAAGTAAATATTTTAACAAAAATTCAAATTTGGTTAAAATTTGAAATATAAGACTCCTATTATTATTGGATTCTTGATGAGAAAATCAGAGAAATTTAAAATTTATCGTTATGTCTAATGAAATAATGCAATTCATATTGTTATACCAAGCTTATGATGTAGTTAATTGTAGAAATTTTAAGACCAATGTAATGCATCCATACAAACAGAGCTCATCATTTTCTTGAGCATTATTTATTGTTTTGTTATTGTTAATTATATAATTATATTAAATAAGCTCTATAAAAATATTATATTATAAAATAATGAATTTAGAATTTATTTGATATATAATTTTAAATAAAAATTAATTATGTATTTTTTTAACAAATTATAAATAAAATAAAAATCATAGAAATAAAAAATCACATTTTAAATTAATATTTGATTGATTATATCTTCTATTAATAATTATCCTAATTTTTTAAATTATTCTCTCTTTTTCAGACCAAAATTCTGATATCAAAATTGATGAATATAAAGAATTCAAGCGGTCTAGAAGAAAGAGATCTATATTTTAAATTAGGCATAATTTAACAGCCTTAAATTAGAATATGTTAATGAAATTAAATTTGCTATTTGTAGCCTTGATATTATTTTAAAAAACTACTAAAATTTTGACAAATTAATTATAAAATTATTTTAAATTCTATTTTAAAAATTGAAAATTTTTTATTATATGAATAATATTTCTAAATAATTAATTATTTTAAAAATATAATAATAATAATTACAAAATATTCTATATATCTTCGTAAAAAACGAAAAGATAATTTTAAAATTTTGTTAAAAATAAAATTCAATATCACATTTTATTCCAATTCTGAGGATATCGGCAAAGGGCGAGAGGTAGAGAGCATGCAAATGTCCAACCTCGGGAGAGAACTCCATCACAACAACGCCATGCCAAACAAATTGTTTTAAATAATTTTTAAGATAAAAATTAATAAACCAAAAAAATTCATAATATATTTTTTGTGATAAATAATGGCAAAAAAATAATTGAATAAATTAAAAAATAAAATCCAAATTGTCCATGCATGCAATAATTTGACTACCTATTTGCACAGAACTACAGAACAACATAAATTTTTTTGACTCAAATAGCGCATCAATCTGCTTCATAATTTACTATTCCAAATAAATGAATAAAAAAATTTAATCTTTAATTTAATTCATTCAATAACATTTAAAAATTTGGAAACAATTATAAATTAGTAGAAAATACAAAGGAAAAATTTTAAATAAAAAAATCTAAATATTATGTAAAATAACTATTTTAATTACGAAAAAATTGTAGTATAATATTTTGATAAATAAAAATTAATGTTGATATATTATTTTTTTTAAAAAAATATTTTAAATAATGAATTATTGTGAGAAAATTAATTAAATAAAATTATTCAAAAAATAACAACATAAGTTGATTCAAAATGACATTTTGTTCGAAATTTCTTTCTAATTATTGAAATATTTACAGTAAAATTTATATCTATATGGATAGACAAAAAAATAATTTAATAATTTTATTAATAAAATTTTTTTAACAAAAAAAACAAATAATATATTTATAAATTTTAAATAAAATTATTTATATATATTTTACTTAAAAATATAATAATAAAAATAATCATCTAGCGGATGTTTTGGCTGCGATTATAACTATTCCAAATATCTTCAAAAGCAAGGAGCAAAAAAGACTGAATTAAATTCACCATATCCAAATGGACAACCGGCCGCGAGTTTACCAGTTTTTTTCAAATCCCTGGGGCAATCTTGAATTTCATATTTACTAATTATTAAAATTAAATAATCTTAAATTTTTCTTTTAAATTTCATCGGAGGCATATCGAAATTTTTATTGATTATTTCGATCTTTATTAATTTATTAAATATATTTATATTATTTTAATAAATTAATAAAAAATTTCGTTTATAATAAATTTGAAAAAATTCAATTGAAAATTTTATGGGATATCTTATAAAATGAATGATTTAAATTAAAATTATGAATATTGAAACAATTTAATATATTTCTGAAAAATAAAAAAATAAATTCTTGATTCCATAAAATAAAATATTTCTTTTTATGAAAAATAAATTTTCTGCAACAAATAACATACAAAGGTCTACTTTTGGATTTCTCTATATCAATGAAAATAATATAAAAACTTTGATTAGAAAAAATAATAGAATTAAAAATAATGAAATTCTAACTCATAATTCGTATAAATTTTGGAAAAAAATAAATTTCGAAAAATTATGATGGAAGGGTATAAATGCTACCATTACAATAGAGAAGGGAAAAACAAAAAGTTAAATAAATTGATAATAATTTAATATATTAGGAAGAGAATGTAAATATTAAAATAGAAAATATTTCAATATGAATTCCGAATATTAAGTAAATATTTTAACAAAAATTCAAATTTGGTTAAAATTTGAAATATAAGACTCCTATTATTATTGGATTCTTGATGAGAAAATCAGAGAAATTTAAAATTTATCGTTATGTCTAATGAAATAATGCAATTCATATTGTTATACCAAGCTTATGATGTAGTTAATTGTAGAAATTTTAAGACCAATGTAATGCATCCATACAAACAGAGCTCATCATTTTCTTGAGCATTATTTATTGTTTTGTTATTGTTAATTATATAATTATATTAAATAAGCTCTATAAAAATATTATATTATAAAATAATGAATTTAGAATTTATTTGATATATAATTTTAAATAAAAATTAATTATGTATTTTTTTAACAAATTATAAATAAAATAAAAATCATAGAAATAAAAAATCACATTTTAAATTAATATTTATGCTAATCAACAAAAATGACAAAATAATAACAAAATATTCTATTCCAATTTATAAAATTTTACAGTCAAAAAAATTAATTATTTTAAAATATATATAAATTAGAGATATGATAAAAAATTTATTTATTCACATAATATATTTATATAAAAATTTAAAAAAAAAATATAAAAAATCAATAAAAATATATAAAGTTCATATGAAAAATGATAATATTTTTAAAACCTGATAAAATTAATGGCTATAAAAATTGAAATAAAAATAGAATATATTATTTAATAAATTATAATGAAGAAGATTTGAAGAGATATCTTAAAAGAGATTGCAAATGATCCAAAAAAAACAATTAAAATAATGACGGTCCATCGACTTAAAATTCTAAACCAATGCGTAAAGAATTTGAAAATGGCTATCGCTCTGATAAAGATTTTAGCAAGAAAGAAAACCGAGACGTTTTCAATGGACAGTTGAAGAAATATTAAAAAATAAAATAAAAGCAAAATGAAATAATATTTAAAATATAAATTAAAATAATATAAATAAAATATAAAGTTATAAAAAAAATAAAAAATTTTATATAATAGTCTGAATTATGGGGAAAATAAAAGGAAGAAAATATCTGAAATAAAATCTATCGATGCATTCTTGAATATATTTTTAATTAAATCAGCTAGTTAAATTTCGTAAAATTAAAAAAAATATAAATGAATTAAAATTAAAAAAATTAAAAAAATATTTAATGACTTTAAACTTTTATAAATGAAAAGAATATGCCTAGTTACTTTATAATTTTAAGAATTTTATCTAAAAATATTAAGGAAAATAAATTATAAAATTTTTCATCACTTAAGTTTTAATACCAAAAATTATTATGTTGGATTTCAAAAATTAAATTTAATTTTCCATAAAAGATTAGGATTTTAATTATAAAAAATTTGAATTTTTTTCTTATATAAACATGAAAAATCTTTTAAATTATTCAAGATTTTTAAATATAAGTAATCTTATATTTAAAATAAATTTTTATATTTAAAATTTAATTTTATAAAGAATAAATAAATAATATTTACAATATTATAAGTTAATAATTTTGAGAGCATAGAAAATTGCATGATGACTAATTTTCTGATGATAGAAATAGAAATTTTTATAAATAATAATCACATTATTTTCTAAAAGAAAATGGTAGCGCAAATTTTGAAAAATGCAATAAAGACACCAATTATATACTCTTCTCTATTATTTATAATTAGGGAGAAAATTTGGTAAAAACAAAAGAAAATGAGCACTGAAATAAGGGAAAACAATTTTTATTTAGGTCAGGAAGACCTCGTTTGGAAGGAGATAAATGCCGATCTCAAAACCACTACCGCTCAAGCGTTTTTTCTTCGGCCTTGAGCCAAAATATAAAATATATTTTATTGTTTAATTTTCATTAATCTAGACTTTAATAATTTTATTGCTTATAAATTGGAGTGAAAAATTTGCAGAATAAAAATAAATCGGAAATAGATTAAATATTTTGTAAAAATATAAAATTAGAAAGCAATATTATTTGGCAATTTGTTATTTTCATATGAGAAATGTTCAATAAAATGTTTTTAAAAATTTTATAGAATAATAATTTAAGCATTAAAATTTTATTATAAAATAAAAATTAAAAATTATAAAAATATTTTTCCACGAATAAAAATATTATCAAATAATGTTTTGCAAAAATTTTTAATATATTTTATAAATTTCTTGTATTGAATGTCATTTAATTTTATATTTATAAAATAATTAAAAAAATTCTAATATATATAAAGAAGGGTAAATAATTAAAAATAAATATTATATTTTAGAAGAAATTCGGCATTATTTTAATTTATCATTTAGATTAAATGAAAATTTTAAAAACTAAAAATCTCTCTTTTAAAAATGGAATAAAAAATTAATTTATGAAATTTTTATTAGAAAAAATTATTGAATATTAAGAAAAAATATGTAGATTTAATTATACCGATTATAATAACATAAAAATACGGTTAATTATTAAATATATTTGTGTTTTATGCTGCAAATTTAATAACTCCTTTGGCAATAATAATTTTTAATTGTATTCCATGTAATGAATAGCCAAAATTTTACAAATTGACGATGTATTATTTGGAAAAAAAATTTTTAGGAATGACGAAAATATATTTTCCATTTTGTCTAAAATTTTGGAATAATGGAATATTAAATATGGATATGTGCTTATTAAATAATTTAATTTTAGAATTAAGAGAAAAAATATTTTGGTTTAATGTAATAAATATTATAAAAAAATGTTAAGATATGTTAATAAATCAAAAAATATAAAAAATAATTTTATAAATTAATTTAAAAATGAAATAATTTTAGGAACAAAAATCGGGAGAATTAATCAATAATTCTCCGGATACACTAATTTGTTAAATATGGGTGATAAGAGACTGTTGTTTGGAATATAGCCAAAATTTAAAAAAATATATATTCTGTACTAATCAAAAAACGAATATAATTTTCATTCTGTTTTTAAGATATAACACAAAATAATATTAATGAAAAAATTTTAAAAAATATAAATAACCAAGAAAATATTAAATTGTTTTTTATTTTTAGAGAAACAAATAGAGTTAAAATTATTGGGAAAAAAATTTTATAAAATTGTAAAATAATTTTAAATAAAATTTTATTTAATAAATTTTTTTATAATCAAAAAAATATTAAATTAAAATAATCACGATTTGTTATAATTATTTATTATATGATAAAATATTTTTAACTGATATATATAATAATATTATATAGTTTAACGAATAAATATTACAAAAAATATTAAAATAAATAAAATTAAAAAATTACACAAAATAGAAAATTTTAAATAAATTACAAATGAATTATCTACTATAGTTTAATATGTAATGGAAAGGCTAGATTTCAGAATAATAATATTTTTGAAAATTTTTAAATGTGAATTTATAATCAAATTTAAAATAGGTTTTCATTGCGAAAATTGGCGATATGTAATATAAATTTCGTAACATGAACCGGATGATATTATTATTTATTAATAATCATAATAAATTAACAGTTATGTACACCTAAAAATTCAAAGGAATTCATAAAAAATTTCAATAAATCAAAATAAATTATTAAGACAAATCTAATTAAAAATGAGATTATGATAAAATATCTGAAACCTCTAACTATAATTTTTTTCAAAGAATAAAATATTTTAATAATAGAAAATTATAGAAAAACATTTATTCAAAAGAAGAACTATAAAGGAAATTGCATAAGGAGACAATATATAATTAGTTCATTTATAAAGAAAAATTTCAATTTAAAAAGGAAAATGTACATAAAATCTTTTATAAATAAAATTATATTTTTTAACATTATTATAATTGTTGTTGTAAATGTCGAATGTTAATGAGGAATGTTTGATCAAGAATTGATGTGCTTCGTGGTTAAGATATTGGTCTGTCAGAATGCCATGTATAATTTATGATGTGTAGTTTTTTTTATAAAATTAAAGAATGTTATTTTGGCAGGAAAAACTATAAATCTAAAATTAAATTAAAATAACAATTTACGCAACAACTGCAGTCCGTAATGCATTCAATTAGAGAATAGATTTTCTGGGATTGGTTTTTCTAGCATAATAAAGAGATCATTAAATAAGACAGATAAAAATTTGCTAAATTGTGCAAGAGGAATAATTAGGAAGAAAAATAAATTTAATCATATTAAATATTATTTAAATTGTTTAAAAAAATAATTAATAGATATTTCCTTTTATTACTAATTAAAAATGATGGAAATCGCAAATTTTATATAAATTGTAAATTAATTATAAAAAAAGAAATAATGATTAAAGTTATTAAAATAAATATTCTTATAAAAATATTGCCATTAATATATTGAAATATCCAATCATGAATTTTGGGATTGGCAGAGTTAGTAGAAAAATTAAAATAATATATTTTAAAATTGAACAATAGACAGTAATAAATGATATTTTTATAAAATTCTTTTAAAATTAAAGAAGAATTAAATAATCATCGAGAATTAAATTATATTTTATATAATCGAAATCATTTTACTATTATTAAATGAATCAATAAATGTGAAAAGATAAATTATTAATGAATTTTTAGGCAAAAAATGATTAGATATTAAATTAAACCCGGAAATATTCAACCAAAGAATGGATGTTAAACAGTTGGCGCATCGTGCCGAAGAATATCGCCAAAGTGAAACCAAAGAAGCCAAATTCTTTTTGAATTCTCGAAGATTTAAACAAATTAAAATAGATCTTTAAAAAAGAATAAAAAATCAAAGCAATAAAGGAAATTAAAAATAAAACAATTTTATGGAAATTTATTTAAAAAAAATAAAAAATTTAATTGGAATCTATTTTAAAGATTAAGAATATCCACAATATTAGAAATTAAAAATGAATAAAGTATTCTTACAGGAATGATAATATGCAAAAAATTTAAAAAATAAATTTTAAAAATTATATAATTTATATAATCAAATATGAAAATTAAATTAAATATAATTATGAGAAATTTTTAGCGATTATTTATTATTCAAAACATAGTTGAATTCACTTTATTTCTTAAAGAACAAAATTTTAATTACATTAATATTATCATTTTAATACAAGAGTTTATTTTGTAGATGAAGATTATATATAATCTATGCAAATTGATTTTAATTCAAAAATCTAAATTAAAAAAAAAAATTATTAATTAAACGCTCTTTTTTTAAAAAACGAAAAAAATAAATTTAAAAGTAGATTTAATTGACAAATAAATGATGTTAGAGGGGAAAAATAAATACTATAAAAAATTATTTAAAATTAAAATTTTTTAACCATATAAATTCTGATACAAAATACTAAGGAATATAAATATGGAAATTGTAATAATTAATTAATTTTTATATAATTTATATTTATATTAAAAAATGAACGTTGGTGCGATTATTATTACAATAAAAACTTGAATTAAAAATTAGTATTCTATTTTAACACAAATGATATAGAATAGGAAACCCACTTCTATAATTTGCGTCTATTAATGATTTTATGATAAACAATATTGTTCCTAAAAAATTTACAAAGATTACTTAAAAATATTTTATTCAAATTTCTTATATCTTAAAAAAATATTTTTGATATAAAAATGAATGAAAAATGAAAAATAATTTAAAATTAAATCAATTAAAATTGATAAAGATATTCTGGGATGTGGTTTAGTAAATCTACCGTATGTCCTTTTCTAAAAGTGAAATAAAAAATTACAAGTAAAAAGAATAATTTTAAATCCATTAAATACAAATACGATAATTCAATCCAATTGTAAGAAATTGAAATTATAGAATTAAATTTATAGATCGTCGAATCATTCCTTGTTATAAAATTATCAAATAAAAAATGCTTGATTATTAAATACAAATAAGTAAACAAAAATTAATTTAAATTGATAATATTTATATTCTTTAAAATTTAATCTACTAAATTTATTCTGGAATATCTTTAATAAATATGTTCCTTTCATTTAATGTTAACTATTTAAAAAATATTAAATTGAAAAAATAAGTACTATATTGGCTCAACACATAAATCATCTAACTAAAAATGTAAATAATAAAAATGAATTTTTACAATACGCTCTGAACATTCTAATTTAATAAGGGCCATTAGAATATATATTGATCTTCTAAAGCCCAGAGGTTCAATTTAATTAAATTTTTTTTATCTATTATCAAAATAAGTGTCATTTATTGAAATAATAATTTGATTTATAAATTGATATAAATTAATAACAATATATTTTACTATTTTTTTATCTCAGTAAAATTTAAAAAAATATTGTAAGATATATTAAATTTAAAATTATTGGAAATAAATTTTTAAATATAAATAATGGGAAAATAAATTATATAAAATAAAATTAAAAAATCTTATATATTCAAACAAAATGAACGAATGAATTCAAATTTTTAAATTGAATAATTCAATAATGAAAGATGAATACTTCGAATGTTTAAATAAGTCAAATTATTTGTTAAATATAGAACTCTAAAGCATCTTTTGGCCAATGCCTGATATTATTTACTATAATATATTAAAAGAAAATTTGAAAAATTTACTAAATAAAAAAATAGAAAAATTAGAAAATATATAAATTTTGCTCCCGTTTCAACTAATTATTTAAGTAATTATTATATAAACAATACATATTTATAATTGCAAATATAATTTTATTTAACTTCGAGTATTAGTTATTATAAATAAAAATGATAAAGTATAATATATCAAATTTGAATTAAAATAAGGGCATATATTAAATTCAATCTATTCCCTACTACGGTTTTTAATGAATTTATCTATATATCAAATATCAATATCAATAGATTAAAAATTTTATATTTTACAATCTTATTTTAAAAGAACAATAGAATAAATAATTAGAACGATTTTATGTTAAAATGATTATCAATGTTTTTTTAATGATAATTAATAAAATTTAGTAACTAAAATTAAAATTGATGGGATTTGATTCATTTTTAATAAAAAATTTAAAAATTTTTTAATAAATATTTTCAAATCAATATAAAGCATAAATATGTAGATGAAAAAATTGATTTAAAAAAATAGGAAATCATAATAATTATTATTTAATAAATTTTTGTGCCAATATTAGGACCATGCAGAATTTTAGAAATATTCAGTGCCAGTTGTTGAAGGCCTTTTGACAGAATGGCATGAATATGGAAGAGATATGATCCTTTGACCATGCCTTTAATCATCAATTCAAAGAATACCCTTTTGCAAACAGGGACATAAGTCTTAACTTGCTCTCGAGTACTTAAAATCGAATATTTGTCTGGATTTATGCGGCCATATGAAAGTTTAAATGGTTCTCTATTCCCATAATTCAGAATCATTTCTTTGAATTTGAATAAATTTCCAATAAGGATCTTTACAGAATGATGCAGAAATCTAATAGAATAATTTTTATAAAAAAAATTTTTTTAAATTTATATAATATCATAATAAAAGAATATGATTATAAAATCAAAAATTAAGCTTTTATTAAATTGTAAATTGAATAGCGGAAATCGAAACAGGAAATCGCCATTAGCGCATTTGTTATGAAATTTTCGATAATTTTTTGAGAAGGATCCTATTTAACTACTTATTCTTCCATAATAACTTCAGAACAATTTAATTGAATTTAAAACTTGTATTTATTTCTATATCACGACAATAATACAAAAATATTTTTAATTTAACAAAATAAAATAATAAATTTTTAAAATATAAATTTTTTTAAATTAATTTTAATACTGCAGAAAAAATGAAATTTTTTTTAATATTAATAAATTATATATGAATCCATTGATATTGATCCCAATAACACACGAGAGCTCAGACACATACATCAAAAAGGAGAGAAATTAATTTTAAAAATTTAATTCAATTAATGAAAATCATTGAAAGATTAAATATGAATAGGTCGAGGAAAATTGATTATTTTTGACAAGAAGTAAGCGATAATTATAAAATTTTAATCATATTTCATATATCATAAAATTTAAATATCAGATTTAAATTTAAGAAATTTTTTTTAATTAAAATATATATAAAAATTAGGTTAAGTGATTTGAAATTGGAAATAAAATGGTAAAAAATTATATAATTTAAAAATATCAAAATTAATAATATAAAATTATACAATAAGATCATTTTTATTTATCCATTCTGGATTTTGAAATTCTAAAAATTCGTATCAATAATTTGATGCTGAAATAATATCAATGAATTTGACTTTGGTATTAAAATATTATTGCAAAGATATGTTCTTTTTATTTTGAATATAATATATTTTTGCAAATTTTTATAATTTTTAAATCATAATGTATGGAAAAAAAATGTAAAAATTTTAAAAAATAATAATGGAATTAAAATTTTAAATAAAGAAATTGCATTTAAAAAAATATGACATAGATATCTTATGAAGCACAAACAATGGCAAATAAAACGAAAAAATCCAATCATGAACTTAAAGAAATGATGCAAATTTTAATAAAAAAATTTTATCAAAAATTTTATTATACCAATAAGAAAAAGGGTAATTTGTGATGATTTTATCCATAAATATTCTAAATCAGTTTTATGTGGGTCTCTTTCGGAATTTTTAAAATTGATTCAGTAAATGTTTCACTATTTAATTTATTAAAAACATTAAAATAGCATAAAATTTGCTAGGTTTTTTGATCGCTTATTTTTTTAATCAAATCAAGATATCATTATTTTCATTGTATATACAAATGATGATGTTTATATAAATTTTTCATTTGCAAAACAGATGTATGTTTGTTATCGCTGCAAAAAATATGCAAAAATTATAAGGTTAAATATATTTAAAAATACAAATTATAAAATAAATAGAGAAAAATTTAAAATAACAAATGAATGAAAAAAGAGAAAATGAATACATCTGAGAATTAATAAGATGAGGACACGACACATCTTTTGTTTTGTCGCAGAAATCTAAGGGCCTAACAATTTATCGACTACTATATTTAAATATAAAAAATTTAATGATGATTATTAAATAGGTATAATCTAACTGAAATTAAAGAATTATATTAAAAATTATTTTATTTTTTATTAAAAATTTAATTTATATTTTATAAATATTTTTATTATATAAAAAAAAAAATAAAATTAGCAATATATTTTTCATATTAAAGTTTATTAATGAATATCGATTTTGTATAAAAAAAGAATGAAAATATTAGAAAAATTTATTTATTTAAAATTAAATATTTATTTGATAATAAAATTTAATTAATAAAATATTTTACAAAAAATATAAAAACTATGATGGAAGAAACGATTTTTTATTGATGATCGTAACAAAAGAAATTTCTTTTGTAATAATTTTTTTATTAATAAAATTAAAAATAATATTTTAAAAGAAATAAATTAAAATCTCACTATTCCACTATATAAAAACAAACTAACAAATAAAACAATTGTAAATAAAATGATATTTAAATAAAATACATATTTAATTTAAAAGTGAGATTCAATTGTTGCAATCCTCACACAAATCCCTTAACAAAGAGCTAATTGCCTTCATTTGAGTCACACGCAAATATCTGTGGACTTCACAAACGATAAATGCGATATTTTATTTTCCAGCAATAATAATTTTCCCATTAAAATTCTATGGATTTTTTTAGAAAAAACGCGAACTTGGGAATGAAGAGGCGGAATTGGAAATAAGAAAATAAAGAATTATGGGACAATTAAAAAAAATAATTTGCTAAACGATAATAAATAAAAATGAATATGCTCAAAATTGATTAAAGTAATTAATAAGTAATCTTTGCACTCAAAAACTTATATAATATTTATTTAAATTAAATAATAAAAATATATGAAAATTTTTTTTTAAAAAATAATTCCCTTATGGAATTGGAAAGTGGGTGATAAATAAATATTTTCTAATATATAAAATGATTTCATTTTATGAAAATAATCATTTTAAAAATAAATCTTATTAATAAAAATTACGATTTTAGTTCTAACTATACAAAATAACAAATGATTTCATGCTGAATAATTATTTTAATTAAATTTTAATTTTATTTTTTTATATGAAATTTGGAAAATATGTTATTATGGTTATAAGAAACAATGAATATAAAATTAAAATCAAATTTTAAATTTCACGAATAAAATAAGATATATTAACTAGTAAAATAATAATAATAAATAAATTTAAATATTAATAATTACGAAATTATTGAAATTTTTAAATAATTATCTAATGATAAAATCCAATATAAAAAATGAAAGTAACAAAAAAGTGATCGTAATATAAAAATGAATTTATTACATTAGAATGTGCATAAGAATGCTCACTTATTTTCTCACAACCGAAAAATTTAGAAATTCGATTCCTCAAATCGGAAAGAAGAATTTCGTTGTGAATTTTTTTTATTTAATACAATGGTCACCGACTTGGATCCCGTTCCTTCATCTAATCTAAATGTGTGAATAAATAAATAAAGTAAATTTAAATTTATTAATGAGACATATTAAATTTTCTTGGCAATTAATTCTTTTACGGATCTTGTTAGAGATGCTATTTTATAACTAACTGCTTAATTATGTAGACGATGAATCACAATTATATACAGGAAAAATTATAATATTTTACATCCTAATTGGCCATCTACCTGAACAAGTTCAACTCCTATTTTCCATCCAAATTCCAATCATTTTACATCTAATTTTGGCCATTTTATAGAGATAAAAACTTAATATTTTGATTCACAAAAATACACATTTTGAAATGGCCTTTCCTGATAAATAAATTTTGTGCATAGCTTGAAATCATAATTATATACTCTATTCATTGATATCGTTATCAATTTTTATTCCAAAAATATACTCATGTTTTAAAAAGCAAAAAAAATATGAAGTCAAAAATTTAAAATATTACTTATAATGAAAATAAAAATTTTTTCTGAATAAATTTATTTAATTAAAGATTTAAAATCTTACATAAGCGATTTTTATATGAATCTAATTTATATACAAATTTATTTTGGACAAAATATCAATTGTCAAAAATTCCAAAATTAAAACATAATCCTGTCTTAGATTATTAGAATGAAATTACTACAAAAATTTTTTAAATAATTTGCTATATCCATTGTCATATAATTTACTTATTATAAATAATAAAAAAAAACTCAATGGCATATTTTAAAATGAATACAAGTTTTTATCAAAAATTAAACAAATTAAAAATTCATAAATAATAGAATTTATCTGAATCTAAATTGTTAGGAATAATTTTAATTATATGATGAACAATAAATATATTGAGGTAAAAGCGCCAATAATAAAAGCAAAAAGATAGTAGAAACCATAAAGCAAAATTAATTTTCATTAAATATTTTTGTATTTTATAAATTTTAAGTGTGGAAAATAATATCGAAAAATAACTGTAAATTTTTAAGAAATTTAAATTATAGAATTGGCATAAATAATCATTTAAATTTAATATAAACAATGGTTTAAAAGATTTTTATTTTTTAAATAAGAAATCGCGTTCACAAACTTAGTTAAATAATAATAATTAAAATCTTTTAATTATAAAAATAAAATTTAAAAAAATTGTAGATACAAAAAAATGAATTCGTTTATTTCCTTCTTAAAATATTGCAAAGTATAAATAAAATAAATATAAAATTATTTAATATAATTCAATTATTATATTTTTTTTAATTAACCTAAAAAATTTTTCTCATGGAATTTCAGAAATAATTTTAATAAAATTTATAATTGAATAATATTAAATTAAAATTAATACATAAATATTTGATAAATGGCGATGGCAATTGTCGCTTTAGATTTGTTTTTTATTTTCTTAGAGTTTAACAGGAAAACCATATAAATTCGAAAATATATTGGCGAGTTTTGATCCAGGAACGAGTAAGATCATTTTTGAAAATTTATATTAAAAATTATAATATTAAATCAAGGAAAATTTATTAAGAATGATCAATAAAAAAAATAAAAGAAAATCAATTATAAAATTTATATTTATTAAAAATAAAATCAAAAATGTCAATAAAAAATTTCATAGAAATATTCATTAATTTTTTTTAAAAGGAGGCGATGCAAATTATGCTATCGAATTTTGAAAAAAAAAAATTAAAAAAAAATAAACAATTAACGAATTTTTAAATGATATATGTGTATCTAAAATTAAAAAAAAATCAAGAAATTTTTGTAGATTTATTTACAAGTAAAGCAAATACAATATTTTTTACTATTTTAGCTTTTTTTTAAAAAAATGAAGAGTAATTAAAATAAATAATTATAAAAATTAATAAGTATTAAAAATTTTTTAGGTATTATTGAATATCAAGAGAGATTTTTAGAAAATTATATACAATATAAAAAGCTGTATCGCCTCGGTTTTGGCTTAGAATAAGGTTCCGGTTGAGTCTTGGGAGTTGGGGGTTGGAAAAATTTATCCAAAACGCGTTCGTTTATACTAATTTTAGCATGGTTTGGTTTGAAGTTGGATTTGGCCACATGGTTAGCAGAGGGGGAAAACCGGTTTTTGGACTTAGAATTTGCCCGCATTTTTTAGATTTTCGCTTACAACTTTTTTGTATATGAATATTTTGAAAAATCATTTTATCGTCGCCCTGCACCATAGTGGGGGCTTCAAAATGGTATATAACATGTTGGGCTGCGCGGCTTGGCCTAGGAGGAGTTTGTTAAGTTCTATGCGCAGGTCATGGTTTGGCCATATCCCGCCTCAGAGCTTAGCCTATAGTGGAAGTTAGAATTGGATGATGAAAATTGGGATTCGGGGATTTTCTGCTATGGGGAATTCAAATATAACATTAGTTTTGAGATCCGCGCAATGGGCGGTTTGCAAACCGGTTTAAAAAGTTCAAAAAGTGGAAATTTTTGTCAGAATTGTGTGAAAATTGGGATTTGGGGGTTTTCGACTATGGAGAATTCAGAAATGTCAATGGTTTCGCGAACTGCGCAAAAGATGGTTTGCAAACCGGTTTAAAAATTTCAAAAAATGGAAATATGGGTGGATTGAGATGAAATTTGGGACTTGGGGGTTTTAGGGCATGGGGAATTCAGAAATGAAATCCGTTTTGAGATCTGCGCAAGGAATGGTTTGCAAACCGGTTCAAAAATTTCTAAAATAGCGAAATGCGGGCGAGCGAAGCGAGCTTGTACACGACCTAAAGAAGAGCGGGCGAGCGAAGCGAGCCTGCACACGACCTAAAGAAGAGCGGGCGAGCGAAGCGAGCCTGCACACGACCTAAAGAAAAGCGGGCGAGCGAAGCGAGCCTGCACACGACCTAAAGAAAAGCGGGCGAGCGAAGCGAGCCTCCACACGACCTAAAGAGGCTGGCGAGCGAAGCGAGCCTGCACGCGACTTCTAAATAATTTTCAAAATCCGAAACCCTAGGGTAGGTCGAACGCGCCTTGGCGCGTTAACATGAACAGAAGGTTGTAATCCCTCCCGACATCTTTCCAAATCCTTCCCACATATTCCTTACACCCACTTTCCTTACGCCCCACTTCCCTTACGTCCACTAGTTTAAAAAATATAAATAATAATAGATGCGATAGGATATGGTGCAAGCACAGAGGAATTAAAAAGGCCATGTGTCAATATTTCCAAAAAATTGTTCACAAAAAAAATCAATTAAAAAAAATTCAATTATAAATAAAAAGTTTTCTCTAAAAATTATTTGAGATTGTAAAATTTTATATAATAGATTGTAAATTCGAAACCCATTAGAAAAAATTTTTTGACACATTTATAATGCTTTGGAATTTAATTATAGTATAAGAAAATATTAAAAAAATCCAAAATTTCATAATAATATCAATGAAATTTTATAAAATATTTTATGTAATTTATCTATAATATTTAAATTGATTTTCAAACTTTGAAAATAGATCGAATTTGGAAAGAAAATAATTTTGATAAAATAAAAAATTTTTCTGAATTGAAGAAATGATTAAATAAAATCAATACGATGAAATTTAAATCTAATTTTAAAAAATATTAAAAAATATTTTTCTTTGAAATTTTGAAAATTTCTACAGAAATTTTGTTAATAAAATATAGAAAGCTTTATAATTATATTAAATAACGAAATGGATTGATTTAAAAAAAAATAAATTAATTTAAAATTAAAAAAATTTTTTCAGATTTTATTCCTTTTAATTATGCAAAAAATGAATTTAAAAGTAAAATTAATTATGAATTTAAAATTAGCATATAGTTATTTAATTAGAAAATGAAAAGTTTTTGATAAAAAAATTATATTTTTAATATTATAGATGCATAAATAAATATGTTTATAAAATATTCCAAAAAATATTATTAATATATATAGTCTAATTTTTATAGAGAAAAAATAAATAATACAAATAATTTTTCAAAATAATAATTCGAAAAAAAATAAATTTAGCTTAGAACGAGCAATCGATATTATGTAAACTAAGTCAATAAAATCAAAAAATTTCTAAAAAAAATTAATATATGGCTTTATTCGTTGACTGATTGGGTACGACTAGTCATTGAGCATTCACTTCGTCCGGTTTGCATTAATTTTTTTGTGTTTGTCCCATTTGGGCTGCCGTTTGTTGCATAGTTAGAGCTCTTTTAAATTTCTTTTTAATAAAGAAAAAATATATTAAAAGTTTATATAAAATTTGATTTATTGGTTAAATATTTTTATTTAATTTTCGTATGAATCGATAGAAATTTTAATAAAAAATATTTTAATTTAAAATTATTTAAATAAAAAAATAATATAATGTGATTTTTGCATTAAAAAAATTAAGATAATTTGAAAATAGAAGAAAAAATATACTTCTTTTGCAATATTTATAAAAAACTATTCCTAGAAATAATTAATTGCAAAATCATTTATGATTGTAAAATGCTTTTTTGATTTTAAATAAAAAATTTATCAATATTTTGAAATGATTAATATCGTGAATACATAAAAATGAAAAGTTAAATCTATCTTTTAAGTTTGTATAATTAATAATTAATTATTTTAATCAAATGAGAATAAAAATTTAACTAATATTAAAATATTAACTAGATATAAGAAATATAATCTATGAAACCCCAAATCGAATATATAATATCCTATTCTAGAAAACATAAAATTTTTACATAATAAATTTTTTAAAAAGATGATCCAGGACACAATGATCATACGAATAAGATCGTTTTAACAATAGAAAACGAAAAATAAAATTATAATAAATGTTGATTCTGCATGCAATAAAATTTTTGATAATAATTTATATTATAAAAATAAAATTAAAATTTTGAAATAATATGAAAAGAATCACGAATAAATAGAGAAATTTCGGCTTAAATGAATATAAATTAAATCATTATATTGAATAATCAATTTCTTAAATTTTTAAAATTGTAATAATTGAATTTTTAATAAAATAATCATAAAGAATTATTATTAAATGTTTAACATTTTGAAAAATATAAATAGATTGTAATTTTTTTCAGAAAATCTGAAATGGAGCAGTATCAGCTATACCGACACCAGCAAAACAATCGAAGAATTCACATGAAGCAGCAATTGTGCGAACGGAGCAAAAGATTTTGACATTTTCCTATAACTTTGGTCCATTATTTTCTATTTAAAACCTTGGAATTTACGAATAGACCTATGCGCAAATGTTTATTAAAAAGTATTTATAAATTAGACATTAACGAAAAATAAAATAATTGAATAAGCTAAAAATAGAATAATAATCATATTTTAGAAAATGAATAAATAAAAAGTAAATATATATTTTTAAAACTATAATATAGTACAGCTGATAATTTTGCATGGCTTTCATCCTAACTTCTTACTGAAGCCATTTTAAAAATAGATTGATATTTTTGAACAAAATAATATTGCACTAAAAATGAAAAAAAGATTCAATTATTTAAGAACAAATGTTTATAAATAGAAATTAATATTTTTATTTAAATGGAATAATTCAATATTATATAAATATAATTTATAAACATTATTCAAGTCACATATATTGTAATATATACTTTATTATTTAAAACCTATTTTATTTTATTAAAAATTTATTTTGAATATTTAAAAGAATAGAAAAAATATTAAACTTTAATATCTATTAATATTTTGCAAAAAAAAATTAAAATTCTCATTCAATAAATAAAAAAAACCCTAAGCTAGATCTATTATAAAGATTCTTAACTACAAAAATAGATCTTAAAGGCTAATCAAAAAAAAAGGTTATTTTATGATCAAGAAATGAAAAATATAACTTCAGAAAAAATTAATTGCAAATAAAACAAAAAAAAATTATATATAAAAATTTAAATAAAATTGTAATGAAAAATTTCTCAATGAAATCTGGAAAAGTTAAAAGGTAGTTGTCTGGAAAAATTTAATGATACACGAATTATTTCGTATTGTTGCGAATTGTCGCAACTTTTGCCCATTAAATTGGGCAAAAATAAAAATTAATAAAAATATAAAATAAAAGAATAAATTCTGCAAAATTTGCAGAATTCAGCTCTCATCAATCAAATCGACCTCCCCGCCAAAAGCGCTGATTGCTGCCCCAAAATCGCCCCAAATTCCGGCTGATATCCCTTTGTTTGTGCCTTCCCCCTCATCCGCCAAATGCTCTTCCCTTGTGCGTGTGCTTCTTCCTCTTCCCCAAACTGGCTGCCCCCCTTTGTGTGTGCAATGCCCGACTGGCGCGACATCCCCTTGCCCCTTTTTGCAAATCGTTTGTGGTTTGGCGATGGATGAATGCCCGCCCAAAATTGCCTCTTTATAACTAACATAATTTCGATACATTTTCACCACTTTTACAATCATTCTCCACATATTGTCATTTCATAGTTAAGAAAAGATAAAAGTTATTAAAAAACCATTCAAAAATATTCAAAGCCTAAAACTAGGAAAATTATTTGATTTAATTGAATCCTAAATCAAATATTGGTGGCCCCGACTATTAATTTGCCCTTCCTTCCACTCATTGCCTTGCATTGCCTTGCTAAATTGCCCGGCAGTCTTCAAACTTGCATTGCCCATCCAGTCCGCTGCATTCTTGCTTGCTCCTTTTTTGGCCTCCCGAGGATTTGCATTTGAGGCAAAGTGAAATTTAGGGATAATTGGGTTAAAAATCTAAAATTACTCAAATTTGACCTAAAAAGTCAAATATTAAAATAATAAAGGGAAATTAAAACATCCCTAAATTTCAAATTTCAAAAAGTTATAACATTAAATTGTTATAACACAAAAAAAAGGGGGAAAAGCCAAAAAAGAAATAAACTTCAAAGTTTATTGGATAAATTGAAAAAAAAAAGAATTTGAAAAATAATTCTTAAAAATGTCAAAGCCATTGGAGAAAAAGATCAAGACGGCTTTAACAGCCATTGATTCTATTATTTTGGACCAAACTCTGAAAGAGAATCCAGGCCGCTCGGCAGCTGGAAATGCTGCCGAGTTTGAGTCAAGGCTCTCGGTTGTCCGTGAGGACAGAAATTTAGTAGCCACATATCTCGATGATATAAGATCGGCAGAAAACAGTTGGGCTGACTATCTCCGAAAGATGGTCACCGACAAGACAAAATCGGAAGCAGAGGAAAAGAATTTTAACACGGTCCATGAGACCTTGGAATTTGATGAGAAAATGAAAACTGCGAATGAAAAACTTCGCAGTTTGAAAAAGCTTGAGTCCGATATACAATTGAAGCTCAAATTGGAGCAACAAAAGATTGGGCCAGCAGCGGGAACAGGCACTGGCGCAACAGCCGTAGCCCATGAATTTCAATCACCAAAGCTGAAATTACCCATCTTCACTGGTGATAAAGCCAACTGGCCTGAATGGCTAGAGATTTTCAATAGTACCATCGATGCCAATACAAGCATTGCTGGCACAACCAAATTGATCCATCTCAAAACACACTTGTCTGATGGACCAAGGAAATTGATTGAGGGATTACGGGTTGATAACCCGGACAATTATAACACAGCTTTGGAACTTTTGAAAGAAAAATTTGGAGGCAAGAAGGAACACACAGATAAGCTTCATTTGGAATTGGCCGGGCTCAAAGAAGCCAAGAATTTCCAAGAAACGGTCAAGCTCAGCGATGAGATTGAACGCCTAACCAGGCAATTGGGCAATTATGGTCAAAATATGGAGGGGGCTCCAACGTATACCCTGCTTGAAAGCAAAGTCAAGTTCGCCCCCATACTTCGTGCAATTCTAGAAATGAAATATACAGCTGGAGAACACTGGAATACAACCATGTTCAAAAATGTTCTCGCTAATTCCGTGAAGAAGGAAGAAGTGGTCAAAACTTCATTAGGCTTAAGCGCTGAACAGCATAGCAAGCCTAATAAAAAACCAAAGAAGACAAATCTTTGGGATAAGAGCTCAAATGAAGGCTCTGTCTCATTTCCGGCATTTGATGCCGAAAAGGCAAAAGGAAAAGAGCGAGGGAAGCCAAAGGCACAGAAAAAAGATGCCAAAAGTGGAAATAAGCCACAAGGCCCCTGCGCCTTTTGCGTCAACAGTCATTGGAGCAGCGAATGCCCAATGTACAATACGGTCGACAAAAGAGTTGACCGAATACGGGAACTCAAGAAATGTCTCAAATGCCTTCGGGCAGGACATTTCGCTTCGAGCTGCCCAATTAAATCCCTTAAATGCGCAAAATGCCAAGGGAAGCACAACCGAGCCCTATGTAAAAAGGGAGAAGCAAATTCCCAAAGCGGAAAGCCCAAATATACGGGCACGCCAGATAAAAATGATGAAAAGGAATTGTGCGCTGTTAATGCCACAATCCCAAATTCAGGCAAAAAGGTATTGCTTATGTGCTTGGAGACGGAAGTGTTCAACCCGTCAAAACTGGGCCTCAAAGAAAAGGCATTAATATTCTTTGATAGCGGAAGCCACCGGTCTTACATTACCAATGAGTTAAGATCCGCGCTTGAACTCAAAACATTATGCCAAGAAAGCTTTCAAGTGTCCGCTTTTGGCATGAAAAGGAAAAATGTTTTCGCCGATCGAGTTCAGTTCGGTCTTCGGACCAATGAGGGCACAAAGCTAATCCTTTCAGCTAATGCTATGGCAAATCTGGTCAGCTCAATCAGAGTTGTACCGATAAATCCGCAAGAACAGAGACAACTGTATCAAAATCCACTGCCAATCAGAGGCAAAGTGGTCAAACCGGATATACTGATCGGAATCGATCAATGGCAGCTGTTTGACATTCGAACAGTTTCCGAGTTACCCAGCGGCTTCTTCCTTAGCCAATGTGCTTTGGGACATTTCATTTCCGGCAAAGGAAGAATGGCTAATTGCCTTTGTGCCATCCAACCGGAAGAATCTGAATCAGAAGTCTGCGGAGTAGCTGTCTATGACAGTGATGATGCCCCAGTCGATCCAGATTACGATTGGACGGAATCAGAATATGAATACAGTGATGAAAGCTCTGACTCAGATGACAGCGGAATGCAGGAATCAGAAGAGCCAAATCCACCAGTAGTGCCCATCGTAAGGGCCCCTCCCGTCGAGGTTGGCTGCCGTTATTTCCGACGTGCCCCAGATGAAGGACATTTCGGAGAAGACTTCACAGATACATCTGCTGAAGAGGAGAGCTCATCTGAAGATGAGAGTTCATCGAATGAAGGAAACAATTCGCCTATTCCATGGCCATTTATTTATGGCTGCAATTGCAAATGCTTTGAAAAAAGAAAAGATGGTCTCAAGGGACTATGCAGTTGCGAATATTTTGGAAGAAAACGCCCTTGTGCATGCAGACCCGAAAGACCCACATCTGAAAGGCAAGCCAATTCGGGATGCAAACCGGAAACAAAAGAGTTCAAATGGGATTCTTCCGACGAATCTGATTCAGAAGATGAACAGATTTTTGCTGTGGCTCTCCAAAAACGGAACAAAAATGGAAACAAGTCCTCAAACGGACAAAATTCCAAAACAATTGAAGCCCAAAAAACGGACAATTCTGAAACAAATCAAGAAAATTATGATCTTGAAATCAGCTCTGAAAATCAAGAACTGATTAAAATGGTCTCAGACCATTTTAGCCTCGAAAATGCAGGCATGATTGGTCTAAATGACCAAAAGGACGAAGATGAAAAAATATTGAATGAATTCAAAGCCAACCTGGCCTTCAAAAATGGCCGCTACCAGGCTGGTCTGCTGTGGAACGACAAAGCAGATCGGCTGCCAACTAATTATAAGCTGGCAAGAGGAAGGCTGCGAAGCATTCTGAAAATGCTCAAAGCAAAACCAGATTTGCTTGAGCAATATAATAAAATATTTCAAGACCAGCTTGATGCTGGCATCATCGAAGAGGTGGAAGACAAAGACACCCAAGGGCGAATTCATTATTTGGCCCACTAAGTTGTCATGAGGGCTGACAAAACAACCACAAAGGTGAGGATTGTTTTTGACGGCTCAATGAAAGACAACAAATTTGGAAAAAATTTGCCCAGCTTGAACCAATGTCTCCACACAGGTCCATCACTGCTTAATGATTTAGCAGGAATATTGATGAGATTCAGGCAAATGACTATTGTCATATGCGCCGATTTAAAACAAGCATTCTTGCAAATTGAATTGCGAGAAAGTGATCGCGACGCATGCCGATTTTTCTGGGTTAAGGACCCAACAAATGTGGACGAAGATTCACTTTTTTATGAAAAATTGCGCATTCTCCGATTCCGGCGAGTGCCATTTGGCCTCAATTGTAGTCCATTCTTGTTGAATGGCACAATTAAAGAGCATCTTGCCCTTTATGAAGAAAAGGTGGCAAGAGCAATTGAGATAAACATTTATGTGGACAATATTCTCATGAATACCACTGAAGGCGAATTTCTGGACACCTGTCAAAGGGCCAAAGAAATATTTGCCGACGCTGGAATGCGTTTGTGCCAATTCATGTCAAATTCAAAGCAGCTTAAACTGTTGGATGAAAATGACATTTCTCCAGAAATGAATCCCAAAATTCTGGGAGTAAAGTGGCTCGTTGATGCTGACAAGCTCACGATTGAAATGCCACAATTTGCCCAATCAAAATTGACAAAAAGAATAATGCTCGCACACATTTCAAAATTGTATGACCCATTGGGGCTTCTATGCCCGGCTACCCTCCCAGTCAAGCTTCTCATCCGTGATCTTTGGGAAGACAAAAATGTCTTGTGGGATACCCCAGTTTCTGCTGAAATCCAAGAAAAATGGACTGAATTGATGCGCGATTGGGAAGGAATCGCAATAAAAGTCCCACGGTTTGCAGGGAAGAATGAAATGCAGAATGAACTGCATGTATTCTCTGATGCAAGCGCAGAGGCAATGGGCATTGCAATTTATTTGCGAACAATTGGCCAAGAAATCAGTTCAAATCTGATTTTCGGCAAAAGCCGTGTCCGCCCGGTGAAATTCCCCAAGAATGAGAGCACTGCTCCTAGAATGGAGCTGCAAGCCCTCACCATTGCCACAAAAATGGCCAAATTTGTGCAGAAAGAACTGGACATAAGTGATAAACAAGTCGCTTTATGGACGGATAGCTCTTGCACGATTGAAAGGCTTAAAGGGAATGAAACAAGGGATAGATTTGTTGAGAACCGACTCAAACAAATCAAAGGAAATTGGCCAGTTCATCATATTGCTGGAGAACAAAATCCAGCTGATTTGGCCAGCCGAGGTCTAAAGCCTTGTGAATTGATTGAAAATTCACTATGGCTAAAAGGACCGATATGGCTTGAAAAGGAGGCAAGTGAATGGCCAAAACCTATAGCAAGCTATGATCCAAAGGCAGAAAAGAAGGAAAAATCTGAGCCTCCGATCTGCGCATTCCCTGCCAATATGCCTGAACCCGAATGGATCATCGATCCATCAAGGCATTCTTCCTGGGAAAAATTGAAGAGAACTGTAGTTTTCATTCTACAGTTTCTCGCGCTTCTGTTCAAAAGAAAGTCCAAATCCCAATGGATTGAACAGATTTAGCTTGAAAAAGGAAAGAGGATAAATGCCAAAATTCCCACAGTGGAAGAATTGAAAGTGGCTGAAGGATTCTTGATTGAATCCGCTCAAAAGTTTGATCCACCATCAGATGACACACAAAAACACTTAAAATTGTTTGAAAAAGAAAGAATTTTAAAATGCCAAGGCAGAATTGCCGACAGTAATGCACCAGAAGATGCAAAATTCCCCATCTATCTCCCAAAATCAAGTCCCATAACAGGATTGATTATTCGGGAAATCCACATGAGAAATCATCATTGTGGAATTGGGATCCTTTTGAGCATACTCAGACAAAAATACTGGCTACCTCAAGCCAGAAAAGTGATCAGCAAAATCCTTTATTCAGACCCATTTACCAAATGCAATATATGCTACCGATTCAAGGCAAAGCCCTTTTTAAAGCCAGAAATGCCGCAACTCCCCAAGGGGAGGGTCCAAGCCTCACGACCGTTTTCGGCCGTAGGAATTGATTATTTCGGGCCACTTCGTGCACGATTTGGCACTGAAGTTCAAAAAATCTGGACTTCTATCTTCGTATGTATGAGCACACGAGCTCTACATATGGAAATAGTCCTGGACTGTTCAGCAGAGAAATTCATGCTGGCATATCGGCGATTCGTCGCCAGACGCGGCGCGCCTCGCCTGATCAATTCTGACAATGGGACTCAATTTGTCCTAAGCAGCAAAGTAATACAAAAGGCATGGGAAAATGCATTCTCCAGCCAAATTGTTCAAAACGAATCCGCTTCGAATGGCACAAAATGGACGTTCAATACTGAAAGAGCCCCCTGGATGGGTGGCCATTTTGAACGTTTTGTTGGGTTAGTCAAACACAGCTTACGCCGAACAATCGGTAAAAAGCTGCTGAATTTTGACGATTTATCAACCCTTTTGATCGAAGTCGAAACGGTGGTAAACAATAGACCACTCACATTTTTGGCCGAAGGCGAAGTTACCGTGCCATTGAGACCAATCGATTTTCTAATCCCATATGCGGATATCAATTCTGATTTGCCGCCAATTGGCGAAGAAGACAATGATCCAGATTACCTCCCGAAATGGGAAAACAAAGATAAACTGATGGAAAATTTCAAAAGGTCAGTAGCCAGCGTTGACAAATTTTGGAGAATTTGGAATGACTCTTATCTTATCGCATTGCGCGAAAGATTTGAGAAATTGCAAAAACAAGGGGTTAATCGTGAGCCTATCCCCGGAGAATTCGTCCTAATTGAGGACGATCTTCCACGATCAACGTGGAAAGTTGGCAAAATTATCGATGTGATCCCAGGGAGGGACGGAAAAATAAGGACAATTGTCCTAAAAACAAGCAATGGGACGCTCAAACGAGCAGTTTCACAAATTTATCCTTTGGAAATTACCCAAAACCCAGAAGAAAACACAATAATGGCATGTGCTCTTTCAGAAATGTCTTCAATCGAATTGGACTACGACGAAATCATCGAGGAGACCGAGCCAGTGCCACGCGGTCCAGAAGCGCCCGAGTTCGAAATTGAATTGACGACTGAATCAAGCCGACAACAAGAGGCCCTTCAATGGATTCCATCTAAGCGGTTGACTCCAATTCCAACAAGAAGGAGCTACACACCGCCATCAACGCCTCCACCGACATTGCCTCGAGGAGAAAGGATGAATGCTGTGCAGAATCGAAAGAGGAAACAACATGAAAAATCGACTCCACGGACTTCAGAGTCGCATCATGAAGTACCGGCTGAAATGGCTCTGGAAGACTTCCGGAATCCATTGGATGATTTCCGGATTCCCAAAGGTGACCCAAAGAAAGTTGGATCGATGGAACGAAAATCACAACTGAATCGTCACGCCGAGCCGTCGAAAACGGCACGTCAACCAGCCAAAAGGCCAAAGAAATGGTGGCCTCGGACCAATTCGTTGATGACGCCATCGCCACCGCCTTCTCCCGAAACGCCTGCCGGACATAAAATCCTCTATGAAAAAGGCAACAATCAAGAAAGAAGGGGTGTCCTGAATAAATTCAAGTTAACGCAACCGTGCTCAGAAATGGCCCTTCTAGAACACGGAATGTGCGAACCAATAAAATTAAGAGAAGCATGGAATCCAATCGTACATGAAAATGGCGGAAAATGGACAGTTTCGAACCATACAAATCACCCATGGGGTCATGTGCTTCGTTGCAGTTGGAATGAAATTGTGCCAACCTTTCTGCACCTTCTTCTTGTCGATTTTGTCCTGCGTCATCACCTGGAAAATCAACCCGGATCGATTGCCTGGATTATCAGGACAGACCCGCTGAAAGCCTTAAATCAGTTTTTTGGGGCTTTGAAAAAGAAGCAACCGTTGTCGCGAATGAGCGAGAAGATGTTTTGATGTTTTTTGATGATTTTATTTATATTTATTTTCCATTTTTATTTATTTTATTTTACATTTTATTTATTTTATTTTCACATTTTTTATGCTCAAAGAACACATTTGCTGTTTGAGGCGGAACCGTCAATTCATTTTCTCACAGATAATTCCGCCGTTTGTGGCGATGAGAATGAAAGATAAGGACATCTTCAATTCCCCCATATTCATTCTCATATTGACATAACTTTCAACCACACAATCAACTTCAACAATTTTTGTTATTCACATTTTAATTTTATGCTTCACATTTTCAATTTATTTCAATAAATTTATTGCTCATCATTTTGGATAATTTTGGATATAATTGGAGTGCAATTCGAGGGAATTTTGTGTATTTGGGAAAACCCATTAAAACCATTGCAAAGGCCAACTCTCTCAAATTTGACAAGTGGCGACTCGGACCGGAACCAGTTAGTTGGCTTGATAAAGTGGGTTTTCATTTTACTTTTTTAATTAAAGTGGGAGGATCCTTAGTTTGTTAAGGGTCAAAAATTTCTTGGTTTGAAAAAATTAAATTTATAGAAATTTTAGTTGGATAAAATTCAAATTCCTTAGTTTGTTAAGGAACAAATTAAATTTTTGGATGAGTTTTATTAACAAGGAAAAAATTCGAACATGCGCCTTTCGAGCGAAAATTTTGTTAGAAAAGGGAAATTCTGAAAATCTAAATTCTCTAACGTCCCAAAACCAAATTAATCGCCAACATTTTCGAGCCAATAAGCATCGCGATGAACTAATTGCGTTAGAGCAAAAAATTTTGGGTATACAATGGGATGCAAATGAATATGCTAGAAAAGCGCCAAAAGATCAAAGGGAACAAATTAAAAATTCGTTCGAAGAATGCTCAAATCAATTAAAAATACCTGAACATCTCAAATTTTTGTCCGAAAAAATCACCGTTTGGGGAAAATGGATTGAAATGTTAGAAACCAAAATGGATAAAGAATATTTGACTTTGTTTGGAAAAATGGAATCAGAGGAAAAATTAGCAAAACAAAGGGCAGAAAGAACCAAAATCAAGCTCAGGACTTTTTCTGGTTTTAAAGAAGATTGGATTACATTCTGGGAAATGTTTAATGCGTTAGTGCACAAAAATAATGATTTAACCCAATTAGAAAAATTTGAACTTTTAGAGAAAAGTTTTGAAGATTCAGCCCAACCTATCTTAGAATGGGTAGATAGAACAGAAGATGGCTATGATATTGTGATTGATTTTCTCTTAAAAATGTTCGAAAACGACGGAAAATGGTTTAAGACGTTAAGTCCTAATTATTTGGGTTCGACCAATATCAATTCAGAAATAAAATTCCAAAAGGCTGATAATTCCGAAATGTGCAGTTTGGTGCTAAAAGCTCCCAAAATTAAATTTAAAGCGAATTTGACAATCCAAATTGTCAAAACAAAACAATTACTGGATCAAAAATGCAATAAAATTCCAACTAATCTAAAATTTCAAGCAAAAAGCTATCCTGATTCTAGTTTGAATAGAAAGGATAATCCAAATCACAGCCTAGTAGAAACAATTATTCAACCAAATTCGAAAAGTCTCGTTAGAGAGAAAGCCAATAGGCAGGGATTAAAGGATAAAATTAGAAAGTTCTTTTGGTCAAACCAAATAGCCGTTAGTGGTTCCCAATCCAAAGCACCAAAAGAAATTAATGAGACAAAATTTGGACAGAAATTTTCCGAAAAGCCAGAACGATTATGGCCAAAACCCTTCGATCCCGGAAAAATGAATTACAAAAAAGTCCAAATTATTAATAAAACCGCAGAGAAAATTAATGGTTTGGGATTAAACTCAATTGGTTCGCCGAGCAATAAAATTAATAACATGGCGTTAGTTTGCCAACGAAATGTGGGAAATAATAGAATGAAAAAATGGCCGACAAAATTCTATAATCCGTTCGGGGATAAAGTTGCTAATAAATTTACAGATATGCTTCCACAACAACAATATCCAGATTGGGCGCCGTTCGAGGCTCGTTCCAAATTAGTAATAATAACCGATGATCAGCCAACCCAATTACGAGCCATTTTACATCAAATGGAGATTCGCAGCTCAGTATTCCAACCAAATTTATGGAACAACTTATTTGGTCAACAAATAATAATAGGCAACACAGTGGAAAATTTGATTATCTGGCCAAAAAGACCATCAATTCAGCTAATAATTCCAATGCTGCAAAAAGTTCAACGTCTGTTTGCAAGACAAAAACTCTGTATTTTTGTTCTTCCGGAGAGAATAATAAACGACCATGAGTTGAGAACATTTTCAAATATTTTGTTGTTGGAAACACCTTCAAATCATAACATCTTTTTGAATAAAATCCAAGAATTTGGAGTAAATTTGGAACAGCGGCAATATAATGAAAATAGGCGAATTTTGGCTAGACAAAGGCTTCGTGGAAGAGAAAATCTTCAGCCATTTCGAACAATGAATGGGCCAAAAAATCAACAATATGGGCAGCATTCGGTGGCTCAAAATGACCAACCAACGTTCGAAGTTGGAAATGAAAATTTGGGTGATCAGCAGAGAGAGGAGTTGGTGGAAGAAGCCGCTTTGACAGACCAATTTGCCAAGATGAATATTAAAGGTTTAAATCTAAATAATAAATTTGAGAACCTCGTTAGTGAAGAAAACATGAAAAATTTGGATAAAAATGATGAGAAAAGAGATGAAAGAGATATGGCTTTTGGTGTCAGTTTAGAAGAAATCCAAGAATTAATTAAAAGGCCAAATTATTTGGATGAGAGAATTTTGATAAACAGGAAACGTCATGCGTTGGTGCAGATAATACCCAAATTATTTGGCAAATTTTGTAAATTTTTAGAGGAAAAATTAGTAAATTTCGTTTGTGGAATAGCAAATATAATAGACAATCCGGTTAGACAAATTAAATATAAAAGAAATAATTCGATTGAGAAAAGTTTTAAATACGAAAAAGAGTTCGTATCAAAAATTGAACCGTTTGCTTTATGTTTAAAAAAGGCTTTGAAGATAATGAGCAACTCAAGGGCGACAAAATCCAACAAAACTTGGACAAATAAATTCGAATTTGAGCATATAAATTCGATTAGTAATAATGAATTAATTCGAAAAAGAATTAATGGCAAATCAATTTATAATAATTGGGTTAGGCCAAATGAATTAAAAATGTGGAAAAGTCCGAAATTTACAAATTTCTTAAAAATCAAAGCACGTTCGAGTGCGAGTTATCCCTATAAAATTATTTTAGATGAATCGAACATTGGCAATGCTGCAAATGGGCCAATGGATGAACCGGAAAAAGGCAATGATTCAAATGGGCCAATGGATGAACCGGACAAAGGCAATGATTCGAATGGGCCAACGGATGAATTGAAAGAATACAATGATGCAAATGTGCCAACAAATGAATCGGACGATTCAAATGGGCCAACGGAGGAATCGGAAGAGGAATATGATGACTCAGGTTTTTTATTCGTTTGTGAAAAATTTGACTTAATTTTGAGTCATTGGGGTTGCCCATCCACTTTCAAAAATTTGAATAAATTAGCCATTAAGAAATTAAAATTGTTAGTTGGGGAACAATTTTGTGATTTAAATTGGGCTTGTCCAACCATTTACAAAAATTGGAATATATTAGCCATTGGGCATCCAAAATTGTTAGTTTGTGAACAATTTTTCGAGTTAATTTTGGGATATTGTGTTTGTACAACCACTTTCAAAAAAGAGCAAAATTTTGATAAAAAGCCTAAATTGGGGTTAGTCTCTCATAATTTTATCCAATTCGTAATAAAAAAGGTTTCTGTAAAGATTGTTTACATTAATAAATCAAGTTTGATTGATCCACATATAAAAATTGTGTTTGAACCACTGAAAATAGAGACTCAAAGTCTTCAACAATCGAAGACGAATTATTTTGAGAAGTATTTGAGCTTAATTAAATTAAGTGGGGAGGTATTCTATGAAATTGAAATAGAATCCAAAAATTTTGTTAAAATTAATTCAAAAGTTCAAGGACAACGTTTGAGTTATTATTTTGTTGGATTCGAAATAAAATGTTCGAAAATTTCAATGAAAACGTTTGAGTTACTAATTATTTGGAAACGAAATAAAATGCTTGAATTTTTGTCTAAAATTGCGACTAGTTGGTTAGCAAAATTAAGCCCATTAGTTAAAGAGAAAAAGCGTTTAATTGGTGAAATAGAAGCCGTTAGAAAGGCAGTCAAAATATTCAAATGGAAAATGAAAATAATGAATGAACAGTTCGTTGTTCTCCGACAGATAGCGGCGATGATTCCTCAAATGATTGTGACGAGTCCAGTTCATGCTCATCCACAGATTCCTCTGATGATGTGAGCGAATGATCTACAACAACAAATGTGCCGAAGGGAAACGTTTCAAATGGGGAGTGTCGCGAATGAGCGAGAAGATGTTTTGATGTTTTTTGATGATTTTATTTATATTTATTTTCCATTTTTATTTATTTTATTTTACATTTTATTTATTTTATTTTCACATTTTTTATGCTCAAAGAACACATTTGCTGTTTGAGGCGGAACCGTCAATTCATTTTCTCACAGATAATTCCGCCGTTTGTGGCGATGAGAATGAAAGATAAGGACATCTTCAATTCCCCCATATTCATTCTCATATTGACATAACTTTCAACCACACAATCAACTTCAACAATTTTTGTTATTCACATTTTAATTTTATGCTTCACATTTTCAATTTATTTCAATAAATTTATTGCTCATCATTTTGGATAATTTTGGATATAATTGGAGTGCAATTCGAGGGAATTTTGTGTATTTGGGAAAACCCATTAAAACCATTGCAAAGGCCAACTCTCTCAAATTTGACAACCGTGGCCTGCCAAGAGATTAATACAACTTCTTGACCTATGGAATTACAAGTGCAGAGTCTTTAGCTGTGAACTATCCACGAGGCCCGATCGACCCATTGACATTTGGCCCAGCGAGAGAAGGGGAATAACAGAACCCCACCTCAGATTGTTCATTGACGAACTCCAGAGGAACATTTCTTTGGCAATGATGAGCCTCCGCCATCAACGATTCTTTCCGATGCGGATCTACGATCCTATCGTCTCGACACTTATCATTGGTGATGAAAGGGCGATTCGACCATTGGCTGAACATGTGCATTTCCCTCAAGTCATCCCTATTGACAACGGAGATGAATTGGAAGCCTATTTTTTGGGAGCTCAACTCCAACTCGGCATCATTGTATTCAAAGCTGACAAGCCGGATTTGCTGCCTATTTTGGAAAAATTAATGGAAAAAATGCAATATGTATGGAGGTGTGTCATCATCATCGAGGAGGCGCCAATGACATTTGAATGGTACCCAGAATGGCGAAAAATCCAAGATGCGTTAAAAGCTATGAAGCGTGGAGCAAGCATCGTGGCCGTCAAAAGGAGAAATCCAGAGGACAAGCTGGAAGTCCTTAAGGAAATGGGTATCCAACTACCTCCAGTCAAGCCGCCAAAATTGGCGCCAACAGCTGCGATTATCCCAGAGCAGAGCACTTCGGCAGCGGCTGCAGCTACTTCTAGCCACCCAACAACGATGCCTGAAAGGCAAATGAGCGGAGCAAGGACCCCTTTGTCAGCACGTCTGACTCGATTGTTGCCCATCGTCCTTTTGGCTCTTCTTTTCATATTCAACCCATTGGCGGCTGCAGCTGGCACCACCTTGATTCCTGGAACAAGTTCGCCGCCGGCAAGAATGGCCAAAGTGAACCTTGACGGACGCCCAGCACGATATAAAGTGAAGGCAAGTGCCAAGGCCAAACAATATGCCGAAGCTGCAAGGCAATCAAGTACTTTGGCTCCAACAATGAAGCCATCAACGACCGATAAGCCACGAACAATGGTGAAGACAACAACCACGACAAAGCCCCAATCAACGACCAAAAGGCAAACAGCAATGGCAACATCTCCAATTTTCAACGCAACAACCACTGCACCAAAAATGGCACAACCGATTACCATTCAGCAGAAAATGTCAACTAAGCCGGAACAGAACGACCAAGGACGATACCCTGAATCCTGGCAAGATTCGTGGGAATCTGAAGAGCAAAGTTGGGAAGAAAAACCGAAACGCAGGAGTGCATCCAGAAGGCAAGCAGAAGCTGAAGATTGGGACGAACCAGTCACTGAACACGTCACCAAACAGGTACTTTGGTGTTCAAATAAAGGAGAATTCTGGATCAAAAATCCCAAGATCTCTCCTTTTTGCCGTGCTCCTCCCGATGTGCTCACCACGTGGAAGCCCATGAGGCTACGCGTCTACCATCGAAACTTGGTACCGGTCAAACTGCCAAGGGCGGCCATCTGCAGCATCAAAGTTGAAAGCAAAGAGTATTATACAAATCTTTTGGGGGACAAATTCTTTCAAAAACCCATCAAAAGGTTTGAGAACGTGTCCGCAATGCAGTGTCAAGAGATGCAGAAGCGCAAGATTTGCCCCAAAACAGATGGAGCCATGACTCAAAAGGCGGATGGCTTCTTCAGCACAAACAATGCCATGCATTACGACTTCCCAGGCAGAATTGCCTCATTATGGACGGGATCAAAAACGGCAGTTGCCGTCAATTGCATGTATGCAGAAACGGAATTATTCTATTCAACCAAGGATTTAAGGATAATTTCCCCTGTATATGACACAAGGCATTGCCAGCTCAATGAAGGCAGTTGCCAAGTGAATGGATCCCGGCTAATCTGGAAAAGTGAATGCAATGGCAGGTGCCGACCATGTGAATTCAATTTGCTAGCCGAATGGAATGGTGAAGTGACAGAAAAAATGTGGGTTAGCACCTCGAGAGAGGTTGCTCTCACGTTCGTTGCCGATGCACCCAAAGTAAGGTCATGTGATGGAAACATCTTAAGACTTTCTGAACAGGGTTATGCCGTAATGGAAGGAGACTACATCAAAATCAAATTGCCAACAAGGTCAAAACGGCAGGCCAATCCAGTTCCCGGCGTTGTGCTGGCTGACCAGTTAGCCTCGCAGCTTACGGCAAGTAACGTTGCCGTAACACGGGCTGTTCAACAACTCTTTTTCAGAGAATGCCAGCGCACGGAACGGATTACAGAGGCAACGCCAGCGGCCAGATATCTGCTCAACAGAACGGATATTCAGGCAAGGTGGGTCACAAAGGATATCCTTGAAGTTTATCCTTGTGCCCCCATTTCCAGCAGAGCATTGAGGCTTCGACCAACCCCCGGACATTGCTACAAATTTTTGCCAGTGGAAATGGACATACATGACAAAATATTGGTGGGTTTTCTGGATCAAATGCTTGGGATCCTGACACCCACATCCCCTGAAGCGGACTGTTTGACATATGGAAAACATTTGTCAAATATTCATGGGAAGTTAGAACTTTTCGACACTCAAACGGGTGATCTAAAAGCAATACCCCACAGTTCGCTTCATCAATTGCCCGAACAGCCAATTCTAGGAGGATTTAGCATAAATCCCCTTGTCTTTCATCAGCTCACTCTGTTCAACTTATCACTCGAATTCCCAGGAATTCACATCAGTGAACATGAGCGGATGAATGATTGGAAAAATCGGGAATTGAGGGAACAAAAGGCCGATGCTGAACCCTTAGGGACTCTTCCGCATGGTCTTAAAGGCCAAATTGAGGAATTCTTTTGGGGATGGGTCCATTGGCTGTATAACCTCTGGGTTATAGCATGTTGCATTTATGCAACTGTGTTTATAATCCGTGACGTGGTTATCCCAATCGCGACTCTTTTGGTCATTACCCCGGCATCGGCAACCCTGAGCACTTTTTTAGGTGGAATTAATCTGATTAATATGTTTAATCGGGAACAACCAGAAAGGGGGCCAAGAAATGCCGGTAATAGACGGGTCCAATTAGCTATACCTGGAACGCCCCAAATGTCCATGCGACGTTTGGCGGCCATTTATGATGATGAAAATTGAGAGCTGGTAGGGACTTCCCCTGGAGTTTCCCCCCGAGTGTTGCGAATTGTCGCAACTTTTGCCCATTAAATTGGGCAAAAATAAAAATTAATAAAAATATAAAATAAAAGAATAAATTCTGCAAAATTTGCAGAATTCAGCTCTCATCAATCAAATCGACCTCCCCGCCAAAAGCGCTGATTGCTGCCCCAAAATCGCCCCAAATTCCGGCTGATATCCCTTTGTTTGTGCCTTCCCCCTCATCCGCCAAATGCTCTTCCCTTGTGCGTGTGCTTCTTCCTCTTCCCCAAACTGGCTGCCCCCCTTTGTGTGTGCAATGCCCGACTGGCGCGACATCCCATTGCCCCTTTTTGCAAATCGTTTGTGGTTTGGCGATGGATGAATGCCCGCCCAAAATTGCCTCTTTATAACTAACATAATTTCGATACATTTTCACCACTTTTACAATCATTCTCCACATATTGTCATTTCATAGTTAAGAAAAGATAAAAGTTATTAAAAAACCATTCAACAATATTCAAAGCCTAAAACTAGGAAAATTATTTGATTTAATTGAATCCTAAATCAAATACGTATCATGTTTTTCATTGTCAAATAATTGGCCAAGCCAGTGAATGATCCGACAATATATATAAAAAAAATTATTTCTTAAAATAATAATATAGATAGAAATTAGTATAGGTTTCCCAAAACATGAATTCTTTAAATAACAAAAATGTGTATAATGGACATAAGCAAGAAAAATTAAATCTTATATGTAAATAAACACAGTAAAATTATTTTACTTTATAATAAAGTATTAAATAAATATAAAAAATTTTATAAATTATTGAACTTAATCAAAATAGTCGACGAGATAAATTTTAATAGTATAAATCATATAGATAAGTAAAAATTTTTTTATTAAAATGAATAATCAAAATTAAAAAATTTAATCAAATTCATTAAAGGAAAATATGAAGAAAATTTCATTAAATGCTTTCTGCTTAGTATATTCAATGAAACATTATTTTAAATTCTAGCCGATAACAAAAATAAAATGAATTTTAAATTCGTAAAGCCATAATGGCAAATATAAAATGATTGTCAGTATGAATATTTTGAAATATTGAATGGTCAAATCTTGACTGAATATGGGGCAAAAATATTCAATTTAAGGATATTTATTTCAGGTTGAAACAGATACTGTAATAAAAATCATATAACCAAATTTTATAAAGATCTGAATTAATATTAACGAAAATTTTTAATTAATAATTTTTTTTAATATTTTATAATTTTTAAAGAAAATTAAAAATGAATAAAATAATATTTTTAAAAAAGGTTTCTAATTTTTTAATTGAGGCGAAAAAATATTTTTTGAGGCACCAAATATTAAAAAAAATAAATAATTTAATAAAAATTATATTTTTTTTTAAATAAAGCATGTATAATTTTTTGCCAAAGAGAAATTGAAGCATTGTCGTAACTGTCTACTCATTGGCCATATAGATAGCTCGAATCATTCATTCTCTATGTAGCTAACTAGTGGACGTTATAGGGAAGTGGGCGTAAGGGAAGTGGGTGTAAGGAATATGGTGGGAAGGATTTGGTACGAAGTAGGGAGGGATTACAGCCTTCTATTCGAGTTAACGCGCCAAGGCGCGTTCGACCTTCCCTAGGGATTTGAAATTATTTAAATTCCCTGCGCAGGCTCGTTTCGCTCCCCGCCTTTCCCCAGGTCGTGGGCAGGCTCGCTTCGCTCGCCCTCATTTTTCCCTATTTTAGAAATTTTTTGAACCGGTTTGCAAACCACCCTTTGCGCAGATCGTAAAACAGATTTCATATTTGAATTCTCCATATTCAAAAACCCCAGAATCCAAAATTTCATCTCAATCAGACAAAATTTCGCATTTTTGAAAATTTTTAAACCGGTTTGCAAACCACTATTGAACGGAACACAAAACAATTACCATTTTTGAATTCTCCATATCCGAAAACCCCCGAGTCCCAATTTTCACCTCATTCTGACATAATTTCCACTTTTTGAAAATTTTAAACCGGTTTGCAAACCCCTGATTGCGCGGATCCTAAAACTAATGTCATAATTGAATTCCCCATGGTCGAAAACCCCCGAGTCTCAATTTTCATATTCCAATCTCCACATCCACTATAGGCTTAGCTCTGGAGCGAGATATGGCCAAATCCTTACCGCGCAATTTACAACTCAAACTCCTCCTAGGCCAAGCTGCGCACCCTGACATGCTATATACCATTTTGAAGCACTCATTCTAAATCGTGTCTCCACGTATATTTCATTTCAAAATATTAATGCGCAAAAAAGTTATACACATAAATCTAAAAAATTGGGTCAAATTCTAAGTCCAAAAACCGGTTTTCCCCCTCTGCTAAGCATGTGGCCAAACTCAACCTCAAACCAAATCATGCCCAAATTAGTTTAATCGGACGCTACTTGGATACATTTTTTCAGGTCCCATCTCCTAACTCTCATCCAGAACCTTATTCTACCCAAAAAACCGCCTGACTGACATAGCTTTTTATATTGAATATAACTAGTGGACGTAAGGGAAGTGGGGCGTAAGGGAAGTGGATGTAAGGAATACGTGGGAATGATTTGGGAAATGGCGGTAGGGATAACAGCCTTCTGAGGGATGATAACGCGCCAAGGCGCGTTTGACCTACCCTAGGGTTTCGGACTTTGGAAATTATTCAGAGGTCGCGTGCAGGCTCGCTTCGCTCGCCAGCCTCTTTAGGTCGTTTGCAGGCTCGCCCGCTTTTTAGGTCGTGTGCAGGCTCGCTTCGCTCACCCGCATTTTCCCTATTTTAGAAATTTTTGAACCGATTTGCAAACATCTTGTGCGGGTCATAAAACTAATGTATTATTTGAATTCTCCGTATTCGAAAACCCCAAAATCCCAATTTTCACCTCAATCCGCTCATATTACCATTTTTTGACGTTTTTTAAACCGATTTGCAAACCGCTCTGCACGGCTAACAAAACTGATTTCATATTTGAATTCTCCATACTCGAAAACCCCCAAGTCCAAATTTTCATCTCATTTTGACAAAATTTGTATTTTTAAATTTTTTTGAACCGGTTTGCAAACCACTCTCTGCGCAGATCTCAAAACGGATTTCATTTTTGAATTCTCCATACTCGATTACCCTAAAATCCCAATTTTCATCTCAATCCACCCATATCCCCTTTTTTCGACATGTTAACCGGTTTGCAAACCACCGTTTGCGCGGATCTCAAAACTAATGTCATATTTGATTTCCCCATGGCCGAAAACCCCCGAGTCCCAATTTCCAGCTTCCAACTCTGACATTTTATATAGGGTTAGCTCTGGGACGGGATATGGCCAAATTATGACTTGCGCACAGAACTTAACAAACTCCTCCTAGGCCAAGCTGCGCCCCCCAACATGCTATATACCATTTTGAAGCCCCCACCTGGGTGCGGGTCTTAGGCTATAAAATATTTCAAAATATTCATATACAAAAAAGTTATAAGAGAAAATCTAAAAAATGCGGCCAAATTCTAAGTCCAAAAACCGGTTTTTCCCCTCTGCTAACGACCTGGCCAAATTCAACCTCACACCAAACCATGTCCATATTCATCTATAAGCGTGCATTCCTGATGCATTTATCGAAGTCCCACCTCCCAACTCTCATCCGCAACCTTATTATACCCCAAAAAGCGTGTGACATTTCTTTTTATATTGAATATAATGACGAGGACAACATTAAATTTAAAAATTTTTAAATAAATTTAAAAAAAATAAAATATTGATGATTGTTTTAAAGAATTAATATATTATAATATAAAATGACAATTATTAAAATTATTATTTAATTAAAATTAATTTTATTAATTTCATTTTATATATGAAATAAAGATTAAATTATAATTTCTATTTATTTAAATTAAAATAATAAAATTATCTACAAATTTCTACAGATAATCAGGAAAAAACTCTGCTTGTTTCCGATAAATAAATTCGTATTTTTCGTCGAAAAATTCGTCTATTATCGTCCATCTGGCAAAAATGATAAAATTGAGGAAAAACAAGAAAAAAATTCATGCTTTAATTATAAAAATTCATGAAAATATTAAATCAGATTAAAATCATTATAAAAAATTTTAATCGAAGATTGTATGTTAATAAATCATCAATAATTTTTTGAAAATATTAAATTACTTCTACTATTCATATTTCTTGAAGATTTTACATTAATATGAATGCATGCAATACTTTCTGCATAAAACCATTTTTATATATCATGGACGAGGTATAAAAAATTTCATAATTATAAAAAATAATTTATAAAAATTTTAGAAGATGATGAATATTTTCAATTCAACAATCAAATTAGAATTTTATCGATAAAAAATAACATTTTAAATAATAGAAAAATTTATAGATGAATGTATAGAATTAAAAGATGAAGAAAATCAAAATTAATAATAAATAAACAAAAAAAATTTTTTAATTAATTTAAACTTCTTAATGAATACAAAAAAATATTCAAAATTAATTAGAAATACTTTAATAAATCATAAATTTTTTATTATAAAGATATAAATTGTCAAATCGCATTGCAAAAATTTGTAGTCTTCTTTGTTAGTGGCATTTTTAAGTAAAATATTGGACAATAATAATTGTAATTAACTACAATAAGCCAATTTTCGAGATATGATTAGAAATGTTGAAAGAACATTTAGTAAAAATGTTATACAATAGAAATACAAGATAAAAGATAATATTTAAAAATTATAAAATTATTCCAAATTTTATCTGCTAACAAATAATGGAGAGCCTTTTCCCTTTAACTATAAAATATTAAAAATTTAATGGACTATAATTGAAAAAAATTCAATGGAAAAATATTAGTAACCATTAAAATTATAAATTTGTTTGAATGCTTATTTTTTATGACATCCTCATTGTTCTGTTATATAAAATTTTTTAAATTGACCATTTCAATTAAATAGAAAAACATACAGAAATTTTTTACAGGAATTTTTTATAATAATAAAGTTATTTTAATTAATACATAATTTTTTTATAAACTTTAACTAAATAATCTATGAAGATATACAGATGCTATATTTATAATTGGAGAAAAAATAAAATAATAATCAATATGATAATTAAGATAAATTGAGAAATTTTGTTATTAAGCTTAAGATTTATATGAATTAAATTTTATATTAAATGTATATTTGCCAAAGAATTATAATCAAATAGATAAAAAAAATTAAAAAAGTAGCCATCATGGCCCGTATGCAAAGAGAATTGTAAGGTTATTTGACAACGGGTTCGTTGTTCGTTGTCAGTTAACAACGAACCCTGGTCCGAGGCATCGTAAAAGTTGGTTGTCAGTTGACAATGAACTTTCCCTTGTATTCATTGTTAACAATGTTCTTTGCAGTTACAACGGGTTCTATTCTGTATTGACATTGTCATTTGACATGGAACCCGTTGTTAAAATTTTCTTTGCATACCGGCCCATACGGTTCATTTGGTCGTCCCCATCCTATTCCTTTTTTTTCAAAATGTTTCTAATTTTTCAGAAAAAATTATCCAAATTCAAACAATAATATTTATTCAACATGATTTGGATTCTACTCATTTTTCTTTTCTTTGTATTGGCGGCATTGTTTTGCGAACGTTTTCGGTTGATGGTTGGTCTTTTTTTAATAATTTAATTTTTGGAATTGAATTTCTATTTATTCACAGATTGTGATGGACGAATTTACTTGCGTCTAATGTTCGATTAAACTAATGTTTCCGGGGGATAATTTATAAACAATTACCGACATATATTAAAAAATTATTTGTGGAAATTTAATTCTATTTAAAAATCATAAAAGCATTTGAAATGAATTTAAATAGAAATTAATATATTGCATATTTATTTTGTCTATCTTTTTTTAATTATAAATATATGAAAATAAATAATAAAATAAATAAATGTAGCATAATTATGTAATTTTTCTGGCTGGTTATTTTTATAAAAAAAATTAAAAAATCAAAAAAAAATATAAATTTAACAATAATCAAAAATATAAAATTTATTTGTTTTTTTAAGTATAAATTTTAAAAAATTCTAATTTTGGATATAAAGTAAATAATTAAAAGTATTCAAATTTTTAAAATTATTTTTCCAATCGAAGAAGTTGATAATTAAATATTTTTCATAAAGCAATATTCAAATATAGTTGAGCAAATGAATAAATTTAGCATCTCCATAAGTATAAGATGAAGGGATGAAAATAAAGAATGAAAATTTATTTAAATATCTATAATGCATTGTAAAATTATTCTTTTTTTAAAAAAAAGAAGAAATTATGAAATTAAAGAATATTAAATAAAATTTTCTTACTCACATACAATTTTGCAAATTTAATAATTTTTAAAATAATTAAAAAAATACAAAGTAAATTTTGGTAATTAACAATAATAAATTAAAAAAAGAAATTAGAAATTATTAATACAATACCGTAATTATTTCTTTTTAAAACTTTTATGATAATAGTGATGAACTACTCTTCGATTATGGAGAAAAAAGATAAGAATTCTTGACATTAATATTTGGTTTAATTAATAGATATTAGAATAAATAATTTGAAAGAAAAGAAATTTCAAATCTTGATTTAAATATTATCCTTCAAATATTTTGTCATTAATGAAAATATTAAATTTATTTCAAAAATTAAAATTACAAATATTTAATAAATGAAAAATTTATGAAAGAACAATAATCATCATCCAATTTGGATTAATTGAATAATTGCGATTTCCTATAATTATTTTCGGTTAGCCTAACATTTCTCTAATATTATATAATAAAATCCTATAGGAAACATGAATAAATATCTGAAAAAATAAAAAAAATACAAAAGTTAAATTAATAGCATAATTTGAATTTGAACAGTAATCAAAAATTATATTATAATATTTATTATTTTAAAAATTTATTTAATAAAAATAATATTCAATGTAAAAAAATATAATTCATGATACAAATAATTAAGAGCATTAATTATATATATTTTACAATATAAAATTGAAATTAATTAATGAATAATATTGATATCTAATAATGATTTTCTTCTTGATAGATGTGATCTCACATCTATATAAGAAAAGATAAATTCATAAAAGACAAATAATTAATTGCCATTCGCCTTCTGTTGTTTTGAAAATCATTGGGATTTTCAAATCAGAATAAAATTGATGTGGAAATGATCATTTAAAAAATTGTATAAAAATTTCAAAAAATCAAAAATATATGAAAATTTCAAAAAATTAATAATATTATAACTTTGGTAGTTCTGGAGCCAGAAAGAAGTCAAAGAATTGCCGAAATGAATCAAGAGGATGGCATTGATTAAATTATTTATAATTTTATTATTTTGATTTTATTTTTAATTTTTATTAATTTTATTAAATTTCCATTTTATTAATAAAAATAAGCTTCGTTTAACAATCTATAAAAAATACAACATTTACCGTTGTTCGATTTGTCCTTTTAAAACAAACAAACAATTAAATCTTAACCGTCATATTTCTAAAATTAATTAAAAAAATATAAGATGGATAGTTAAGAAAAATGACAAATATATAAATAATAGATGTGCAATTGCATAATCATAATTTTAAAAAAATGATTTAAAAATTAAAATTTTTTGGCGTGAAAATTGTAAATATTTTTAATTTATTTAATAATTTTTAATTAATATATAATATGGAAAATCATTATCAATAAATCAACTCGCCCTCTTTTAATATTTAAATAAATAAAAATAGAAAAAAATAAGAATGATTCATAATATAAATTATAAAAAAAAATTTTATTTATCTAGAAAAATTTTTAATCAAACAGCAATTAATTATGGTTGAAAAAAAGCACTACAAACACTTTCCGATATTATATGTTATCAATTCAATAATATCTTACAAATTTTTCCTTTAAAAATAAAATAAATTTCAATAATAAAATAAGATAATAGAATAAATATTAAAATAAAATTTCCATAATAAAGTTGAGCAAACTTTTAAAATTTTAAAGAAAGTCATATTTTTTGAGCTTATAAAAATATTTTTATTTATTTGTTAAAAATGAATGATATTCAATCGGAATTGATTTCAAAATAAAAAATCTACTAATTTATTTAGAAATAAAAATTAATTTAGTACATTATTATAACAATAATTATAATAAAAAAGGAAAACAAATTTTTATCAAAATTTTTAAATTAAAAAAAATTGATTAAGGATATTTTTATGTAAAATTAAGTATATGTAAATTTTTTAGAATAATTTTTACAAATTTTTAACAAATTAAAAAAAATTTTTTTTAATTGATAAAAAAATATAAAGAGAATTAAATACATTTAAATTTGAAGCGTTTAGTTACAATGTAAAAAATATTATTAAAAAAAAGTAGTATATATTAAATAAAAATTCAATGAATAATTAAAATTTTTGTAAAAAAACGATGGAAATTGATAAGCATAATTCTTGTTTGTGAAATATTTGATAATAAATTAATTGAAAATGGTTGCAAAATTGATCCAACAATTGCAACTATCATATTTTATTATTGATAATTTTTTGCAACTATAATAAAATATAATTTTGTATTCTCAATAAAAAATCAAAAAATTTTCTTTCCCAATAAAATCAAATTAAAATTTTCCAAATAAATTGAATTTGATTGTATCGCAGCAGGGTGAGAAAACAAAAGATTGTGGTTTCTTTATCATGTTTTTGAATGATAAATCATATAAGGGCAAAAGGAAATGAATTTTGCAAAATATTTTTTACAGAAACTGCCTGAAATATTTTATGAAATTATCTATTAAAATATAAAATATAATAATCCAGAATTTTAATTATTTATTATAAATTAAAAATAAAAAAATGATAAAATAATTCAAGAAATGGAAAAAATAATTAATTTTTAATTAAAACATATAAAATGAGATAATTTAAACAAATATTCTTTTATGAATTATCTTCTTTTATTTTTATTTTTATATTAATATAAAATAAAAGTCTAAGCAGCAAATGAATTTTCATCAGAGTGGATATGCAAGATACTTTGTAAATTATTATTTAAACTATTTGAATTTTATTAATATAAATCATTAATTTGATTATGAAAAAATACATTCTGCGAAAATAATAATTTTTATTTTCGCTTTGATTTTTATTCAGATAAACTGGTGACATAATGAACGATTTATGCTTCAAATAAATTTCATAATATTATAAAAAATATTTTTGAAGATATTCAAACCAAAATTTTTACTCGAGTGGATTAATTAAAAAGGGTTACACAATTTATGAGATATTCAAAAAGAACCACTTAAAAATTATTACATTGTTGAATGCTTATTAAAGCAATAATTACAAATTATAAATAAATATTCTTAATCTACATTTATAAATATTATTTTAAATTAAAATAATATTATGAATTAGCCTTTCAGATAATTTTTGGTCGTATCAATAATATATAAAAGGAATAAAAATTCGATAAAATAAATTTTTTGCAGGTTCGAAAGTCGCTGTAATTTAATAAATATAATTTTTTTACTTAAATAAAGAACACATTATAAAATTAAGATAATTCAATTAAATCAGAGACATTGCGAAATGTTGTCTGCTTAGGCCATTGAAAAGGTGTGAAGTGCTTAAAAATATGTGGATTTACCGAGTGTCAGGTAGAAAAATTCCCTTCCACATTGACGACCACATGGATTTTGGCAATGAAAAGTGGATGAGGATTTTAATTTTTAAAAGATTTTAAATTTCTTTCAAAAAAGATTTTACATTTGCAGTCATTCATAGAATAATTAAATGACAACATGCATATTTAAAATTAGGCAAAAAAAAAATAAAAATTTTAAATTTTTTAAAATTAATATAATAAAAAATTAGATATAATATACACTTTGCGAAATAGTGCAATTCGTCTATTACGAAAATTATTATATTTCTATATATCATTTTTCTTTTAAATATTTTTTTTTTCCATATTAAACAATTAAAATTAATAAAGTATAAAATTAAAACAGCTCTTATTATATGTTGTATCTTAAAGTCAGAGTAAAATATAGCCCAAATTTTATGCGAACATGATGCAATATTTCTATTTAGGCCAAATTTATGGAGTGCTAAATTGGTTCAATTCTTCAATTCTTCAATTTCGCTGCTTTCTATCAGGAATGAATTTTTACCACATGCTATGCATGCTAAATTAAATTATTAAAAAAATAATTTCTATCAATATAAGAAAATTATTTAAAAATAATTTAAATTTTTTCCAATTTTTCATTTATATAATGAAAACATCTTGAGACTTTCTGTATATTCTTATAAAAATGATGGAGAAATTGCACAAATAAAAGCTAATTTAATATTATTATTTTACAAAAATTATTCAAAAATTTATTAATAAATTTAATTAATAAATGATGATTTGATTTCAGTTAAAACTTAATAACATCGGAGTGGTTTTTATTTTAAATAAAAAATAATTAAAAGAATTCAAAATGTTCAGAAAATGTTCGCTGAAAAATATTTTTCCTTACGAAGATTTAAATTATCTTTGATATGACAAAAAAGGGAAAAATATTTATGATAAATAATAATAAAAAATATAAAATTTAAAATTTTTTTTATTCTTTTTAACATCACATCAACCCATTTAAATATTAAATAAAATAATTTTATTAGATATTATTATTAAGAAATCATGTTTTTAATTTTCAGAATTTAATTTAAAAAGAAATAAAATTTATTTTTATCTCTAATAATAATTGAAAATTTGACTATGGTATTTAATTCATTGAAATTTTATTTATAATATTTCATATTCATATAAGAATTATTATATTGAAATTCAATTGTTCAAATACATGTTTATACACATTTGGATATGAAATATATTTCAAGTCAAAAAAGTTATTTTTCATTTTTTATTCCAAAATTTTTTAATTTTTAAATTTTCTATTAGAAAAAATTGCAAATATATTTCAGAAAAATTTTTTATTTTAGTATAAAATAAAATATTATGATAAATTTAATTATAAATTTTATAAATTTTATGTGTTAGTTCTTCCAGAAACGAAATTCACTATATCCCGTTGCAACAGGATCTTGAAAAAATAAAAATTTAAAAGCAATTAAACTTTTCTTAAAATAATTATTGGGTAATAAAAAAAATAAATTAAAATTTTACTAATTTAAAGATGATGGGTATCAAAAAATACATAAAAAAATAATTAAAATTTTTTATCCAAAAATATATTAGTAATATAATTTTAAAAAATTCTTAAATAAAGCGAAACAATTGATATCTATTGTTCTGAAGAAAATATGATGAAGAAATTTTACAAAATATGAAAATATACAATCCAATTTTGAATAAAATAAAAATGAAATCTATTTTATAAAATTTTAATAAAAAATAATTTCAAAGGAAAAATAAAAATTAAATATTAGAGCAATACAGTAATTAAATAACATATTAAAAAAATTTTAAAATTTATATTAATAAAATAACATTAAATAAAAATTTTTATAATGTGCTGAACAAATAAAATAAAGTATGAAATTTAACCTAATAAATAAAAGTCAAGCCATAAGATGTCTTAGGATTAATTTTATTAATTAAATATAAAAATTAAACTATATAAATGCCCGCTTGTTCCTTATAGGATAAAAAAATTTTTAAATAATTGTAGGTTTATGTTATAAATGGTATTTTCTGGATATTTATTCAAATCAATCAGTAAAATGAAAATAATATTTGCATTAGTTAAATGATGGATTTTAAAAAACTAAAAAATTTATTCTTATTAAATAAAATTAATTTAAAATTATTTGAATATATTATTAAACGCATATTTTACCAAATTTAAATAAAATATTTAAATTTATTTCCTTAAAAATAGATATATTTTTTGAAAATTAAAAAATGATAGTAAATTGTTATAGCATAAAATATTATAATTCTATAATTTGAGCTAAATTATCGGATAGAAGTATAAAATAAAAATCATAGAATAGGAAAAAATTTACCATTCAAAAAGCAATAGAGGTATAATTTATTAAAAATCATCTATATTGAGGCCGAAAGATGATACTAATATGTTGAATTTTTGGAATTATTATTATTAGTTCAATTTTAATTTCGCCCCGAAATAATACGCTCCCTCAGTCATTAAACTTTATGTTGATCACAACTACAACTTTATTGCCGAAAATATCGAAGACGTTTCTGGAAAAATTGTTGGATAATTAAAAAGCTCAATCAGGAAAATTGGGGGAAAATTATTTAAAATTAAAATATTAAAGTAACAACAATAATATAAAATCTGATTTTAATTATTTTGTTAATGAATAAATTTATAATAACAATTTATATATATTATTATTAAATAATAAATATTTCTTCACGATAAATATTTTAATTTATTTAAAAAAAAATTTAAAAAATATAATCTTATATTAAAAAATTGATAAAGAAGCAGAGTAATTTTATGTAGATAATGAATTTTCAAATATAAAAATAAAAATAAATGATAATATTATATAAAATTATTAATTAAATTTATAATTCTGGAATAAGAAAAAATTTATAAATTTTAATATACAATTAAATAAACAAAAAATGCAATATGATAAAAAATTAGCTTCGTTTTAGATATAATTAAATTTAATTAGAATTAAATTTTAATTTATTAAAACAAAAATTATAAATACACAATATATAAAAGCTTTAATGCCTGTTTTATCGTTAATCAGGTTTGGAATTTCGCCAATTTGAATTTAATCCCATATATTAAATTTTTTTTTTAAATTAAACTAATAAACTAAGAAATATTATATAACATTTATTATGATAAATTGATAAAAGTAATATTTTGATCAAAAAGTGTAATAAAACAGTTTGAATATAAATAAAATTTTAAAATATCTTAGTTAAAATATACACCAAAAATTTTCCTGCTCTTATATTATATATATCAATCAATGATTGGCTTTTTTAGCCAAACTATTTTTATCAACTGCACAATTTTAAAATATAAAGTATTAAATAGAAAAATAAAAAAAAATAAAAATTATTTATAATCAAGAATATATACTTCTCCAAGCTTTATAAATGAAAAATAAATAAAAAATTCGATAAAATATAAAATTATAACAGGAATAATTTTATGTGTAAATAATTTTTTTATAAAAAGATAAAGAAATTCAATAATTTTTTAAAATAAATTATTACAAATAATAAAATTTATTCATTGAAAGAAAATATTAAATAAGACTAAGCAAAAAAAAATTATTCAATAATAATTCAATATATAATTTATAATGTTCAATGAAAGGGATAGATAAATTTTACAACAAAAAAATAATTGAAAAAATAAAAATTTCTCAAAAATTAAATATAACGAAGCAATAAAATTAAAAATTTCATTTAGGAATGATTATATTATATATATAAATTTAAATTAATAAAAAAATAAATTTAAGAAAATAATTTTTAATTAGTCTACAATTTTATGATTTTATTTTTTATAATCTTAAAATATCTATTTAACATTTATGTAGGCTTAAAAAGTAATATTAATAATTATTTAAAATTTAATTATAGATATGATTCAAATAATTTCAATAAAAAATTTTATAAAACCGAACTCAATCAGTTTAATTCTTTCTATAAAATTTTATTTGATATTATAAACAAGAAATATAAACTATTATTTATCAATAATATTTATACATTAAAAATTACAGTCAATATTTTAAATCTATATATATATATATAATTTATTTTTTAAAGAATCTTATCAGATTTCATTCTTTAATTTATTTGAATCCTAACGCTTTTCTTCATATAAGACCTTGATTTATTTTCCATTTTCCAATTTATTTAATAAAAAAAATGATTTGAATATAATATTTTCCTTAAGTAAATCTAATGTTGAATTATTCCATCAATTAAAGAACAAATCAACAATAAAATGACATTAGATATATAATATAATAATTTCTGAAAAAAAATTCTAAAAAACATGAAAATTTTTAAAATAAAATTAGAATGAAATGAAAAAATTTATAAAATTCATCAAATTTTTATGCCATGAGTAATATTTTTTTATAAAATTATCTACCAGTAAAATTAAATAAATTTTAAAAAATATTCTTTATAAAAGATAAAATTGTAATTAATATTACATAAACCCTGTTTCCAAGAGAATTTATACGAAAACAAATCAAGGACATGCATCCTTTATTTAATTTTTAACTGCAATTTAATATAAGCATTATAAAAGAAATATTGATTTTTATATTATATAAATTAATTCCATTTATTCAAAATTATTTAACCTTAAAAATCTTATAAATTTTAACATTGGAATAGAAATTGTTCAGGATCCCAAAATTAAAAAATATCTAATTTAAAAATGCTGCAATTTTACTTTCTGTAAAATGACAGATGTTCACTCATCATTTTCTTGACCATAATTATTTCAATGAATGACAAAATTTCAGCTACAAGAAGACAAAATAATTATTTTACTTAAAGTTAAATTTTACTCTATTTAGAATATTAAATTCATAGAACAAATATGAAAATATTTTCAAATATTTTATAAATTTTCAATTGAAATTTTAGTATAAAGAATGCCTTCTAGTGCGATATTAATGATGTGGATCACAATTTTGTTGTGAACAAATTTCCGAAGTAAATAAATTTTTTATAAATCGTTTAAAAATAATTTAATAAGATCTTATTGTGAGATAAATTTTAGGGAATTTAATTTTAAAAAATAAATATATTGTAATAAATGTTTTATAAAAAATAAATTTTTTAAATAGATTTTAAAAAATTAATAATTTGATCTAGATATTTTATAATTATAGGAAAAAATTAAGAGTTAAATTTATAATTTAAATTGTTTCTTCGTTTTTTAAAAATTATATATTTATAGTGAATATTTTAAATTTACATATAAAAATTTTTAATAAATTTGAAAAACTTTTCCTTTTTTGAGTCATGTATAAGAGTGATCCATAGAGATGTTTATACCGGGAAAGATATGTAAAAAAGATAATGGCAAATATAAACCACTTGATGAATTTATAAAAAATTCGAGATTGATGTAAAATTTAATTCTGTGTCAGAAAATATATATTATTATATTCGTTAAAATTTGAAGTTGCGAATTTTGAAATTTTCGTAATGTTGATATGCAAGATAAAAGAGAGGAAATTTAGTTTAAGCAATTGTGATGATTATATGGATATTCAATGATTTTTCTAAATAAAATTTATATAAAAATAATTAAATTAATTTTTTTAATATTAAAATAATATTAAAATTTTTTAATAATTTTTTCAAATTTAATTAGATAAATTTTAAGTTAAAATTAATTTATATTTTTCAAGGAGGAAATAAAATTGTTATTTAAAATAAAAAAAAATATAATAAATAATAGTAATAAAAAATACATTTTATTTCAAATTATTTATATTATTTAATCTTATAAAAAGTGAGGATTAATTTTATATATTTTTATTCAAATTAATCAATTTTGCTTTCTGTAAAAAATCTAAAACAATAACAATAAACATTGAACCAAATTAATATCTTCGCGGAGCAATAATATTGAAGAAAACGAATTTTTTTCAATAATATTTTTGGATATTCTAACTTCTTTATTGAATATATTAATAGTTAATTAAATATATAAAAAATATAAATGTTTAAATATTTAATGGATTTTTCACTTTCTTAGTTAAAAATAATTTAAAATATTCCTAAATTAGCAAAATATTACAGGAATTTTAAAAGGTTCTTTATTCATAAAATATTATATTTTTGAAAAATAACGAAATAATAAAATATAAAATCTATAAAACAATTAAATTATTTGATCTATTTTTACATAGTTGATTTCTTAAAAATTTCAAGAATTAAAATATTTTAATATGGAAATTTATAAATCTAAATGGAACATCTCAATAATCTTTTTAAAAGAAAAATCATAAGTAATTTAAAAAAATGAGAAATTTTTAATTCGTACTCGTACGGCATTTTTAAATATAACGAAATTACAACGATTATATATAATATAGCGTAATTTTATTTCGCAAGGAAAGGATGGGTAGAGTTTAAGGCTTTAATCGGATAAGAATACCTAACTGAATGAAAGAAAATGTGGATATCATCTGCTAGTCCAATAATAATCCATAAATTAATTTAAAAAAAAAATTAAAAAAAATTATAAAATAAATAAATAATTTTTAAAAAAAAGCTAAAGATTATTGAAAGCAAAAAATTATTTTTAAATTATTTATGAAAAAAAGAATAAAGAAGTTATTTATTAATCTTTTCTTGCCTAAATTAAGTAAAAAATTGGTTATAATTTAAACAAATAAAGGAAAAAATTTTCTAAAAGAAAATTAAAGATATCATTTGAAAAATATATTATCCAATCAATTGTGATCAATTTCGATTTATTTTGAAAAACGGTGTGGAACGCCAAGCATAATCCTCTGGAAATGGCCAGATTAATTAATTTAAAAAAAATATAAAAATTAAGTATAATTGATTAGTTTATTAAAAAGTTAAAAATTAATTTTTTTATAATAAATACATTATAATAATGATTAATTTAAAATACCAAAATTAAACTCTAGAAATTATTTAAGTTCTAGTACTCCGTTTCCTCCTCATTCCTCAGTTGTAAAGGAATAACAGTCAGGACCACATAAATGCTAAATAACATTTTAATTTTTAAAAAAAAAAAAATTAATTCACTTATTTTTAGAATGGGATCAAAAATTTTAAAAGTGGAAGAATCAATGGAAGTATTCTGTTTTTATTATAAAATTCTATAAAAATTAATTTTATCAAAAATTATAATTGTATTCTTTAAATTTTAAAATATAAATTAAGATAAGATTTATAAGCCAAATATCATCTAATGCCAAATAATGATTTTTCAACGTTGGGAAAGCCAAACATGAAACAGCCTATGCCTAATACAATTTTTGGAAATTGAACTGCCGAAACATTAAAAAAATTATTATAAATGAGTTTAATTAAATAAATAAATAATTATATATATTTTATATTTTTATCATGAAAATCTATCGTAAAAATGAAATAAAATGTTAATTTAATTTAAGAAAAATAGTAAAATGTTTTCAATTAAAATATTGATATTTTCAGAAAAAAATCTCTGTTCACAGAATTAGATAAAAAAATCAAGACAAATTTAGACATGGTTTACAAATATATGTATAAAAATGACGAAAAAAAATGAAAAAAAAATAAATTTGTATGGTTTTAAATAATTAATTTTTAGATTTTCATTTTCGATTAAATCCTATTAAAATAATTTATAAAAAATTATAATAAATTCATTTTGAAAGATATTTTTGGAATCAATCTAAATTTTAAAAAAAATTAAGTAAAATATTTTTTTCACAGAATGATTTATTTTCAAAATATTAATTTTGGTTCAAAGTAAATTTCAAACTGATAAATTTTTTTGTGAAATAATTTTAAAAATTACTTTAAAAAAATTAAATTCGCTTAAAAAAATATTAAAATAACTGAAATAATCTATTTTGAGACTCTAAATTTTGAAAAAAATTTTAAATGAAAGAGTTATTTTTGAATGAGATGGAATTTTTGAAAAGATAATTCTCTATAATATTTATTTTTAACAATTTTATAATATAATTTTATTCCAAAAAAAATTAAAATAATATTTTATAGATATTTCATCGACAATTTTATCATTTGCTTCAATTTAAATAAATAGATTCTTTAAGAATATATATATAAAAAAATTCAATAAAAGCAAAAAATTAAATTAGAGAAATTCAAGAAATTAAAATTCTCCTACAATTTTTCCATTGTTGAATCTATTCAATTAAATTAATAAATTTTAATTTTTTTAATAAAAAATTAAATTATACTGATAAAGACAAAGTTTTGAATTTATTTAAAATAAATTATTAAAATAAAATATTTAAAAAGGAACGAATAGAAAATATCGAAATTATTCTAAAAAAAAATAATAGTTATAATATGATATTGGATTTAAAGAAAACTAATAGTAAAATAGTATAATTTAAAAATAATAAATATAAATATTTATTTTTTAAATAATGAGCATTTTTTTATAAATTACCTAGCATTATCGAATATTTAGGACAAATGCAAAATTAAAATAGAATAAACGATAAAATAAAATTTTTTAAAATATTTAAAATTTTTTAAAAGAAAATTTATATTCATAAAATGAATAAATAATTAATTAATAAAAAATTAAAAATAAAATTATGCATAAAAATTTGTTTAATTTATGATCAAAAAAATAATTTTTTATTATATTTACGATCAATGTGAAAAAAATTCCCTAGATCAAATTAACCTCTATAGTATTATTTTTAATTTTATTAATTAATTTAAAAAATTCATCAAATCTATTTTAATTAATATTTGAAAAGAAATAATAATAATAATAATTAAAATAATTATAGAGACATAATTAATTTGGATTCTAATTTTAAACGCAATATTTTAGCGTTCATTTCTATTTGCACAAAATCTTTGTCACAATTTTTGATTTTTTTTTATTGATATTCTTACTTTAGATTTATCAATATTATATCAGTCCTTAATGTCCCACTTTAACAAATCATTGAAAATAAAAGAAATGCCGACAATTCAACTGCCGGATAATTTCCAATGGCATCATTTGGTGATGACATCGCGTTTAATTAGATATTCTTTATACAATAATTAATTACTCAGAAAAAAAAACAAGAAATTGAAAATTATAAAATTATTAATTTAAATCGATCTATTTTAAATTTATAATATTTTGTAAATATGAAAAATATATATAAATAATAATTTGAAAAAATTTTGTAAAAATTTTTTGAGTGAATCAAATAAAAATTGACCGATCTAATTAAACAATTAGGAAATGTGTTCTTTAAATAAAATAAAATAAATCTAGCCAATAAAAATTTATAAATTAAAAAATTATCAACAAATTAAAATTTTTATAGAAAAAATATAAAAAGATTTAAGTTAATGAAATTAAAAAATATTAAATCACTTCATTAAATAAAAAGATTTAATAAAAATTTGCAAAATAATTTTCTAAATTGATAAATAAAAAAATCTAAAATTAAAAAAAAATTAATGAATTTTAAATATAATTAATATTATTTTCAGAAATAAAATATAGGAAACTAGATTTTTCGATATTCATTAATGCACATAACCGAAACCAAAATTTGAATATACTAATTATTTTTTGAAAAAAATAAATAAATACTTAATAAATTAAACGAAAAAATTTTAGAAAAAAAATTATAATAGAAATAATATGTTTTTATAAAATGAAATGAATATTATTAAAATAGGAAATAATATTGTTGTATGGAAATATGGAATGAAATAAAATTATAATATCAGTGAAAATAATTTTATAATTTTTCAAAATTTATCGATCACAATTAATTATATAATAAAAATAATTTGATATATCAATCTTGAATACATAACAAATAAAAAATTTTAAAAATAAAGAGTTTATAAAAATTTATAAAAAAATTAACGAAAGAATATGTAATAAATATAGAATATTAGATAATTAAATTACATTTTTTGATGAGTTATTCATCAAAAATAAATTAATTTCCACGGAAAATATTTAAAATGAAAATTATCAGAATTATTTTTTAAGTGCCATAATTTTTCTGATTGCAATGAACATGAAGCAGATGTCGATGCATAGCGCTCTTCAAATGCCATTAGTCGTAGTTCGTAGAATCAAAATTTAGTAGTATAAAATTTATAAAATTAAATTAATATATAAAAATAAAAAATTTAATTATATCCTTTATAAATTAATAGAAAAACAAATAATATATATAGCTTTTAAAAAACAATTGAATTTTCGAAATTATATCAATATCAAAAAAAAAGCTAGGAATTCATTTCTAATTAAACATCAAATGAATTGCAAAAATAAATTTTTAAAAATTATAGAATTAGATAAAAATTTAAAAAAATATTAAATTAAATTGTATTTGTATTGTTAATTTTAAATGTAAAAATTAATGATGAAATAAATTAAAACGATTGTAGTTTAAAGATATTTATTAATTGAAAATTTAAATAATATTAAAATAAATAAGTAATAAATTTAAACTATAATAAAAATTAAATAATAATCAAATTGCGCCGACAATATAGAGACAGCATTTTCCCTTCGAAAGCATATAAAAATAATCATTATTATTTTAGAACAATTATTCGATTATATGCTTATTTTATGAATTTGAATAAAAAATTTTATATATTATTCAAGCTATATTTAAAAGGATTGAAACAAAAAATTTTATTGCAATAAACAAAAATTAATCAATCCCACATTTTTTATATTGCTCAATAGTTCAATGCGTTTGCTATAACATAAAAAATTATTTTCTGAAAAATAAATATTATGCTAACAACAACAATAATAAATTAAATAATTATAAAAATTGATAAAATCTTTTTCCAGATTATATTATGCATATTATTCAATAATAAAATATAAAAATTATAGTATTCTTAGAAGAAATAAAATTGAAAAAAAAAGAAAGAATATAAGATTATAATTAATTTAAAAAAATGAATTAATTTTATAACCTTTAATAAATTGATTATCTTATTTGATTGAACAGAATGGGGCAGAATTATGTTTTAATAAAAACTCTATTAAAATAATAATCATCGAAATAATACAATCAAAATAATTATCAAGAAAATAGTTTCAATATAAAATATAAATGATTTATAATAATTAATTAATTTAAAAAATTTATAAAGTAGTTTGTATGCAAAATAAAGAAATATATTCTAGCTTAAAATATTAAATTTACAAATACAAACAGTGCCCCTATGCTTCTAGCAAATTCTAATTTGAATAGGCAAAAATATACTAAAGAGCATGAAGAGTAAAAAAAGAGTTTGAGAAATAGTTACAAATTTTGTCTATAAATCTAAAAATTATTTGAAAAAGAGAAATAAAACATAACTAATGAAAATTCAATAAATTGTTATAAGAAATTAATTTTCCAATTCCTTACAAAATTGGATTTTAGTAAATTGTGTCAAGTATTAAATCTTTAATTATTATTATTTTTAAAAAATAATTTAAAAAAACTTCAAGTAAGAATGGACATTATTTCATCTAAATTTTTTTTAAAAATTATAATAGAAAAAGAAATAAAAATTTTTATAATGAAAATTTATAAATTGTTCGAAAAAACTTTAATAAATTAATTTTTCTCGTCCGGAATTTTCGCTTTATATTAAAAATCGGATAGATGACAAATCAACGAGAAATCAATTAAATCAATCTTTTTAAAATTATTATGAAATTATAAAATATTAATGATTTTGTTAAGATTCACATAAAATTTTTTAATAATAAAGAAATTTTTTAACAATTAATAAAATAAATCTTACTTTGATAAAAAAAATATGATAAATTAAAATAGGGAATTTGAGAAATAAATTAATTTAAACGTATGATAGAAAAATTTTTCTCATTACATCTAATTAATTATAGAGAATGAAATTATTTTTTCGACTGAAATATATTTCAATCAATGAATAAAATAGGATATAAAATTTATATGAGACTCAATTAGAATTTACTTCATTTTGCTCTCAACATGCCTTATTATCTCATATTTGACCTGGTAGGAGAAGAGTAAGTTTTTTATATTTGATTCATATTTAAAATTTTGTAATAATTTAATTTTAAATAAATAAATTTAAGTAAACTGCATTCAAAATAAAATAAAATAAATCTAAATAAATATATAAAAAAATAAATTTTTAATATATATTTTTAATTTTTTAAAAATGATAAAAATAAATTAAAAATTTTATCAAATATTCTATGATCAAATAGTTATAATAGATTTTTTATAATACGAAATAATAATTATTAAGATAATATTAAATAAATTTATATGAATTGTATTTATTAAAAATATAATTGAATGAATTCTAGACACTGTTTGCTGAAGACAAACGAGATCCGGGAGAATAAATTGGCCAAATGAAATTTATTAAGATTTAAAAAATAAATTTTAAAAAAAATTTGATTTTTTAAAAATTTTGTGTTAAATTATGAATAAATTCAAATTAAATTTTTAATTTATAATTTGACTTACAGAATTAAAATATATGCTTATGGTAAATTTATTGATAATATATAAAATATAAAGCATAAAAATTTTCATATTATTAAAAAAATAAATATGTGACTATAGCATAAAAAAAATTTATTATTCTTTATACAAAAAATTTTTTTTATTAATAATTTAATATTATTATATATAGTTAATTTTACAAATAACAAATTTCAATAAAAAAAAATTTAATTTAACTTGAAATAATTGTATAAAAATTTAAATGTATAATTTTTTCGAATTTCATTCTAATAAATAATTATCTAAAATAGATTTTATTAATTTTTCACAAATAATAAGAAGAAAAGAAATAATTTTTATATGAAATAATATCAAATAAAGCAATGAAGAATATTTACATATATAAAATTAAATTAGTGATTTTCTTGTAAAATAAATTAATAAATTTAATTTAATTTTAAAATAATAATTGAATTCAAATTTTTCAAAATAAAATTTTCTGTCAAACTATATTAGAGAATATGTTAAAAATCAAATTCTTTTTTTAGAAAGACTCCATTTTATTTTTATAATTTTATTAAAATATTTAAAATCATTTATTATTTAAGAAGAATAAGTAACTAAATAAAGATAAGAAATAATTTTAAAAAATATTGAAATGAGGAAAGGATATGACTCAATATATATTTAGTTGAATTAAATCATGTTAAAAATTTATAACTAATATTTATCTGTTTAAATAAAAAAAACATTGTTTATTTACTTAATAAATTTATAAGAGAAATAATCTAGTTAATTTTTTGGAATAAATGTTAATTTTATAAAAATTAGTTATTTATAATATAAATGATATGAAAATGCAAAATAATCAGGAAATTATTAGAAAATTTAACAAATTTTATAATATATTTAAAAAAAATTGAAATTTATATATAAATAAATTAATATATTTACAGAATAAATTTTGATTTATGAATTTTAAATCATGCTATTGAATTTTAAAATATGATGAAAAATAAAAATTATTTATTCCACTAAAAATTCTTAAAGCTTTTTAATAAAAATATTAAAATTTGCATTAAAAAAACTATTAAGTAAAATAAAATTTAAAGAAGATGAAAAATAAAAAAAGTTTTTTATAAATTAGAAAATAATTAATTGAAAAAAAAGATATAATAAATTTTTAGTTTTTCAATCTTTTATTCTTTGAATTATAACAATTTTTAAATAAAGAAAGATTGATTGGAAAAAAAATATAAATGAATTTAATTAAGATTTCTCAATTAATCTAGATTCCAATTCTTGTTATGTTTGTCGAAATGTTGGATTAATTGAATTCAGTTAAAATGAGTATTTGGCGTGGGTTAATGCGAGCAATCCTAACTTAAAATGTTAAAAATTATTTAAAAATTTTACCTAGACTTTTAAGAACGTTTCCATATCAGATTTAATTGTGTCCCATTGTTTGCTCAATTTTTCGTTAAAATTTGTGGCGGTGGCCATTTCAGCAATAATGAATTAAAATTATATTAGAATATTAAAATTATATAATTTTTCTGAAAAAATTTGAAGATTTATTATTACAATTGCCCTGATATAATGAAAAAATAGAAAACATATCAAAATGAATTTATGTTTCAATGAACTGATATAAAAATTAATTAAAATTCATGTTAATGATAATATTTTTTGAAAAAATATTCAAAAATCTTTATAAAACTAATGAGTAAGCTTATTTTGTTTATAAAATTTAGAATTAAATTATCATTTATAATGATTTTCTTAAATAATTAAAAAAATTATAATATTAAAATCTATAAAAAATTGACTTAATATCATTTAATTATATTATAAAATTAAAATCTTACATAATATGGACCTAATTGCAAAAATAAATAAAAAAATTATTTTATTAAAAAAAATAAATATGAATATATGAATTAAAATTTTAAAAGAATTTTAAAGGAAGGCGTGCTTGATACAAAATTAATGTATAACAAATTATTGATTGTCACTTTGATTAATAAATATGCTTAAAATTATAAAAATTTTGATGAATAAATAATTATTTTTTTTATTATAGATAATATATTTTTATTCAATAAACATATTTATGAATAAAAATTTTAAATTTAAGAAAACGAAATTTTTATAAATTATGAAAGGAGAAATTAAAATTTGAAGAATAGATTGATGTGTAATAAAAATATAAAATTAATAACAAAATCAATTAAAAAATAATATATTATGAATTGATAGGGCTTGGATAGCTGATCTTTATAATGAGGCTGGAAAAGAAATCTAAGCCGTGAATGATACTTCCAGATAAGTAGTAAAAATTTTGTAAAAGAATTAATATGAAATAAAATAAATATTTTAATATTGGTCATAAAATAAAAAATTATATATTTTAATTTCATTAATATTAAATTAATAATTGTAAATAATATCGAATTTAAAAAATAAAATAACATTTACATTAATATAAGCATTAATTCTTCAAAATAATAAAGGAAGAAAATTTAATTATAGAAAATATTATGATCGGCAAATAATAAATTAAATTTACAAAACTATTTGCGACAGGCTGGATTGAACGCCTAAGAATTGATTTTGAAAAGAATTATTCTATTTGTTTGAAATTAGAAATACAATTTCTCTCATGATTATAAAAATATAAAGAAAAATATTTAATGATGACAGAAAAAAAATCATTTAATAATTTATAGATATTAAAAACAAAGCGGATTTGCAGCGCTAGGCTATTCAATTTAACAATCTTTCGCCATTAAAAAGAGCTAATTTTAAAGCAAGTAAATAATTCGTTGAAAAGTTCAAAATCTGCCATAGAATTATATCCAGAAAGGTATGTTACATTTTAATTTTTTTACATTTGACTTAAGACTACAAAATTCATGACTCTTAAATCAAAAGCAGATTTGGCTAAAATTATGGAAATGGCCCAAAATTTTGTTCAAAAAATAAAGGATATAAAATATTTTTTTGATAATAAATGAACATCTAAATACTCCAGCTCATGGCCTATTTCAATTATATCAATAAAATCTTTTATTTTTTTATAAAAAATAAATTTATTAATAATTACAAAAGAAGAAAAATAAATAATTATCAAATTTGATAATTTAATAAAAATTAAAAATAAAAACGACCAGGATCGGAATTTCCCTTATAAATTTCTGTTCATAATAGTCCCACACGTCATTTTTGAAAAAAATTATAGAAAAATATATAATAAGTAGCCTTTTTGGCCACTACATAGTCATTTTGGAACTGCCAATATTAAAATGAAAAAAAATTACAAAAAAATTACAAAAAAATAAATGAATGTATTCTTGTGAAAATAAAATTATTAATATTTCTAAATAAAATGATTAAATTTTTAAGATTAATAAAAATTATTTTTGAAATATCTTAAAAAATTAAAAAAATTATAATCAAATAAAAATTTAAAGTTAATTGAATAAATAATACAAATTAATCTTCATCATCTGTCAATAAAATACTATAAAAATATCACATTCTTGATAACTTAAGCTATGATTTCTCCTTCCTGTTATTGCGGTAGTTCTTCGCTTTCTTCAATGTATTCTTGTTCTTGGTATATTGCAATAAGGATTTAAATTGGAGAAATTATTTATAGAGAAAAAGGTAAAATTTCTCAAATTTTGATAAATCAGTTAAAATAAATAAAAAGGACAAATTAAATAATTTTATATTAATTGTAAATTTTATCCTTGATTAATTTTTAGAATTATTTATATAATAAACTAAAATAATAAAAATTTCTTTTATAATATGTTTGATAAAATAAAACATAGAACCAGGAAAAATAAAAAATATAAATAAAAGAAATTAATCATGACTTATAAAATTCTCTAATGTAAGAAATAATTAATTAAAAAATTTTAAATCTAATTGAATAATTCAGCGTCGACTTAAAAGGAATCAGCGTAATCAATTAAAAATCCTAAAAATAAAAAAAATTAGTAGAAATTTTATTTCTCATCAGTTTGGTACTACTAACAAAAGAAATAAGACAATTTCGAAACAAGATAAGGAACCAAATAATTTTAAAATTCTAAATAAAAAATTTTTAAAATTTATTTATTTATTTATTAAAAAACAAAAGAATATTAAAGAGCATGTTTTTTATATGGATGGTGAACCTGTTACAATTTATGAAAAAAATATGCAAGTCTGTTGAAATACTTCGGCTTATTTTTAACAATTGAATCAAAGAAATCGATAAAATTCATTAAAAAATTGGACATAAATATTGGAGGTAAAAATTGTCATTGGAATTTTATATAAAAATTTATACTCAAAAGGGAATTGATTAAAATAATTATTTGTAAAAATAAATAATTTAAAATTTTTTTTATAAATTATCACATTAAAACAATGAAAATTAAATTTAATAGATTGATTATGGTAAAATGAAAAATTTTCTGTGGAATATAAAATTAAAATGATTCTTAGATTTTAGAAAAACGCAATTAATTAAAAAAAATTAGAAAAATAAAAAAAATCGAATATATGTAAATTTAGAAAAAAATTTTACTATAATTGTAAATTATAAATTTCTACTTAAAACTATTAATTAAAACGAAATAAATGATAACAATTAAATTAACTCCCTTCATCGCGATGAGACCCGTTTTCAGTCGCTTAAAAATATATAGCTTCCCTTCTGTAATGAAAATTTGCAAATTTATCCTTTCAAATGCATTCCATTTTGGATTCATTTATATTTGTAGCTCATTCCTATTATCTGCTATAATTATTCAATTTCTTTCTCTCCTAAATGAATTTATTCGAGATTGATAATGGCAGCTCCAAACAGATCCATCTACATATAAAAAATAATATTTATCTAAACATATAAATAATGTTTAAGCCAATGTATTTTAAAAATTACTTCAATTTTAACGACATGAATGGTATTGATAGAAATTAAACAAATATTCTAATGGAAGAAAAATTTTTTGGTAATATTAATAAAATGGATCATATTACAAATGTAATTAGAAAATTTAAATGGACAATTTTTATTAATATACCATCCAATAAAAAAAGAATATTATAATTTTATTTTATATTAAAAAACAATTTTATATTATGCAGCTTCGGTTATTAAAGAATCGAAATTTAAATTAAAAAATATTTTAAAATAATTTACCTATAAGCACATCTCTTCATATATTGCTAAAGTAAATGAACAACAATTTGTCGGTTAGATTCTCGTTAAGATAAGTCTTTTGCAAAAAATGAATTTAATCTTTTTAATTAAGAATTCCAGATAATTTAAACGAAATAATAAAATTTTAGTGAGAAAAAAATTGTAAAAAAAAATAAATGATTTTATCATCAAATAAAATTAATTAAAAATTATCGCTTAATGGCCATCGCATTATCAAATTTAATTTTTATAATTATATAGGAAAAAAACAAAAAAGAAAAATTAAAAATTTTAAATTTTTATAGAATAAAATAGAAAATGTCTATTAATTCATATTAATGAATTCCTCAACTTGTAATCATATGTCATTAAAACAAATGGAATCGCTCTCAACGACTCAACATTCAACATCCTCACCTGCATCCCACAGCGCCAATATGAAAAATTTTGTATCAAAATTATTTATAAATTTAAATTATATAAAGAATTAATATAAAATTCTTGTAAATAAATTAAAATTAATTTTTATAAAAATTTAAAACGTATAAAATCACATTTATCTACTTTAATTAATTAAATTAAAATTTTTTATTAATTTCAAATTTGGTTTATTAATTGGAAATTTGATATTTAAATAAAACAATTAGGATTTTTATGAAAGAATGTTTGATAAAAAAATTTAAACATCCTAAATTCATAATAAAAAAAAAATTTGAATTTTGTTTATGCAAATGTACTTAAAATGATAATAGAAAAGGAAAAATTTATTTTTCAAAATATTTTAGAACAAATAATTAGACCAGGAATATTTGCTGTGAGCTGAATTCTTACAATAAATGAGATTATTTAAAAGAAAATCAAATTATAAAATAAAAAAATAATATATTTCAAAATGGTTTAATTTTAAAAAATAACAGTAAATTTAAAAAAAATTATTCAGCAAATTTGCTAATTAAATGCAAGGGAACCAAAATAAATAATCGCTACATGAAAGAAATGAGAAAAATAAATAACAGAAAAAATAATTAATCCGAAATAAATTTATCATTAATATAAAAATTTTTAAAAAATATTCAATAATTTATCCGTCTGAAACGATATTAAACTGATTTAATATATATATAATATATTATTTTGTAAATTTAATATATTGAAAATTAATTTTTATATTAAATAAAAAATATTGCCAAATTAATTTTTTAAAATTTATTAAAGTTTAAAATAGCCTTATTTGTAAAATAATATTAAAGATATTTCAAAATATTTCAACACTTAATAGTCCTACAAAATTATTGGTATTTAATGCTCTCTTGGATAGAGAAATAAAGGAACGAATCAATGTAAAATAAAATTTTGAATTTTAAAAATATTTTAAATACAATTAAATTTAAAATAATATTTAAAATAATAAAAAATTATAATAATAAAAGTCTAATCCAAAAAAAATATAAAATTTATTTATGTAAATATAAATATGAAGGAATATTTTAAATATATGAAATAAAATAAAATAAATATTAGTAAAGCAAAATTTTATAGTAGAATAATTTTAATTATATTCTAATTTTTGTTTTACAATTTATTTTAAAATTCATTGCATCAAATGTATTTGAAATAACAATTATTTAAAAAATAATTGCATCAAATATTATGAGAATATGAAAACTATTTTTGATTATATATTACAGATTGGTTTAAAAAATTGTGAAATATTAAAAATAAATTAATAGTTATTCTAAATATGTAAATTAATTTTTCAAATGTTTAAAGATAAAGATTATAAAATGAAAAATAAAATTTATATTAACGAAAAAATAATGTAAATAATATTAATAAAGTTTTATTTTAATAATGATTTCAAATCCAAATATAAAAATAAAACAAGGAAAAATTATTTTAAGTGAATCTGCACTAAATTCATTAAAATAATAATTCTTATCAATTTTTATCTTTATAATGGAAATGGCAATTTATAAAATAAAAATAATAAATATATCTAATAATTGGCCAACTCCTTGCTGATTTAGATATGATTAAGAAGGACAAAGCTTTAAGGATAATTTAAAGAGCCGATAATATTAATCATAATTATACTTTATATTTAAAAATTCCATAATGAAATAATTTTTTTATAAAGAAAAGTCATATAAAGAAGGAAAATCTCGAAATAAGCAAAATTAAAAAAATATTTATTTTATTATATATTTAATTAAAACAAATTATAAATATAAATTTATAAAATGCAATTTTGCTGAAGACATGAAGACAAGTGATTTGATTTCAAGGCAGAAGGAAGACAATTTTAATTTTCCGAATTCGGACTGAAAAAGATAAATTCAAATTCAATATGTGAAATGGTTTTATTTGTTAGTCAACAAGAATTGCTTCAGAAATGAAGAAATTCTATAAGACGCAATTTATTAAAAATTATTTAATTAAATCAATAGTTAAATTTAATATCTCAATTTATAGTTTAATATGAATTAATTATTTATATTTCCGAAATGTCTTAAAATATATAAAAAATTATAAAATATAGTAAAATTTTTATAAATCGCATTTTTTTGAATATAATAAAAAGAAAATTATTTGTAAAATTATAAAAAAAATTAATAAATTTCTCAAATTAGTAAAATTTTTGATGATATTTAATATTTGATAAAATAATATAAATCAATTATTAAGTTAAATTAAAGATATAAAGCTATAATAGATAAATAATAAAATATATTTAAAACATTGCGATTTCTATTTTAGAAAATTTTATTGAATTATCAAAAAAATATTATTTCAAAGTTTTTAAATCATCTTTTATTAATTTTATTTTTATGTTTTGATAAGGAAAAAATCTACATTAAGAAGCACCAATTTAGAAGAATGAGCAGGAGTTACAACATTTTTCCTGAAAGGAAAATTGAATTATGTCCCTAAAAAATATGATGAATTGAGTATTATAAAAATTATGCTACATATTTTCACCTTTGGAAAAGATTCTAATATTCGCAGCAATTCGAAAATATTATGCTAGAGTTATCAGAGGATGAATAATGATGAATAAAATTATAGGATAATTTGGAAATTTTAAAATTGGATTACTTTTCTGATAAAAAACAATAAGCCATTACAGATGTAAATTAAAAATTTTCATTTTATATATATCTAAAAAGAATGCTATATCTAATAAAAATAAAATTAACATTAAAAATAGAGAAAAACTTTATTATATAGATATTATAATTAAATGAAGAACCTCCGAGGAAGACATCCCACCTGTGGACACTAGAGCAACAGCAAACATGGCATTAGATCACTTGTATATAGAATTTAATATTATTGCCTACAATGGAGATAGAAGCACAAATTTAATAAAATAAATAATCTCAATAAAGATGATAAATTAATACAAATGCTGAATTATAATGAAAAAAATACTTTATAAAAAATAAAATATAAAATAATTTTTACTATTTAATTTAATATAAAAAATAATTGAAATTATAAAATTATATTATGCAACTTTTCAAAATTTTTGAAATTCTGATCAACGCGACGTTATATGTTTTCTTTGATTTAAGAATTATAAATAAAGAGAAAAACTTATATAAAACCATGATGTAATAAAGAATAAATTTTTGGTACAGTAGAAAAAAATTGTCGCAAGTGATTAAAAAAATCCAATGTAAATTTTATAACTTATTATTTATATATGCATGAAATTATTCTTGATAAAGTTTTTATTTCGAAAATTAATCTTAATTATAAAATTAAAAGTTAAAGCTGGAATCAAAAATATTTTATAAAAATATGTAATTCAATTTGAAATAAATCTATAATCATATTTATATTATAATTAAACACTCTACAATATGTAAATCTGCTATATTAATGTCAATTAATCGAAAATAATGTAGTAACCATTATTATATTTAATTTCATTATTTTAATTTATGGTGATTACTCGATCATTGATTTACTTTTCTACAACAAATCATCTTTATTAGGAATAAGAAAAACATGATTTTTATTTTTTTAATTAATTTCTAATAAAATTGCTTAATATAACACATATTTTTTTTATATAAAATAATAAATTCACTTTAATAAAAAAGTATTTTTTGCTTTATTTTTAATTAATTTACATAGGGTTAAAAATATTTTTATCTTTTTATCAATTAATTTGAAAATTTTGTTTAATAGTAAAAATGAAAATAAAAATTTTACAAAAAAAAAGTAAAATTTTAATTAATTATTCGACAAAATTTTAGTAATGCGTAAAATCAAATTTCTTTGAAGGAAAAGGCAGAGACTTATGGGACAATCAATTTTATAATTATATAGCAAATAAATTTTTAAATTTAAGGACATCTAATTTTATTAAAAAAATTAATGAAAATTTTTCATATTAATAAAAAAATTTAATTGCATACTTTAATATATAGGAAAAAAAATTTTGCTAAATTTTTAAAATAATAATTGAATATGAATTTTTATAAATTATATATACACTAACAATCAGAAAAAAACAAATTGGATTATTATATTTACAGCCAGAGAAATTAGATAAGAAACCATAAAATAATAAAAAAATGAATGCAAAGGAAATCGCACTTCTGGATGTTCAAATATTACAAATCCTAAAATGGATATGTTTTACAATTGCATTCCATTAGAGTTTATGTAGGAAAATATTAATTTCTAATAGATTGTATAATTTTATATAAAAGAAATTAATGAGCTAGCGATTATTTTTGAATATAAATAAAAGACTATAAAAAAATTTTTTAAAAAATAATTGAATAAAGTAATTTAAAATAATTTAAAAACAAATTTCATAAAATATCAAAATAATATAAAAAATTAATTAAAAAATATATTTAAAATAAATTTGATAAAGAAAATGAATATATTAAATAAAAAAATAAAAATCTTCATTTTATATTATTTAATTACAACACAATCTTTTTAAAATTCCTTGAATTGATTTTTAAAAATTTATTTTATTTTTCTCTGTATTTAAATTTGATGAGATAAAATATATAATTTTATTTCGACCCTCAACCCATGAAAAAATTTAAAATTGCTGATTATTTCCTTTCCGTTAAATTAAACTCAAATCTGCATAAGAGTTAATTTTTATAGATTCAAAATTAAATTATATCACTAAATAAAATCAATGAAAATGGATATCCACCTGAAATAAAATTCCAAAAAATGATCGATGATCATTGAAGTACAAAGAAAAATAAAATGATACAAGTATAATTAATTTCGAAAAATGATTATTTACAATTTAATAAAAATTAAAACTATTATATTTATTTCACGAAAAAAATTATGATCAATAAAATTATGGACATTAAATTATTGATTTTTTGAATTACGAAGGCAATATCTTCTACAATGCGAAAGTTTAGGAGCTGTAAGAGTGATGCAATAAATTAGGAATTAAGAAATAATTAATGAAAATTTTATTAAAAAATTCAATCAAAATAATTTAAAAATAATTACGCTGTATATATATTTTCCTTCTAAAAAATTTGGAGAAAAAAAGAAAAAAAATTATTCAAATTTTGAATATTTTAAAAAGAAATATAAAATTTTATTTCAAAATAGCAATTATATAAATTGATGAGAAATTTGACTGGAAGAAATTATAAAATATCTGTAGTATTTTCTTTCTATATTAATGGTAATATGAATGATAATATTGATTGTTTATGGACTTCAAAAGTTTGATATTATATTATTTTTTATTGGCGATTAAAGTTATTGCACAAATATACGAGTTTTTTAAATACATTGAAATATCAAAAATATAATTATAGAAAGTAATTCTGTTGGAATCAAATTCTGCCACACAATTATAGCAATATTTTATGATCTTTGAAGGAGTGATTAAAGAGTGCAATTAATGCAAAATCAATAATTGTTGGTATAATAATGTAAATATTTCTTCACAAATATAAAAATCATTTATGAATTATATAAAAAAAAAATTTATTAATTTAAAAGGAAGAAAACTATTGTATAACTTTTTTAAATAATAATATGTGCATATAAGAATTAAATTAATATAAATATTCATTTTTTTGGAAAAAATATTAATACTAATAATTAAGTAATAATTTACCATTAATCCGAAATTATTTGATTGGCACACAAATGATACCACCGAAGAGCAAACTCGGGCAGTTTTTCTCCAACTTACTCGAACAAATCATTCTAACAAAAAATTTTCTAAATTCTAAAAAATCTATTTTTTAAAATAATAATAAAATAATTAAAAAGTATCAATATATTCGAAAATAAATATAAATAAATTATAAACAAATTGTATGATAATTTTATCCATTGCTTTCTGAAGAAAATTTGAAATAATTCTAAAAAATAAGTGAAAAATTAATAAAATATATAAAAAAATTCAACTCCTTTTTTTAATAATTATTTTAATTTGAAGAGTAAAGGAAATAAAATATTACTGGAATTTAAATATTTAAAAATATTATTGGCAAAAGAAATAGAATAAATTCCAAAAAATTCTATAATTAGCAATTGTGTTAAATACAATTTTGATTTTTGAATGTATATTTTAACAAGAAAAAGGAAAAAGAAATAGAGAAAAATAATTAAATAATTTATTATTTTAAATTAAATATTTTTGATATGTGATAGAGTGTATTTATTTAAAAATTTTATAATTAAAAATAAATAATTTTAAATATATATAAATAATAAAAATTTAATATATAATATCTAATTATATTTTGAATGTCTAAATACTCAAAAAAATCATTTAAATTCTGATTCAAAAATAAAAGTGTGAAAAAAGATTTTATATATGAAGTGATAAGAAAATAATAAAAATGCAAAGATTTAAGAATGATTGAAAAATTTTCGAATAAATATTATAAAATATCAAAATATTATTCATAAAAATTTAAAATTAATTGAAAAATATTAGTATTATGTATATTAAAAATTTTAATAATTTTGAAAATTACTATGATTAATTTTTAAATGCTATTGAATAAATTAATAAAATTAATTTATTTATTAACAAATTAAAATCTACCCTATAAGAAAGTGATGCAACATAAAGTAATTAAAATAAATATAAATATTTTACTAATTAGCATATAAAAAATAAATGTAATAATTGTAGATGAAAATGGTCTCTTCGAGGATTCCAATGGTGATATCCAAAAGAGTGTCTTAAACAAAAAATTATGTATTTAAATTTAAAATTATTAAAAAAAAGAATAAAATAATTCTCTCTATAAAAAATAATTTAAAAGTTATCTCAACTTAATTGTTCTCATTTTAATAAACTGTATGAAAAATAAAATTTAAAAATTTTAAATTCCAGCAGCTAAGCATCATAAGAGTTTTTTTATAATAATTAGAGTCGTTGGTCAACAGCGTAGAAGGAGAAAAGAAGAGGGGTATATAAAAGATGAGGATTTGGCCGAAATCTCTGAAGGGGGTTGGCTCCCATGAGGTTTGAAAAAAAGAAGAAGGATGGAAGTAACCAAAAATTTATAATATTTTGTTTCCAAAAGGAATTTAAAAATTTTTTACCTCATCAAAAATTTTATCTGAATTTATTTAACTCATGATAAAATATGATGACCATTTTTTATTTAAGTTATAAATTGTTTAAAAAATATTTTTAGTAGGAAAAGCTTTTAAATTAATTTCTTATTATAATCGCCAATATATTGAATATATATCGGAATTACAGCCAAAATTTGATCATTTCGCAAAAATTTTACAACAATATAATGGATTGTTATGTAATGCACTATTTTTTAATGAAAAATTTTTTATTGATATTTTATTACATTTCTAAAATAGAATTATGCGAGATTTTTCTTAAATTTAAAAAGTATATATTTAATTTTCATTTTATTCAAATCTTTAAATTTTCTTTTCTTATAAATGAATGTGATATTACAATACCGAAAATAATTAAACATGAAATTATTAATTATTATTTAAAGAAAAGTTAAAATAATTTAATTTAAAAATTGCCTAAGATTAATATAAAATAATTGATAAAAAAATTTAAAGTAATATAATTATTTTTATATATTTTAATATAAAATAGAAAAAAAATTTATTAATTATTAAAAAAATATATTCTTGAGAATTGTAATTCATAATAATATTTAATGATTATCTATTTTAAAATTAGCTATATATTTAAAAAAAAATTAAATAAATATTAAAAAGAAAAAAGAAATAAAAATTAATACAGTAAAATTTTTAGTTTTCTTAAAATTTATTATAAAAATAATGTTCCAGAAAAATTGAAAATGCTCAATTTCATTATTCCACTTATTAAGGTGTATTGGGACTAAACATTGTAATATATGCAAGTGTCCCAAATAGATCAAAAATAGAATGAAATTTCATTTTTATAAAAAGTTTTATTAAACTAACCAAAATAAATAAAAATTTTGAAACAATTCTCAAAATGGAACTCTATTACACTCTATGTAAAAGTAAACAAATTTGTCCAATAACAAGTAATGACAATATGATTGATAACGCAAGATAAATCGTTCGAAACTCATTTCAATAATCTTATCCCGCAATATGGAATAAGATATAGGGATATTATAAATATTTTTTTTGTAGATTAATAAATTTATAAATTAAAAAATTATATAAAATTATAAATTCAATGCAACCATGTGTGTGCTTCTGGGAATTAATATAATGACCGAAATTTGAGTTCAATATTATAACAAACAATCACAATCTTGGCATAAACAATATTCAATTTTAACTATTCAATTACATAAATATAAAAATCTAATAAATTTTTTGTTTATTTTTAATTGAAAAATAGAAGCTAATTAAATATAAAAATTTAAGAATTTCTAAGAGAAATATTATATTTATAATTAAAAAAGGAAAAATTTAAAAAAGCAAATTTACGATGTAAAGATAAAGTTTTAATATGTACAGAAAAATGTATATTTTAATTAAAATAAAGAATTTATACATAATGACCTAGAATCTGTATACCAAGCCGTTTTCTTGAAATATTGATTAGCCCTCTTCATCCTAAAAAAAATTTCGAATTATTTTTATAATTTTTATATAGTTGGGTACCCAATTGATATTGATAGCCCAACACTTCCGAGAAGTCCAAGCCCATCAATATTTTTGTGCCAAGCAAGCTCCGCATATTCTCCATAAAGTCCAAATTATTCTTTTGAATGGGAAGAAAGAAATTTCCCTGAATATTAATTCAAATTTGCGACGAGATCTATAAAGAATAATTAAAAAATAATTTTCTAAATTTAAAAAAAATAAATATTCGAATTTTTTATAATTTAAATCTAATAAAATCATATATTATAATATATATATTGAAAAAAATGAAAAAATTTAGAACAGAAAATGTTGACACAAAGAGAAATAATCGTAAAAATGATTAAAAAATTATAAATTCAAAGAATAATAAGTCTGTTAAATTCGATCAAATTTCAACAAATAATTTATTAAAATTCATACAAATACAAAGATTACTAAATGAAAATTTTTATACATTTCGTTGCAAAATTTTTATGTCTAATTTTATTTTAAAAGAAAATTTATAAAAAAATTGAAAAATTAAATTGACATTAATGGTGACGAATTAAAATAAATATTTAATAAAATTATTTCTTTTAAAAATATAAAGTAACAAAGAAAAGTCATTATAATAATTAAATGAAAAGAAATTATTTATATGGAAATTTTAAAAAACAATAAAATCTAAATAAAAAATAATAAAATTAAAAAACTTTTTTAAGTAAAAAAATATATTGGCCATTATGCCACAATAAAAAATGTATTATTTCTAGAATTTAAAATAATTTTAATAATCATAAATATATTATTTATTTATGGCTGTCAAGGTATTAGAAAATTTAAAACATCTTCTCCTCGTGTTACACACACCTATTCTCTCTCCAAGTCCATATGATGCATTATGAAAATATATGCCACCGCAACCTTAAATTGGCCAAAAACATTTTTTTCGAAAATACGAAAATCCTTTTTTTTCATCAATTTTAGAAAAAATAAATAAATTCCTTAAAGAATCTAATAGAAAACTTTTAAAATAGATGGGAAAGATAACGAATGAATCTATATTATATTTATTATTTCAAATCTAAGCTCTTATAAAAATAATTGATATGCTTTTTGTTAAAATGGACAAGAAAGTTGAATAGTTAAAAAATGCAAGAAAATAGAAAAGAAAGATGAAATAAGTTACGCGAAGAAATCGTTGATCTGAAAATAGAAATAAAGGATTAGAATCTGCTTGTAGAATCAAGTGAAGATAATCATAAAAATTTTATTTAATTTTGTAAATCAAAATAAGCATTGAAAAAATAAATGAATTGTTAAAAAATATAAAAGAATTAATTAACAAAATTAAATATATGACTAATATTATTATTTATTCGAAAAAATAATTCTAAAATTAAAAAAAAAACAAGTAATTTATGTAATAAAAAATATTGTGTAAGACAATAGTGTTTATAAATATATTATATATATCTTAAAATAACAATATTATGAAAGAAACTGCTAAACATTCAGTGCATAAATATATATATAATTGCAGAAAAAATAGATAAATGAAAGCCGGGCTCAAGCTGATAACCTTTGGGGATAAAAATAATATAATAATAATAAAAATTTTACTATTTAAAATATTTTCAAAAATATCCATAAAAGCCGCCATCCATTCTTCTATACTAGGCAAAAGAACAGTCAAACATGAAGTCCTCTTATTAATTGAGCAAACAGAGAGTTGAGTCCGGAATGATAAAATAAGAATAAAGGTCTATTGGTTAATTATTAAGAGAGATCAAATCAATATCTTCAATCAAGGCATATTTGTTAATTTTTTTATTAGTAAAAAATGATATCATTTAATATAGATAAATAATATTAAGTTTAATTCAGAATTAAACCAGTGATTTACAAAAAAATATTTACAAATAATAAAATAAATTTATTCTATAATTCATAGAAAAAATAAGATTAATAAATTATAAAATAAAATAAACAATTAAAAAAAATAGTGAACATTTTATTGATAAAAAAATCTTGATAATATGTTCTAAATATATAAAAACCTAGAAAATTTACTTATGCAAATAATTAATAAAATTTTTGAGAAGATTGATAATTATAGTTTATCAAAATAATATTTATTGAGTGCATCTCATCATTAATTATGTACAAAAAAAATTATTAAATTTTATAAAAAATTTATATTTATTTACCAATTAAAATTATTAATGTTATAAAGAAGAAGAAATTTTTATATTTTTTTGATTTATAATTAATCGAAGTAACTAAATTAAAATTAATTATTATTATAAGAATATAATAATATATAAATAAATGTGCAGAAATTTTATAATTTATTATTAACTGAAAAATCCATTAGTTGATTTATTTACAGAAAACAAAGAATGTATAATGATATTGAAAACTAATAAGAATAAAAAAATTAAGGCGAATAGAGAACGATGAAAATTAAAATAAAAAATTTTTTAAATTTTTGGAAAATAACTAAATGAAATAAAAAATTTTTTAATAAAGAAATATAAGATTTTAAATTTGTTAATCATAAATATGATTTTTAAAAAAACATTAATTTTTTAATAACAATAGAATTAAAGCAATTCCAATTGTAAAAAATATAAAATTCTATCATAAAATGGAAACAAATTTAATTTTTATAATTATTTAAACATTATCAAAAAAATGGAATTTTTCAAAATGTTTAATATTTGGTAATAGAATACTTTTTGATTAAAATTTAATATTAATATATTTTCTTAATTTTTATTAATGTTTTTTATATAAAAAACATTTTAGATTTGAATAATAATCTTTAATTAATGGTAAAAATTTAATAATTAAGTTTTTTTTTTGATTTTTAAAATGAAAATGAATTTATCAAGATTTAAAATCTGATAACGAAATAGCCAATAAATTAGCAGCAGGCAAAATAGATACGTAGACCCCATTTTTCTTTAATATAACAAAATTAGAGTTATTTTAAAAAATAATTAATAATAAAATATAAAAAATGTAATAAATATTGGAAAGGTCATTAAAAATTATTTTGAAATAAAAAATAAAATTTCTATTATAATAATAATAGAAATTATTTGTTAAAGGATCTTAAGGTAAAATTTTTTAATGCTAAAATTCATATATAGAAATGGAAAAAAATTATTTTAATAAATTTTGTTGGAACCGAAGCTTAATAGCTTGGATTATCCCTTGGGAGGGGAAACATTTTAATTGTGATAGAGTAAAAAATTTTCCTTAATGACGATAAATTCTAAAAAAACAATTTTAATAATATTACCATGAATGGATAAAAAAATTTTTATAAAAAATCGAGAAAATAATTTTAGGATTATAATTAAAGCAAAGAGAAATCGATAAAATATTTAAACAATTATTCATGAAAAATTATTTTAATTATTTCATAATATTATTTCTTTTATATATATAAGACTAAGATATTGAATTAAAAATCCACTTAAATAATAAAAAATATGCAATCCTTCATAAATATTGTATATGATATAGAAAATTGATAAGAAAAAAGATTAAAAATTAAATATTTTTTTGCATATGATAAAAATTAAAAAAATTTATAAAAGAAAAATAAGAGTGACAATATTTTTATATGCAATAAATTTATAAATTTTGCTATTAGATAATAATATATAATAAATATTTTAAAATAATTTGAAGAAAAACGGATTTAGATCAGGAAATCATAATTATTTCTGATTCAATATTGCAGAAGTAGTCAAAGAAATATCAAAGTTCAAAGAAAGATGGCAGGCAAAAAAAAAGGAGAAAACAATAAAAAAATGCAAAAATTCCCACCAATTAAAAGAAGTCCGAATCTTCAAGCGAAACAATTAGCCATGTATAAATTATCATATACCCGAGAGGCCTACATTGAATCAATTGTTGAGGGTATTATTTATTTGGATTAAAAAAAATTAATTTAAGCCCCAAAACTTACAAATGTTAGCGTTGTGGGAATTCATACGATAATTACTTAGTCCATTGGGAAAAAGACAAAACAATTTACAATACTCTATGGGGGCATTACAACACATGGATATTGTAATTAAAAATTTTTCAACTATATAATGGACGAATTGAGCCGCTGCTAATTCTTTATCTTTTGCAACAAAATGAAAAATATCATAATATCGAACTTATTGATATTATGGTGAGGTCTATAAATAAATATTTTAAAATAAAAGTAAAATAATATATTGGAACCAAATTATCAAGAATCAATTTTCTGAAAAGCCTTATATTCCACTATCAAAATCAAAAATTATTTGATTTATATACTGATGCTGATAATTAAGATATATAATGAGTAACAAATGTAAAATCATTTAATTAACTTAAATTTTTCTAATATTCTTTTCAGATAATATTTATAAAAAAAATTAAATTAAAAAAATCAATTTAAAATTAATGAAATTAAAAATATTAATAAATATCTCAGTATTTATAAAAAATTAAATGATCAATATTATTGTGCAAAATTACATTTAATAAAAGTAACAAGGATAAAAAATTTATAATAAAATATTTTCTTTTTTAGATTTAAATTCACAAATAAATGATGTTAGAGGGGAAAATAAAAAAATATAAAAAAGTTACGAAAAATTATTTAAAAATAAAATTTTTTTAACCATTGGGAATTTGCATCCTCGTACCAGAAGCCTGTTGGGAATGTTTTGGCTTATGCTGGATTTCTTAATATTTTTTTAATAAATTATAATTAATTTTTTTTCATTAAGAAAAATTTTTATTTCTAAGAATGATGTGATTTTTCAGGTGGCTAGAAATAAATAATCAAATGAAAATAAAAGAAATTTAAATGAATAATCTTATTATTAAAAATAAATTTTTAAATTTTTAAAAATTTTTACTTAACGAAATAATTAATTATTATATATGTATTAATAATGTTTTATAATAATATATTTTTTAATAGTACCTTTATGACAATAAATAATGATTCTAAGAAACAAAGTTAACAAAATTATTGCTAAAATATTACAAGAAATTTATATTTAGCAAATTACTATTTAAAGTATAAAATCTTTTAAAATCATTAAATAATACATGTAAAATAAGTGTGTCGGAAATAAATTTAAATTTTTTTGTAAAGAGTTTTTTATTGAAGGAGTAATTTTATGATGTAAAATAAAAGTATTTTTTAACACTTTTCAATTTTATAAAATAAAAAATTGTATTCCATATAAATATATTTATAAAATATAAAAATATTATGATAGTAAATGGATTATAAATTATATTTGAATTTTTATTATTTTAACTTTAAATATTTTAATATTAAAATAAAATATTTTAATGTAGAAGAGAATTTCATGAATTATTTCTTTAAAAATAACTATCAATATTTAATGAAATATTCAAAAACATATAATCGATAATCTGGAATAGAATAATTAAATATAGATTTAAAATTTATAATTGTAAAAAATTTTATAAATAATCAATACAGCGAGCATTGAAATTTTAGAAAATTAATATTAAATAATTATTTTTAATGAAGAAAAAAATGAAAAATTTTATATAATATGGGATACTGCATAGCAAAAATAAAAATTTGTAGCCATTGAGCAAAACATTATTTATAAATATTATGATGCATAATATAGACAAACTATGATTAAGACATTAGAATTCAATTATTTTCAATTTAAAAATACTAGAAAAAAATACAAAAAATTTTTCATTAAATAATCTTATAAAAATTCAAAGTTGTATATTAAAAGGGGACTAATTTAATGTATTTCTTGAATAGCAAATCTAAAATTTTTATAAATTAAAAAATAGTTTTAAAAAGAAATTAAGAGCAAATAAAAATTAACAATTCAAAAATGCAAAGAAAAACAAAAATATAATTTTTTAAGTTTATTTGGCCAAAAAGCAAATTATGAAATAATTTTTGGCTGAAATATACATATATTCTTTTTTTTTATATTTAAAATAAAAATTAATAAAAAAAAAAGTATAGAATAAAAAGTCTAAGACAAAAGTTACCCATTTTGAATAATTGTTTTCCTCCGTGTAGATGTCAAATCCTTTAATTAATTTCAAAAAATAAAAATTTAATTTATAAAAAAAATTGACATGATTGCAATTTTGGCTGAAATGACGATCGAAAAAAACATCACCGGCACTGCAGAGAATATTCCCAAAAATTCATCTTTTGCCATTGAATATTAACGGCTATGATTTTTTCGACTTTTCAGCGAAATTTTGCTACAATATTCTTTCCAATTAGAGATAAAATTGAAAAAAATGAATATTTATTTTAGAAAAATAATAAGGAAAAGAAAATGTTATTAAATGATTTAATAAATGAAAAATATAAATTTATTATAACTTAAACAATTTGGAAAATGTAGAAGAAAAAATCTTCATTTAATCTAAGAAATTTAAAATTAGATTGAATTAAAAAGAGTAGAAATAAATGAACTGGTTTTGACAAATGAAATGGATAATTACCATATTGAGGAAACAGAAAATAATATAAATAAATATAATTTAAAAAATATATCCAGCATAACTAAGGCTAGATAGAAAGATTTCTCAGCTCTTTGATTGTAGGAAAAAGTTGAAATATATTTTTTGAATTAAGAAAATCATTAATAAAAGAGAGTAGAGAGGATATATGTAAGTCAAGATCAATTGGTTGATAGGTTAATTTTCATTTATTCATGATTAAAAATAATAAATATCATAAAGTCTATATTTTTGCTTGATAAAATCAAATAAATAATTAATTTATAAATTTTTAGAGATTGTTAAATTTAATATTGCATTAAAATATTTTATTGAAAAAAATATTAATTTTTATATTAAACCATTATAAAATATCACATTCTATTTAAAAGTAGATCTTTCTCTTTAATAAATGAGTTCTCTGCATTCTTTGTATAAGGGTGTTCAAATTTGGTAGACAAGCTTTTTCATCTACGCTCATTATGTAGGGCTTTTATGCCATTCAATTTTCCATGGCCCTGCTCCATTCATTGCAGATCAAAAATTTAGAAAATTATAATTTAAAAAAAATCAAAATTAAATAAAAAAAAATTCTAAAATATATTTAAAAAAATTAACAACAATAAAATTTATTTAATTTTAATTTATTATTATATAAATTAATATTTAAAATTTCGAATAATTGAATAAATATTATTTTATTTAAATAAAAATTAAATTTAATTTATTGAAAAATATATTAATTTTAATAAAATCTATTTTATTAACGAATCTAAATGAAATAAATATTTTTTTGCAAAAATTAAATAAGCATTCACCACACTACAAACTAATGATCGATTATGTCGATAAAAGTATTTTACATTGATGACTATGCGTTTTATTAATAAATTTGATAAATAATTACTAATAATTTAACATAATTTAAAATATTTAGGAAAATAATGAAAATGAAAATAATAAAATTTTCAATAAATTTATTTTCTTATATATTTAAATTTTTATTTTTATTATATAAATATTAAATTTAATTAATAAATTATAAAATTTAATTAAATTTCGGTATTATATAGATAAATTATCTTCTCCCAGATTAAATGATCCATTTCTATTATATCAGGTTTAAAGTTAAATCATCCTAGTAGATTTTTAGCATTATTGAAGAATATTTTTTAAATTTTCTTTTATATATAATCTAAACAAATTATCCAAATATAAATTTCCGTGCTCAAATAGAGTCCTAATAAAACTGGGCGTTTCATTTAATATTTTTCAAACATATAGAATTAATTTCATCAAATTGAACGAAAGATTTATTTTCTCTCCGAGAAAGGATGAAACACTTACAGCATGGTTTGATATCAGAGAATTAGTAATAATTGAAAAAGCATTTATCTTTCTAATATTCATAACTTTACGTCATCATCCATCAAAAAATTGTATTTTTCTTTAGATGAATTTGACTGCAGCTATTGGAGACGGAAAAATAATAATTAACATTGAAATTATTTAAATAAGTTTTTATAAATTTTAAAATTATATATAAAAATTGTAATTCTGAAATGAAAATAAAAAAATTGCTCTACTTTAAATGATGTATGAAAATATAACGTTTCCCCGTTTGTTCTCTAAAGAATTTTACGAAATAAAATTAAATATTTTTAAATAATATCAATTATTTAATCTGTTAAGTTAAATATTTTTTTAAATAAAATATTATGAAATATAATTATTGTGTAAAAAATTAATTATTCACAAATTAACATAATTGTTTACATTGATTAAATTTGTTGCTTTGTTCATATTTTAAATTTTGTTTAGATTTTTGAACAAATTGAAGATGTTTTTACACATTCTATTTTAATAATCAAATAAAATTATTAAAAAAATATGAGTTTCCATTCACACCTTAACAAATGAAAGAATGTTGTCAACGTGTTCTGGCTGTTCAATTGGATTTCATGGCCACAAGCATTTCCAAATAAAATTATATTATAAACAATTGAAAATTACTTATATTATGAGAATTAATTTGCGATAAATCATAATTCTCAGAGCTTTTACCGTTTTGAAAAATTAAATAGTTTTATCCAATTCAAATAAATTAAATAAATTGAAAATAAATCCATCGAAACATAAAATTGTGCGATATAAGATAACGCCTTTACCGTTTAGCCATATCGATAACCATATGTTCTAGCAAATGCAGAGAATTGCCATTGATATTGATATAACGGTAGGAATTTCCTTGTCCAATGATAATAGAATATAAAAATAATTTTTTATTCTATTTTTTATTATAAATATTGTAATAAATTTAAAATGTATTCCTTTTAACTTAAAGAAAAATTAAAATTAATTAGGCTTTATAAAAATTATAATAAAATATAAAGTTTTAAATATTCATATAAATTAATGAATTGATACAAAAACTGGATTTCAACTGAATTTATGATTTTTATCAAAACTAATATTGACAAGAGATAATAATTCCAAATTAAATTAAATATATATGTATTAAATGATTTTATTTAAAAATTTTAAAAATAAATTAATAAAAATTTTTAAAAAATAATAAATAAAAATTATTTTTTATCGTAACTACGAACATTTCTTTGAAATTAAATAAATATTAAAAAATTTATCTAATTTATTTCTACACATGAATATGAAAAATTTTACAACAAGCCAAATTCAATTGTGATTGAGGAATGGAAGATCTTTAAAAATTTGGTAATAATTAAATTTGTTTATTTATTAAGTAGATGCTATCAAATTTATAATAAAAATGAATGATTAATTGTGTTACAACAGATTGAGACGAAAATGAATTTTGAGAGGAAGATTGGAAAAGAATATTACCGCGAAAAATGAGATTTAGTTTTCCAAAATGATTGAAATTAAGACGGAAGTTGCCGAATATGAAATTATAATTAGTTCTTATTTTAAATGAATTGAATTAAAATTTTTATTAAAGTTAGAAAAGAAAATTTTTGAAAGGAAAGACGAATAGATTATTATGTAGAAATTAATTTTTTTCGATTGGAAAAAAAGAAAAGAAATTAAAAAAAGGCATTATATATTTTATTTTAAATTTAAAACAAAAGAATGGACAACCATTCAGAGGATTAGTGCGAAATAAACGGTAACAAATTGTTCCCTCCAAGAAGATATAAAAAAATTATATATAATTTGAAATTTAATTTTACTGAAAAATAAATAGATTATAAAAATTTAAAAAAAGAATTTTATAAAGTAAAATATTGATTATTTCTAAAAATATATTTATAAGAAAATAAAATAATTACAATAGATGATATTAATTATCAAAAAAAGGAGCTTCGATAGTGAAATAAAAAGAAATTATTTGCAAGTTAAATTATAAAAATTATTATAAACGTAAATAAGGGAATGCTATTTAAAACTTTGCTATGAAACAAGAAAAATTACAACTGAGGCATAAATTGAATATTCTTATTTTTTCCGCAATAAAAAATTTATATAGAATTTTTATAATGCTATTTTTCAACTGAATTCTTATTATTTGATAAAATTAGAAATTTAAATATAAAAGAATATAAATTGATATGTTCAATTTTTTAAATTAAAATAAAAAAATAATTAAAAATAATATATATTTTAATACTATTTTTATGAATATTCAATTTTTCATTAGCAAATTTATACGTCTAATAAAAATATATTTGAAAATAAATAAAATGAATAAAAAAAAATAAAATTTTTAAGCAATAAAGTCATTATTATATTAAATTATTATGAGTTTTAAACTTTAGTTATATTTCATTTTTCGTGAAAGATATCTTATCCAAATTAATGATAATGCCTCATCAAACGTGGCTCTAATTTTAAAATAATAGAAGAAAATGAATATGTTATAAAAAAAATAAAAGAAAAATAAATTTTGATCAATATTATAAATTATGAACAAGAAAAATGAAATTTTGATAATTTTGTAAAAGAAATAAAAATAAAATAATATACTAATAAAAAGTGATTTGAACAAAAATTATAGGTTAATCATTAAAATTTAATTTTTTATTTACAAAATGAATTAATCTGTGTAAAATATTTTCAATGTCCAATTCAAAATACCTTTTTATAAATCAGAGTTGATTAACTTAAAGATGAATCGATAAGTTGGACGATCTAAGAAATAAATATGAAATATAAATATCTAATTTTATAAATTCAATATATTTTTTAAATTACAAAAAGCCAGCTCGAATTATTTGAAGTATGGGGATATCAACTAGAAAGAATAATAAAAATTTTAAGACTTAATAATTTATTAAAGCAATTATAAATGTTCTACTTTAAAAATTTTAAACCAAAAATGAATTTTTTAAAAAATATAATGAATTTCTAACAGAATATAAAAATAAATAAAAAAATTTAAATTATCATGATTAAAAATTCTTACTGATCAAAAAAACGAATAAATTCAAAAATTTTACATCATAGTGGATGAAAATTAAAATCTTATGAAGTAATTTCCCTATTATTAAAAAATTTTAATTCATTAAAACTGTTTTTGAATAAAAAATTTAATATAGACAAAAATGTAATATAATATAATTAAATAAAAGGTAAATTTTAATTAAAAAATAATATAAATAAATTTCCATATAAATAAAATCAAAAATACTATAAATATAAACAAATTATATTTATTTAATTGAATTTTTTAATATTAATTTTAAAAATTTTTAAAATTAGTAATTCAAATTGAAAAAATATATTTTAAAACTTTAATCTTTTCAATTACGATGGTGGCTTCTGAAATAATCTGTCCTTTGCTAAATATGTATAAATTTTTATTGCATGAAATTAAAATAATTTTAAAAATTAAAATGTTTTTTTGAAATCTATCATAGATATAATTATAGTAATAATTTATAATTATTTAAAATTATAAAAGTTTAAAAATTAATTATTTATTGCAAATGCTTAATTATGTAAAAAGTGAAAAATCGTTAAGATAAATCAATTTATAAATTTTATTAAATTCTTTATTGGTCCCTTCTAGAAGATATAATCTTCAAGAAAATTTTTAAAATAGTAATTTAATAATACATTTATGATATATTGTAATATTTGTAGATTCTCTTAATTACCATTTACAGTAATTATTTTAAAAAATTCAAATTAAAATAATTTTGAAAAGTTTATATATAATTTCAATAAAATATAAGAAATATTAAGTAAAATAATTCAAATTTGAAAATATACAAATATGCATATTGAAAGACGAAATTTTAGTCGTGTAATAAACATATTTGTGAAAGATTCATATAAGATTTGCGCGATATTTTATTTAGATAAATAGTAATATTTAATTAGTTTGTTAAGTAGTAACACGCTGGCTAGTTCAGGCGGAATGGCGCCAAATTCAACAGATAAGAGCATAAATGCACAACGTCAACAGACATTTTTTACTTACATGAGGTCGTCAAAAACTGAAAATGATATCCAAATTGGAAGAGATCTATTTGACGGATTACAATTAAAATTAAGGGATATTTAAAATAAAATAATATAAAATTTATGTGACATTATTATAAAAAATCATGAAATAAAAATTAAAATAAAATTTAAAAAATTATAGATGAAAGAGAGTTAAAAAAGAAAGTTTTTATAAAAAATTTATACTTTACTAAATGGAAAATCTTTTTGAAAATCCTTATTATCCGAACCGAAAAATCATTTTTCAGTCAATCTCCCCACCCCAGGCTCTTATCGATATTTCAACACCGCCGAAACAAAAGGGTTTCTTGGTAATATTGCAACATAACAGGATATACATGGCAATCTATGATTTGGTAACAAGCATATAAATAATAAAATAAATTAATCTGTTATTTAAGAAGAAACATTATCAAAAATTCTCAATAATTTATAAAAGATTAAATTTTTCCAGGCATAATAAAAATTAAATGGAAACAATTTAATAATAAAACAAATTTGATAAAATAAAACAGTATTTAAAAAAATAATTATGATTAATTAATCCAAGAAAAAAAACAATTTATCTTTTTTAAAAATGCAAATAGCCCAAAAATTCTCTAACTAGAAAAATTTTTAGATATGTTTATTGCAATTAATGCATGAAATCTTTCCATTTTAATTAAATCAAATTGTAATATTAATAAATAAATTCAAAAATAATATTTTAAATTTAAAACGACCAGAAAAATTAATTTTATTTTTTAAATGATACATTAAAATGGCATACAAAATTATCCACATAAGTATAATAATTAAGAATTCTATATGCTGAACAAATTTTACAAGAAAAAAGAATTTATAATAACTTGTATATTATATTGTCAATTATTTAAAGAAATTGAGATGAAATATTATAAAATTATAAAATATAGCAATGAATAAATTATCAAGTAAAATGCATTCTATTTTTATTATATAAATATATTAAAATATTTAATTTAAGATAAAATTATATTCTACAGGATGAAAAAAGTAGCTGCAATAATTAAAATAGTGCGAAAACCACTGATCCGAATGGATAATTTTATAAAATTATTTATTTTATAATTTATATAAAAAAATTATGATTAATTATTTATAATTATAAAATTAATTAAGTCATTTTCATACAAAATAATAAACTTTTAAAATAGTAATTGATTTTTGCTCTATATTTTTCGATCATAAAAGATTAATTTATATAAAATTGCAAAAAAAGCACATAAAAAAATATATTTTCTCAGATTTTAGAAAATTTCTATGTGAGGACATCAGATATAATCACACTACAATATACATGTGTGAATATACATGGACTGCGAATATTAAAATAAATAAAGTAATTTCCCATATTTAATTTATGATATATTTTAGAATAAAATAGCGATAATTTTGTTCTTATTTCTACAATCTCCAAAAATAGCCTTAGAAATGTAAAATTTTAATAAACATTTTATTAAAAATTCCTATTTTTGAATCATTGATTCTTAAATAAACAGATGTAAAAAAAGACCGAATCGTCCTTCAATAAAAATAAATGAATAATAAGGAAACATTAGAAAAATTAAATAAAGTTGAATTAATTAAGTTTACAGAAAAAGAGCATTTATTTACAAATTTTTATTATTTATTTTTTTAAGAAAATTTATTTATAATAATTTTTCTATTAGAAATCAAAATGCATTAAAAATTATTTCACATAATAATAAAAATTCTTACAATAGCCTGCTATTAAATAAATTATCTAAAAGTCAATAATGAAAATGTTTTCACAAATTCGCGAATTGTTTCATTTCTACATATATATTTTTAGATAAACATCATTTATTGAATATATATTTAAAATTCGAGAAATAAATTAAATAAATTTATTTTAATTAATATAGATTAATAAATTTAAAAGAATAAAAATAATATAAACAAAATAAATTTTTTATTGCTTATATTTTAAATTATTAAAAATTTGTATTAAAAAACAATAGAAAATCAGCCATAATAGAAAATTAGCCTTATTAATTTTAATGTCTCAAAAGTTATTATTTTTTTACTTAACAACACCATCCAACATGAGAGGAGTGGATTAAAATATTATTTAATTTAAATTTTAAAACATTAATAATTTGTTTTCTTGTATAAAAATTTAAAATTTTTTTATCAAAAATAAAATAAAATATTTGCTAACTTTTAATGAAAAAATAAAAAATCGGTAACATGCTTGATTCCCAGGCCAGTAACGCGTAATAAAATATATTTTATAAAATGGAAGTTGAAAAAAGTGAAGAAGTAAATTTTTATTTATATTAAAAAAAATTCTGTATCGTAAAATATAAATTATAAATGAAGCAGAATTTTCTCGAAAGTGTAAAATGGATTGGCTTTTCAATTATATTAAACGACTGCGATACACTTATATATATATTTGTAAAAATATAAATATTTGAAATAAAAAAAAAATTATTAAGGAAAAAAAATTTATGATTTAAAAATTGAGAGAAATTTATTAAAATAAAATAATAGTAATAAATATATATTTAAAATATATTTCTTATTTTAAACTTCAGTAAATATTATTTTTAAAAATTAAAGAACTATTGAATAATTTGAAAGAAATTTTTAAAAGTATATTAAATAAAAATAGATATTTTTAAATATTACTAAAAAATTTTAAAAATTATATTATATCAAATATAATATAATAAAAAATAAAAACATAAAAAATTAAATAAAAATTTAAAAATTATTTATGAATTTACAAAAATAAATAAGTGGTAAAATTAAATATAATTTAAAATATTCCATAATTGATTGTATATTTAAAAAGAAGAAAATAAACAGATATAATTAAGTCAAAAAAATCTCTAAAACATTCTTGCTTTTATTCTGTCACAAAAGTATGGATAAATTACTTTATTAGATTTGAATGATTAAAGAAAGAAAAAAATGTATCAAAAGATTTATAATTTTTGTTATTTTGTGTTGCAATGTTAATTGCTAAAAAAATTATTTGTAATTTTATTAAGAATATAAAATAGTATATAACAATTCATTTATTATTGTTATTACAAGAAGTTAAAAATTAAAAAAAAAAAATATATAATAAATAATCAATTATAAATAGACAAGAATATGGAAATCGAATTCATCCGGATTTCGCTCTTTGGCTTTCTTCAAATTTTTGATTTTGCCGAATAAATTTAAAAAAAATAAATATAATTAAATATATATTATTCCATAAATTATGTTAAATTATATGGTAGATAAATGGAAAAATTATATAAACATTTAATTAAAAAATTTTCAAAATTAGTTGCCAATTAAATTATTAAATAAAATTAGAAATTAACAGAATTATTGAATTTCAAATAATAAATAATCAAAATAAATTCTGAAGCGTAAAATAATAGAAAAATCTGAAAGACTTTCATTTTTAACATTTAATATTTAAAGCTTGACTTTTTTATTTTTTCAGATTGTAAAAGATGATAATTGCCTACGATATTTTGAATAAATGTTAATTTTATAAAAATTGATTATTTTTAATATAGATGATATGAAAATATCAGAGGAACCGAATAAAATCAGGAAAAGACTCAAAATTTGTAATAAACTCATTATTTTGATGTCTATTCACACGAACGAAAAGGTAATAAATTTAATAATTAGTTAGGAAATGAATATTCAAAATTTATAATATATTATTTTATTTATTTTCTCTAAAAAAATTTTTAGAAAAAACTAATTTGTTAATAAAAAATGAGAAATATTAATATATTATTTCTAAAAAGAAATAAGTTTCTAAAACTATAGCCCTTTGTAATGTGCTATGCAAATTTAATTTGGATGGTATTTGAATACTGCTCATCCATGAATTGGTGCGTAATAAAAATTAAAATTTTTAATTAAAAAATTACTTAATTTATATTCCCTATAATTTTAAAATATAATTTGGTATTAAATTGAAAGAGATATTTTAAAATGTTAGTAAAAATTATTTTAAATATTTAATATATTTAATAATTAATATTATGTTAAAAATTTGCTTTTTAATTTTTTCTGAAAATTCTATTTTAATTTCCTAAAAAAATACAAAGATATATTCAATATCAAAGTATTGAAAAGAAATTTGAATGATATTTGTGATGAAAAAAATTGGTATTGACGCAATATTCTTATAAAAATTTAATCGAATTTTATTAATAAAATTTTATTTAGAAATTCGAAGACAAATTGATTTTAAATAGAAAATGTAAATTATTTAATAATATGAAATTTTTAATATCAAAACAAAAAAATCAAAATTTTAACTGAAAAATGATGACCTCGCACAATCTAAATAAAGAAAGAATTGAAAAATTGAGGACGGCCAAAAGGAAAATCATTGGTTAAAATAAATATATTAATTAAATATCAAATGATCATTCTTTAATTGGATAAAATTAAAAATAAATCATTAAATTTAAAAAAAATAAATTTTAAAAAAATGTCAGAAATTGTGATTGAATCATGATGACTCTTCAACATTTTTTTCACAATAAAGATGTAATTAAATTTAAAATTGAAAACTATTGAGTTAATCTTAAAAAAAAAGAGCTTAAAAATATTTTGATTAAAATGCCATTTAAAAAAAATGAAAGATTTTAAATAAAATTAAAAAAGATTGACCATTAAAAATTAAATCTATCAAACAATTATTTAAATTTTTGGTAATGAGAAAAAAGAGTTGAATATTGTTATCTCAACGGATAAAGATAGTGATGACAGCGTATTTTGGGTAAAATAGAATAGAAAAAAAAAAATTCCAGGTGCTCAAACATAAGCAAATTGAAATATCAAGATATAAAAGAAAAAAAAAATTAGGAGAGTTGCATTGATGAGAAAATTTTTTTAGTCTTGTGGAATTCTTTGATAATCCTGCCATATATTAAATAGAATTTTAAGAAATGTTTTACGAAGGAATATTCGCTATTGTAAATATATATTTCTCTTTTCTTAATCTCTTTTTAATAGTCTCTGACAATTAGGAAGAATAATGATGATACTTCCATGAAGCAAAATAAATAAAATAAATTTATTAAAAATAATCTGATAAAAATTTTAATTATATTTAATAAATATAATTGTATGTAAAAATTTTATTCGATTTATAAAATTAAATTAATGGTCTATATAAAAAATTTAAATTAATATTTTAAAAATAAAAAATCATAATTAAATATTGTGTTTATAAAAAATTAATAGTGGCATTTCATTGATTGAATGATTCCTTTCTATTTTTATTATTTCAAAATTAATGAAAATAGACAATAATAAAAATAAAATTTTTTATTTATTAATTCCATTCCAAATAATTCAGTGGAGGAAATTTGGAAAAAGTAAAAGACTTCAAAGTGAAAAAAATAATGTTAACAATAATCAAAAAACTGTTAAAAATATAAATTTAAATTAATTATAAATTAAAAATAATTAAATTTAATTGGCTATATATGAATTTACTGTTCTAATTAGGATAACGATGTCATTATAAATAAATGTAAAAATTGGAAACAAATGTTTAATAGAAAAAATATTATATTGAATTAAAATAATACCTTTAATTGTTTTCAATTATGAACCTTAAAATAAAAATTAAATGCAAAATTTATTATCAGAAAAAATTATTTATTATCAATTATATATTATAACTCGCAATTTTTATAAAGAAAAGAATGCACTTTAGTTCAATTTGGGAATGAACATGAACATTAATTTGTAAATACTATGAATTAAATGGCAAAATATCCATTGGAATAAATTGATCATATTAATATTTCTAAAATTTAAATAAAATTTCAGTATGCCTGATAATTTATGGAATGAAAAAAAATAAATTCTAAATTATTATTTTTGTATTTAGTTTAATAAAAGAATATTAAAGAATTTATAAGAATAAAAAGGAATTATTTAAAAATTTTCATTCAGTTATCAATTCAATGGCTATAAAACAAAATAATAATAATATAAAATAAATATAATTTTAAAATATTATTAAATAAAAATTAATTATAATAATATTTGATATATTTCAAGGGAATTACAAAAATAAAATAAACAATAATTGGATAATATTTCAATTAAATTATTATTTAATTAGTTACAAAAATTAAATTTTATGGATTATATAACATGTTGAGTAAATTTTGATTTATCAATAAATAATAGAATAAATAATATTCGTCCGAAATTGACGTTAAATTAAAATAAAATTTTTATTATGATTTGAATTATTTTCAGCCAATAATTAATATGGAAACAATAAAATCAAATATAATTATTTTAAATAATTAAATAATTATATTTTCGAGTTTAAATTATTATATCAAAAAAATTATCAAATTTTTTACTAGAATAAAAATTAAACTGAAAATATCCAAAAGATATTTTCATTAAAAGTTAAAATTTTGATCATTAAATTTTGATTATTAATATATTTTTGAATTATTATAAAAAATTGATTAATAAATGACAAAAAATTAATGTATTTGATACTGAAGAAAAATAAATTTCAAATAAAATTCATAATAAATATAAATTAAAAAAATAATTCGGATTTTGAAATAAATTTTTAATGATGAACATTGTGTAATTTGTTGAAATTTGAATCTACATTTGTTTTAATAGAAATAAATATGAAAAAATAATTTGTTATCTATAAATTTAAATTGAATTAAATAATAGAGAAATACAGAAGTTAGTTAAAAATATTTGACAAAATATTTGATTTAAATAAAATTATAAAATAAAATTAAAAATATAAAAGGTTTAGGTAGAAATAAAAGTCATTTCTAAATTATGTATATTTACTTTTTGAATGTTTATAAAATCGATAAATAAAATTAAGATGTAATCTTTTCAAACAGTTTCTAACATTACCACAAGCAATTATATGAAAACACCTCATAAATAAAAAATTGTTTAAATAAAATTTATTTTAAAATGATAAAAAATTTTCGATGAAAAAATAAAGATAATCTGAGATGTTCAAACGGAAGATAATGGAAAAGGAAAAAAGATAGTATATAAATTTTAAACTGCAATGAATTAATAAAAAATAAATAAAATACGATTGAAAACAAATTTTAAATTATAGTCTAATTTTAATTTTATTAAAACTAATAAAAATTAAAGAGTAGTGATTATTAAAAAATTTAAAAATAAAATAATATAATAATGTAATATTTTAAATTAATAAAAAATTTTCAATTAATTATTTTCTAAAATTCATCAATTCTTTCTGGCCATTTGTAAATTATTTGTATTTTTTTCTTAAATTTAATAATAATTATAGAAATAAAATTAAAAATAAAAGGTAATATATTATTCTTTCAATTTTATTCTGTATTGGTCTAAATCCAAAATGATTTATATCAATTCCAATCTATAAATACTATCAAAATTGGCGATGCTGAAATATAATTTATTCATTCAATTAAAGCATCATTTTTACATCACCTATTTTTTTTATTAAAAAAAATAAAATTATAAAATAAATAAATTAAATTGTACTGCAATAAATATTACAATAATAATATATATGATAAAATTTAAAAAATTTTAATGCTATGATCTTGAAATTAAAAAAAATAAAATTATAAAATAAATAAATTCAATTGTACAGTTTGCAATAAATATTACAATAATAATGTATATGATAAAATTTAAAAATTTTAATGCTATGATCTTGAAAGAGAATATGATTAAGAAAAATAAAATTCAATATCATGATAAACTCATATAGATATATCGAGAAAATAATCTGATAAATATAACTGGAGGGTGGCTGAAAAATTCCGTTCCCACTTGTTTTTTATCATATCATTATTACAAATTAAGATATACGGATTGAAATATAGTCAAAATGTAGGCAAGAGTATTGGGAATAAGATAAAATATTAACACAAATTTTATCCATTCTTATCTTAGTGCCAGGGGCAAAAATGCTTGAAGAATTTTTCGTTGAAGGCACGCAACTCGACTGAATAATTTTTTCAAAGTAAAATTTTTTATATTCTAAGCCACACACAATTGTCAAAATCACAAATTATTTGCATCTGAATCTCCTCTATCTGAGGGTATAATCGGAAATTCCAAATACTATCTATTAGTGATGATATGAGGTTGGAAACAGGGTTGCCGCTCGAAGCTCGAAACTCGAAGCTCGGGGTTTTTGGACGGCTCGAAATTCGAAGCTCGACTCGAAAATTTTGGGTCGGCTCGACTCGAAACTCGAAATTTTTGGCATTTTAAATTAACAATTTTAAATATTTTTCGTAAAGATTTTTCTTATTTTTATTATTTATTTTTAATAAATCGTTAATTTTTCTTAATTTTTATTTCATTTTCATTTTATTTTTTTTATTAACTCATAATAAACTTATACTTGAATATTAATTATTATTTCAGATTTTAGAATAGCCAAAAATGGCGGAGGAAGATTCGATTTGGCATTATTTTATTGAATTACCCAACAATTTTGTTAAATGTAAAAATTGTGATTGGACTCATCAATTAAACCAATCAAAAACTACTACAAATATGATTCGACATTTAAAAAATCATAAAGAATTTTATGCACAATTTGAAAAAGCAAAGGAAAAAAAGAGGCAACTATTTAAATTATATTTTTCATCAATTATTTAATTTTGAATTATGATAACACATTTTGATTACATTTTCTTCTTTATTTTCGGTTAAAAAATTTTTTATGGTTGTATTTAATTTTTTCAATTTCGGCTCGAAACTCGAAACTCGAAGCTCGGGGTTTTTGAGCGGCTCGAAACTCGAAGCTCGACTCGAAAAATTTCGGACCGGCTCGACTCGAAGCTCGACTCGAATTTTTCGGCGGCTCGCGGCAATCCTGGTTTTGGAAATCAAAAAGTCAAGTTTTCGCTGATCTCGAGGTCAAAATCAAGAAAAATTATAATTTCAAAAAATTTCATTAAGGAATAATTAAAACTAAGAATCATGCCTATCTCGCTAATAGAAAATGGATTTTCCTATTTGACTCTAATGAGGACAAAATAGTAAAGAGTTAAAAAAGTGGTTTCAGAAAAATTTGCTTGAAAATATCACCTTGATAAATGTATCCCTAATAGTCAGAAATTGAAATCTATGAATGTTTCTTTTATGATATTTTGTAGAACAGGGTCTGTTCTAAATTGCAGAAAAGTTTTGATCTCTTCAAAAAATCTCTTCTTCGAGAATGAGGTACAGTTTCCAGTGAGGGGGTGCGTGCCTTCAGCAAAAATTTCTTCAAGCATTTTTGCCCCTGGCACTAAGATAAGAATGGATAAAATTTGTGTTAATATTTTATCTTATTCCCAATACTCTTGCCTACATTTTGACTATATTTCAATCCGTATATCTTAATTTGTAATAATGATATGATAAAAAACAAGTGGGAACGGACTTTTCGGCCACCCTGTAAAAATATAAAAATTTATTTAAGAATAACGAGAAGCCTAATAATGCTAATTAAAGCTTCTGTTCTATAACAAATATTTGTAATATATTAATTTTTATGCCTATTATAATGCCATCAATTTAAAATGGATAAAAATTATTCTAAATCTTATTATAAAAAATAATCTTAAAAAATTTAAATTTTTAAAATAATTTGAATTTTCCAACACAAAATTTCAAATTAAAGTTTTATTTTAATTTATTGATATCCTTATATATTGCAAGCAAATGATCTGAATACATAAGACAGAAAATTAAATAATTTGCAAAATTTTTTCAATATTTCATTTATTAAATACATGTTTCCTCAGCCAAAATAATATCGCAATTCATTGGTTCATAAATTACAAATGTTTAGAAAAAATTTAAAAGCTAATATCAATGAAAATTTTCCGAATTTCTATCAGAGATTTGCAATAAAATGGTTAATTTAAAAAAGTAAAATTATGAAAAAAAATAAATTAAGTATTATTTGAAATTAATATAATAAAACTCTTTGTCCAATTAAAACCTGCCCTGGAAATGCACATGCCCCTTTTGAAATTTTAGATAATCTTAACATAATTATCTATAAGCAACTTTCTTCCCTCTTATCAAGGCCACAACTATCCCAAATGATGAAAGTAGATTCCGTTTACGATAAAACAAATTTTAAAAAATTCGAAATGTTAAGATTGATTTTAACGAAAATAAAAAAATAATATTCTCAAATTCAAATTTTAATAGAAATAAATGAATTTAAAAATATTTTCCATTCAAATCTCTAGTAATAAAATAATGTAAAATTATAAGAAGAAATAATTAGTATAAATAATATTTCCTTGAGTTAAATTTGTAAAAATATTACATAAAAAAATTTTTTAAGATGCATTCATTTTAATATATAATCTCCATATGAAAGCGGATCAGATAATAAAATTTTAATAAATTTAAATAATTTATCTATATAAATAAATTTTTGATTTTCATAACAAAATTATTTTGAGACAAATACATAAATATTCTTATAATATCTATAACCAACAGAAATAAAGTAAGAAATTTATTTCATAATAAGGAGTAGCAAGTGAAAATTTATTTCAACGAATTATTGCCTCGTCTCATAGCACAATTCAACAGTTTTGGAAAATTTGATGCTGAAATATGGGAAATGTATGCAACTGTAGTTCAAACTCATTAAGCTATGAGAGAAAATAAGACAATTTAAAAATAAAGCGAAGGTTAATGAACTTATTTTTAAATTTTTCATAATATAGAAATTGTCAATTAAAAATCTTTTATGTTTGAGTAAAATAATAAAAAACTATGAATTTTGGAACAATTATTTATTATTTAAAATATAAATGAAAGTTCTACAATTTTATCAAAGAAAGTCCGCTTTCACATTTCTTTGGCCGGCGGTGACAACGAAGAAAAGTAAGCAAAAATAGAATATTGAAATATCAAAAAATTAAATCTATAATTAATATAAAATTTCATATTATAATTTTAATTAATTGAAAAAAAAAATAAATTAAAAAAATTTTCTATAATGCATTTGATTTTTTATTCAAACAGCATAAATTTTGAAAATTTTTAAAAATATTTAGAATTTTCTCATTTCAAATAGTTGATGTTCTCAAATAGAGTAATTTATAATTAAATTAAAAAAACATATCGAGAATTTTTCAATTTAATATTTAATATTAACTAATATTTGTATAAATGAAATTGAAAAAAATTTATGATTGAAAAATAAACTTAATTAATGAAATTAGATATATTATTTTTTTTAACTAATTCCAATTATGTTAATCAAAATATTATGCAGAGTTTATATTTAAAAATTATTAAACTTTATAAAAAAATAAATAAAATTTTTAAATTCATTAACATAATGTTATATTGAACGCATAAAAAATTATATTAAAAAATTAATTTCTTATATAGACAAATTTGATTTTTCTATTCCGAAAATTTTCATTAATATTAGGCCTATATATGGTAAAAAATAATTCAAAACAATATTAAATTTATATCGAAATTTAGAATATTTTTACTTAAAAAATAAGCTAAAATTTTATAAATTTATAGCTTAATTATATATTTCAAAAAATAATTTTGTTAGAATAATTACAATATTCCTCATTGAAATAACAATGATAACATTAGGAAAAACTAGAATATTCAATCTCCAAATGTTGAAATAATTTAATAAATCCATTTTCAAAAACAAAGTTTGGACGATAAAATTCTGGATGATATTATTCGATTTTCATATTGGAAAGATTTAAGCTATGAAAGATAAAAATTATTATAATTTTATTGAACATGATGAAAATTTTAAAAAGGAAAAAATTTTTCAAAAAATTATTCATATCTCTTTTAAAATAATAGTTCTTATGAGAATTACTATGTCTAATGAATGTGCAGTCAATAAAGTGGAAAATAAAATTAAAATTCTGGTAGAATCAATAATTACTTAGAAAATTTGATTTAATCTTAATTATATTATTTTTAAAAAATTAAATTTCATCCTAAAAGTCGTTAAACAATAAAAATTTATTGAAAAATTTCTCGAAGTTATTTCAGAAAATTAAGATGCGAATAAATTGCATATTTAATAAAAAACAAGAAAATAAAAAAATAGTTGAAAATTTAATCATATATATTTCTAAAATATAAACACGATTTTGGCATTAAATTTACTGAAATTAAAATCTAGGTAATTATTTAATATTGATAATAATGGGTGGAAATGTGTAAATATTCATTTCAGAGTAGGCTAAAATTAGAGGTCTTTTTCTATTAGAAAATAAATACTTATATTTATTTATTAAGTGATAATGATTAGAAAAAATTTTTTTTTCTTCATTAGCTATAAAGATGAAATCAAAAAAAAATGAAAATGATGAAAGAATTTTAACCATCATTTTTAGAAAAAGAAATGAAAATCATAAATAAAAAATTTAAAAAAATGACTTTCTTAAAAGAATAAAAAAATAAAAATATTTTGTTGCGAAAATTTTTAAAAATACCATCGAATTTTTATTTGGGAAATGAAATGAAAAATATTTTGATTTGGATTGGTTACCGGCTAAAACATCTACGAAAGAATTAAAGGAAAAAATTCATCCAAAATAAAAATTTAAAAAATAATAATAAATTCTAATTTAGAAAAAATTAATTACAAATTTGATAAAATTATTATAATTTATTTTAGGTATATTAGCATAGAAAATCGAATTAATAAAAGATGTCTTCATTATGAAATCCATTAATAATATAAAAAGGAAATAACCAAATAAGACGATCAGAACATCATTCTCTGTTATGAAATTCGGGAAATTGCAATGTTAAGCGATATTTTAATGTTATTTGATTTGAAAAGAATTTAAAAATACAAAATATTGAAAAAAAAGCAATTTTGTTTAAACAAAAAAATGATTATAAAATTTTATTTTATGAATTTTAAAAATAAATATATTAAGAATAATAGAGTTTTTTTTTTGACTAGATTTCACAAGCAATTGACGATAAAATATCAATAGAATATAAATTGTATGAAAATGCTCTATATAATATTAAAAAAATAAATAATGAGGACGGAAAAAATACAATATTAAGTTGTGTTTTAATCAGTTTTAATCAATCAATTTTTACCAAACATAATTAATAATTACACAAAAATAAAAAGAAATAAATTTTCCTCTAATTAAATTCAATAAAAAATTTTAGAGTATATATTACAGATATCTTATATTATTAAAAGATAAATTTAATTTAAATTTTTAGCATATATGAATTTAAATTTGATAAGATTCAAGCTTCTGGAAGCACTTTGAAGTTGAGGATCAATCCATCATCTATCCTAAAGACTGTAAAGGCAGATTATTTTCCGATGGTGAGCAGTTCACTCTGTGAATTTTATAAAATATGAAAAAAAAATGAATTCAAAAATATTCAAAATAAATTTTTTAAAATTTTTTTTTTAAATTTTAAATTCTAAAACAATGTTGAATTTTCAAGAAATTTTCTTACATTGGTGGGCATTTTGGCCATTGCCTTCGCTCAATTCATTTACTTTTTATAATAAAATATAAAAGCTAATTAGATAACGACAGTAAAATTAACTGATATAATATTTTATAGATTCATCAAAAGAGAAAATAATATTGTCCGCAATCACCTAAGACGAGTTTGCAATAAGATTGATGGGAAAGTTTTGGATAATATTAATGGTGATAAAATTAATTCATAATTAATTTACAATTGTGAAAATAATTACATTAAATAAAAGCATAAAGCATAATTATAGTGCCCAAAATTATTTGAATTTGAACTTATTTCTAAAAAATATGAGATTTAGTTTTTTATAAAAAAAAATACTCCCCCCCCCCCCCCCCCGAAATTATTAACATTTTAACAAATAAATGAAAATATTGTAAGATTTTAAAAAGTGAATTATAAAATAATTAATACAATCATTAAATAGCAGATTTTGAAAAAAATTTTTAAAAAATCATTAAAAATTTTTATATAAATTATAACGGTCAATTTTAAAGCAGTAAAGTTGATTAAAAAGGCAATATGTAATAATAAATCAATAAAAAAAAAGATAAAAAAGTCAACGATTTAATCAATTAATTCAATTATATTATGGAAAAAATTTAAGACGACGATTACTCAGCTGAACGATTTCCTAAATTTAGGAAATGAAGGCCAATGAAGTTTTCATTGAGTTAGACAGCCGCATAAAAAAATAAAAATTAATTTTGCGATTGAAGAAATTTTATATAATTTAAAACGTTAGATAAATTTTAAAAAATATATTTAAAGCAGAATTTTTATTAAAGAGAATAAAATAAATTATGCAAATATTTGATGAAACCCTATCATTTCCATCTTTCCCATCCACAGCGCATTTTAATTTAACATAAATTGGAATAAAACAGAATCAGAAAGAAAAATATAATGATTCATTTTAAATAATTTGATATAAAAATTTTTTATGAAGATGATGCAATTTAAATTAGAAATTAATCTATATTTGAAGTAAAAAATTATATAGAATAAATAAAAATCAAAGAAGATAAATTCATGAATTTATCTTAAGATTAAAATGAAAGTATTTCAAGTAAATTTATCTATGAAGGACTCAAAAAACTGGTAATGGAAATTAATAATACAGCAAGATGATGGAATAATGTAAATGCAAGTTTTTTTACAGAAATAATTAAATTTAAAATCGATTCATTAAAAAATAAAAAATATTTTTTTTAAAAATAGTATAAATAAATAAATTATCATTTATTCATTTAATCGAATTTTGAGCTTATAAAAAAAATTAAATTTAATTGAATATAATTATTTATAAATTTATTTGACTTAATAGGAGGAAAGCTGGAAAAGATCAATATAAATAATTTTTAATTATTTTAAATTGATTTAAGTTTTTGAAAAAATATTTCTTAATAAATCAGCGGTGTTAAATAAATTAAAAAATTTAAATAAACAAATAATTTCTTACTGAAGACCTCATGGCGCATTAACAGATATAGTAAAATTTTTATAAGGATTATAAAGATAGTTTAAAAAATAGATTTTTTATGAAAATAAATATTAAAAAATATAATTAATAAAATATTTTATTTATTTAAATGAAAAAATATTCTATGTGATGTAAATTAATTTATAAATTTTAAATTTTATTGCTAAAAAATAATTTTTTGTGAAAATCATAAATTTTAGACAAATAAAATAAAATTATTTTAACTTGATATTTATAGAGAAAAATTAAAAAAAATTTTTCTTTCGAATATAATAAAAATTTCAAATTTTAATAACTTTTTAACCAAATAAAATCTTATATCTATGCTAAAAATTAAATAATATAATAATAAAAAATGGAAATGGCCAAAGAAATTGTCCAATTTGAGCTAGAAATCTGTCAAATCGAAAAATGTAAAAAAATTTTAGTATTCAAAAATTTGATTTTATCAAATTCAATTTTTTTTCATAAAATGTCTAATAAATTGCCTCTTGCCGTAGGTGACAAATTCAATTTACAAATTACGACATATCAAGAAGAGAATTTAGCAAATTGATAAAATTAAAAATATAGTATAAAATCGAAATATTTTTATTCTGCATGATAAGCAATTTGGTAAATTAAGTTTCTTTCTTCATTTCAGCATTTGGCTCATTAAACCATGTAATTAAATAAATTATAATAGTATTTTATTATATGAATTTATTAGTATAAAATTTCTTTGGAAGAAAAATAAATTTGAACGGTCTTATGGATTTCCTCTACTTTAAATTTTAATTTTTAAAAAATTTAAAATAACAAAATTTGCGGATTTAAATTTATATATATATAAATTTAATAAATTCAATAAAAGACTTAAAAAATTCCAAAATTCTCATAATCATAAATATTAATAATTGATAAAAAATTATAATAAAACAGATATAAAAAAAAGATTATATAAATTTATACAACTAAATAAGGCTAATTAAAATTATGAAAATCGTGTAAAATAATCGAGAATTATGCAAAAATCATTTATAATAAATTAAATTTAATAATTATATAAATATAATTATGTTTTTAAACAATACAAAAAAATGAAATTAAAAATTATAATTTGATAATTATTTTAAATTTATTTATTAGTCTCAAAATAAAAAGAATATTATTAAATATTTACAACAAGATTTAAATATTTCGACTGTGGTCTATCACTGACTATAACATAGTTCTCCCGTACTATTACAAAGTAAAACACTTTTTCCCAGTCACCAACTGCACAAAGTCATCAAACCAAAAACACCGGCAACGAATAAAAATTTATTTTTCCGCAATTTTCTCAGATTGTGACAAAAAAAAATGAATTTTTTAAAAAATTTTTCAAAGAAAATTAAATAATTTTCATGTAGAAATAAAATATTTAAATAAAAATAGTTTTAATTAAATTAAAAATATTAAATTTCTCAAAGAAAATTTTTTAAGTTAAATCAAATTTACATATAATAAAAGAAGAAATTTTCTATTTATTCATATATTGATTATTTAAAAATTAAAAAATAAAATTCGAATAAATATTGTTAATAATAAAATTTAAATAGAAAAAATATTGGTCAAAATGTGTTTAATTATTTAAATAGAAAACTATAGACCAAAAATTTAATAGGAATTACTCGAATATATTTTCTTACAAGAAGAAATAAAACACCGAATTGCCTTTTGAAACTATATAAAATGGAATAAAAATTAATGATTGGTTGTGTGCTATCACCATCTAATTAATGAAATATTAATGCCTTTTTAGCCTTTATTTTTTTTACTTTTAACAAAAATAGTGATTTATACAAAATTATATATCTACGGCAAAAATTAATTATGATAATTAGAATTTTAATTTCATATATTTAAAAATGTATTGATATTCCTCTATATAATAATAGCGAAATAATTTATTAAAATCAATATGAACTTAAAAAATTTGAAAAAATTGAACTATAGAATTAATTTGATGTTTATCAAGAAGATGATTTTTGAATAGTAGAATTAAAAAATTTTTCCAAGAAATTAAAATAAATTTAATTACTATTTTTAATTTTAAAATGTTATTTTATTTGATATCCATTATTATTTAAATACCAGTTAAATATATTATAACATTTAAAAAATAAAAATCTAGAATTTCTAAAATATGATACAAAATGATAAAATACATTTATTTAAATTAATTCGAGTAATTTTATTTATTTAAAAAAATTTGAACCAAATCAAATTATTTCAAAAATTAATAATTTAAAAAATAAATGATGAGTACATTAATAAAAATTCATTAATATAATGATGAGATTCGTTATAAAAATTAAAAGATATATGAAATGCTCAAATAAATAAATTATATATCTGACCTAAATAGAATGGAATGAAATTAAAAATATTTAAATAAAATTAAAAATATTTACTTACATTTTTATAATAAAATGGATAAATAAAATATTCAAAGTAAAAGATTATGGAATTTTTTTTCCAAAAATAATATGTAAATTGATCAAAATAATAAATTATAAAATAGTAAAAATTAAATTTCTATATAATAATAAAATTACTAACATTATTATTTTTTTCGAAAAATATCGAATTAATTTGGATGCGCCAAATGCGAATAATCTTGCAGGATATTATTGGCGCCAATTAGAGGAAGTCCAAATGACGAAATTGAATTAATTCAGTTCATTGGCCAATAATTATTTAATTTAATTAAATTTCTAAGAAGTTAGACAAAATGGATATAAAATATATTATTAGAAGAAAAAAATTGAGAAATTTTTAAAATTAGAAAGTATTATATATGATTTATAAAATGAGAAGAAAAGCTTAACAACATAGGCGAAGTGGCAAGGAATCGTATAAATATGTATAATAACGCTTTGTCAGAAATATTTGCATGTATAACTGAAAACAATAAAATGAGAATAAATAATCCTTGAAAAATCTTTTTCAAAAAGAATGATAAAATTATTTCAATTCTAAAGGATATCGGTTTATTTATCTTTAAAATGAATTTAAAAGCTGCATTTAGAAGTTATAAAATTTATATTTCTCCTGATCCGGTCACAGCCAATAATTTCATAAAGGCAATTTAAATGTTAATAATAGATTAATGAATTTTATAAAAAAAAATTTTATGATATAATTGTAATTGTAATAAATCTTTAATTTAATTAATTAACTCTAATCTATAAATTTCTCTAATAAAAAAAATTATTTGGAAATGTTATTAAAATATATAAATTTAAAAATCAAAAATATAATATTTAAATATTAAATTATAAAATATTTTAATTCGGTTTTAAAAATTTGAAAAATAAAAATTTTGATCTAATTAAATATTCATTAAAAAATGATTGAAAAAATATGGACTTATATTTATTATAAATTAAAATAATAATGGATGTTGAAGGATAATTCATTTCCTGCGATTCGAAGAAAATTTTTCAATTTTATTTTTATTAATCTCTTTGCTGTTTGAATAGAATTTTTTATATTTCTTCCAATATAATTCATCGTTTATTATACAAGATAAATTTATTTTTTTTATTTTAAATGCTAAAATAAATATTGAACATTTCTTTTATTATTAATGTTAAAACATTATAATATAAATTGTAAAAAAGAAAGAATAAACAAAAATCATTTATATTTTGTTAAAGAAATGACTTATAAAAGAAGTGATATCAAAAATATCGGCTAACAAATCAAATTCATTGTCGAATAGGATAAATACATTAGAGCTACGGGATAAAATTCAACGTAAATACATTTCTACTTCTAAAATGACAATATGCAGTGGAATTGTTTTAATTCCAAAAAGTTTCGAATTAAATAAAATTATGGAAAAAAATATTACTTAAAATTTTATATCAATTTTACAATGAAAATGTAAAATTTTAAAAAATCTCTTTAAATAAAATGAAACAATGTGTAATAGTTCGGAATAAACATTTAAAGAAATTATTTTTTTTAAAGCGAAGAGACTATTTTTTAATAAAATAGAATCGGTTATTAGTCGCACATCATTGGATCGATTCTGTATTGAAGATAATAAAGGAGAAATTATTTATTTTATATTTTAAATTTTTCATCAGTAGAAATCTCTTCAAATTTTCAAAGAAATATATTTTTTATTTTCATAATTAAAGACATTTGAGAAAAGCGATTGTCATTTTAAAAAAGGATTTTTTATTTTTTTTTAATTTTTTTCTTTATAATCTGATAATTATAATTTTTTCTTTTAGTTAGAAATAGAATGAAATAAGATTGTTTTTTTTTTATTTCATTGAAAACATGATCCAATTATTTTTTTCTATTGATTAAGTTCTCTCTCCATTTAGTCAATTTCTCCCTTCTTAAATTAATTCCTTAACTAATTAAATTTCCACAATATAAAATTATTTTTTATCTTTTATATTAAGAAATTTATAAAATATCCAATTTTATATTTCTTATCGATTTTCTAATTAATTGTAATTTATTTGAAATTTCTAAAGTTCTTTTAAAAATGGCCAATTTAATTTTATGAACAAATATCCCTTCATATTTCATTTAAAAGGTTTAGATTTTTGTATTTTTATAATAAAATAAAATATTTAGGCTTTTAAATATTTATGCTTTTTCAAAATAAAAATGTTATTAAATGCTCTTTATTTTTAGTCAATTAATTCCTTCTACACCCATTCAAAATCTCCATCTACTTAGAATGAACTCAATTGACTGAGCCGTTTTATTTGGCTCACAAAAATGCTGGCTTTGACTGTGCTTGGTTGTATTGTAATTTAACTTGCATTTCTTCCAATTATTATAGATATATATATTTGATGGAAGAGAAACATAAAAAAATAATAATGATTAACTTTCCAAACATTTTTTGACAAATTATATCTTTCATTTTTTATACTATCGGCTTGCATAATGGCTTTCATCCGTTAGATTTTTCTCATGTGTATAGGGCATTATAAATCCTCAAACAATCGGCAATTTTTTCCCTTATTTTTCATATATTTCATTTCACATTATTTAAAAGATGACATTTCATTTATTATTTTTTAATTTTTAAGCAGTTTTGATTTTATTTTTATTTCTCTTAGTTTTACATTTTGGCAATTTTATTTTTACAACAATGATACATAATAGAAATTTTTCTAATCATATTTGTAAATATTTTTTATCGAAATAAAAATTTTCAATGTCATTAATCCAACGATCATCTTTCTTAATAATATTTATAATAAAGAATTAATTGAATTTTTATTTAATTTAATTTATCTAACTATATTGAATTTTTATTTTAAATAATCTAATTAAAAATACTCATTAAAAAAATAAATTTAATTTTTCTCTGATAGTTTATTTTTATTATTTAAGAGGAGGAGTTGCTGTTATCACAAGCATTAAGAATTTCCGTGCATCGTGCGCAAGTTGCATGCCTTTTCCTCAATTACCACTAAAAAATAACCTCCAGATTTTAATATTAAGACAGGGTTAAAAAAAAAGTACATTTTAAAAAGATTTTTAATTTATTTTATTTACAATTCTTTTCAGAATGAAGAAGAAGGCCAAAATGGAATAAATAGAAATAAAAGATTCATTTTTAACTTGAATTTTATCCAACAAAAACTATCGTTTTTTATTTATTATTGTTTTTATTAAATTTTTACAAATTTTATCAACTTTTTATAAATTACTTTAATGCAATAATTTATGCTCTTAACATAATGTTTTTTATTTGATTTATTGTTTTTATTATTTCACTTTTTAAAAATAATATGTTTTTTTTAAATAATTCAATGAAAAGATAATTTTTTACCAATTTTAAATTTCCATTCATAAATTTGGCAAGTTTATTCAGATTTTCATATTTTTCTATTGCAATTTTATTTGACGATGAAAATTTTATATTCTCTTTCTTTTCACCAAATGATCCAAATTGGAGTTTGAATATTTCATTTTTTATACTTTCTAGTTTATTTAAAAATATTCAAAATTTTCATAAAATTTACGATTGATGAAAATGGGGCTGAGTTTATTTTGTTAAGACGTTCAGTTGGCCAACTTGCCCATAAAGGGCTATTGAATTTGTCGGCAAAGATTTAGTAGTTGATGTGATTTTTGCACAGACACAGAGTTCTTATAGAATTTTTGTACTGTAATTCCGTGTTCGCTTAAAGGAAATATAAAATAAAATTTTGCTATACGAATATTTAATTATCCAAATGCGTATCAAATAAATAAAATTATTTTTTTAATTATTTCATTTAAAATTTATCGTTTTAAGAAATTTTATCAAATTATTTTGAAAAATCAAATAATATTTATTTTATAATTTGTTGGTCTTTAAATTTTTGTTTATTTATAAAATTATCTTCTTACTATAAAAAGAAATAAATATTTATGATAACGTAACTAAGTAAAAAATATTTTCTTGAATTTGATAAAATTTTTATTCTATTCATAATTTAATAATTTTTTGTCATTTTTTTTTAAGATATATTTTTATTCAATTTTTCTTGCTCGATGTTTATACATATTCTAATAATTTCTCGGAAATTCTTAGATGCTTTTTTTGTTTTTCTTCCAATTTAAATAAATTCATGCAGAAAATATAATAATAATAATAATAAAATTATTTCGTTTAATTAAGTCTTTTAATAATCTGGCTATTTATTATTAAAAATTTTAATATTCTTTGTAAATATATCAGGGTATTTTTTTCATTTTATTGTAAATATATTTATATAAATATTTGAATCCTTTCTATTCATAAATAAAATAGAAGGTTGTTGTGCACTTTTAAAACGTAATTTTGATTAAATATAAAATGAAATATTCATTAATTTAAATTATTGTTTTTAAATTCAAATTAATTATAAAACATATATTTTCGAATTTAATAAATTAATTTGATATAATTTATGGATAAATATATTTTTATTATATATTTATTATGTTATATTATTTTTAACTTTTTTTTTCATGACGATGTATCATTGCTTCTTATTTTTAATGTACTTTCTTCTCAATTATATCTTTAATTATCTAATAATTAATAATTTACAAATTATAAAAATAAATTATACTTTAATATAAAATTCAAAAAACCCGCTCTCTCACATTTTATATCATGTTTTATAAATTAAGTATATTCATTCTATATTTTTGATAGTTATTAATATTAAATTGGGACTATTTATATATTTTTATTGATTCAAACTTGAAATAGGTGAATGAAAGTGGAACGAAACTGAATGGTAGGGATGGGTGAAAACTGAGGAAACTAAACAACCAAAGGGACTTTTGGGTTGAATATAAAGAGCAGAATTATTTTAAATTAAATGATTGATTTTAATTTTAGATTTTTTTAATTTTTATTTCAATATACTCATCCAATTCATTCCATCAAATTTTTTTAATTATTTTACAATTTTTTTATAATTATTAATATTTTATGAACTAATAATTTTATAATTAATTAAAAAATGATTTTTTGATAGAAAAAAGTTAACAAAAATTTATATTTTATTGTTATATTAGAAAAATATATTAATAAGAAAAATTTGTAATATTGCAGGAGGTGTTAAATTATACGGCTTTTTGGCTTAAAAAATTAATTCTCTATTTTAGAAATATTGATTCTGACAATTATAAGGGTATTAAATCATTGATCTTTATATTCGAAATTATTGTTTTAAATTTATTACAAATTTTACATTGCAATAAATGATTATAAAACAATTAATTTTAATTTTTCATTTAAATTGATAAAAGATTAAATATAATTTTAATTGGTTTTTGGATAAATTCAAAATAATGTTCATAGATACTTTCCATATAAGTCATCTTCTTAATTCTTACTAGTATCTTCAATTTTTACAATTAAATTTTTTGCATTATAATTTGATATTTTGAACAAAATTTTATATAAAGTTATTTATTTTAAATATCAATATATTTATTTATAATTTATTGAATTTAAATCAATTTACATTCGTAATAGTATCAGCTTCCAATAAAATACTAATATTTTTTTTGTCTATATAAAAATTGCTATTTTATATAATTTATTTCCAAATTCGTTTCAATTAATTTTAGAATTTTAAGATTTCATGAAATTATTAAGATAAATTATAATTTAAATTATATAACATAACAATAGCACAATATCTAAAATTTTAAAAATATTACTTTTCATAATTTATCTTTAATAATATTTCATTTATATTTTAAATATCTTAATAAATATTTTTAATTTAAAAAAATAAAATAGTTATAATAATGCATTTTTAAAAATAATTATTTTCCTCAAGTTTCCTATAAATTAATTGCATACATAAATTGTTTATATATTTACATAATCTTAACCATTTTTCGTAATGAGTTTATATTCGCCCTCAAAATATTTTTTTCCATTTTATCCTCCAGTCAATATAGGATAAAATCTTGCCGCATGAATTTAAAATATATTTATTTTTCCTTCCCTAAAAATATATTACTTTAAATTTAGGAAATAATTTATATATTATTTAAATTATTATCAATTAATTTTATATAATAATTTTATATTTCTCATTTTATATAATAGCCATCGGGTTTTATTTTTTATTTAGAAATTTTAATTTTAATATTTCTTAATTTTTCATGATCTCAATAAAATAATTATGAAATTTAAATTTTTCAAATTTTTTTCCATTTTTGCTTAATATATGTTTATGATGTAGAATTTCATCATAAAATTTTTTCAATTATAATTCTCTATTTATTCTAAATATTTTCGCAATATATCTTTGATTTTATAGGTCTACATTTTATTATAAATTACAATAGTTAGAATTCTGAATAAATTTCCATTTCCCTGAAAATATTTTATTTTCTTTAAAGAATAATTTTTTAATTTTATTTATTTTAGTAATTTTATCTTTTAATTAATAAAAATTTAAAAAGCATCCATTTTTTGTTTAATATATTTTATTAAGAATATATCTTATGATTAATAATTTTCGAAATATTCTCTAAAAGCAATGAGAGTTAAAATCGTAGGAAAAAAATAATCGATAGGAATTCCAATATATTGCTTTGTTGATATATGTAATAAGTAATCGGCAAATAATATTGTGATAATTTTTACCTTAGGAATTTTTATCAGTAAAAATGTTCATTTTATTATCTTATAATATCATTATTTAGAAAAATTACTAAATTAATATTACAATTTACTATATGAAATTACCTATATAATTATTAGTTAAAATCAAATATTTATTTAAGATATAAATCGGTTAATATTTAGTAATTTTTAAATTAATTTTACTACTAAATTTTATTTGAAAAATTTTTTTCAGTAATAATATTTGTAAATAATAAAATGATTTTAAATTTGAATAAATTTTATCATAATAATATTATTTAATTTCTTCTTTTATTCAATAAATTATTATTGAAATCCAAAAATTTGAAATATTATTTTGTTTAGAAAATTACCATAATAAAAATTTTGTAAAAATTTTATTTTAGCTTTTTCTCTTTTAATTATAATATTTATATAAATTTTGAATTTCTGCATGAAATTTTGAATTATATTATAATCGATTTTTTATGTCTAAATTTTAATGATTATAAAAATTTATTTTTTATTTATTATTAATTATTCATTATTTTTTTATTTCTTTAAAATTTTACAAAATAAATTTTTAATTATTTCATTAAATATTTAATTTTTTCATGATTGCGGAGGGATCTCCCATCGCCTCAATTGTTTCCACATCGGCACGGTGTTGCAGTATATCAAAATTTTGTAATCATTTGCAAGGTGAGAGATTGGCAAATTTCAAAATTCAAAAAACTAAAGTATCTTATTTTTCAAAATTAATTTTAAATCATAATAAAATAAATAATAATATATTTAATAGTAATATATTTAATAATAAATTTTTAAAAATTTTGAATTTTCCTCTCTTTATACAATTTTTCATTAATAAATTATTTTATAAAATATATTTGATTTAAGCAAATTTATCTATCATCTTGATAAAAGTCTAGATTTATTTTTTCAATTAGATTGTTTTTAATTTAAATTCAACTTTCTTTTATTATTTTAATTAATGATTATGGAATATTCAGAGAAAACTGTTTTTATATTATTAAATTTTGTAATATAAATCATTGCGAGCGTCAGGCAACCGAACAATTCTTGACAGAAACTGCAGCAATCAATAATTAAAGCATGATTTCTATTAAATTACTTTTTTGAATTATAAATAAAAAATTATATATACAATTTTTAATAAAAATTTTGTTTTTATAATATATTTTTTATAATTTAATTTAATTTATAATTGATTTAAATTTATTTTTTTACATTATCAATTATTATTAAATTTTATTTAGATTTTTTAAAATTTTCTTTTAACTTTTTCTTTTTTATAAAATTTTTATTTTCTTTAAAATTGTTTTTAAATAATTTTCTTTTTTTTACATATTTTATTTTGAATTTGTTATATAATATTAGATTTTTTAAAATACAATCATCTTCTTCATTTCGGAATCTTAAATTCATAAAAATAAATGATGGGCGCTGCACGGAAAATGCATACGTCTGTCAGTTTTTTTATTAAACTCTTTTAATTTGTTGGCTTATTTTTTATATTTATACAAATTGTATTTATTTTCTGAAAATATTATTAATTTAAATAATTATAAATTATGAAAGATAGATTTTCCTTTAAATCAAAAAAGTATTTTAAATATGAATTTTAATTTTTTACGCGCCTAGATCTAAAATTTTAAAAATTTTTTAAGTTTAAAATATTTTCAAAAATTGTATGTTTACTATTTTTATAAATCTCTTTGTAATCTTTCGCATATCTCATTTTAAATCAAATCCTGTAATTTTAATTCCATCATTTTATTTTGTTATTATCTTTTTAATTTTAATTTATTATTAATTGAGATTTATTTATTTTTTATTTTATTTGCTCTAATTTTTTTTATTAATCAATAATTTTTCTTTTTATTTATAAATTTAATTAAACTTTATTTTCTATTTAATTTGATTTTGTTTTAATTTTTTTAGAAGAAAATATTAAATATTATAAAATTTTTAAATTATTTATTTTTTAAATGATTAAAAATATTTAAATATATAAGTCTTCTTTTAAAGTAAATTTATTTTTTTAGAATCTTAAATATAAAAATATTCTATTTATAAATATTAAATTTTCATAAAAATTTAAGAAAATTTCATGATCACCAGTGAAGAAGTCGTTAATTTTGGCCTTAATTGCTGCTATACAATACTATTTTTACATCGTGATATTTTTCAAAATATCAGGAATTTTATTTAAATAATATATTTAATTGATTGCTTCCATGGAAATAAAGAATATTTTTATTTTGAGATATTATGAATAAGTTTTATATCTTGTTATTTTGTTAATTTTTATATAATTTTACAAAATATAAATTATTTATTTTTAATTTTTTAATCAATATTACAGATAAATATTTTTTATTCTTCAACCCAAGCGCTCGGCAATATGCTGCATTTGATGGCACAGAGTAGCCAGTTGGCACCAGGCTTCGAAGGAGAACATTCACATTTATCAATTTTTATTTTCATCAATCCATTTTTTAATATTTCCAATTTTTTTTTTTAATTATAAATTTTTCTTTTTTATACTTTTACTTTTCATTTTCTTATTCCTCAATCATTTTAATCTATGAAAATTTTTACTTTTTTTTTCCTACCGACGGTGTAATTTCGAAAAAATTTATTTCCATTACTCATTCCTGCTTGATATTTTAAAATTAATAAAGTTAAATTATTTTGTTAATTTTATTTATATTTAAATATATTATCCAATAATTTAAAATTTATTAATAAATTTATAGAAAATAAATTGATTTGCGCAATAGGGAATTGATAATTCAATCTCACTATTAATCTTCAATTCCATCAAGTTATGTTCAAATTTATTATGCTTAAACATTTAATTAATTCAGATCAGATATAAAAATTTTCTCTAAAAAATTTCACATCTTAATTTTATTTATAGAATATGAAAAAAAATAAATAGTGTTTTTTAAGCATGATTTTTATATTATTCTTCACAGAATACTCTTTTATGTAATATTATAAAAATTTATATATTATTTAATTTTTTTTTATCCTTTTTGCAATAATTTTTATATAATTATTATTTCACAATTAATAAATACTTTCAAATTTTTATAATTAGTTTTTGCCTGTTATTTAAAATTATTTTTGAGTTGACATTTTTTAACTACTTCGCTTTTTCCTTATCTTTTCCCAGGCAATTCTTGACCCACCCTTCAGAGTCTTGGGTTGGTTGAGTCAAAATAGAAAATATTTAAAAGATTTATAAATTATTATTTGATTTTCTAATATATTCTTCTCATTTACTTTATATTAGTAATTTATATAATAATTTTTAAGCAATTTCAATAATAAAATTATAGAATCATTAAAATTTTATATTTTTATTATGTTTATTAATAATAATATTATTAGATATTTTAATTTTAAAACTTGTAAATAATTTTTATTTTTCAATTTATACTCTTTTTCTTTGGAAAATAAATCAAAAATTAAAATAATATATATATCTCATAATTTTTAATTAATTCCATTTAAAGAATTATTTTATAAGTAGATTTATTAAAATTGTTTAAATATATTTTTGCTATTTTATTATCATTACTTAATTTATTTGATTAGTATATTTTTTAAGAATATTTATTGCTTTATGTTTCTCAATTTTTGCCTTTTTTAATTTCTTTAACACGCCTAATTTTATTGTTAAATCAATTTTCAAATATTTCATTTTCTTATCCATACTTTTGCCAAATATTTTTATTTTTATTTATCCGGAATTTTATTTTTTTTAAATAAATGCTTGCAGATTTTTTAAAGCAATAATGGTGGAACGAATTTTGGTAAATTATTTTTAAATTTATAAATCCTTAAAACCAAATTCATCACCTCATTAAATTGATTTTATTTTAATATAATTTTGTATTGCCGATCCATAATTATAATTTTTTTAACTACGAAACTTCCAAATTTTCAATGTTTATTTCCTTTCATCCGCGTTTTTTTAACTCTCTCATATTCGCGGATATTCTAAAATTAATAATATATATTGTAATTAAAAAATAATATTTGAGAGCATAATAAATTTAAAAATATTAGAATATTGTTTAATAATAATGATCATATAATATAAATTCAATCTATTTTTTATTTAAAGTCAATTGCATTCTAAAATAGTATCATTCTTTTACAGCTTTTGTTAAAATTATTTTTTTATATATTTTTGATAAAATAATTAGTTTTGTTTTTTTTTGGTTAAAATAAATAATTTTAACGAAACATTATTATGCATTAAAATTAATTTTTCTTTACATTAATTTATTTTTATATCTGTCAAAATTTTTTCAAAAAATCTTTATTTTAAATTTTAATTTAATTTATTTTTATTCGAATTTTTTATATTTTTAAAAGAATGATCTATTTTCTTATCATGTAATTTTATTTATTATATAGTTTTCTTTATTTATTTCACTTAAAATAAATGTATTTTTAATTATATTTTATAATTTCAATTTATTCAAATATCATGATTAATAAATTAACTATAATATATTATATTTTTCGATAAAAATCCATGTAGAATATTTATTTACATTCATTAAATTAAAGTTAGTTCCTACGAAGAGAGTGATTGAATTTAGAGTCATCGGATTGGCGCATTTGCTACCTCAATTCCACATGTTGAAATAGTTCGGGAGATTGGCATAAGCATAAATATTATTTTTGTTGCATGATGAGACGAGAGTTGCATTCAATCGCCTAAAAATAGTATTGATTTAACTACAAATGATTGCTCATTTTGACAATTCTCAATTTTTGATCGACACACTCCAATACTTTGGTGTCCAGAATCGATATTTCATCGATATTATTATAGTTTTGCCAATTTTATAGTATTTAAAAATGAATTTTTTTTTATATATATTATGATTATCCTGAATTGGTACCATGTACCAACAACAACCATTTTCATATAACCCTTTTTTCGTTACGAATATCTTTTATTTCTTAAATTTTTATATTAAATTATTTAAATAAAATTTTTCTAAGATTTTCTGTTTTAATTATAATCAAATTATAGTATTTAAATTTAATCATTTTCAATTTCATTTTAAAAAAATATTAATATAATAAAATGAATATAATATATAATTAAATTACTTAAAAAAATTTTCTTAAAACAGATTAAGATTTATAATAAAATTAATTTAAAAATTAATTAATGTCTTTTTTTATTTTTAAAATATTTAAATTATTTATATCGTTGAAGTATTTTTATATATATTAATTTAAAAATAATAAAATTTTTTATATTTTTGCAAATCGATCTAATCATGAATTTAAGGATAATATTTGCCTAATTTGTCCAAATTTATAATTTTTTGAATCACAACGATAATTCGACACAACGAAAATTCGTCTCCACGACTATTCGTCACGACAATTCGTCACCATTTTTTTTTAAATTAGTTTAAATTATTTTGAAGACAATTTTGATACCAATCGATTCGCCTCGATGAGCTAAGTACGAATCTATCATTGCTTTCGCAAAGAAATTAAGAAATAAATATTTATGGCCGTTTTAAATTTTATATCTAGGAATATGATTAATGTCAAAATTACATTCCTGCGCTAAGTTAGAATTCTTTAAACTTCCCATTCTCCAAGCCCTAATCCTGACCCTAGATATAAAATTTAAAACGGCCATAAATATTTATTTTTTAATTTTTTGCGAAAGCAATGATAGATTCGTGCTTAGCTCATCGAGGCGCGTCTATTGGTATCAAAATTGTCTTCAAAATAATTTAAACTAATTTTCAACAAAAAATTTGTGACGAATTGTCGTGACGAATAGTCGTGGAGACGAATTTTCGTTGTGACGAATTTTCGTTGTGACGAATTGTCGCGCCACCGTGTATACTTTGTGGGCCATTTTTGAAATGTGTGTTAGGATTTGGGTTTAGGATATATGTAAGATGATTCTTTTCTTACCCTATCATATCCTTAACCTAACACTGACTGACGCCAACACTAAATAGGACAAACCATAGGGGGACCCTTTACTTTTCAAAAATGTGCACCCTAAAATTTATAAATACCATTTAAAATATATAATATGTTAAATAAAATATTGGTAAATTTGAGTAGTTAACCTAGTAAATTTAATAATTTTCGATTTCTAGAGAGTGTACAGATTCGTTAATAGCTTCCTTTGACTATTCATGGTCGATTTAATATGTAAAATTTGAATTTCAAACCGTATTAAAGCTTAGATAAAGTTAATAAAACAAAATTGGTTTGGGTTTAAATAATGGTTCAGTTTTTCAAAACTAGGGTAATATCGTTTAGAAATTAAAAATTTTTAGATTAAATCTATCATGATGAATCGAATAAGTTTACTTTCAATTCTGTAGGGATACAAAGATGTTAAGCTTTTCAAATTTACTAGTCCATCATCTCATAAATTTCGCAATTTACCAATTTCTAATATTTACCACAATATATACTATTTTTAAGGTATATTTTTTGCATATGTCCGCTCCAAAATCGAAAGTGATTAATGGAACGCACAAAAAGGTGGAAGGCTTGCCAGCGGCACCTTTTTTCTTTCATTTCAATGAGAGACCAAAGAATTGTGAAGAAGGATACCGTGTGGTGGATGCCAATGAATCAGATTTGATTTTGGCCGATGGAAATGAATTGGGCACGGCAAATGGACTCGATGCCGTCATTTTTTGCACTGGATATCGATATTCCATACCATTCCTCGAGGCGGAAGGTGAATTTTTTGATTAAATATTTTTAAATTATTAGAAAAAATTACAACTTTCAATTAAGCAATTTTCCATAATGCAAATATTTCTATTAATAAATTATTTCCTTTAAGGTTTGATAAAATGCCCAGAAGATGGGTCATTTGTGTCGCCAATTTGGGCCAAATGCATTCATGTCCACCATCCGCGTTTAAATTGAATATCGTTTTCATCGCCTCTAATATGAATAAATTTTTAAATTCTAAAAATTCATTTACATAAAGCTAAGCAAATTTCATCTAACTTCACAGTATTTTTTATTTTTATAATTATAAATAAAATTATTTTTCACCTAGTAACTAAAATTGTAATTTTTGGAATTTTTTATTTTTATAATTTTTATTTTATCAATTTTCACTAGCATATTCGCTATGATTTTTTTAAAAATGCAAAATTTTTAAAATTTAAAATGTTATTTGTATCTTTTTTGCTTTTTAAATTAAATAAATACATTATATATTAATTCAATAATTTTCTTAGAATAACATTCTTTAAAAAATTAATTTTTATATTAATATTTTCAATTGATCTTTATTTTATTTTCTCAAATTTTAAAGAAATAATAATTTTAAAATTTTTAAAAAATAATATTTATAATCGCCCAATTCTTACCCACTTGATGAAGTCCTTTAAAATGATTCTTCAGATATAAGCAACATGTTTTGTAACGCAATTAATTTCTCTTTTTTCAAATATTCAGTTCGCATATAAATTAAGAATTCAAAAATTATTTAATTTTAAGTGCAATTATATTAAATAAACGTTGTTTATCATGAGTTAATTTATTAAATTAACAATTTTTAATTTATTTTATTTATTTCAAAATCGTATTTTTAATTAATACATTAAATAAATTATTTAATTGAATAATTCATCTAATAAAAATGCCAAGAATAAAAGTTACTTTCTCCAAATCCTTATTTAAAAAGATATTCCATTATAATAATTTTTTTTCATAAATTTATTTAGTTAATTAAATATTTAAATATTTAATGATTAAGAATTTATTAATCTCATATTTTATTTAATTTTTATATATTCATTATTTATTTTATTTCCTTAAGTTTTTATTTTGTTAAATAATTTCTCAAATTATTATTGAATAAATTTTTAAATAAATTCTACAAAAAATTTTCTCTTTTATTAAATAATTTTTTCATCTTTCGCAAGTAATATACTAAAGGCTTTTTTCTTAGAATTTTGTTGGTAGTCCACTACATGCAAATCAATTTAAAAACTTTATAAAATTTTTATTTGATGTTTATTAAATCACATCAATGTATTTTCTTTTTCATAATAAAATTTTTTTACTGTTTATTTGTTTATTCAATTAATTCTATTGATAATGATTTTATATAAATATTAGTCATTGTCCACACAAGTTACAGCATATGAATTATTCATCTTGAAAAATATTATATAATTTATTCAATTAAAATTATAAATTAAATATCTTCAAATCAATAGAATGTAAAAAATCTTTAAATTTTAATTTTATTTTACTTATTTAAATATATTCATAATATTTATTTCTGCAAGATCAGAATTAGCTCTATCTTTGGGAAAAATTTTTCAGACTTAGAAATAAACTTTAAAATCTTTATATTTATTTTTAATTTATTAATAATTGCAGTTTTAATTATTTGTCATCATTTGTGAGAAAACTGCCATATTTTAAAGTATAAATACCAAATTTTATAATTTTTTTATTATTTACCATTATATTTAAATTCTATGCTGTTTAATTTTTATTATTAATTTTATCTCAAATGAATAATTAAATTATAAATTCGAAACTTTAGTTGTGTGAATTTTCCCTTCATCATTTCCTCGATATAGCCCTTGAAGTCTTTTATATCCCATTATATATTCCATTGCGTTAATTATAATTAGAGAAGGCTTAAAAATTCCAAATTGATAAAAAATGATTTTAATTTAGTTATTTTATTTTCAATCTCATTCTTCTAATTATAAAATATAATTTTGATTTTAATCTCAGATGCTCAAAATTATGAATTCATTACTTAGGAATATATATTTTTAATTTAAATTTTGATGAAAAATTTGAAATATTTGATATGGAAAAAATTGATTTCATCATTTTATTTTATCTTCAAAAATTTACTTATTATTTTATTTTATAGTATTATGACTTTTAATAGTTGTCGCTTTCAAAATTTTGATAATTTCTCACATTTCTAATAAATTTTTTTTTCATCATTTTGATTATTGAATTTTGAAATTTTTTATATATTAATTTTATAAATAATTTTAATTTTATCAATAAGAAATGAAACATCCAATTATTTTAAAATACAATAATAAAAAAATTAGTAAAAAATCAATAACACATTTCTATTTCATGCCGACAGATATTAAAGTTCGAAAATTTTTTTCCTTGTCAATTAACTGCCATCAAAAAAATTCCCAATAAATAGTTTATTTTTCCATTTATACATATGAAGAATATTGTCTACATTTTTTAAAAATTGTAAAATATTAACAGAATTGCATTTATTTTCAGAAAATAACTTATAAATATTTCAGAAATTTTATGAATTAAAATTATAAAAATTAATTTTTTTATGCTAATTATAATTTTTATTTTAATATTAAAAAATTATTAAATTTATTTTCAAAAAATTTTACTTTAAAAATTGTTGCATTTTCATATTTTCAAATATTTATGCAGAATATCTTCTTCAAAATGAAGAATTTCCTGATGTCCAAAATTTGTTAAATATTTTTTTTGATAAAAATTAATTATTCCGTTATATTACTTGCTTGACTATTTCTATTAAAATTATCATTTTATTTAATTATTTTAATTCGACCTTTTTCAAAATATAATATTTTATATTTTAAAATTTAAATTTTGAAATTTATTAATAAAATAATTATTTTTTTATATTCACGCATGAAAATCTTTTCCTGTCATTTAATTATTTATAAAATAAAATGAATAAATTAATTAATTAAAGTAGACAACCTTAATTTTCAAAAAAATTAAATTATTTAATTTATTATTTCACTTATTAAATACTTCATTCAATCCAAGTACTGCCGTAAAAATTGAAATCAGTTCTTATATTTTATCAGGATATTTTGTTTAATTATCCTGATAAATGATATTGAAATAAATTTTTTAAAATTTCTCAGTAATTTTAATTGATTATTAATGGGGCTTTTTATATATAAAAAAATTGTATAAAAATTTTTTATTTTCCTTTTTTGAAAATCAAATTTTATTTATTTTTTAATTAATTTTTTTTCTCTAAATAATTTTTTAAATCAAATATTTGCCAATGTTCTTTGCTGAATTATTAATCGCCTCTCTAGAATTTCTTCTCATACGAATACTTTCTCGATGAGCAATGAAAAAGATGTTAATAGTGCCGAATTCAAGTACTATATCCATTCAATCATGATCATGTTCAGCTAGATTTAATTAATTATTTTTTAATTTATTATTAACTAACCAAAAAATTATGTATTGTTAAAATTTTCAATTAAATTAATAAAATTATTTTTTTAATATATCTTTCTAATTATCAAAAAAAGATATTTCTTCAAACGTTAAAATTTATTTTTTAAACATTTATTCAAAATTTCAATATATTTTTATAAAAAAATTTCCCATTATTTTATATATATTTTTTAAATAGAAATCTTAAATATTCTCAATGAAATCTTCAATGTACAAATTATTTTCTATTTAAAATTAATTTTTTCATTTCTCTAGCCTCATTATCATTTGGATTCATATATATAAATTAATGTGATATATAATAAATTTTTAAAGAAATTGAATTTTAAATTAGATATCAGGTCCATTACTTTCATATCCATAAATTATCATCTCGTTTTTGAAAATGTTAAAATTATTTAGTATAATTTTAAATAAACTTAACTCATTTTATTATTAAAATAAATTTTTCCTATTTTTAAAAATTACTAATTTTGGCTTATTAGTGATTATTTTCATTTCTTTCTTTGGAATTAATTTTTAAATTTTTTTAATAATCAATTGCAAATAATATCAAAAATTTTTCTCTTTCATCTGCTTATCAATTATATTTTCTAAGAAACAAATATTTTAAATGCGAATCACGTTCAGATCATTCAACTGAATAACGTGGAGCTTCATTTGAAATATTGCATTAATGGAAGCGTTAAATGATATATTTATAAATTTATATTTTAAATTATTTTGTATTTGCTATCATTTATATTATGTAGTTTAAATTTATTATTCAAAATTTAAGAATTTTTAATTCAATTTCTAAATTTTTCTATTATTTATTGTTATAGAATTGTGGAATTTTCATAATCTTTTACATTAACTTTATTTCTACCTTAATAAATGCCAAGGTTCTTTGTCGCAGAAAATAGGAATCTTATAAATTTAAAGTGCATACATAATAAATTTTTTTATTATTTTCTTTAATCTTATTTGCTTATCAAATTCATATTATATACAGACACCCGAACATGACCCAAGTAAGAATAAAAGAGAGCCTAAAAACAATGCTATATTCGATTTTTTTTATTGCAATGGCATTCGCCAATTTAATATACATTATATTTCTTTAACTTTATTTCTTGTATTTTTTAAAATTTATTAGATTCTTCTTTTATTTGAAATTATCATAATTTTTATGATTCATTTTATTTAATATTTTTTCAATTTATTTGTTTCATATTTTAATTGAAAATTATGCTTTGTTTTTGAAATATTATTTTTAAATTTTATAAGAACTAATTTGCAGTTGTGGTCTTTATTTTTATCAGCGAATATTTTTTCTGAATTTGTGTTTTATAGTAATTTTATAATTTATTATTTACATTGAGAATTCATATACTATTGAGAATATAAGTTGATATGATTAATTATTTTGTAAATTATCAATAAAATATAGGTGATATTTTATTTAAATTAAAATTTTTTATAAAGAACTTGATAAATATTAATATTTTTTTTAATAATTTGATGTTATTATTTTCATTGCATCCACAATGGAAAAAATGATTGAAAAATTCATGTACATTTACAACAATATTTATCTAATTCGTATCGTAACCTATTTCGTTACATTTAAGTTTCCTTCATAAAATATAATATTTTATTTTTTATCATAAAAAAAAATAATAATATATAAATTTATTGTTAATAGGCAAATTTTTACTATAGTTTTTTATCTAATTTTTTAATTTTATATAATTATTAAATTTTAACTTAAGACTACTAAATTTGAAGTAAAATACTATTTTTTAAATTTAACCTTTAACATTTTTTTCATATATTTATTAGATTTTGATATTCCTTCAATATCAATAATTTTTGTATAAATTTTTTATTAATCAAATATATAATATGTAAATTTGTAATTTCGAATTTAAAATCCCCTTTTAAATAAAATAAAAGATCATATTTATATAAATATCTGCTTAACATTTAATCATATATTTATGAATTAATATAATTTTACATTAAATTATTATTATGCTTTCATATTCTAATTAATTAATTTTCTATCAGTTAAAATGAAGTGTAGCAATATGAATAAATTTGATAATGATTTATTTCAATCATTTGAATTAAATGGTGATAGAAAATGGCGCAAAGGCGATATTCACTTTGATTATTAATTTAAATTTTTTAAGTATTTTTTTAACAGTTCATACCCTTTTTATTATGCATTTATCTCTTTTCTAAAATATAATTAGAAGAACATTTCTTATGTATAATTTAGTTTAGCAAATTAACTTCAATATTTTTAGTATAAGATCTTTCTAAATTTTTTATAATAATATATATTTAATATGCGGAAAATTTTATTTTATTCAATTATATAATTATATATAAAAATTATAAAAACATTAATTTTTTAAAAAATAAAATGACTGAAGATTTCTTGTTCTCTCTCTATTATATAAAGCATTATAACAGATGCTTTAAATACATTTTAAACAAAAGTCATTTATATGTTTAAAAAAAATTTTTTCCCAAAAAACTATGAAATAAATTCGGCAATCAAAAATATTTTCTTTGAATGAAAATAAACATAGAACTTGATAATATCCTTTTCTTTTGGATATATATTGTTATCTTCTTCATCATTAGCTAGATTATTTTAAATTATTTTTTATTTTCATTTATAATTTAATTTTTCTTCAAATTTGTCATAATGAATATTTAACTAATAAACCCTAATCGTTAAGGTTGAAAATTTATAAAAAATTTATTTTTAATATATATTATAAATAAATATTTTTATTAGCATTATAAAATTTTAATATATATTCCAAACCAATTCGAATTTATAGAAAGACAAATTGAATTTCTTAATTGTTATCTTATGATGTCTTTTTGCAAATTCGATTAATTTTCATTCAAACAATATTCTTATTTTATTTATCTTCGTCCCCATTATTTATTACATTTTTCTTATATATTATTTATATAATATTTAAATAGGACTTATTCAAAATTATTGTTGTAATTATTTCTTTTTCTATTAATGTATTTTTTTTATTATTCAAATTTATTTATCAATTCTTTTAATAATTTATATTTATAATTTTTATATTTATAGATTAAATATTATTATCAATTTTCATTAGTTATTGAGAAAGCATTTTATTTTTATAGAATATTTTAAAAGATTTTTTAAAAAATTCACAAATATTGTCTTGAATTTATATATAAAATTATATTTCTTTTCTCTGTATTATTAATATTTCTGAAAAAAATAAATAAAATATTTATTTCCTTTAAAACGGATTTATTTTTTAATTTTTTCTGTTTATAAGCTTCAATATTTTAAATAATTTTTTTTCTACCCTTTGTGAACTTTTGGATTATATCTCAAATTAAAATAAAATTTATTTTTTTAACTAATTAAATTTGTTAAAATTATCCTCTATTATTCATAAAATTTTTGGTTTGAGTATTAATTTAATTTGTATTCATATATTAATTTTTATTGAAATTATTTTTAAATTATTATTCAATTAAAATTATTTCATAAATATATCCATTGCTTATTATTCTAATTTTATTATTAACAAATAATTATATTAGAATTTCATTCATATCTAAAAAATTGTTTCATTTACTTATTTAAATAAGCAATAAGATATTGTTTATTATATGTATTAAAATCATTATAATTTTTTTATAAACTCCATAATCCCTAATAGAATTGAAACATGCCATTTTATGATTGATTTAAACTATTTATTAATTTTTTATTATTGCTTTTCATTTTACATCTAAATTTATTAATGGAATTGTTTTTAAATATAAGAAAATTTTTCAATAATTCTTAAAGTTTAACATTTTTATTATTTTCATTTCGTATTTAAAATCATATTTTCAGCCATTTATTTTTGAATAAAATATCTATTATTTTATCTTTTATTTTATATTCTTTCAAATCAAAATCACATGCATATAATCTTTCTCTTAATTTTAATATTTCAATAAAGAATTTTATATTTTTATTTAAAAATTTTTGCATGTATTATTATGAACATCCAAAATTATTATGAACATCCAAATTATAGGTAAATATTTATGATGTTCAATTGATCATGAGTTCCTTGTTTTTTCACTTATTAGAAACTACACTAGTATATATATTACACTTATTTTTTTATTCTTTATTTTTGAAATCAATCAACAAGTATTTTGGGTACAAAGAAATTAAAACTATTATAATTACCTAATTGGCGTTGATCTTCAATTTTTTTTGCTCTCTCGACATCTTATTAATAAATCAATTTTATTTTTTTATTTTGGATATAATAAATTACTTCTAAATATATATTAGAAGAAATCTAATATTTGGTTGTTATATGTTAGCCGGATATAGATTATAATATTTTGATGCATAATTCTCATCATTTTATCATTATTTATAATAATCATAATAATTGAAAAAATATTTCTAGATCATTATTTAATGAATTCATTTTCTAAATTTAAATTCATATTTATGAAATTTTTTATTTCGTTTTTTTTTAAATTATATATTCAAATTTCTAAATTTTTAAATAAAAATTTTAATTATTTTGTTAATTTTAGAATTTTCTATTTTACAATTAATAAATTTTTAATATTTGTTAGCATCTTATTAAATTATTTCTAAATGATGTAATTGATATTTCAAAAGTCATTAGTATAATTGACGATTTAAGATTTATTACAAATTTCATTGCAGACTAATAGAGAAATTAATTGCTTTTAAACTATATTTAAAATATCGATTTTTATTTCTGATATTTTTAATTTGCGTTAAATAGAATTAATATATTCTTTGATTCGTTGAAGTATTCTATTAATGAAATTAATTAAATATTTCCTCCATATTTTTCATCATTCATTTATCTAAATTAAAATAATGATATATTATATATCATAAAAAAATATTTCAATTATTGTCATAAATATTTTAATTCTATATTTTTTTAAATTATATAAATTGATGAAAATTATTTTTCAATTTTTAATATTTTTAAATCGATAAAACAATTCTTATTGAATAACGATAATTGATATGAATACTGCCATAATACTCTTTTTTTCCAGCAAAATTTTAATTAAAATAAAATTATTTTTTTATTTTTTCAAAAATTTTAAATAAAAAAAAATATTTTTATGAATTTAAATTAATTGAAAAACATTTTTTAACAAAAAGGAAACTACATATTTTAAAATTTTATTCAAACTATTTAAAAAAAAACAACAAAACAAAATGGATGCTGGCTTTTCTGTCAAAATATTTTAAAAGTAAATTTCAATAATTTGCAGGCAGTCTCTTTCAATTAATATGATGAATTATCTTCCATGCTAATTTTGTCCGTGAAGAATTTTAAATTAATTTTTCTAATATTAAAAAATAAAATTAAATTTATTTTACGATTATATTAAATTATTAGTATTTCATCATTATTGATTTAAATTGTCTTTAAATTTTTTAAAAATATACTCACATGAAATTATTAATTCAAATTGTAAAAAATCCGATTTTTTATGATATTTTGACAGTTCTAGTATTCGAGGAATATCGATCTATTAGAGTTATTTAGAGTTAAATTTTTAATTTAAAATATAATTTTTAAAATTCTATAAATATTATTTTATTATATTCAATTAAATGATTAAATCAATTTTTAAATTTTTTAATAATATTATTTTATATAAGTTATATTAATATTTATCTATATTCTGCAATTTTTTTTGATTTTTTAAATTTTAATTTTATATAAATTATTATATATAAACAAGTCATATTATTTGTCTATATTCATGTATGAAATTTATTAATTTTTATAGTTGTCTTAATGCTTGATAATTTGATGATTATTTAAATTCAATTTGTTCCGATTTTAAATATTTATTTTGTAAAAATTAAATTTATTTTTTCCTCTAATTGGTACTTTTCATTTTATTATGGTTTAAATTTTAATGATTAAATAATTATTTTTTATTTTTTAATTAAGCTTTTATTTTATAAGTTCTTCGGTCTTAAATACAGCATATTGTAGCTGGAGCAGTCTAAATAGTTTTCTTTGATCTGCGGCCTCTAATTTTACTCCAAGTTTGTGTTTCATCTTTTTCTATTATAAATTTAATTGAATTATATTTTGAATTCTCGTAAAAAAAATTTCTAATTATTATAAAATTATTTATATATAAAATAATTGCTTGCATCATTTTTTTTATTATAATTTTTCTTTATCTTTCTTCGTTTATTAATAAAATAGTTTTCCATTACATTTTGGCTAAACAATTTTTTGATTGATATATTTTATAAATTTTTTTTTCGAATAATTTGATTCAAATTTAATTTGATTTAAATATTTATTTTATTGATTTATTGTTTTAATATTTTATTAAGCAACAATTTATTATAGAATATATAAATTTATATTAATTTTAAAAGATTTACCATTGAATATTTTCTTTAAATGATTTGATTTTTAATAGTAATTTATTCATGTAATATACCTTAAAAATATAAAAATATTTATATGTATAAAGTAAAAATCGCACTCCATAATCTAATCCTAAATTTTATAAATTTTTGGAATAACCAATTTAAAAAAATTTATCTGCATCGCATAAATAATTTTTAGTAAATAGACTTAAAAAATTGCTCAAAATTATTATAATCATAAATTTACACATGAACCTCATACATAAAATATTTTTAAAATTTATAATATAATTCTGTATTTAATTCATTGCCATATTTATAATTTTAATGCCAAATTAAATTTTATATATATATATTATTATTTAAATAAACCTTAATTTATGTCAATGATAATTTTTAAAACAAAATTCACAAATTAAATTACAAAGATTTTTATTTAAGAGATGAATTTTTCACTCTTATAAATAGTTCTCATTACTGTTTGCATGGGCTTCATTTTCTTTAGTCTCCTTGATTCGTTTTTTTGTTTTTCGATTCATTCCGTAAAAAATATTTTATCATCCAAAGTAAGAAAATACATTTCTTTAATCTAAATAATCTGCGATTTAATTTAATAATATATTACAAAATAATAAAAATATTTTGATGAATTAAACTTTAATTTATTAATTTTAATTATACATTTATTTAAATTAAATATTTATTTAATTAGCTTAACAAGTCTAATTAAATAATATTAGGCTCTGTTGGAGACATAAAAAGTCCAATAAATTTGCATTGCAATATTTTCCCAGATTAACCCATGGCCTTGATTTGCATTCGAAAAAGAATGTTAAAAAATTTTATAATTTATTTTGTATTTTTATATTTTTTTTAAAATTTGTAATAATTTTTAAAGATGATTTAATTCCATCATAATTTTCATCTTCTTCTAAATAGAAAACACAAATTTTTTCATGAAATTATTTTATTATTAGCTTCAGCTTTTATTTAATTCATGTTATATTTAAATAATAATTTTACTAGATTTATGTTAATTATTAATGTATAAATTTTACCAATAATATTAATCTTAAAATATTTCTAGAAATTTTATCATATATTCAATTATTTAGCTAAATATTCTTTCTCTAAAAATTCGCTTTTGTTAATATAATTACAATTAAAGCCATTATATTAGGGATATTCCGTCCCCATTTTTAAAATTCTTGATTCAGGATTTAAAATAAAAATTATAATTTATTTTTAAAAAAATTATAGCACTTCTTCAGCTATATCCTAATAAATATGCAATTCAAACAGGAGATTCGTTTCTTTCATATGCCTCCACGATATTTTGGATTAAAAAAACCATATTTTTTTGAGGATATGCGAGAATTATTAATCAATGAATTTTATTTCCTAATTAAAATCTTTTATCTTCCATTTGCCAAGCTTTTTTTGTAATATTATATTTTATGAGAGCCTCTTTCTTTGTTCGATATATTTTCATAAGATGCAATTAATAAATTAACTCCAATCATAAATTTTTATAATATTTTATATCGATGCGGTAGATTATATTCCTTTTTCCTTGGATTTTCTAAATAAAATAATAGATTAAATCATTTATGAATTTTAATATTTTAAATAATTTTCTTTTCTAATTATTATTAATTTTCGTTATTTTTTAAAAGAATTTTTAAAAAATGGGAATATTAAATCTTCATATTAAATTATTTTTTAATTCAATATGAATATATTCCTTTCTGTTTTTCTATTTTATCGATAATAATTTATTTATTATTTAAATTTATAAATTTTAATTTTTTCTTATTGAAGTCGAAATTTATTTTTATGACATTATTAAAATATCTTTGATCTTTGAATTTGATAACTATACAATATAATTTCATTAAATTTCAATTACTATTAATATAGGTAATTATTTTTAATATAGAATATCAATTTCATCAATAACAAATAGACCTTTAATTTAATATAGTTTAGAAAATAATTAAAATTTTTATTATCTTTAATAATTACCAAATTTTTGGAAGATTATATAATTACTTATATACTATATTGTGAAGATATATAGTGAAATTAATAACAATTATTTTAAATTTAAATAAAATTCGAATAATCGATACTCCCAATTATTTCATTCCATTTTATTGCATTTTCTCCATGACAATATTTTATTATTTGTTTTTGATTTTCTATTTCAACTTGATATATTTTATATTATTTTTTGATTTATTAATTTTAAAATTTAATATTTAGAAAAAATGAACCATCAAAATAATTCCCTACAAAAAAATAAATAATTTTTTATTTTATTATAATAATTTTTCATAATTTTTTTTAGTATATTTTCAAAATTATTTTTTTAAATATTAAATATTTCAATTGAATTTTTTTTATAGTTAAATTAAATTCAATAATACATAAAATTCACTGATTTAAACAAAGGAATATTGATTAATAAAATTATAAAATATTTATTTTAATTTTCTTTAGCAATAATTTTTTATAGATAATAAATTTTTCCACTCTTCTTCATTTCTTACTCCAATATATTGACTCAGCAAAATAACGTCAATCGGATTTTTGATTTAATTTTTCATTTGAAAAAATTTTTAATTTACTCATCGTCACAATAATTAATATTTCATATTTTTATTATATATCTCCCCCTCTATATAACTATTTCTTAATTTTATTTTCAATATTTTTTGATATTTTTAAAGAATTCATAAAGAGTTGTATTAATTTATTTATTAATTTTTTTATTATAGAACATTTAAAAAAAATAAATTTTATGTATTTTAGAAATAAAAATATAAATTTAGGGATCCTTAAGCCATAATTCATATCTAACCGTTCAATTTTATTCGTTGGCTACAAATAATGGTCAATGAAATAATATAAAAAGTATTGGAATTTTATTGTAACGGAAAAAAGAATGGCTAATCATTTTGCATATATTATTTTCCTTCTTTTAATTTTTTTTTTTATTTTTCTTATATTTATAATTTAATTATTTTTATCCATATGAAATTTTTAATTATTTACCATAAATTTTTGTCATTATTTTAATATTTAATAATAACCATAATTCGAAGCCTTGATAATATTAAAGCCAACGTTGAAACCCTGGTGCGCAGCTCCTAGGAATGAGAGCATTAGGAATCTAATTATTATATTTATTATAACTTTCTAGTCAATTATTAAAGTAATTTAATAATATAATAGGTCTTATAATAAATAATCGCTTTATTATATGTGATACTAATAGTTTATTTATATTTAAAAAGAAGTTAGTTAGGCATCACAATCATTAGCTGTTATTTCCCATTGAAATTCATTGGAAAGTTGTTTTATAAATGAAATTTTTTTTTAAAATAATTTTATATTATTTTATTTTGCAAAAATTATTTGCGACTGCCTTTAATTCTTCTATTTTATTAAAAAATTTTTATTTCCATTTATTATTTAATAAATATTTTAAAAAAATATTAATTAGTGTGTTATTTGCTTTTAAATTTTTATAGTTTTCACCAAAATTAAGAGCATAAAATATCATGTTTCTTTTATTTTACTTTAATAATAATTTAAAAAGAAGATTTTATTTTTTTAATAATCGACATTTTTTTCCTAATCTTTAATATATATATCTATTTTTTTCTCTATATAAGTTTAAAAATTTTAAATTTTTATTTAACTTATATATTTATACCAATCGTTTTTTAAATATTTAAAATTTTATAATTTCCTTAATTTTATAAAAAATTTCAGCTTTTCTCAGTTTAATAATTTTACCAATTCTAGCAGATGGATAGATATTATATCCTTTTTTACTCTTTTTTCTTCAATTTTAAAAATAATAGATTGCATTACTATAATGCATTATTAAATATTATTGGAGAGCATTATATATTCTTCTTAATATTAAAGAATTTATTTTAATTTATTTTATCCTATAATAAAAATAAAACAAATATTTTAAATGCTCATACTGGATGATAGACAATAGAGAAATTATATTCATCGATCAGCATATCTTCGATTGTTTTTATTAATTTTTATTATAATTAATTTTTCTTTTAATTTTTATTATCATTAGATTTATTTATTTAAAAAAAATTTTCTGACAAAGTAATAAGTCTTTAATGCAAATTAATTAAAGAAACAATTTTATTTAATGTATCAGTTAAATTAATTAAAATATTCTTTTTTATATCATATCCGCTGGATCAAAAATCCCTTCATACTAATTATTAGAATTATATAATTCAATTTATCATTAGAAAATTTCTATTCAAGGTAAAATTTTATCTAATTTTAAACTAATTTAAGAATAATATTTTTATATTTTAATGTTTGACATCAATTATCATACAAAAATCCATAATCCCTTTATGAACCTTAGTTTAATATTTAATAGTAATAATATAAAAATTTATATATAAAAAATTATTTTATCTTACTGTTTAAATTATTAAGATTTTAATAAGTATATAATTAAAAAGATTTTATTTTACAATAGGAATATTTTCAGAGATTTCTTTAGGAATTCTGGCAACCAAAACGACGAAAATAAAAGTAAATGAATTGTGTCAATCTGATTTCATTAAAAAAGAAATAAGCCCCCTTTCGATTCATGCATTCCAACAATTAGTTTTCACCAATGTTTCTGATATTTTAACACATTCATATATTGCCAGTTCAATCAGGGTTAGCCAATTAAATTATAAAATTGTAAAGAAAAATTCGAAAATTATAAAATCGTTAGGAAAAGAATGGCAAGAAGTCAAAGATGAGATTGCTGGAAGCATTTTGGGAGATTGGACATATATTATTATATAATAAATTTTTTTCTCTTCATCAAGAGTAAATATCAATTAAAATTAGAATATTTATGAAAAATTTTAATTCTAATCATTTATAATAATTTATTAATAGAATGATAAACTTTTTCTTAAAAAAAACAAATCTCAATGCAAAAATGTAAATAAAAATTACTTTAAAAAATTTAGTTATTTTGATAAAATTTTTTAAAATTTTTATGAAATCAGAAATTAAATTTATTAAAAATAAAAAAAATAAATTTTTTTTGATGAGTGATTTATTTGCAGTTTAAGCATTCTGCGGATATATTCAAATGTACGGCATTCATAATTTTAAGAAAGCGCATTGAAAAATCAAATTAAATCCCACACATATAATTTAATAGTAATTTTTCTATTTTACTTTTTCAATCTGTTAAAAAATATTTATTAATTTAGCAGTTACTTTTTTTTATTTTTGGCTTCATTTTTTTTTAAAAAATTACCCTCCTTTTTATTTCACCTTGTTGATTGTATTTTTGACAGTCACATTTTCTTTCTGTTCGATCTTTATTTCAAGGTTATTTTCATTTTGAATTTATTTAATTTTAATTAAGTATCTAACGATACTGATTTTAATGATATTTAATTTATTTTTATTCCTTTTTATTAAATTATAAAAATTAATAAATTATATATTATCCGAATTTATTATTTAAAAAAATACGTATTGAAAAAGCAATTATTAAATTTAACAATAATAGGTAATAATGATTTTAAATATTTAATTTGATATGTTTTATCAGCAAAATTATATTTTTAAATATATTCTAAATGGCGTTCTCAATGGTGATGTCGATCATGATGAATCAATTTTATTTTGTTATAAAATAAATAACAATAACAACTTTTCCCTTTAATAAAAATTATTTCTATAAATATTGAAAGAATTTTTCTAATTTTTTAATTGAAAAATGTAAAATAACAATAAATATATGCATTATTACAGCATTTTTTATTGTTAACCTATATTTTTATTGGATAATATATTTATTTACTTCATTTAATTCTATTTTATTCTTTGCTCAAAAATATTAGAATCGGTATTTTATTAAATTGTAATAATGAATCAAAAAATGAATTTTTTAATTTCAATATATTTACTGATTAGATACAATTGTCTTTTCTGCAAATCATCTAGCATGAATAATATTGCCCTTGGCCCGTAGCAAATGAGCTCTGGTCGCTGGTAAAAACCAGTGATCATTGGTCAATTTACCAGCGTTCCGTAGCAAATGAAGTGACCACTGTTTTAACCAGCCTATCATTGGTTATTCTACCTGCGATCATTGGTAGAAAATTAAAGCCTTAGCAAATGAAAGCTACCATTGGTCAAATAACCATTGATTTCCCTTCATTTTGCTACCACGCTATTTACACTGGTAGGTTTCCTACCATAGCTTAGAAAAAAATTCATAAAAAATTTAGAAAAAATTCTAAAAATATGAAATAAAAAGTATTTTATAGAAGAGACTCTCCTCTATCGAATGATATAAAATTTTAACAAAAAAGTCATCATCTTCTATTTTTAAAATAATTTTAAATACAAATTTCCTTTTTTTATATATAAAATTTTTTTAATTAGCTTGTAAATAATTTTTAAAACAATTTTAAGCATTCTTTAAAATTTTTAAAATATTTCCTATGCAGAAAAGCGAGAAAAAGCGAATTAATTTCCTTTTAATTTTTATGAATTGAATTTTATATCAATCGATAGAGAAAAATTTACTGATTAACATATCTCAAAATCAAATTATAGAAAATTTTTTTTCGGGAGTTATGAATTTTTAAAAATTAATTAAAAGCACTGGTAAAAAAAACACTGGTTAAAAACGCTGCTAAAGCTACCAGCCTCATTTGCTACGCTTACCAGTAATCACTGGTAGGAAAACTATGGTTAAATGACCATAGGTTTTGAGCAATGGTCATTTTACTTGAGTTCATTTGCTACCGGGCCTTAAATGCACAAATAGCAACTGACATTTTTTGAAGTTAAATTAATGTTCATTTTATGAATTAATTTCTCCGAATTAAAAAATATTATAATGTTTTATTTATATTATAAAGAATTCATAGGATATATTTTATTTTTTTTATAAACTATTTTTTATCTTTTAAAATAATTTTTTAATTATTTAATATTTAATTCATTTTTCTAAAATCGAATTCTTTCAAAATATTTATATGTTAGACATTTCATTTTTTGATTAATTAAATATTATTATAAATTTTCATATGGAAATCTATGCTTTTTTCAAAGTTTCTGCTGGGTCTCCAAATAAATTTCGCTATTTTAATTTAAAATTGAAAAAAATTAATATTTATTTTAAATTCATTATTCGACAATTTGCTTCAAAATTTTATACAATTTAGCAAGAGCTTTTTGTTTTAATTATTTTTATTTATTTTCTTATTACTTATTTAATTTCAAATTTATTAATTTATTTAAATTATATATGTGCTTAAAATCTATTGTGGTATAGAATAGCATTGATAATTTAGAGATTTTAATATTTAAATTTATAAAATATTTCTCTAATTAATAATATATTTAAGAAAATAGCTATTCAATCACTAGTTTTATTTTTCTTAGGATTATATTTTTATAATTTTAATTTAAATAGAATACTATAATTGAAATCAAAAATATAGCTATTAATTTTTATTATGAATAATACTCCAGATGATTTTTAAAGAAAACGTTAATTTGTTTTTCAAATAAATTCAAATAATTTTTATTTAAACTCTCGTATTAAATAGCTATCTGATACTTTATTTATATTTTACTTTTATTTTAAATTAAAAAATCAATTTTAAATTAATATTATATAAATTTATTTTTCACTTAGAATTAAATTCGAAATTTTTTTTAATTTCTATATTTTATTGTTTTTTGTATGAATTATAAATTTCAAGAAAAGTTACAAATATTATTTTTTTTATATTTTTAATAATATAGGAATGCAATAATATCCATTCTTATTTAATTTAAAATTTTTAAAAATTTCTTTAAAATATATTCTTTATTTCTAAATTTTATTTTTTATTAGTTGCCTATTTTCTTTTTTTTTATATATATATATCTTTAAATAACTATTTTTAATTTATTTTATAAATAATAAATTTTTTACTATTTAATTTATAAGGAATTATTTAAATTATTTTATACTTTCTATTTCATTAAATTTCCTTTAATTATATATATATAAACTTGCGACTTTTTCAAACAAATGATCCTTTAGAAGAAGCCGGAAATGGTCTGATATTTAATTATATTAAATTTTTAAAATCTTATGTTAAAAAAAATTTATTTTAATAATAAATTTTATTCGGGATTTATACTATTTCATTAAATGCTAATTATTTTTTTTAAATATTTAAATACCTAAGATATTTTATTTCTTTTATTCTTCAAATTAAAATAATTATTAAAAAGGAAGTGAAATTTTTTTATTTTCTAGATATTTTGTAAATTTTTCACTTTTTTTAGATTTATTACTAATTTTTTTCAGAGAGCAACCATTATTTAAAATTATGAGGCAATTTATTTTATAATTTATTTTTATTTATATTTTTTTCGAGTATATTGATAGACCCTTTTAATTATTTTAAAATATTATCTAAAAAATATAGATAAAATTTAGAAATAATTTTATCAGGATAATTTTTTGCGCAAGATGAAGAAAACGTGTCCTAATTTGCTCTTCGGTCGTTAAAAAAATTATAAATATTTCTTTAAAATGACAATTTTTAATACTGAATATATAAAATATTTTTTTATTAAAAATTATAGCATTTTAAAGGTTGTAAATTTTATTTAAATTAATTAAAATTTCTATCAATTTTTTATATTTTTGATTTTATCTATAATATTTAAATTTTATTTCTATTAATTTTCAATTTTGAATTTTAATTTTTTTTTTATTTTATTTATATTAATTATTTTGAACTTAATTTATTAATTTTAATTTCTTTTAATTAATTTATAATTAATATCTATTGATATTTTTTCATTTTATTTTAAAAATATTTCAGAATTATTTTCAATACTCTAATAGAAATATAAAATTCCTTTAATTATTTTCACAATTTCAAGAAATTTATCCGCTCTTTTAATATATCTTCATAGGATTTCCTTAAAATTATAAAAAACTCGCTTGCTGCTTCACTAGCAATCCGTCTTCTAAAAATATTTTTAATCTAATAATAATTAGTTCAAGGAAATTAATTTTTATAAATAATTATATTTTTAATTAAATTTAAAAAATTATTTTTCAATATTCATCACAGTCCCTCATATAATAACTCATATATGGTCATTTATTTAGGTGATTTTATAATAATTAATTAATTTTTATTCATAAATATCCTAATACAAACATCAATAAATTTTATTCGATAAAATTATGAAAATATAAATAGATATTTTAACAATATTAAAAGATATTCATTTAATTAATTTTTTTCAAAATTTTTGATATATTATTTAAAAAATAATATATAATTTTGATATTATAAAAAATATAATATAAATTTAATATTTTGAAAATTATTGTCTATTCATTTATATATTTTCTCATCTTTAAAATATTACAGTACATCTTTTGCCAAGCATTTATGACCAAAATTTTGACTGAAATTTGACGCTGCGAAACGTTGTCAAAATATTTGGCAAAATAAAAATTTTTTTAAAATTATGATTTAATTTTTTTAAGATTTGTTATAAAAATTAATTTTTAATTTGAATAATATTTAATAATAAATTTTATTCGGAATTTATACTAATTCATTAAATGCCATTTATATTTTTATATAGATAAATTCCTGAAATATTTTATTTCCTTAAGTCTTCAAATTAAAATAATTATTAAAAAGGGGGTAAAATTTTAAATTCGCTTCGAAAATCAAATGAAATTGTTAAAAATAATTAAATTATATATTAATTCTAGGAATAATTAAATTTTTCCTTCAGGCATGGACAAAAAATCAGCAATTTTGTTATATATTTTATTATCGATGTTCATTAGAATAACTTCTCGATGTTTATCTCAATCGCAATAATATCGACTTATATTTTTTACATTTTTATATTATTTGCTTTATATAATGACTATTATTTATTCATTTCCACTTTCGTTTTGTCTTATGTTTGATTTTTATTTTCAAAAATCTATATATTAAAATTTTCTTAAATTTAGATTTATTATTTTCTTTTTCAAATGTCTAAAATTTTGATGATTTAGGGAATAATTTGTATATTTAATCGAAGAATTTAAATTGTTTCCTTTTCTCCATATTTTAAATATCTATTTGATCGCTCAAATACATTATTATAAAATGAATAAAGAAAGAAATAATTTATGTATTTTCAATTATTATTTGTTGATAGCATATCATGATATTGGTTGTTTATTGATAAAAATTTTTTAAATAAAAAAAAAATAAAGAATCTATACACGCCTAAATTATAAGCAATTGTTAAAAAAATATTTTTAATTGTTTAATAATTTTATGCATTAACTAATATTAATTTTTATTAAATATTTCTAAAAATAAATTATACCATTTAAAAAATTTATTTTCTCACGAAATTGTATTATTAAATTTTATTGAAATTTATTATTATTAATCAATATCTCATTGAAAAATAAGCAAATTCTTATATCATGAAATTAAATTTATATGACAATTTAGCAGATTTTTTCAATAAATCCAAGTGATTGTATTGAAAAATTCATTTTTCATTTTAAATACCATTCAATAATTAAAATAAATTATTTCGAGAGCAATTAAATTTATATTTTGATTTTAATAAATTCCTCTCCGGGTTTTTATGCTATATTTAATTTTAATTTAGAATTTCTTTTAAAAAATAATTTTTTATTTTTATAGAATGAATTTTATTAAAAATTTCATTTTAAATACGGAATTTTACTTTTAATCATTAATTTAATTGATCAATCATAATAATATTGTTTTTACTATTTAAAAATTTGTTACATAAAAATAATTTTTTTATTACAAGTTCATAATCAAATTGATTTTTAATTATTATTTATATTTTATTTAACTCGAAAATTTTTCAATTTTGATGGATAGGGATATATTGGGTAGTTTTATTGAAAGAGATTTTGGTTAGTTGAATATAAAAAATTGATGATGACCATTCAAATTGTGAGATTTATTCAAATTTTGAGAATTTTTCTTTTCTTCAATTTATCAGTCGATCGATTTCATTTCGCGCTCATAATATTCCACCAAAATCTTATGACATTTATAGTCGACTTGTTTATCAAAATATTATTCGAGTTAATTTTCAATTTAATTCTATAAAATAGATATATGATTAATATAGTTTTTCAATAATTTTTTGATATTAATTTTCTTTCTTCCTATTTTTAACAATAAAAAAATTATATCTTTGGGTTCAAATTTATTATTTTAAATTTTGTAATTTGACAGAGATTACATTTTTGTCCAATTTCACTTTGAAGAATTTTATTTTACTTGAAATAATATTTATATAAATATAAATAAAATTATTTGATTTTATTTAATATTTTTAAATTAAATGCTAATAATATTTTTTTGATTTTAGAGATATCTTCTATTGATACTTAATATTTTATTTATTTTTGTATTATATTATAGAAACACTCGTTAATTCTTTTTTAAATCGAAAATCAATAAAAATCGTCAAGTTTTTTAATATTTTTTCAGTTTATTGATAATATCCTTATGAATAGAGATCACTTTGTTTAAATATTTTTAAACATTTTTATGGTGTTGCTAGAAACTTATTTAAAATTAACTATTCTTTTCCAATCTTCCATTTTTCACTTAAGATTATTTAACAATTCTGAAGATTTAATTTAAAATTAGTTTTATTAAGATAATAATTATTTTTTAATTTTTATTTTTATCTAATTAATTATATTTTTCATATTCTTTTTTATTAATCCGATATTTTTTCGGGAAAAATTTTTTAAACAATATTTTTCTTTTTAAATTTTACTTTCCCTTTGTTGTAATTTTAATTTTAAATAATATTTTTAATTAAATCATTAATAAGATATCTTAATTTATATTTTTTTTCCTTTAATCGAATAGTTATTTTTATTCTTCTTTCTCATTAATTTGAATTTTCAGCTGGCTCAATTGCTTGTAAATTAGTTTTTTTTTCACAAGTATTAATTTATGGTAATTTATTTTATTCCTTTAAATTGATAAAATTATAATTTTAAATTGTATGTCTAGAAACTTTCGCCCTTTCGAATTTTGAATCATAACCCTTTTTTTGATCCATACAAATGAGGCAAAACAATAATTTTTTAAAAAATTTGAATATTAATTTTAACTTATTTAATTTGTAAGTATAAAATATTATATGAAATTAATTTAAAATTAATTAAATATTAACTTCACGCATTTATTTATATTTGAAAAAAATATTTTTTCTACAAATTAAAATATTTATTTTCTTGAATAATGCCTGAAAATCTTCAGTGGTTGGCGAAATTCCTTAAATTATCTTTCAGATCTAAAATAGAATTTCTTCGTTTATTCTTCTAGGTAAAATACTGTACATTATTTTTGATAAAATATTATTTTACAGTTTATTTTATTATATTTATTGAATCCATTCATTCTTTTTAGAGAATTTATAACATTTAATTCTTATTTAAGTCCTTTATTAATTTGATAAACAATGGAAATTTTAAAAATTTCTACAATTATAATAAATATTATTTTTTTCTAATTATTATTTAATATTAAAAATTATATACTTGCAGTTAGTTAATAATGTATAAAAGATTAATTTAATACAATTAATAATATTATAATTTTTTTGTCATTTTTCTTCAACTGACTTTAATTCAAAATATTTTTATAGTTTAAAATTTAAAATATTTATTACGCTAATCAGATCATCTTACTCGTAAAAGGTGAATGGTTCAACACGCCCTCCTCGCATTGCATGTTTATTTGGGTTTAAAACGGTTTTTGGTTAATTTTTTAATTAAATTATTATCGTGCTATTCAATTTTGTTTCAATAAACATTTAATTTAATGAACAACACATTTCCGATAATATTATATCTAATTTATAAAGATGGTACGGATTTTTATTAAAAATTTTATCAGTTTGTTTGACATTCCTATTAGCATAAGTCGTAAATTTAAAAAATTTTTATTATTTTATATAAATTTTAATTTAAATTTCCATCTGCTCTTCGAGCTTTGATGATTGAAATTAGCATCAGTATTTTAATTCATTAAATTAATCAAATTAATTATTTTTTAATTATAATTTTTAAATTTTAATTCAATATTTTTAATAAAATTTTTTTAATTACTTTTAAAAAAATGTATTAGATATAATAAATTTAAAATTAAATTTTTGTTCCAATAATTTTATGTTTTTTATAATAATTTTTACCTTTGCCATTCTAATTATTATCTTTATATATAATAAATTAGCAAAATCAATTCGCTAAGTTCTTTTTCTAATTCTTTCAGATTATATTATTATTTCCTTTTAAATATCGCAATAATTTTATTAATTGAATTTATAAAATTATGAATTTATTATCAGATCAATTATTATTAATTTTTATCAGGACTGAGGCAAAATGATCAATTGGGTTAGTTTAATTTTTTTGATAAATAATAATGTAATTCTAGAAAAATAACACATCATTAAAAAGAAATCGATATTTTCAGCAAAATTATTTTTCATAAATTGATATTTTAAGATCTTTAATTACTATTATCTTAAATAATATTAATTTTCTTCTTTTATAAATATATTTTTTTTAATTGAAATTTATTTTTTCACCATCTGATTAGATTAATTAGCCAGTCTCGAATTTATAGCAAATCGTACCAGAGGCCTAATGAATTCAATGAATTTTCTTACCTTGGTTTTTTTTACAATTTATTTTTCTACGTTCAATATAATAATTTTTTTAATAAATTAAATTAAATGTTATTTTATTTATATATAGCTAACATTAGGGCATATTTTTTTACATAATTCTTTTAATATATTTCAAATAAATATATTATATAAAAATTAATTTATATTATTATTCAAAATTCATTTAAGAAAATTCAATGAATAATAATAAAAATTTAAATAATCTTTACTCTTTTTTAATAAAAATTTTTCTATAATTTTATAAATAATTATATTTTTTTGAACTATAATTTTTTTTAAAAAAAAACTACTATACTAAGAAAATTTTAATTTGCTAAATTTTTTAAAAATAATATTTTCCTGAATTATTTCTTTTTTTATTTCTTTTTTTTAATTGTCAATGTAAAAAAATTTATATTTTATTATTAAATTTGATAAATATTCTGCATATTAAAATTTGCTATTTTCATTTTATTTGATATTTTATTATATGTTTAGAAATAGGGTAAAAATTTAAAATGTAATTTTATTTTATTTAGAATTATTTAAATATGCATATAATATTTATTTTTTTTACAATCCTCGATAATTTTTAACAAAAAATATAATATATATTTGCTCGAGTCTTCTTTTTTAGAATTTTTGTTGCTAATTTAATGAATGAGTTAGACTAAGAATTTTTATTACTGGTTATCGGATTCTCCAGACCTTCCGGGACAAAATAGCGATTTGGGTATAGTCATTCCGTCGAAGGTCAATCAATGGCAGTAAAAAGAATAGGGGACATATTAATTATTCATGTTATTATGAAAAAAAAAAAATAAAATAAATTAATAGATGCACATTTTTTAAGATTTAGATTAATTGTAGGAGTTTATTTAATTCGCTTTAATATTATTTGTTGTTTCTAATAAATTTATTCATTTTTCTATATTTTTAATTTTGTTTGCGTAATAATTTTTTACTAAAATATGTTAAATAATATTTTTATATTTTTCAAAATAAACTTTCATATTTTCCTTATTTAATAATATTAATAACATAGTTAATTTATCGAATCTTTTAATTTAAAATAATTAATAAATGCTTTTTATTTATTTAAATATTTTATTTAACTCATTATATAAGTATTTTTGAATTATTTTATATATAAAAAAATAATTATAATTTTATTCATATTATATTTACTCATATTGATATTAGCTTATTGAATATTTTTTTGGCTCTATTCAAAATAGCTTCATTAAATTTATAATTTTTAAATTTATTTCATTTAATTTACTATAAAAAATTTATTTTTATTTGATCTGAGCGAATTAAAAAATATTTTTTATTTTATTAAATTAAAAAAATTTTCAAATTTAATTGATTTTTTTCAGTTTGAAATTCTTAAATAGATTACACTAATAAAATTTTTTATTTTCGCTTTTTCATGTTTTGGCTCACAATTTTTTTTAAATTTTTTAGATTCTTTTTCCTTTTCATTATTTTATTTCTTTAAATTTTCAAAATTTCGAAAATTTAATTGAAAAATCTTTAAAAAATATATTCGAAATTTTTCTAAGTTCTTTAAATTATTATTTAACAAATTTTTTTCGAAATCATCGTTAGTTTTAGATTTTTTTGCATGGAAATCGGATATACTTTAAGATAAATGATTTAAAGATTTTGATAAAATTATTTTAATATTTCATATTTAACAAAAAAATGAAATGAACAGAATTTTCTACGTACTTTTTTACTATTTTATTTTTAGATGAATATTAACAGAAAATGAATAAGAATCACGGACTCTTAGAGTGAAATTTTACAAAAATTTATTTACGTCCTTATATGGATTCACTCATTTTCACATAACTCACACAATTTTTGCGATGTCCCAATCCGTCAATTTGGTAATTATCCAGCAAAATTGTTTGTATCTTACAATATAGCAATCATAATAAATATTAACTTTTCCTAAATTTATTTTTTTTACATTTTTTAATTGCAAATTTTTATGATTTATTAGCATTTTTCTTTCTTGTTTTAATTTTTTGCATTTTTTAAAAGAATATATTATTTAGAAAAAGAATTATTTTGATTAATAAAATTGGAACAAAAATCAAATAGTCGGATGAATACGTAAATGGACTGATTTGAAATGACTAATTGATATCCTTTAACAGAGCTTGATTTTTAGGTCGTTTCAATTAACACAAAATAATTTCAAACAATGAAAATGCGAATTGCTCTAGATGTTTATTTCCAAGGAATGATAATCTTATTTTTTATGTTCACGAATTAATCTCTGGATCATTAAAATTTTTTTCGAATTGTTTTCTATTATTTCACTAAATTTTAATTGCGCCCTTTATCTATGAATAAATTTTTTATGATTTTAAAAAAATTTATATGCCATATGAATTGAAATTATTTTAAATCTATGTAGAAAAAAATTATTTTCATATTATATTAAATTTTCAGAGAGACAAATATTATTTCTAGCAAAAAATAAATTTAAATTTTAGCTTCTCAATTTTATCTATATTCCTGCAATAATAGAAAAAAATTATTTAAGTATTTTAAATTAAAGATAATTATTTTAGCTATATTTTATTAAATTAATTTGTCAAATTATTTTATTTTATTATTTGAAATTTATATTTATTTGTATTTTCAATTTTTTTTATTTATTAAAATAATTTCTGTTATAAAATTAAAATATTCTTATTTTCGTCTCTTTTCTATTATATTTAAAAGAAAAAAATTTTTATGAAAATGTTATTGCAAAATATCAAAGATATCTCAAATAAATTTAATACTAATAAATTAACCTTAAACATTATTAAATATAAATTTTTCAGTGTATAAATTTAATTTAAAAAATTTATATTTAAATTTATAAAAAATTATTATTTTATTTAAATATCCATATAATTAATGGCTTTGCAAAAATTTTTAATCTCTTTCCAAAGGTCACAAATATTATTTTTTTTTTCATTAATTTTTTAATTTTGCTTAAATTAATTTAAAATTATATTTTCGATTTTTCTTAAAATTTAATCAAATTAAATTACAATTAATAATTTATAGTCTAAACTTTTCTTATTAAAATATATTTATATCATATTAATTTTGGATATATGGATAAAACAATTATAATTCTTTCGTTCTTTTCTATAAATTATCTTTATAATATATATAAATATTTGTAATTTTAATATCATTGTATAAGAATATATATTGGATTAAAAATTATTAACAATTATTAAAATTTGTATGCTTAATATATTTGCATTAATTTATTAAAATTTTATTTTAAAATAGCTAATTTATAAAATTTTTATTGAGTTGAGGTAAAATAAAATTTTTATGAAATATATTATTTTCCTCTTTAATATCTAATTTATAATCAATTAAGTCATTTAATTTTCTTCCTGTTATTAATTATAATTTTTGAATAAGGCCATTCCCAATCAATTGATGGATGCAATCATAGAAATTATTTTAATTTAAATTATTTGCAATAATTAAAATAAAAAATAATCCATCACAGTAAAAGTGTATTAGTAATTAATATGCAAATTTTGTTTATATTATAGTGCATTATTTATTTGTCGACAAAAAAAGGAATATGATTCCAACAATATCAAAAATAACTATGATTTTAAAAAATTTCTTATTCCTTTAAATAAATAAATACTATAGTTCTTGGCTATAATTGAAATACATTGTGATCAAAGCCAATGGTATTAATTTGGCATAATTTTTCTGAATAATTTCGTTTAAAAACAATTTTATTTTTATTTTTTATAAATTATATAAGTACATTATATCATTTTTTAATTCTGAAGTTATTTCCTTCCATTAATAAAAATTTAAGATTATAATTTATACAGAATTTTATTTTATTAGAAATTTGTTTTTTTTATTTAGAAATTTATATCCTATTATGAAGCCTTCTAGATGGCAAATTTAAATACAATTATATATTTTATAGATAAAAATCCATTTTGAATTGTCCAAACTGCTATTTCATAGTCATCTGTTATTAAAATATTTTTAACAATTTTTTCATCAGTTTTAAAAATTTTTTCTTTTCTTTTCTTCATACTTTTTTCCCATTTTTATCTTCTCAATTCCTTGTTCATTTTATTTATTTTTTCCTCCGTTTCTCTTTTCATTGGCATTTTTATTTTAAATCCATCTCCATTTCATCGATCATCTTCACTTTATTCTTTAATTAGACAATACTCCTTTTTTTCTCTTTTCAGATCAACGATTTCTTCCTTCAACTTTCTCATCTTTCTTTTGTATTTTTTTTTTCATTTTTTTTTGATTTAACAATGAATAGTAGAAATGTTTTTAGTTAATTTTTATAATAATTATTTAATAATAATGCATATTATTTATTCTTCATTTAAATTTAATTCTTTTTTAATTTTTATAGTAATGATTATTTCTCAATTTTTTGAAGCTTTATTTTATAATTTCATTTTTCCTGTAAAATTTAAAATTTTTTTTTACACTTCCATTGTCTTGATAATTGTTCGCCATGGCCATTCTGGTATAAATGTTTCTGCGAAAATTATATAAAAATATTTTTTTTAAATAATAATTTTTAAATTATCAGAGCAAATTATTTTTATTAAGTAATATTATTTAATAATTTTATTAAAAAAATTTTTTCATTATTAATATCTCGGTAAAAATAATTGTAATAAATAAAATTGTAAAACAGAACTTTATTAAAAAAATAATCAATGGTCTAATATTCTTGTTATTAATTAAATATAAAAAAATTATGCCATAATTGAAAAAATTTTGCAACTGGAAAATTTGATTTTTTAATTCCAATTAATATAAAAATTAAAATAAAAAAAATTAGATTAGTCGCTTTTTTAAAACATTCATTTTTGCTTTTATACATATGTTTACAAATTAATTAGCAAATTTATTATTAATTTGAATTATTTTTAATAATAGATGCTTTTATAAAATTAAATTCCCAATTTCCATTTTGATTTTATTTTATAAATTAATATATACCTAAAATTAATTAATAGATTCTAATAGAATATGTTTGAGAATAATTGTAAAAAGATCATTTCTTTTTGAAGATTTAAAAAAGCAAAATTACATTAATTTATAAAAGTGAACAAATAAAATTAAATAGGAATTTTAAAAATTCTTTTTATTTTTGAATCAATTTAAGAATTTTTTACGCTTGTCCTAAACTAGTATCATTTTTAATTCTCCATTTCGGCTATATAAAATCTCCAATTAATTTTCTGAATATTTATTTAATTTAAACCAAATAATAAATTGCTCAACTCGGACTCGGATTGGTCAGAGTGAGTTCAAATGTTTCAATTAATAAATAAATTTATTATAATTTCTATAATATTTAAATTTTATAAGTAATATTAAGATAAATTATTATATTGATAATCGACAATTCTTATAATATCTTTATTAAATTAAAAATATATATTTTTTTTGAAATGCTTTAAAAATTTGCCATTTAACTATAAATATAAAAATTAATTATTTTCAAAATAATTTTGTTTTTAAAATTAATTATATACTCAACTTTTAAAACTTCCAACTATTTTATTCTTTGTTATTTATTATTTAAATAAAATGATATTTGAATAGATATAATAAACAATTTATATTTAATATAATTGATTCTCAAAAATTGTAAGCAAGAAAAAATGCAATTCGATTAGATTTTTTTATAATCTTTTATTTTTTTTATTTGAAGTAAAATATGTTTTATCATAATTTTTATATTTTTATTTATGTTAAAATTTGAAAATAATATTTTTTAAAAATTTATTAGAGTTGAAGGTCATTGTATAAAAAAATCTAATACATATATATTTTTATCTTTGATTTATATTTTTTTAACTTTATATTTTTTTCCTAATATTAAATTTTAAATTTCGTAAAATGCATATTAGATATTTTTCATATTCCCCTTTTCCATTCAATTCCCTTTTTAAAATTCCTAGTCCATAATAATTTTTTTAATAGATATTTTCTTTCTTTTTTAATAGGATTTTTTCTAATGAAATTATTCGATAATTTAAATTAGATAAAATGAATTATTAAATAAAATCTTATTTTTTCTTATTCTGTTATTATTTTTTGTTTATTTAAATATGCATAAAATTATAAATTATTATCTACTTTAAAATTTAAAAGAATTTATAAATTTTTTATTATTAATTATAGTACTTTTTATTATTTTTTTATAATTATAAAAATTTTAATCATAATTATATTTTAAATATAATTTCTATAATCGGTAGAAACGATTTGTTTTTCAATTTTCCGCGTTGGACCATTGTCAAATCGGAATTAATCCAGGCAATAACTTCCATCCATAATTCATAGCTATGAATTACTATAAAAAGATATAAAAAAAATTGAATTTTATTTATTTTTAATAAAATTAAAATCACCCAAAATTTAATTGATAATTTTATTTAATAAAATATTATGCTCATAAATTTTCGTGTCATGACATATGGGCCCAAGTTACAAAACTTACTTAGCCAACATGGCAAACTTTGGTCTGTATCACATGAAGTAAATTTTTTATTGCTTTTTGGTTAATTATTTTGAAAATGTTACATTTAATGAAGATGGTTCTTTCACATTCAGCATCGTTTAATTGTAAATAGTTTAATTTTTGTTTCTTAATTTCCTTCATAATTGGAATAAATAGATTATACAATTCAAATAAATTTTATAAAAATTTTCATTTTTTTTATTAAATAATATATATTATTTGAGAAATATATTTATTATCCATAGTATACTGATTTTTTTTCAATTATATATCATCGATTAAATAAATGATAACATTATTTTTCAGATTTCTTTCATCATATATTAAACAATAATATATTCGAATTTAGAGGCATATTATAAATTATATCTTCATATTTCTAGATTCTATTTTTAATTATTTTATTAAATGAAACAAACACTTTCTAGCAAATCTTTAGTCAACTCCATTAAAGCTAAATGTCCCAGTGTTGGTGGACAAAAATGTTCTCTAAATACCAGAAAGATTTTTTTCAGGAAATTTTCTCACTCATTCGCTAAGTAAAAATTTGAAATTAATAAAATATCTTTTTTGCATGCGTTTTTCATGTTAAATAATTTATTATTTTTAAATATATTTATATTTAGAATCATTATAAATTGATTTTTCATTTCTTTATCAATAGTATTAATTATTTTTAAATTTGATTAATATAATTTATATAAATATATTTCTATTGTTTTAATAAAATTAGGTACAAAGATTTAGGTACCTAATTTTGTAATTAGATCACAAAGAGTAAAATTCTAACCAAATTTCAAAAATTAAATTTTAAAAAAACCATATTTAATAATATTTTACTTTAAGAAAATTCGAATCAAATAATAATTTTATTTTGATAAAATTTTAATTTTTTTAATTGTTATTTGATAAAACAATGGTTTCAAATATGAAGATGCCACAATCGGTGTTATTTTGTTGTTGAGGAACTGGATAGTTGAGTTTATTTTAGGCAATTCCATTAATTCTCGCAAATTAGGGCAAATATTTTGCCTGGTTTCACCAATCCTAAAAGCCACTGGATTATGGGAGACATTATTTCTATCACTTTTATTTTATCAATTTTTTTGACATGTTTTTTTTAACTTTTAATAAAATGAAATAAATTTTTATGTTTATTTTTTATTAAATAATTTCAAATTCTGCTTTTTCTTTAGGTTCTATTTACATATATTATTTTATTCTAGATATATAAAATATCATTTATGAAATAAATTTTTGATAATAAAATTTTAATATTTCATGTTTATTTTGAAGATTTCAAAAATTGTTACTTTTAAAACTATATTTAGTTAATATTAATTAGGTTTAATTATTTATAATAATAATATTATATATCAATACTTATTTACATACAAAAATTTATTATATTTTATACATGTTTTCAGAGCAAAATTAGTGGAAAAATATTTTTTACTCGTTCATTAAATTATTTTATTAATTTTCATTTTGTGCATTCCCATTTTCTTTCCTCCCCATTTCATAGCGCGATTAAGTTTCCTACCAATGTCGATGGTGAATTTTTGTCATTGACGGGAGTCAATATCGAACTTGTTGATCATAAAAATAGATATTTTTCTGCATATTCAATTTCAAATTTTCCAAATCCGTTTTCGATTTTATTATCTTAAACCGCAAATACAAATGACCTTTCTTTTTTTCACCTTGTTTTTCCCAAAAAATAATAGGAAAATATTTCTTTCAAATTTATTCATGTTTCCCATTTTTCATGAATTTTTTAAAAATATTGCCAAATTATTCTCAATTTTTTATGGATTTTTTATTAAAAATTTATTATAGTTTTTAAAAATATGATTCAGCCAGTCAACAAAAGTTTCCAAATTAAATGGACATATTGTGCTCCAATGTAAATGTTTGCATTCTAATTATGTTCAAAAAATTTTCTCTTATATTTATTTGGACATTTTACTAATTAAAAAATAATTTCTCAAAATTAATGGATTGTTAACAAAAATAATTTTTTTGTAAAAAATTTTATATTTTATTTATTAAAATTTTAAAATTTGTTTTGTTTAAAGGCTGTCCTAGCCTAATAACGAAATTTTTTTAAGCAAATTAATTATAATTTCCTTTTCAGAAATTTTTATCTTTAAAATAATATTCTACATAAGAAATGGGAAACTAGATAAATTTATGAATATTTTATTTCACCGTATTTCAAAAATTATTTTAATGATATTCGTATAAAAAAATTCTCTTCTTAATTATATATTTCATTATTTAATATATTCGTTATGACAATTATAAAAGCAAATTTTTGGAAAATAAAAATCTTATTTATCCAAATTTTTCCTCGGCTTAATAAAATTTTCTATTATTTGTTTTTATTATTTTACAATTATTATTTAATGAATTGCTTATAGTAATATATTTAAAAATACAATTAAAGTTTTAAATTGCTTTGGTATCAATTTTGAATTGATATATATTTTGTTTTTTAAAATTATTTGTTATATTTATTTAAATTACTTTTTCTTATTAATTGTTCGAGGATTTATTAATAATATACCTATTTAAATTTATTCCTTTTATGAAATAATTTATTTTGCCATTATATAGAGTTAGCTCTAGCAAGAAAATGGATGATTTTACGGAGGCACACTTACAATCATATCTTTCCATTTGTAATAAATATGTTGAAATTTAATTCCAATAAAATTGTTACATCATCTTGAATATATTAAAAAATCTAAAGCACGACCAATTTCTCGCAAACTATAGACCCAATTCCTACCACATTTAAATTTTTTATTTATTTTTCTTCATCAATATTAATAAACTATAATCACTTTTAATTCTATTCTGATGATGTTAATTAAACAATAAATTTTTAATCATATCAATAAAAATATTTATATGGTAAAATTTATTTTTTTCGATTAATTAAATTTGGCTGTTTTTATTTTATTTTTAAATAATTTTTTAAGAGTATTTATTTTTAATTTAATTGATTATCCCGATTTATCTATTATTTTTTATTTGTATATTTTTTGATTTTATAATTTAATTTTATTCTAATATCTTTAATACAATAAAATATTTTAAATGTAAAATTATAATGAAAATTTTTTTTTATTTTACTCTTTTTTATTCCAATAATTTCTTCAATAATACCTCTCAATATTTTTATTTTAATTTGCCATATTCTTTTATTTCAATTTTGAATTTTAATTTTTTTTCATAATTTATAATGTTTTTGGTTGACTGTATTAAAAATTTCACTGCGTTATACAACTATAATAAAATTATAATTTTTTAAAAGCAAAATTATTAAGTTCACTCGCAGATTTTTATATTTCCATGCGATTGACAAAATTGATAATTAGATTGTCTTTGATATTGTTAATATTTCCATAATGATTAGATAGAAATTTCTTAATTCATTTATTTTAATCATATGAGATTATTTTGCATAATATATATATTTTTATAATTTGAATGTTTCAATAGTATAATTAACTCTTTTTTTTACAGTTCTATTAATAAATTTTAGGAAATTTTCTCTAATTAAAAAAAAACTGCACAATAAAAATCCAGAAAAATATGAGGTTCAATCAGTTAATCATCCTCAATTTAAAGAAAATTCATCAAAGCTTTGAATGCAGGAACACAAATGTTAACACTTATGGCCCATCTACAATGCGTTGATTTGATGATTTTGTCTAAGCTCATTATCCGCTATCTTTTTCGATTTCTATTTTTCCCAACAAAGACATATTCCAATGTAGGTGATCTTGTCATTCTTAAAATAAATTATATGAAATAAAAAGGATTCCGAAATTGCTATCTTTTCTATATACTTTTTTTTTATTTTTATTCAGTATATTAGAATTTAAAGAAATTTAATTTATTAAATAATTTATTCTTATTTTCAATTATAATAAAATTTTTACTTATTTAAAATTTTAAATAATTTAATAAAAAATTAATCATTGATGAGGTGGATTTGTTTTTTTATGCAATGTGCTAGTAGCGCAAAATCATTGGCTCATATTCTAATTTTTATGCTTATTGAAAGAGCAAATATCGATCCTTTACATGGACTTTCAATATGTCAATTATTATTTCTTAAAAACCATAATCTTCTTTCAGAATTAGCACTATTTTATCATCGAAATTTCATGACCGAAGAATTCGATGAAACGTTTAAGAAATTTTGTTATTTTTATTTTATTATATTAATAAATTTTTGATTTACGTTCAATTTTATGAAATAATCTCTTCAAACAAAATTATTTATGTGTAAATTTTAATTAATTTTTGTTTCACTGTCCCCCAGAAGGGAATATTTCTCTTCTAAGGCTTTAAAAATCTAGTTTTTCGATGTCTTTATTATTTTAACTATATTATTAAGAAAAATAGTGCAATATATTCAAAGACAGATTACAAATTTTGAAGCATTTACGAATATATTTTTTAAATATTCTATTTTATTCATAATCTATAAGAATAATACAGTAATTAAATTTTTATCAATTTCTAAGTATTTTATATTAACAATTACATCATGATTGAATCATTAATAAAATTGTTTAGTATTTTTATTATTTAGTTAAACATTAAAAAAATTGGATTTTATATTACAATTCCTATTTAAGTTTTTAATAATTAAAAAAATGTTTAAATTAAGTTAACTATAATTAATTATTGTTGCGGTCACAATTTTCTAATTTTTTTTTTAAAAATTTTAGTATATAAAAGTACCGTATTTTTATTTTTATCTGTTTAAAAAATGTATTTCTAATTTATCTTTTTATTTTTATTAATTACTAAATTTATTCTTTTTTATATTAAATAGAGAAATTTTTATATTTTTAAAAATATTTTAAAAAATTAATTTTCTTATAATTTTTTTTTAATTTCGCCCGGTTAAAATATTTTTAATATTTTTAGATTCCCAGCATCTTTTTAATTAATTTTCTCAAAAAACCATATGAAATATTTTTATTTTATATTTTTATAAATTTTTGGCATTATTTTATAGAATATTTTCAAAATTTCATTAACATATTTTAATAATTAAATTTTGGAATGCATTATATTTATTTATTAAATTCCAATTTAAAATTTATCCATTTATATTATTAATAAGTTATTATTTTCTAAATTTTTTAATTAGATATTCAAAATTTAAAGGCATAAAATCTTTTCAAAATATTTAGCAAAAAATTATTTTACCAATGCAAATTCCATCGTCGTCGTAGTTAGCGAGAATTGGTGGGCAGCAAATTGTGCCATCGCAAGGTATGAGGCGTTAAGAAAATTTAAATTTTTAAATTTATATCCACAGAAATAGTTGATAAAACTTTTTTCAAAAACTTTCTACCATCGATATACTTTAATTTAATTGGAAGTTTCACCTACAAAAATTTCCATTCAATTTTAAGTTGCATAAAATAAGCACGATTACATTCGTTTTCCTTGATATAATTTTATAAAATTATTTTTAATTATTAATAATATTAAACCTGAATGTGACAAAAAATATTTCTTTTATTCAACTAAGATTAAAATGTTTAATGAAAACAAATATTTAATTTTATTAACAATAGCAAAGATGTATTAAATAATTTTATTTTTTTAATGGATTTGATAAATATTTAAAAGAATTATATTGGCTTGGCTAGTCTCTTATTATTTATGAAACAAGCATATAAATTTCGAAAAAAATTTCTTACCAAATAATAAAAATTGTACTAGCAATGATGATCTTGTTACATCTTTAAAATATTTCATTGTGTTCTTATAAATATTATTTTAAAATTTTTTAGATCTTCTATTTTCGTTTTTCCTATGCTTTAGAATAATTGTATATTTTTTAATGATTTATAATTTTAACAATTTTAAAAATTATTAAATTTTTTTTTAATAATCACATAAAATATTTAAAATTTGATTTTCATTAGGATGAAAAATTTATAGCATTATTGAAAATTATCATAATCGCAGATATAATGAAATATTTTATTTTATTTTGGCGATCGATAAATATGAAATTATTGATATTAGATAAGATTTTTTACGATTTATTTTCCTTTTATTATTCTTTTTCCCTATTTGGGTATTTAATTTATAACATCCAATAAATATTCTATTATGAAATGAAAACAAATGATGCCATTCATATTTTATATTTATCACTATTTTTTATATCAGAAATAAGATGGATTATGGGTAATTGGATATTGTAATCACTCTATGCTGAATCCATTTCTAAAGGCAATTTTTCGATGAATATAACATCTTAAATCATTAATACCATTAATAATTTAAATTTTGCACACTTTAAAATATGAACATTTTTGATTCTCTAGAAATTCATTGTTTAAAGAAAAAAATTCTTTGTTTATTTTAAATTCATAAATTATATCTTTTGATTTTCAAGACTTGAAATATTGAGTGTATTAATTGGAGCAAGATCTGAAAAAATTGCTCATTTATATTATTATTTAATTTTTTATATATAATACGGCTTATTTCTTTAATAGCCTTCATTTTAACCACTGCTTTTTTTTAACATAGAAGCATCAATGAATTGAGTATATCAATTTAGATTCAGGTCATTATCAAGTTCATATGAAGATTTATTTCTGTATTCCATTGCAAATTTTAAATTTTTATAGAAAATTTTTTAAATATAATTTTGCTTTCAATATTGTTTTTATTAGTCATAAATTATTTTATTTCTCCTATAATTTAATTTTACAAAGCAATCATTTCATTGCAGCTTATTGTGCATCCTTCTTTCGTTTAAAAGTAATGAAACTTATCAATTTTTTTTGGGATATATAAGGATTTATTATTATATCCATTAAAATTTCATAATATAAATTTTAGAAATATAATATTTTCCCCAAATTCATCAATGTCCTTATTGATGATTTTAAAATTATAACATTAATTTTATAAAATTTCAATTTTTTAAAATTTTTTTATATTTACAAAATAAAACAATGATTATTTGAGATTCAATGATTTTGTTTCTTTTATTTCCCGCATTTTAAAAATTTTTATTTTATCTTAAAAGCATTCGCTTATCTATTTTTATTCCATTACTTTCACTGGAATTCTCAGTTCTAAAAATGTAAAATTTTTAAAATTCTTTTTCATCTATGCTTAATTACTTAATTATGCTTTTTGGTTTTGGGGTAGCAAATTCATGGTTATTTTATCGGATCAGGAAAATGCTGTAAAATCTTTCTATAGAATTTAAAGTATACAATTATTTAATATTTAATTCTTTTCTATTCTTAATTTTTTTATATTTATTGTTTATTTTATGCGTTAATTAATAAATTGTTTGTTTTATTTTAATTCGATAATGATATAATATTTTAATAAATTCCATATGAATCACTTAAATAATTTTCCTAAAATGATTAGGAAAATTTTCATTCTAATTAATTGAAATAATGATTTTTTATTAAATTTTTACAATATATTTAATTATAATGATCTAAGTTTTTTATATTAAATTGTAACAAAGAAATTTATTTTTAAAATTTTTTAAAAATTAAGATTTCTTACAAAATTCTAATTTAGTTTTTTTTCAAATTATGCCGAGAAAAGTTTTCTAGAAATATAAAAATGAAATTAATTGCATATTTATTAAAATAACTTTAATTATTTACTAATTTATTAATCAATTAATCGAATTGTGTAATTAATCTTTTTCAATTTTATATTATTCCTAAATCATTTCATTTCGATTTTATGCAATAGAAATTTATATATTTTATAATAAACAATTTTATTTTCTTTTTCAAAAATATTTATTAACTATTATGAAAATATTATAATTTTTACATAAATATATATTATGAATAATTCCTTTAAAAAAATAAAAAAAATTGAAAATAGATGAAGTATGTTAATTTTTTTTATTATTTTTTATTTCATAAATATTGTATTAAATTTTAATAAAATATAACCATCAATTATTATAACATTGATTATTTTTTAATTATAAAATTTTAAATTTATTTTAGGAATTCTTTATTCATAATTTTTAATTAATTATTTTTTTTTATTTTTTTATATAATTGCGTTTAATTTAAATAAATATTATAGTTTTTTGATATAATTAATTTTATATTAATTATTTTTAATAAAATGAATTTTCTTTAACTAGAAATTATTCTCAAATTTTTTGATTTTTTTCATCATTAATTTAATAATTAGAAATTCCATTTCCGGATGAAATACTTTTAATATTTTATCTATAATTTTATTCAATTGCTATTTTTTTAATTTGATATTCATTATCGGTATTTTAAAATTATTTTATTTTCAAATCTTCAATTTTTCATTGTCGCGTCGAAGATGTAAAATCATTCGATCAGTATATGCAATTTTTTTCAATAATTTTTCATAAATATTTGCTTAAAAAATTAAATAAATTGATTTTTAAATTATTTTATTTTCATAAATATTTTAAATTTCTTTATAAAATTGAATTGAAATTGTAAATTTGGACCATTATAAACTAATTTAATTCACATTATTTTGAAAAAAAAAAATAAATTTGTGAATTTATATCCTTTTTTTATTTTTTAAGGTCAGGTCGAATTTTATTATTGAAAATTTAATTTCTCTTGATATTTATTTCTTTAATAAAGCATTTATTATAATTAAAAATATCAGTTTTTCTAATTTGTCATTTTAAAATTTGAATTTAATAAAAAATATAAATAGTAATTAAAAATATCAGTTTTTCTAATTTGTCATTTTAAAATTTGAATCTAATAAAGAATATAAATAGTTTTTTCTCATTTGATGTTTTAGTCATCATTTTCGAGATCATTTGCAGGTGCGGGAAGCTGATTGAGCGAACAAAAATTTAAATTACATCATTTCTATAATTTTTATGGTTATAATTGTTAAAAATGTTGTGTTTTTAACTATTTTAAAATAGTTTATTTGAAAAAATTCTTATCGAAAAAAACCTGGTAAATGTGCTTTTCTAGTTTCGATTGTTGTTCGATTTTCGACGATTTTTTGGTAACATTTCTACTTCTTTTTTCAGGTTTTCCCGCTTTCGTTTAATGATTTCTTCATTATATTTCTTTTGCCCTTTTTCGAATGTTGTTTTCATTGTTTCATCAGGTTGTTCTTTTTGATATGATGGAATTTATTTAATCTGATCAGGAAGAAGGATGAATTAATTGATTGCTTTTATCACTATCATTCAATAATTATTTTTCTATTTTTATTTAATTAGCCGCAAATTTTGATATTTTTAATTAATTATATATATAATCTTTATGTTTTTTAATATTTTTGTTTTATATATTTTAATTTAACTATTTGTTGGAGAATAAAAATACTTACTCTTTGTTCTTGTAATAGATGTATTTTAAAATTAACATATCATATTTTTAGATTTTTACAACTAAAATAAGTAATAATTTTTTTTGATAAATTGTTTTTTTTGTATATATTATTAATAAATACTATAATTAAAAATTCGATTTTAAATAATTGTTTTTTTCTATATCAATTAAAATTATTTATATTTATATTTTTTTGCCTTTTTTATTATTATATAATTTTTTTAATTTATATAAGATTTCTTATTTGAATATTTATTAAGTTTTAAAAATAAAGTTATAAAAATATTTTTTATGATCAATAGATCATTTTTACAATCATATAATAATTATTTTAAAATATCTCTAAATAATAATATTAAATGCTGATAAAAACCAAATTTACTATAAATTTGCCATTAATTGAATTTATTTTTTTATATTTTATTTTAAATTCTTTTCCGGCAATAATTTAAATTTATCTTTATTTAAATTTATTTTAAAATTATTTTTTATTATTTTTGAAATTAATATTTTGAAATATATAAAAATAATCAACATTATTTTTTTCTATTGGAAATAATTTTCCTTTAACATTATGGGCTCTAATTTTAGATTTCCGAAAATAAATTTTTTGAGATAATTTATATTCAATAAGATTTCTGAATTTGTTTCTTTTTTTTATTTTTATATTTTATTTTGAAATATTAGTTTAATTAAATTTATCGTTTATGTTTTGTACTTTATATCAAAATTCACAAAAAAATTACAATTACATCGATGCAAGCTTCGCTTTTTCGATTATTCTTCATTTTTTTCCATAATTATAAATTTTTTATAAATATTTTAATTTTATAATCATATTTCATATAAAAATTAAATTAATTATTTAGATGATGATTGTGAATGTACTAAATTTCTATTATTTTATTTTCCAGCATTATTTATTTTTTTTACCAAAAATAATTTATTTTGCGATTTTTTCAATATTTTTATATATGAGTTTATTTAATTCTTTATGGCATTTTTACAACAATCCCCAACATCATTTAAATACAAATTTTCTTTATCAAGTATATTTTATTATGTGTTTGGCGGGGCCTAAACAAAAAAAATAGATTGATTTTTGTATATATTTTTATATTTCATAATTATTTTTAATTTTATTTTATTATTATTTTAAAAAAACCTTGCAGCGAAAATGTTTTCCATCCAAGCATCCAATTGCTCGGGGAAAGTTCCATTTTTCTTCGAAGATCTGTGCATGGTGCAGCCATGTTTTTTGGTAGGGAATTGGTAGCATATTGTCATTCATGCCAATGATGATTTTGTTGGCGACTTGATGGACGATCTCGCACACTGTTCTTTTGCCAATTTTGAATTCCTGGCCAATTTTGCAAATGGAAGGCCACTCGAAAGGAAACTTAATTAAAATTTTCTATTTAAATAATTTTATTTAATAAATAAACCGGAGAAAAATTGCCAATCTCTGTTTGGCATTAATTGGTCTTCGATGTGTTGGCCCAGTTGCCAAATGTTCCTGCAGTTGTTCCAGTAATAGGTCAAATTGTTGTGGTGTGAATCGGCAAAAACCTTTCAATTCTTCTGGTCGTTGCGCATTGTAGTAGCGGTCGAAAATTTCAAAACTGGTGTGAATGAGCGGCGCATGAACAGGCCGAATGTAAAATCGCCGGCGATGTCGTCGTTGTCGAAGTAGATGGAGCAAATAAATTATTAAAACTCGATTGAATCGCATTTTAATACCTGAATTTTTTTTCAAAAATTTTTTTTATTTTTTAAAAATATTTTTAAAATTTTTGGAAACAATTTGGAATTAATTTTGGAGTGATTGGAGTACAATTTGGTTGATAATATTCAAGTTGAATTAAAACTTTCATGATTTTTTACTTTCATGAAAGTTAGTATGCACTGTTATCCATGAAAGTTCCTTTCATGAAAGAAAACTTTCAATAAAATGGAAACTTTCATCAAAGAAGTATGCACAGTTTCGCCAAACTTTCATGAAAGTTTTTAAGGAGAAACTTTCATGAAAGTTTTTAAGTATGCACATGGCCTAATACAATATATGGCATTATTTATCAACATATTTAATTCATTTATTTTAATTTATTATTTTCAAATATTTATATAAAATTAATGATTTTACATCGTCTAAAATAAAAATTCACTTCTACTCAATTAAAATAATCTTAAATTCAATATCTAAACTTATTCATTTTCTTCAAACGATTTCAGAAAAATAAAAATAATTTCTCTAAAAAGTTTCAGATATAATTTCAAATTATTTTTTTTTGTATTTACATTTAAAAATATCTTCATTTTTTTATGTAATAATTATAAAATTAAATATAAATTTATAGATTTTTTTATTTAATTTCGAATTTTTTTATTTATAAAATATATATTTAAAAAAATAATATAAATATTTTAGATTTTATTTATAATTTTGTAAATTTCTATTTTATTTAACTTTAATATTTATATTTTAATTTTAATTTTGTTAATCTACTTCCTTTTTATAATGTTTTAAGCTTTTATCACTTCACCTGCTTGCATATCGGAATTTCCTTAAAAAAATTAATTATCAATTAAGGTCTTAGGCCCTACTCTCAACTAACTTTATTCTCTGCACTTTTCGCGACCAACAATTACCTTTCCATCACTTAAATATTCTTTAAATGAATCATGTGGCGATTAATCTCAAATAATTAAAACTTTTTAAATAATTTTATTTGAAAATAAAAAAAACAATTTTTATTTAATCTTTAGGAATTGTAATTTATTTTTTCTTTATTCCGTGCTCGATCTTGTTTCCAGCCCTCTTTTTACGAGTTGTTGTAATCTTCCATGAATTGTTGTCGATCCGTTGCTAAGATGGATGCATATAATAAAATTTCATAACCAGAAAACTTGATAATGAAGAATTCTGTTTGAATGATTATTACTTCTATTTAATTTTTACTTAATGAATAATAAAATTTTATCTATATTATTTTATATAACAATGGATAACTGGAGGGATTGTCGAAAGATAAATAAAGCTTCAAATCAAAATTAATGATTGAAACAATTAATTTAACAAATATATTTAATTGTATTAAATAAAAAATTAAATTCTTTAATTTATTTTAAAATTATTTTAAAAAATCAATTTTAAATTAACAATATTTTTTTGTTTAAGTTATGTTATATTATATTTTATTCTTTATTTGCATAAAATATTTTAAAATTTTATTTATATATATATTTTGAACTATATTTCAATTAAATAAATTTAATTTTTTAATTAATTTGTATTTTAATTATTTAATTAACATATTTCAATGATTTGAAATTTCGAACCTATTTATTTATAAAGTAGCTCTATTAAATATTAGGTAAAATTTTAACGGAATACTGAATGAAACTTTTAATTGTACTATTTTAAGTTAAAATTTTATTGTTTGTTTAAATAAATTTTTGGGCAAATTTTTAATTTTTACTTCTTTATTTTATTTTTTAATATATTACTTTTTAATAATTTTTTTTTTGCCCAATTAATTTTAGATATATTATTTATAAATGAATTAATTTTATTCGCCTATATTCATTGCGACGGTGATGGTTGTAAAAGTTCCAGAGGCAATTATGGTGATTACATGCCGGCCATTAAATTTATAATTTAATTTCTAATATAAAATTGTTAAATGAATATTAATTATTGATATATTTTGAATTTTAAACAACAATGTTTAAATTATATTAAAAAATTTGGCCCTCGATTCGTTGGTCCACATCGACTTGAGAAATTTCCCACATAGACAAATAATTGTTGATTTTAATTAATTTCTAAATTGATTAAAAAATAAATTTTTTATATTTTTTTATAAGACTATTTTTAAAATATTTTAAAATTTTTTTGAAGCTATTTATTTTATTGAAGTTTATATGACTTATTTCTTCTGTTTTCTTTAATGTATCTTAATTAATTTTTATTTATTAAATTTTAAATAAATTTTTTACTTCCATCTAAATATATTTATTTATTATATTATCTAATGAATATCAAAACATAAAAATGCGAAATTCAAATGAATTTCTAACTAAGCCACATTTATAGAAAATTTCTTTCTTTAATAACAATTAATTTTTAAAAAAAATATTAATTTCCTTGTTAAATGAAAACCCATTTTTTTTGTCTACACAAAAATTGCCAGGCTGGCTCTCTTCAATTTGGCAATCGAAGTCCAATTTAATTTTATTATTTTTAATTAAGTAAAAATTCCTTTACAATTTTTTTTTGCATATCAAATTATTTAATTAATTCAAATTTCAATTTTATATATGATAAAGATATTTAAATATTTAGTGTGTATCATGATTTAGTATAAGCATATTTTATTTCAGATCCCATTGTTCTAGTTATTTATATAGTCTTATTTGATAGAGAAAAATATTCCTGATTAATTTTAATAATAAAAATATCCCTCTGATTTATTATAATATTTTCCAAAAATATTTTATATCATTTGAAGGATTTATTACTATTTTTATTTCAATTTTTTATGATTTTACTATTTCATTTAAAAATTTTATTTCTAATTTAGAGATTCAATCAAATATTTATAGAAAGATATAATTAATTTTTAAAATAATTTTTAAATTAATAAAAAAAAACTATAATAATTGCTGTTTTATAATTGAATTTTTACAAGAAATTATTAAGAATTATTTGTCTTTTTTTAAAAATTTAATTAAATTTTATAAAAGAATTATTTTATATTTTTCTCTTTTTTTTCAATTATTGTTTATAAATTTTCTATTGGAATAATTTTATTTTATTTAAAAAGAAATTATTAGTTTTATTATTTTTTAATTTCAAATTAAAAATATAATTATAATTTTAATTAAATTTATTTATAATCAGGACACAATTTCATTTTTTGTGCAATTCATAATAAAAAAATCATAATTAATTATATTGAGTCAAATAAATAATTTTTTTGTATATTTTGTTATATTTTATAATCGTCATATGTTATCTACAAGAAAAAAAATTATTTTTTAATTTATTAATTTTAATCATTTATTAGTCATATTAATTTATTTTTAATTTAATTAAAAAATTTAAAAAATATTCATTAATCATTAATATCGTTATAATATATTCGAAATAACTTAGATTACTTATTGCCATATCAACTCATAAGAAATCTTAAGAAAAATGGCTCTATGAAATAAAAAACACTAAAATATATTTTAATAAAAATAATTCATTTCATTTTAAATTATTTATAATTAAATTCTCAAATCAAATTTTTGCGATATTATTTTCTTATTTTAATATTTTATTAATTTTTTTCAAAATAAAATTTATTGTTGAATATTTCAGGAAAATATTCAAGCTTTTTTTTTTAAATATTCGAGGACATATTTATAATTATATAAATCAATTTTTTAAAGAAATCAAATACATTTACTAAATGCTAAATTATACACAGATGAATTGTGGCGTTTAATTAATGAATTAAATTATGGAAAAAAAAATTTTAAATTTTATTTGAATATAAGCTTATTACTGTACATTTTTAAATTATAATCTATTTAATATGAAGAATTTCATTATACCCAAGAGCATTAGGAAAATACCACAATCAATTTGATGTTATGATGCGTAATTTCTCTTTGATTATAATAATCTTTTTTTTTTCGTCTAAATATAGCTATTATTGTCGGAGTATAACTTTTATGTATTTTTCATGAATTAATTATTTTTAAATATTAATACTTTCGAAATCATTATAAGTTCTTTTGATGTTTGAATTTACCTCTCCAAAATTTCCTGCTCCAATTTTTTAGAAATTTCAAATTGCATGTTTTATTTCCCATTGATTTTCATATTAAAATAATCAATTTTATTTTAATCTAAAAAATACATAAGTATATTAAGTTTTCTCTGTTACTTTCATTTTTTCCTAATTTGAAAACATTATAGTAAATTTTAGTTCAATTTCTAGATAAAATTCAATCTTAAGAAATTATTTAATTGTTCATAATATATAATTTAATATAATTTTAATATTTAAAAATTTATTTTCTTTATAATTTTATTATTAATTATGGTGATTTTAAATTTTACAATGATTTAAAAAAAATTCAATTCCTAATTTCTTTCGATGTAAATGTGTTTTCTTAATTTTAATTAATAGTAAAATTTTCAATTAATAATTAAATTAAAAATCATTACATATTTTAATGAATGCAATTAAAATATAATATTAGATTTCACTTTATTCTATAAATTTCTCTGATGGAATATGATATATATAATGATTAAATTATATGTATTTGGATGTAAATTAGAAAAATAAATTAAAATAATAATTAGAAAATTACTTTTTAATAAATTTATTTAAAGAAAATACAAATTTATATATTTTGGATTTTTTTAAATTTTAACATATATAATTCAAAACTAAAAAAATATTTAGCTGCCAATATTAATGAGAATCGCCATTATTGGATTATTAGATTTTTTTGTAATTAATTATATTAAAAATTATAAAATATAATATTATTCAAGTAAATTAAATAAATAAAATTATTCTAAGGTAATTTATATATGTTTTATGTTTAATCATTTTTTAATTGAAGATTGTTTAAACAGAATGTATTTAGTTTATTACTCGCTTACATTTTTAATTAAAATTATAATTATTATTTGTTTTATTGTTGTTTCTTTTTGGTGGATTTTTTAGAGTACCAATTTTCTTTTTTCTTTTTTTTCAAATCTCTATTCATCTTCCTTTTGGACAATTTTGCCAATCAAACTTTTTTGAGAAAATATTTGTAATTAAATTTTTTCCATCCAATCGTTTCCTGCATTTGCTGAATTGCATTTCCTCTAAATCCAATTAAGCTGACGATAACATTGATCTTAAAATATGTACAAGAATTGATCAAAATAAAAATTAAAAATGCCGACCAATTGTGAGGTTTTTCCAGTAGAATTATCACTTCCTTCTCTATTGTAGTATTGCAAACATAAATTTTAAAAAATTCTTTGGTCAGTATTCTTTATATCATTTTTATTTAATCTTATTTTTCTTTATAAATTAAATTTTGAAAATAATAGATGTGGTTTTACTATATTAAATTTAATTTTTAGCATCATTTTTATTTATAAAAGTCTAAGCGTATATTTTTTAAAGGAATTTATTTTTAACATTATTTTTGTCGTATAAAATTAAATTTATAATTTATAGTTGAAATTAAAAATTTTCATTATAATTGTCTTCAAATTTTTTCTGACAATAACTATTATTTAATTTAAAGTTTGTTTAAATATTGCATCATACGTTTTCAAGTATTCGCTGATATATTTATAATTCAAATTACTAAATAATATATATATATACAGTGACATTCGCTATAATTATATTTTTAACAAATTTAATTCTATATAAAATACATTTTTAATTTTATTTTTGTCAATTTATTAGGTTTAATATTTATTGAAGATGAAATAATAAGATTTGATATTATTTTTAGTCATACTTCGCAACCTAAGCAATAAAATAATTTATATTATCTTTTCGATAAAAATATATTATATAACTCTATTTTTAAATTTTATATTATTTTTTTTTAACAAACATTTATTAATGGCTGACCTGAAATTTACAAGCATAAGTAATAACATATATTAGATATTTGCAGTTAAACTCTTATATTATCATGTTTGTTTAAATTTATATCACATTTGATAAATTTTCATAATATTTAAATTTTCACTGAATTATTGATTAATATTTTAATCTTAAATAGCTTTCTAAAATTTATATTTGTTATATAAAATCAAAGTTGATTTTTTATTAATAAATTTTAATTAACATACATGCTGTTTTTAATTTTACCTATAGAAATATATTGTATTTTCAAAGAATTTTTACTCAATTATTAAAATATAAACAAACATTTAATAATTCATAATTTTCATAATATCTATTTATAATATGCTATTTCCCTTGCGGAAAGCAAAATGATTTTTCTTCAGAAAATTGCTAAAGCTAAGGAAATGCGATTTTTCTTTTATTTTTCTGCCAATGGCAATATTAATTTGTATAATAATTTACTTATCAATACGTTAATCTTATTAATATTCTAACCGTGCTGAATCATCTTGGTAGTGTAATCTGACACAACTCCCATTTACTTTTAGAAGTGCCACAAATATAACACAACATAAATTCCATTATACTGCCACATAGGCCTTGATTAGCATCCAATATACGACATAAATTTTCTATAATTATAATTTTTAAAATTTAATTAAATGAAAATTTTAATAGCTTAACGTCTTTGCGGACAATGATTAATGATTTGTTAAATATAAAATTTATATAATTTTATTTTTAAATTTATTAATATTATTCTACACCAAGCTTTTAATTTGATTTCGATTACAAAGAAAAAGTATGTCCCCCAAAGAGTGGAACAATCACCATATAATCAAATAATGCAAATTTTTATGAATATTATTTTACATTCTATTTATATATTATGCTTAATTACAACAAATTTTATTTTTAATTTATTTTTTCTATTTTTAGAATAAATTAGCTCCTCTTACTCCACTTCCAATTTTTTAAAAATAAAAGTTTTAATTCAAGTATAAATACAATAAATAAATTTCATAAAATGTTTACTTATAAATAACATCCAAAGTAAATGAACAATCCTCTTTCAATTTTGAATGAATATTCTTACATTTTTAGACATTTTTTTTATTAATTGTCATTTGAAAAACATTTAACACAAATTGTTTCTTAATTAAACAATAATTATTTGCATTCTCATATTGTCACTTAATTATTCCAATATATATTTATGTTATTTTTCGTAGATTCATACATTTTATATAATTTTTTATAATATATTTATATTTTAAAAATTATATCCTTTTTTTTGGTTTATTTTTATTAGAATTTTAATAATTGATAGTTTTAATACATAAAGTGAATAATATCAAGATTATTAAGAATGTGTAATAAAGAAAGATAATTCGTTAATTGTATTTTTACATAACTATAATTATAAATTTTGATAATTTTAGAGATTTTTTACAAATAAATTATTGTTTATTAAAATTTTTGTCATTTATTTCAATAAAAATTTTAATTATTTCCAGCTTTTTTCTATAAAATTAAGAAGCATTTTAATTAATTATTAAAGTATTTTGAATCGATGTTCCAATATTATTTAATCTGTATTTACTAGAGTTTCATCTTTTAAAAATATATTTTTATTATTTATTATTTATTTTTAATTTTATTTCATTTGAAATTATTAAAAATTGCTATGAATATAATAAGCATATATCATTTTTTTGGAATTAATTAAATAATAATAATTTTTAATCAATCAATGTACAATCCGCAAAATTATTTTATTTGTTTAGTAATTTTTAGTTTTTTTTTCTTAATATTTAGAGGGTATTCTAAATCTAAAAAATATTTATTATTTTAATTATTTTTTTGTTATTTAAATTTGATTTATTATTTAACCATATTTATTTTTCTTTTAAATAAATTAATTTGCAATTTCTATTGCTATTTCCATACCAAATATCTTTTCTAAAAATTTTTTTTCATCGATTTATTATGAATAAAAAAAATAAAATTTCATTCTAAATAAGTTTCAAATTTTTTATTTTATTTTGGAAAAAAAGGTAAAAATAATTAATTTATCAATGTTAGCCAGCAAAGGGCAAGCATACCGACGGATGCATCATAAAAATACAAATTCTTTCTAAATCTCTCGCCCAAATCCTATTCATTTTCATGTATAGTTCCATATTTTTTGATATTGCCAGGTTAAAAATTTAATTATTTTTAAAATATTATACAAATAATGAAAATTATAATATTACATATATTAATTTTCGAAATTTATATAGATTTATTTTTTCCTTTTTAAATTTAATTGAATCCGTTTATAAAATTTCAAATTTCAAAAAAAAAAAACAAAATGTATTTTGTTTTGTCAACTATCTGGAGTAGGCGAACCACATAGAAAATGATGTATTTATGAACGGCATTGACTTCCTCGATTATCAAAAATTATATTTTTTAACGAATATTTCCAATCAATTTACTTTGATGGATTACATGTACTTATACTTTTTATAAAAAAGAGATCGAAATATTGTTTTTTTAGCTACTATTTACTATTTATTCAACATTTTTAAATTTTTATAACTAATTTTTGATTTTCATGATTTTTATAATTTTTAATTTTTTCGAATAAGTTGGATTGCAATTTTAAACACTTAAAAAATTATTTTAATTTTGTTTTACATCATTTCGAACGATAATTTATTGATATATTTTTATTTTTAAAAATTAAATAATTTCTCATAGAATTAATATTACTATTGAATTATTTAAGTATTTTATAATTTTTTAAATTTCATTAATTTAAAAATTTAATTTCTGAATCATTTTTGAAATATTTATTTTCGTTAGATATGTATTAATATTAATTGAAATTTAAATTAACAATCATTTTAAAAATTAATATTTTCATTCTTTATTATTATCCAATGGAATAATGAAATCAAATTATATCATTCTCTACTAGAAATTTACAATAAATTTCTTTTTTTTTATTTCATTATTATTTTCATTAAAATTTTTATTTATGTATTAATAAAGAAAGTGAAATACTTTATTTGGATTGGGATATTTTATTTCTTCAAAAATTAATCTTCCAATGTTTTTTTTAAAATAATTACATCTCTGATATATTTTTATAAAAACTTGAATTACTTTCATCGATTTCGCTTATGCCATACCAATGAATCCGGATTCAATCATGATTTTAAATTTGATTTTACTTATTATCCTATTTTAATTCAATATACATAAATTCCCCTTTATCCACGATCATTATCATCGAATAATTTTAATTCAATTCTTTTTTTGATTAATTTTTTAAGGACCAAAATGAAGAATAGGCCAATACCGAATGCAAAAATGGTGTTGGGGTATATGATTAAAAATATTTTATTATTTTAATAGATAAAAATAAATCGGAATGTTTTTAGGATAACAAATATTATCTAATTTCGAGTTTTTTAATTTTAAAATAATTGTTTAATGTCAAACTGACATATTGTAATTTATCTTCGGTTTATTATCTTTTCTCTTTTGTAAATATTAAAAAAATGTAAATTTTAAAATAAAATATGCCAATAAATTTTTTTCACTAAAATTTATATCTTTAAAATATTTGTTAATTTTTTCCATTTTTAAAATTAAAATGCAATTATTTTTACCAAAAAATGTTCGCATTGATTATTAAATATTGCCAGAGAAAAAGTAAATCGTATAAATTAAAATGTTATATTATGAATTTAATTGTATATATTTTTATTCTTTCTTGAAAAGCTGCATAATTTATACTTTTTCTTTCTGTATAGGCCTTCAATTATATTTTAATTATAATAATTCTCTTTTATGCGCTTCGATCATAATCTTGATATTGACCATGTGTTTAAAATGGCATTATTTTACAATGGTTACTTTACGCATTGCGGCTTCAAATACTCCATGGTTTCAATTAAATTTTATTTTTATTAATTTATTCAGTTTTAACATTTATCAAATAATATAATTTATCAAATAATATAATTAATCATATATATTAAAAATTTAAAATTCGTGTTTTAAATGTTATTTATTTTGGACGATATTACAAATTAAATTGTAGCAGATAAATGGATTATTTTTTATTAATTACCGTTGTTTATTTTTTATATATATATAATTTTTTAATTTAATTAGATATATGAATTTTAAAATATTTTTAATATAACCTTAATTAATGAATATAATCCTTTTAGTCATTTTTCAAATTTTTTCATTTTGTCAAATAATATCTAATAAAATAATAATTAGCATTATCTAGATTGCTTTTTAAATATTTTTAGGTTTCATATTTATTTCTCGAAAAAATTATATTTCTTTTTTATATAACTATTTTTATATCTTATTATAAATGGACTTTTCATCTTTAAATTTTATTGAATATTTCTTATAAATTTATTTTAATTTTAAAAAATTAAAATTAATTTTGAATTTTATTACCTTCTTAAGAAAAAATTTTTTATTATTTTATTCTTCGAATTTATTTTAATTATTTTAAAAATTTTAGCAGATTCATAATATTAAATTCCAAATTACAGATCGAATAGAAAAGCAACAGATCAACTAATTCGTTTTTTTTTTAATTTTTTACAGAAAATATTCTTAAAAATTTGTAAAATTTTTAAAAATTCAAAGTAGAAGAAACTTTCCTCAAATTGTTTTTTTTGTCCATCTTCTTTTCCTTCTTCTTCTGAAGTTTATTTGAATGTTATTTAAAATATTCCATCTTTGATTGATTTCTAAATTTTTAAAAAAAAACTATCTTTACATACAATATGTATTTTTGTTACTAATTAAAAAATTTTATGTTATAAATTTTTTAAATAAATTCTAAATGAATTTAGATAACTGAAAATTTTCAAAAATGGATTAATGTGAAATAATTCATATTTAGGCGAAATTAGATTTAATTCACAGTGGGAAATTATTTATTGACTCAGTCGAAAAACAGTCTCAAAATCCTCGAAGAGGAATAGAAAAATTTAAGAAAATAAATATTTTAATAATGCATCCGCAGAATGTAATAATAATTATATACAACATTGAACTATTCACCGAAAAAAATAATAAAGGTATTCATAATTTAATATTTTAAAAAGTATAGGTTTTGTATATCATTCTTTTTTTTATGATATTCAATTAATAATTTATCATTTTTATATTTTATTCTTTTAATTTACACATACAATTCGATTGATTGAAATTTTATTTTTAATTAAATATTTTCATTATATTAATATTCTATGATATGTTTTTTATATTAATTATAAAATATTTTCTTTTGAAAATTATTGATTTATTATTTATTTTTTCATCTTTTTGGACTAAATTAATTTGTATTATGTAATGTGGGGGAGACTCCGGAATTTAAGGGGAATTGGTTGGGAAGGTGACAGGTTCGTAAGACTTTCCAGGTTGCCCGAAGGTCCCGGAGGCCTCTGACATTTACCCCTAGACTCTTTAATAAAAGGTAGACATTGGGGATGGAGTTTATTTATTAAAAGAATTAAAAAGTTGTGAATTAAATAAATATTAAATAATTATGAAGGGGAAAGGAGGAAATAGATTTAAGAAAATTATATTAAAAAGGTGGAAGGAAGTGGGGAAATATTTATTCGGGGGAAGATTATCAAGGTGGGGAGAGTTTGCTAAAGTGAAGTTCATCTTCTGGCCAGATCCAATGGGTTGAGCAATCGGCCGCCAAAGGTGTTGAAATCCATTGTGGGCGGGACGACGAATGACGAATAATAGACGAAATAGGAAAAAATAATTTTGGGATATTACATGCCCCTTTTCTTTTCAAGGATCGTCCTCGATCCGATTTTCAAATAGATTTTCCATTTAAAATATAAAAGTCACAAAATTCCAAAATCAAATGTGGCAAATAATTTCATCGGCTTGGAGAGCAAGATAACGGCTTCTCGTTCGTGCCTGGAGGAGTGTCATTCAAATTTGCAATTCCGATTTTAACGTTCACATTTTTTTGTTATATTTTTTCTGTGCCATATTTTGTCGAAAAGTGATGCGAATGAATGTGAATTGTGAACTGGGACAGCAGCAGCAACATTTGTCATTGATGAATGATACAGATGTTTGCAGGATTTGGTCGAGAATTACTGGTAGATGATATTGGAAGCAGAATTGCCAAAAATTTTAGAAGCAAAGTTGTCAAAACATTTTGAAAAGTAAATTGTTTGATGGGGCATGTATTGGGCAGCAGTGTTTGTTGTTTTAGCCATAATAATCGGTACATTGTGATGGGCATTATTTTGTTGGCATCCAGTAGAAGAAAAGTCAATAAATTTAATGCCACTGCCTCCATTCTGTTGGAAAATGCCAAATTCAACAAAAGAATTTGCAAAATTCTGAATCCTTTTGCCTCATCAAAAATGTGTGATAATTGATTATAATATGTATCCAAAATAATGATTTGATTGATCAATCAAATATTCCAACAAATGACAAAGAATTTAGCATTTAAATTAGAAAAAAATGATTATTACAACAAATTAATAAGTTCTTCCATAAGAATATTTTTTCTCTTTTCTTTGCATTTCCAACAAATATTTGAGAATTAATTAGGTCGGCATTTGTTTTGACATTAATCACCATTTTAATAGAATCTCTCGTTTGCAAAAATTGTTCTTACATTTCTACTTTAGGTATTCTGTTTCTTTTTTTTTCAAAAATTCACAAAACTCCGCATTAAATCAATCGAAATTGATTCTATTTCATTTTGTTTTCCATCAACAATTGCCATCAAAAATTTGGTTCCTGATATTTTCCACTTAGTTTGATGCAAAAGTGGAATTAAAAAATTATCATACTCCAAGCAAACGACTAAATTGATTGTCTTTTCGATTAGGAAAATTTCCCCGAAATGGCATTTCTTTTGTAACAACAATAATTTCTCTCGCTAATTTTATATCCCCATATCTGCCTGTCCAAAAATTCAATATATAAATTATCAAAATTGTAATTGCCCAATTCGCCTTTTCATTTCAGAGCCGATAATTTTTGCTTTTACACTTTTTTATGTCATTATTCGCATTGTTTTTCCATTTTATATTGATTTGCTTTTTTTCAAACAAATAATGGATTAATATTAGATTAGGAATTCTGCAAATCTATTCATCAATAAAAAGATCTGTCGATTTCATTTAATTCGAAAAATCCACTTGAACCAAATTATTTAATGTCGTTTTGTGGTATCTATTCAGCAATTTTATTTGTTTTCTATTTAATTCTGAAAAATCCTATATCGGATCCGTCACATCTGCCTTTTCAACTCTCATTTATTTTCGGTTTCCAGCCATGTTGGCTTATTTTTTTTCTTCTCAAATCGTTTTTCAATTCCAAATTGATTGTTTCTTTAGGATTTTCCTCTTCAAAAACATTGCCTAATCTCGATATTGTGAATTGCTAGGTTGCCAGGCCAACTTTTATACCCAACAGGGACCTATTGGCAGTGGCTAACAATCACTTAGGCTTTTCATTTTGGCAATTCATTTTTTTGCCTTTTTTGATTACCTCCTTTATTTTATTGTTGGCAAATGGGCGGCTCATTAGGAGTCTTGGAAGGAAATATTTTATTTTGACCGATCAGAGGAAAACTGGTATTTGGCATTGATATGGAACAATGAATTTTTGTTCGTTTTTTGATGTATTTTGTTGGTTATCAATTATCGTTGTTTCCGATGGCATTAAAATCAAGGTTGCACATGCACACTTTGTTTTTGATGAAAGGATCAATCAAAAAAAAGATGGGCCCCTTCTTTGGTTTTTGACATCAACAATATATTCTTTTCTGATTTTATATCAGCCAAATTGGCCTTTTTCCAATTGCTGAGGGACATAAGTCAATTTCTTCCTCTCATTCTTCATCGGATGGTGATTTTTCCTCATCAATTAAATTACCATTAAATTGTTTGCCACAAATTCGGCAATATTGTTGATTGTTGATGACCATCATTTTTCCTTCCACTTTTTATGTTGCCAAATTGGAATACTAATTTATTAATTTCTTTATGCACTCATTCAATAAATTATTTTCACTTTCATTTCCATTCTCATCATTCATTTTTTACAAATTGCTTTTTTTTAAACAATTCCGCTATTTTCGCAGATCGTCGCCCGATGACGAATTTTTTTTGTGGAGGTGAATAGGTGAAGTTAGTAAATTTGATTGAGAAATTTTTTTTTATTTTCGAAAGAAATGGGTCAAAAAGTTTGGTGATGAAATGTTGGTTGGATTTAATAGGTGTGAAAAATTTGTCTCATCCCCATGTTCTTTCGATGTTTATTCATCCGCCGATCGTGAATTGCAGATGTTTTTTTTTTTATTTGTCCTTTTGAAAGCCTGAGCGATTGAGAATTCATTTTGCCCTATTTATATTTCAAAATTACATATTATTTTAATATTTATTATTAGGGATTCGAGATCGGTTGATCAGGCCGATCTGACGAATTTTAAAAGGTTAGGGAAAGAGAAAAAAAATGGGCATTTGAAAGGGAGAATTTGAAAAGGAAAATAATTATTTAAATGGAAAGGAATTGGTGGTATGGGGAGTTAAAGAGAGGAAATATAATTTAAATATTTTATTTGATAATATTTTTAATTTCTCCCAATTTTATTTTATTTCGCTCAATTTGTCCATTATTATCTAATTATTTTTATTATTTTTTTTAATGGCTTAAGGTCTTAAATACGGAAAATTTGAATGGACATTATTTATCAGAAGGCTTTATGCGCATTTGCCTTTTAATAGGTGCACCTTTATCTCTTTTATTTATTTATAAATTTATTTATTTTTTGGCTTTCAAAAATTCAAACAAGGCAAGATAAAATTCACGATCTCGCATAGCAGAGTTAAGAATTATTTCAATTCCGGATTTTTGAAATAGCCAGCCCCTGTTAGCGGCACCATGTAATGTGGGGGAGACTCCGGAATTTAAGGGGAATTGGTTGGGAAGGTGACAGGTTCGTAAGACTTTCCAGGTTGCCCGAAGGTCCCGGAGGCCTCTGACATTTACCCCTAGACTCTTTAATAAAAGGTAGACATTGGGGATGGAGTTTATTTATTAAAAGAATTAAAAAGTTGTGAATTAAATAAATATTAAATAATTATGAAGGGGAAAGGAGGAAATAGATTTAAGAAAATTATATTAAAAAGGTGGAAGGAAGTGGGGAAATATTTATTCGGGGGAAGATTATCAAGGTGGGGAGAGTTTGCTAAAGTGAAGTTCATCTTCTGGCCAGATCCAATGGGTTGAGCAATCGGCCGCCAAAGGTGTTGAAATCCATTGTGGGCGGGACGACGAATGACGAATAATAGACGAAATAGGAAAAAATAATTTTGGGATATTACAATTATATATTTAAATATATTAGTTTTTGTCTTTTCGCACTTAATTTTCCTTGATTTAGATTAATTTAGTTTGAATTGTTTATTGATTTATTAGTTTTTTTCGCCTTAAAATTACTTTGGATTATATGGAGATATAAGTTTTTTGTCTTTTCGGATTAAATATTCTTTGTTTCTAATATAAAATTAATATTAATTTTTCATCTTTTCGGATTAATTTACTTTTGATTTTTATATTAATATATTAGTTTTGTGTATTTCCGGACTTATATTTTTATTTATTTATATAAAAAAATTTTGAAATTATATTTTTATAAAATAATAATAATGATGTAATTTATTTCATTTTTATTACAATATTGTCAAAATTAAAATTATATGAATTATTATTTTAAAGATATCAAAAATTAATAAATTATGAAAATTACAATTGAATATAATATATTATTTAAACACATTATTTGCTGCATATATTATTATTTTTTATTTTTAATTTTATGCACTGATTATTTATTTAATAATTTAGAAGTACATTCTGTAAAAATGTTTTTGAAATTTTTTACCCATTTAACAAATTTATTATGCTTATGCCAATTTACAATATCTTCATCAATTTTATATATTGCCAGAAGAACTAATTCAAGGGCTAGAATCAAAACAAATTTTTTTAAAGATTATTTAGACTTATTCATTAGGGCCTATGTTTAAAGAAATTATTAATTTTTTTGATGGATTATTTCGGTTACATCCCAACTGGAAAATTCATTTCGTGATATATTAATTTTGGTATGTATAAAATTTTATTTTTTATAATATTGAAATTTTGGATTGTTAAATATATATATGAAAATAATTATAATGTTGCAATGTCATCATTGGATAATTTTTTATAACCGTTTTATGTTTAGTTTAATATATATATAAATTTAAAATGTTATTATAGAGAAAATTTTTCTTATAATTTAATAGTTTTATTGATGACTTTATTATTTCTTTTTGTTCTTTCATAACATTAATTGTTACAATTGCTTATCATTTTGTTGCAGAATTTGAAATGTTTACGGGATAATTAAAATTTTTATTTTTTAATAGATAATTTATAGGTAGATTTTATAACTTAGATTTCTAATTTGATTTAAAATGATGATAAATAATAAAAAGATAATTGACTTCGAATGATAGAGAATGTTAATAATAGAAAAATATAAAATAGATAAATAATATATACTTTTTAAAATTAATTATCAATTATTTTAGTTCTATATTTAAAAAAATTTTCAGAAATTTTAAACTTTAATTTGTCAATCATCAAATTTTTATTCCAATTTCTATTTTATTTCATCTTAAATTTTAATGATTATTTATTAAAAAAATTTAAATTTTAAAAATTAATACTTTTGTTGTTTTTTTTTGAATTTCTTTTTAAAATCGTTTTTCTATTTTCATAAGAAGTTTATTTCATCATATTTAAAATGGAATATGAAGAAAACACAAATTTTTGATCCAACTTAATTTGCTTATTTTATTGTGGTGAGTTTGATTAATTGCCCAATATAGTATGTAGTCGATTCGTCAAAATAAGTGACGAAGATTGATAAATTTCATTTTTGATTGGATGTCATTTAGCTTTATTTTTTAATAATTTTTGAAATTATTTTAAATCGATCATGTTATATAGTCAATCTTTTAATGTTAAAAATATATATTATGAATTAAAAAATTTATTATCTATAAATTTCTAATTTTTTAAATTCCCAATAAAAAATTAATTAATTTTTATGAATATTATTTTTATAGTTATTTTTAAATTATGATTTATCTTTAAATTAAATTTGATTTACACGATGATATTTTTTTCATCCGAATTTTGATTCGCCTATTCCAATCATAATATTTTTTATTAATAATGGTTTATTAAAGATACTAAATATTTAAATTATAACAATTAAATTTATAATTTTTTTGAATAATTTATATTTTTCATAAAATTTTATTTTACGAGAATATTATTAGTAATAAAATTTCCTACAGCAAAATAACATAGCGATTTTTCTGTCACTGACATTAAAATCTCATTTTTTAATAATTTATTTTATTATTAAAAATCTATTTTTTAATTCTACATTTGACAAAATAAAAAAAATGTGAGTATTTATAAATATTTTTTATCAAATGAAGATTTACAATAAAATCCTTCAACTTTCCTTCCCATTGTATTTTTCTAATATTAGAATACCGAATGCCCATATATTTTAGTATTTTTAAAAATTTTTTTTATTATATAATATATTTTTATTAAAATTACATATATAAAATATTTTATTATTGTTGAATTTTTTGAATTCAATTTCTAACAAAATAATTCATTCACGCATCTATTTCTCAAAATTGATTAACTAACTTACAGACTAATGAGAAATGAATTTAATATAGATATTTAAAAAAATTATATTTTATTTTATTTATATACTATTTTTGAATTTATTAATTTGAATATTTTTATTCACAATTCTTTATTTTTGTTATTTTACTTGCAGTCAATCGATGATTTATGGTACAAGACATCAATCAATTGGTTTCAATTGGACAATTATAAATGAGATGATGATGTCAATGAATTTTAATTTTTTCATTTATCTTTTAAATCTTTTAAAACATAATTTTATATAAAATAATAATTTGTATATTTTATATCTATTCATTTGATAATTTATTTAAATTTTTTTAACCATAAAAATCTTATCTTTTTTACTTTATTATTTTACATATGAATAATTTTATTAAAAAATTTATTTAAGCAAAAATTTTATTTTAAATTTTTTATTTAATTTGTAATAATATTAAAAATTTTTTTGAGCCAAAATATATTTTTTTTTAAATTATTTTCAATCGAGCCTTCCGTTTGGCGCTCTCATTTAGAACTTAATCCTATCATTCACCAATATTTTTAAATGTTAATTTCATAATAATAACTAATTTATTTATTTCAATAAATAAATTTTTAAAATTAATTATTTGTTGCCATGAATTTTAATTTTTTCTATGTTATTATTTTTAATAAATTGAAGAAATTTAAAATAATTATTTATATTCTAATTAAATACTATTTTTAAAAATTTAATAATTTAGAATTAAAATTAGTGGGTTTTTAATAAAAGTTGAATTTAAGAGTTAGATGGCAAATTATGCATTTGAACTAGAGAAAACGCTTCTAACTGAAATTGCTCTTGCATCCTTTTTCTGACCTTTATTTTCTTCAAAAAATTTTAATTTATATATTTATTCCTGAGTATTTTTTTCAATATTTTATAATGTTCTTTATAAATTGTATAAAAATCTTTATGAATAATTTAAATAATAGCTATATTTTCATCTATATAATTAATTTAATATTAAACATCATTAGCAATACCGAGCAGTTTATTACAGAGATAATCCCATTATTTTTATAATTAATTTTCAATAATTTAATTAGATGGAATTTATTCTTCATTTTTATTTTTAATTAAATGAATTTTAAAAATTTTTAATTTTGCTATAAGCTGTCGCAGACAGAATTTTGCTCTTTTATAATTTATTTTGCCATTTTTTATATTAAAATAATTTTATAATTATTAATTGATCAATGATCAAAAACGTAAAAAATGAGATTTGCCCTGGATATCTTTGCGATTTTTTCTTTCTCTTACAAAATATTTTCTAGGATAATCTGAATGAATGTAAATTTTGATTTTTAAATAAATTAATAAAATATCTATATTTAGTTAAAATTAAATCATTTCAGAATTCTTTAAATTTTATTATTCTCTCTTTCTTAGAAAAGTTGAGCCAACATTCGGTATGCACTATTTAAGGGATTGTGTTCCACAATGCCCATCTTTGTAGGCATATTCAATAGCATTTTCAAATCCTTTTTATAAATCATTTAAAATTCTTTTTTTTTTATTATAGATTATTTTATATTATTTTACATTTATTTTGAATTTAATATGCAAATTTGTCAGTTTTCTTCTAAGGAAGTAATAAAATCCATGAGAGATTATTTTTGGTTTAAAATTTAAATAAATTTAATCAAATTTTTAGAATTAGTAAAATGAATTTAATAAATTTTAAAAAACATCACACATTTGGAAATTTTCATTTCATGCTGGAGTCGAAGAATTTGTCAACTTAAAATATTTATAATGCAATGTTAGTAATAAAAATTTTTTATTATTGTTTTCAGAATTTTTTTAATAATATTGATTTCATTAATTTTTATTATTTTGATTATTATTTTTTAAATATAATTTTATATATTTTTTAGCCAAAATTTCTTAGTCCACTCTAAGGTATACTCAACACTACAGTATTTTTCACAAATTGTTCAAAAATCTGTAGGATCATCTCTTTTAATTAATTTAAATTAATTAATTTTAAATTATAAAATACAATATTAAATGTTTATTAAATCACTTATTTGCAAATAATTTACGTAGTGCTTGGAATCTCCTAATGAATTATTGATTCAAAAATATGACTGTCAAAATATTTGGTTTAGAAATCAAACAATGAATCAAATATATATTAAGTCAACAATATATGTGCCATGGATGTTTTCCGGACGGGCTGAATTGGCATTTTATATAATATATCTTTTCCATTATATTTTTTATAATAGATCCGCATTTTCTGTAATTTAGTTTATCCAATTTTGTACATAATTATAGTATTTTTATTTAAAATTTATTTATTTAAGGTTTTAGTCGATTTATCTATAATGATTAAATATATTTTATTTTTCATATATTCTTCTTTAATTTTTCTATATTTATTATAAAATCCATGGCGATAGAGTAGTTAATATTATTAGAAAATGGCATAAATTTATGATTAGATTGGTGTCGTTCAACGATTATTTATTATTATTTATTAATAAAAATAAATTTTAAATGTTATATTATTTTTTCCATTTTAAAATAAATTTTCCATCCTATAAAATATATGTTGAATACAAATTTTATTAAATAATTTAATAATATTTATTTTTCCATTGTGTTAAGTTAAAGCTGACTTATTTTATAAGAATAATAATTCATTATTTTTGTGAATACATTTGTTATATTATCCAAAATTTATAATTTGAATTTTCCGTTTTATTATTCATCAAAAATTTACAAATAAATGTCCAAATAAATGAAAATAAAAAATTTATTAAATAATTTTTTATCAAGTATTATGAATTAATTTAACGAGTAATCAAGATTTGGACTATTGTTTAAAATTTAAAAAATTTAGAACATAAAATATCAAATGTTTAATAAGAAAATTTTCTAACAAATTACTAAAATTTATACGCATCCAAAATTCATTTCTTGATTTATTAAAAATTTTTAAAATTCTATATATCGAAAATTAAAAATAATTAATTTTTAAATTTATAAATGAAATTTTTATAAATTAAAAGTTTATTCACTATTTCATAAATATTATAATAAAGATTTTTATATTGTTTAAAATTTTTCATAAAAATTTAATAAAAATTTTTTAGATTTTTCTGAATAGCATTATATTATAATTTTACTTAAATTTTTCCAATTAATAGAATCTTTTTTTTAAAATTTTATAAATAATTTTTGCAATTAAATCAATTTGATGCTTCTACTATGTTTGTATACTTATTGCTGGAATGCTTCTTCTTGAGCGTTAAAATTATTTTTAATCATAAATTATTATTTTTTAAAATTATTTTCATTTTACATTTTTATAAAATTATGAAACATATTAATTTAATATTTTTTGTCAATTTGATATTTGTATTTTGTTTCATCTCCTAATTTTTCAGCATTTTTAATATAAAACATATATTATGAGAAATTGTAAAAATAAATAAGAAATAATAAAATGAATTAAATTAAATCCACTTTCTTCAATATGAAATTATCTTCCATATTATATTTTAATAAAAATTTAATCATCTTTATTTTTTATCATATCTTTGAAAATGATCTCTTTAAATTTTACATATTTTTTAAAATTTTTATTGTTATTTTATTACTTATTTTTAAATTAATTTAGTTTAAGGTCCTTGCGTTCGATATACAATTTTTCCCAGAATTTAATAAATTTTTAATTACATTATCATAACACTATTCCTTTTATATTAAGCTAGTGAATTTCAAAATGAATTATTAAAAAATTTTTTTATACAAATTTAGTGATAATTTTTGTATAAAATTAAGAATTATTTTAATTTAATTTTCTCTTTCAAATTTCTATCCCTTTATAGATTTTATTAAAGAATTTGTATAATAATTATTAATTTTTTTATATTTTTTAATAAAATTAAATTTTATATTACTTTTCTGAGATATTATTATAAATTATTTGTTTAATTCTTTCTTTAGAATTTTAAATAATACAAGAAAAAAATTATTTTCGTGTTAAATATTTAATCATATATATATTTTTATTACTATTTTTAATAAATTTAAACAATTAATTCTGCATAAGTTCAATTGTTACTTGTATAGCTACAGAAAAATACCTTTGGTTATTTATGTTTATTTTCCCTCTTAAATACCGTTCATGTGGGCTGATCAATCATAACAATAAATTAATATTCCATTTAATTTGTATTATTAAGTTTAATATATAATAATTACTTCTATTATTGTAATTATATTATATAATCAATTTTTTAAAGTTTTATTTATGATTCATAATTATTTAAAAATTTTTATTTATTAATTTTAGGAATAAAATATGTAATTACTGATTTTATGATGATCACAATGATAAAATATCTCCAGAAATAAACTTTAAAGCAATTTAAATATATAATTCTATAGATAAAATTTATTTTAAATATTATTCTAATTTTATTTGACTATTTTGTTCATAATTCTGATGAATTATTTAAAAATTTATTATTAAAAAATTTCTAAAATAAAAAATAATTTAAATTTTTAATAATAAATTTAGTCTTGATTGTTTGTTCAATATCCTAGGGTTCTTTTTCGCCTTCCTTTTTTCGATATCTTATTTAAATTGAGTGCTTTTGTTTTTTTTCTAAATAATATAATTTTTTATAATGTATTTTAATTTTTATATGAAGATACTTTCACTAATTCTATAAAATTATTTAATAAATATTTTTCATTTTGCTTTCTATCTCGTTAAGTTTTCCTTATAATCTCTATATATCCCGACTCTTAAGAAAATGTTTCCTCCGCGCGTTTATATTTCTCTAAAAAATAATAAAAAATTTATCTAATTTATAAATTTGAGCTTTTATTAATTCCTAACTACAATCTATTCTAATGTAGTTATTGAATATTATTTATTTTTAGTAATTGAATAATTTATTTTTAATAAAAGTTAATTTCGTTCAGTATAATGGAAAAAATTTAATCTTTGAATTCATATATTATATATATATATTATTTCTATTTAATCTTGCTCGAATATAAAAAATGTAATAATAAATTAATGACATTTCTTTTATCATTCACATTGTTAAATTAATTTTATCCTCAATAATGACTCTTTTGTTGATAATATTAATTAATCTTTTTTAATTTTCAAAATTTCATTTAGATAAATTTTTGATATTTATATTTGCTGGATGAAATGAAAAAATTTTCTTCATAGCACTGTTCTATTTAGTATTTTAAAATTTTATAAAAGTCATTTATTTTTAATAATTATTATTTTTATTTCAAAAATTTAAAAATTTATCATTTTTATATATGTTAAATTTATAAATTAATTTCATTATTTTAAATATTTTTTCTCTAAATTAATAATCAAAATAATAATTTTCTTAGAAATTATATATATTAGAAAAATTTATTTGCCTTAATTGGATATAATAATTATAATTATCAAAAATATTAAAGATGTATTATTCATTTATTCTAATTAATTATATTAATAATTAGAAAATTAAGAAAATTTTTCAATTGCTTTTGATAAATTTTAAAATTATAAGATTTCGTTTTTTCTTATTTTAAAATTTTGATTTAATTTTTTAGTATTTGATTTTCTTTTTTTTTTATTTTATTTGGTTGAAGTTTTTTGTCATTCCAAATTAATATTTAGATTTATCTGGAAAAATATTCTTAAAAATTATTATATTATTTTTTAGAAAAAAAACCAGTATTTATTTAATATATTATTTCAATTTTGATGTAAATTTTATAAAATTTATTTATTTATTATTCTACTATCAAATTTTTATGAAATAATTGAGAAAAATTTTAGTTAAATTTATTTCTTCAAACAACTGAAGAACATTTTTTTTTATTTAAATAGAGCTATTTCACATTTTTCCAACAAAAACACGAAAAGTTGCTTGAAAGCAACAAAATGGGTAAAATAATTGTGATCCGCGAAAATATGTTTTGGCGACATGGTGGAGGAGATGGCGCAAAAATTTAGAGGGATATAAATGGAAATAAATGTGAATCGACCGTTGAAAATATTTTCATTTACCAAGTAAAATTAAATCGCCCCCACATCTTGATACATTAAATTTGTTTTGATTACAATTATATAAATATTTGCTTTTTATAATTTAAATATTTATTAATTTATTTTAAAGGAAAAATAAAATTTTGATTACTTCATTCCTTAATAACCATATTGCTTACGACATTTATATTTATAATTGCGTAATATTCATTTTATTTTTAACTTTTAAATATTAATCACTTTGATATTATTTGGTTTTTGGTTTATAGCCGCAATTGTTCCATTCATTTTTATTTTTTCAATGCCAGTTTCTTTTTATTTTTAAAAAATAATATATTAATCTAATTTTATATTTTTAATCATAAAAAATTAATTTTAATTAAGATTAAAATATAAATTTTCTTAATTTGAGAAAGTTACAATATTTAAATAAAAATTGTTTGTGCCTTTTTAAATCATCAACGGTTCAAAATTTTTATTTAAAATTTTTTTTATAATTTCTTGTATAAATAAATAATTAACTCAAAATTATTACAGACCTTTCCTCGAAAGTTTATTACCTTTTAGTTCTTTATCTATATAAAATTTAATATAAAAAATTTTTAATTTCAATATATTAGAAAAATTTTTTAAAGAATTATTTTATAATTATTTGTTTTATTTTCTATAATTATATATATTCTCTTCTCTTGGAATTTTGAATTTGATTATCAGATATAAAATAATATCTTTTTTCCTATAAATTTACAGATTTTTTAACAATTTATATAATACACTTTAAACAAATTTTTTTGAAAATATTTTAATTTAAAATGAAATTTAAAAAAAAAAGATGATGGAGTTCGGCCACGGAAATGTCCAACACAATTCTTCTTACTCAAATTCTTCATTATCATTAGCCCAGAAAGACTAAAATAATATTTAAAACATATGTTGGTCTAAGAAATATCGATGGAATGCGGCGGCGGCGCTTATAAATATTAGTTTTAAATTAATATCATTAAATCTTTTGTAATTTTTATATATTGATTATATTAATTTAGATTTTTTTTAAATATTTATATATTTAGTAATTTATACATATTTTCCAATCAAAAATATTTTTCATTTAATTTTAAAATTATATTTAATAATTTTTACTGATATTCCCTAATTATTTTATAAAGATAAAAGAGATTGATTAAGGAATAAATTGAGTATATTTTTCATTAATATTTTATTTTTTACATTAATATATTATATAATTTTTATAGATTTATTATAGCTATTTTTCTTCAATATCCATTCATTCATTATTATTCGAAATTACATATTATTTTTTAAATAATTATTTTTCAAACTTATTTCATATAATGAGATAAAAAATTAATTTTATATTTAATTTTGAATTATTTTTCTATTTTCTTTTTATTTTTGTATTTATTTAAAATAAATTTAAATTTAAATCAAAAAAATTGCTTTATTATATATAATTAGTCTTGCTTTACATATATATATTTTCTTATTATTATTCATTTTATTAAAAATTTTTTTTGTTTTTACTTAACTTTAAAATTACCATAGCCAAAATAATTTAAATTTTTTATATTTAATTTGCCTTTTATTAGTTTTTATAATAATTTTAAATTTAATAAAAATTTTTTAATTTATATATAATTTTTAAAGTTAATTTAAAAGTAAAGTCAATTAAATTTGAAAGATAAGTTTATAACGCTGAAAAGAATAAAAAATCAGCCGGGACCCTTTTTTCCATAAATTAATTTCGGCTTGTATTTAAAGTTCCCAGCGTTCACTAGCCATTGGCCTAACACGTTTAATCTGTTTGTGTATTTTTATATATTTATTAATAATTATTTTTTTCATATTATAAAAATCAGCACATATTTCTAAATCCAAACTTATAGTGTCTTTTGAATAAAAATTATTGACATCATTTTTAATTAAAATTAAATAATTTGGGGAATTTTTTTTAAATAAATTTTTTGTTAATATTTTAATTTAATTTTAATTTTAGTTTTCATATTTTATTTTGTACATTAGGCCGAGAATTTCTTATTCAAATTGCTTACTTGGTTGTTGCCTCTTGTTGCACTTTTTTACGATATTTGCCACATCTGCATTTTCTTTGAAAAAGCTTAAGCGAAAATATTTTATTAAAAATTTTTTATATCAATATAGGTAATTTTGCTGAAAGTGAGTTAGTGTTTATATAACAATAAATTTTACCATTATGATATAATTTTTAATAATTTTAATATCTAAAATTTAATAAAAATATTAGATGTTATATTTTCTTTTACAAAATAATAATAAAGATTTAAATAATTAAAATAAAATATTTTGTTATTAATTTATCTTCAATAATATAATATTCACATCCCAAAATTATTTTCCACCATTATTGCTTTTCCATGTTTATCTTTATTGCTATTTTTCTTTTCAGATTGAAATGAACTTTAATAATTCCTTCCATTACATTCAGCAATGGTTTTTTTGGCTAAATTTATTCATTTTAGAAAATCCCTCCCATTTCTAAGACCTCGTTTTCAATTTTTGCTACCTCTTATCATTTTTCAATATTTATTAATTAATGCCTTGGTATAAATATTTACTTTTTATTATTACTTTTATTTAAATATTATTTTTTAAAAATTTTATTAATTTTGTTGTAATATATAATTTTTCCAATTACTGTCATTTAATTTATATATAATATTACAAGATACAGACACTTTGTGCAATTACAGCTTTTAATTGTAATAGATAATTACTAGTAATTTATATAAAATTATTTTTTTAAATATAAAGGTCTCTTTAATCAATTAATCTTAATAATAACTGTGATTTAATTATTTTTTAATTATCTAGGAAAATTTTAATTAATATTTTTAATTAAAAAAATATAAATACAATTTTTTTTATTTATATTTATTATTATATATTTTTAAAAATTTATAAAAATAGAATAGATTATGTTTTGATATATTTTTCCGATGCCATAATTTAATTGTAAATTTTTAATCTTTAGCAAGCAATATATGGTATTAAATAAAATTAATTATTATTTAAATTCTATTAATAATCTAATTTTTGTCTAATATTATTTTTCTCACACATAATTATTTTATAAAATCTAATGAAAATATCTTTGTTTTATAGTGATTTTTCATTCTTATAATTATTTAATTCATAGTAATCTTTATTTATTTAAGATAATAATATTCAAATATTTTTATAAATATTTGTTAATTATCTAATTTCTACAATTTGCAATTATTAAAAAATTTAAACTTATTGTAATATTATATTTCTTTTCAATTATTTGATTATATTTATGAAAGAAAAAGTAATTAATTCTTCAATCTACACGCCTTATTCCTTTTAATTTGGAAATTTTTATAAAGTCATACTTGTTTTTATATTTAATTAAAAATTTTTATTTTTAAATTTTTACTTATTGTGTTTAATAATCAAGTTTAAAAAATTTATTTTAGTTTATAACTATGTTGTAAACTATATAATAAAATTATTATTAATCAAGTAATTAATAATTTTAAATCATTATTTTAATAATTTTTAATGAGAATTTATTTCTATGAATAATTATAAACGGGTAGAATTTGTTTATAAAAATTCTTTATATTATTTTATAACAGAACTTTATAATTTTCAAAAAAAAATTAATATTATTTTGATTATTTTTTCATTATTATAAATATTAAAATGAAACAATTCTAGGAATGAAATTATGATTAATTTTAAATTATTTAATTTTTAGATATTTTTTTATTTTTATATTTGATTCTAATATTCTAATTAAAATAAAAATTTATAATTTTTCAAAAAATAATCGGTTCTATCAAATAATTACAATAGTGTTTCTGGGCACTAATACGTTTATCGTATAAATTCATATTTTTTCATATCATTTTTATGAAAATTTTATTTCAACTTTACATTCTATCATTAATACTCTTCATTATTTTTTAAAATTCTTATTTTCTCACTTGATTAATATTAATTTTATTTTAAAAAATAAATCTCAGAAAATCATCGATGCACCATACTCTAATTTCAATTATAATAGCAGAACCTGGAATATTACAATAAAAATAATTTTTTTTTAATTTTAATTCTTTCTGCTGATTAAAATTTATTTATGTATATTAAAATTTAATATTATTTTAATTTTAAAAAATGTTTTCACATTTCATTAATTTGTAACTTTTCTTAATTATGAAATTTATTTTATTTAATTTATTAATCCATTATATTCTTTTTTTTCATTATCTTTAATGAATGAAAAGAATAGTAACAATAATAATTGAAATACATTTTTTAGGCCATTTAAATTCTTCAATCCAATTATATATGTCGACGCGAAAGTTGAAATTCCGCGAAAGTTGAAAATCGCTAGCGAAAGTTGAAACTTTTCAACTTTCGCGGACTTTCCGCGAATGCTGACTAAAAATCAACTTTCGCGGACTTTCAGCGAAAGTTGAAATATCTACGCATCCTTTTATCAATAATTTCTACATTTTGATTACGCTTTTTAATTGGAAATAAAAATAAAATATTAAACATTTTTAATTAATTCTAATTAATTTATTTCAACAAATTAATAATTCACATGCTCAGCGACGCAGATTCCGAATTCACTGCTGGCTATTCAATGTCAAAAATTTTGAAAATTTTACTCGATCCGGGCCGGAGAGCAGCATTATTGCGATAATAATTAATTTAAAATCGAGAAAAATATTCGTTTTAGAAAAGAGAAAAAGATGAATTCCTACAAATGTTCTATAAACGTGCGATGCAAACATTGTGCGCTCCAATAATTGAAAATACAAAAGATGGGAATCCATTTCCAGGTTAATTTAAAATAACATCCAATTCACTCCTTTAAATAAAGATACATATTATATGGCCAATAAAATTGCTTTAATCGCTGATTTCCTAAGTTTTTTTGTGGAATACCACAATTTCCCAATGCAAATTTACACCATCCAAAATGGCCTCCTCCAATCTGTGCTGGTTTTTTGAAAAGCAAACATCATTTCCTGGCGCATGGTTCTTCCAAAAACCAAAATAAATCTAATTAATTTTAAATTTTAGGTGCACTTCAATTATTACGGCGAACAATTGGACTCAAAGATGACAGCTATATCTGTCATATTCAAGATAAGTGCATTTGGGGATTTGGTGGTCGATTGTTTAGTGGCCAATGGAACTCATTGAAATAATTTAAATAATTAATTTATTGATATAATAATATTATACAAATTTTTTTCAAAATTGATATTAATTAATTAATGAAAAAAATTTATACATTCTTCCTCCGATATACAAAAATATTTTAGGTTTTCTGTATCATTTTTGAAGAAATCATTTGACACACGGATAGATGGTATAGACAATCGAGCTTCGTTTCTTACTTTTATTTTTTAATCGCTTTTAATTATTTTTGCACTTAAAATAGTATTTTTGAAATTATATTGTATAAATTCACACTGTTAGACATATCAATGGCCAAGAGAATGGCCAAGGTATATGGTAACTTTTAAAAATTTTCATATTTTTTATTAACTTAAAATTTTTTAATTAATTTTTAAATAGCATTAGACTAAAAAATTTCACAAAATATATTGTGCAAATGAAACCTTTTTTGACACATCCGAAAATTTTGGAAGCACACAGTTTAGTGTAATGTGCAACTGCATCCTAATATAGTAATTAGTAACTTTAAAAAAATCCAATTTCCCTGCAATTAGACTGTAAAATTTCAGGCAAATTTATTATGCTCAATTTAAATTTTATGATCGATTAAATAATATTAAAATACTTTTTTTTTTAAAAAGCTATTGAATCTAATTTATAATTTATCTATATAAATTTTAAAAAGTGATGACTCTTTTTTGACTCTTTTATATATCATATAAATTATTTATATAATTAATATTATTTTGGAATCTTTTTTTTTCTATAAAATATTATTGCCAAATCAACAAAATGAAATGAATGAAGATAATAAAATAATAAATTTTAATAATTAAATAATTTAATTTAGTTAGGATTCAATTCCATAATTTTTGAATTTTTTTAGCAATATATTTTGAATATTTTTATTCATTATATTAATATTATCATAATTAATTTTATTCATAAAATTTTATCTTTGATATATTTTTTAGTCATTATTCATCAGCCAACAATTAATATTTGATCAGATTTTTCGCACTATCAAAGTAGTATACATGCCAGCATATTTTTTAATAATTAAAAAATTTAATTTACTTTTATTATATTAGGTAATTTTATTGCTTAATTTTATTCGTTTTCTCTAGATATCTTATTTGAGTTTTATTTAATATAATATTTCTAATTCGAAAGTTGCTGAATCCATTTCGATATTCCTACAATTTTTTCTGATAAATTGGATTAGTTTATTGCATTGGAAATCAATAGATCATCGTATACAGTTATTTGAACTCCATCAGTCGAAATAAGTTGGATAATTTTTGTTCACCTCTGCGTCGGAACAAAAGGTGTCCAATTTCAGCTATTTTTATCAATTTGAAAATTGATAATCGAAATTAAAATCTAATAATTTCATTAAAAAAAGTGCAATACATATTCTGCATTTAATTTTTGAAAAAATTTTTGGTGTGAAGATTTAAATTTATTATTGTGTTGATGGGTGGGTATGTTTTAGCATTATTGATTATCATCATATTCAAAATAGATAGGAAAAATATTATATATAAATAAATGAATAATATTTAGTAAAAATAAATGGAATAAAATCCTCTTATTTTATTTTTTAATATAAAACGATTCGATATTTAATTGATTTATGATATTTTCTTATAAATCATAATGTTTTGTGTATAAAATATATATTATAATCCAATATGATAAATATTTCATAAAATAGACGAAACCAATGTAATAGCTTGAACGTCCAGCCATAATGTGCTTTCATTTTGCTTATATAATTCAGCACATTGAATTTCCAAGTAATTATGAATATTGACATTTTATTAAAATAATATATTTTTGGATTTTTTTAAAAATATTTTGGTTATTATTCAATTATTATTCTTAATAATTATTTTTATATTTATACGTATATTTTCTTAGTATAAATCATGAATAATTTATATAATTTGAAAATGGGATTTGTCACTATGATATACGTCCTCATTTCTACAAATTAACTTTAGAATCTTTTTTTAAGCAAATTAAATTGATAATATATATTAATATTTTATAATTATTGTAGCTCTTCAGAAAATTTTATGGAGCATAAAAATTATTTATCAACTTTTATATTTTTAAATAATTCATAATATTTATCGTCATTTAATAAATTTTTTTTGAAAATTATTCTGCTAGTATTTTATTAAAAAAAATTTTCTTTCCTTTTGTGGAATAGTTGAAATAAAATTTGGAAAAGAAAATAAGGCAAAATAAAGGGTTGATTCAATAACGGGGAAGAGTGCCAATGCACACTGTTGAGCTCGAGGCCGCCCAAGGGGCACGAATAGCTGAGAGGGGCGGATATAAGCCACATCGGGATAATTAATAGAAATGTTCTGTCCATAGCGATATTTACGGCGGAAATAAAAGATGAACTTGACCACAAAAATACCAATGATGATCAACAATAGAATATAGGTGACCCCATGGAGAAGACCCCATGTATTATATATGTGTCATTTCCTTACATATTTATCGAATTTTTTTTATCATTTTTATGATTAAAATATTATTTATTATTAACAATATATATTTTATTTAATTTTTTAAAAAATTTATGTTCGCAATATTTGTTGATCATGATATATATTTTATAAAATTAAATAAATTACTATAATAAATTTATTATTTTACTTTGGTTATATATTTGAGTATATTTATTTTATTTTAAGAATTTTATTTTTTACTCATGATTGCAAATCTTTCCTAGTTAATAAATTATTGTTATATAAAGGTTTAAAATTTTTATTTTTTAACAAAATCATTATTTTAAAATTATCATTTATTTTATTGATCATTTCATAATTAAAAAACAAATAAACCATTCAGCAAATCTATTAATTTATACAATCAACAAATAAATTTGTCTTCCAAAATTTTATAATTTTAAATATTATTTTATTAATTAAGAAAAATTGATAATTACATTCATCTTTCCATATATATTACCGTGAATTATTATATTAATAATTTTAATTTTTATATATTTTTAAATATAAAAATTTTTAAATAGTTTTTTTATAATATGGTCGACTCATATACCGATATTATGCTCCATTAGAAAAAAGGTAGCCTGCATCTGATTTCATTTCAATTATTAATACTTTTCTTCTTTTTTTTCAATTCAATAAAATACATTTTTGCTAAATTCTAAATTTTTTAATTCATGCAAATCAAAATTTAATTTTAAATTTATTTATATTAAGTTTTATGTTTTGTTTTTTTCTTACTATAAAAATTTTAATATTCATCAATTATTTTGATCTTTATTAATTTTATTTATCATTTGAAAATTAAAGTTCACCACATATAAGAAAAAGTACAAATTGGCATTGAATAGGATGTAGTATATAGAGGTCGAAAGAAATCATTCACTTATGATTGACTTTTATTTTACATCGAAATTATTTATTTAAATTTAAAACATTTCTTAATTAAATATCTCTATTTTAATAATAAAGATAATAAATTTGATTTTAATTTTACTTGAATATTATTCTATTATTAATCATTTATTAATACCTTTAATATTTAATTGTGTTATTATATAAAATAATTTAATTATTGATTAAATTTTATATTTAAATTAAATCCACAATGGGCAATCACATTTTTACTTCCATTCTTTGAGTCGTTCCATGGAACATTCGTCTGCCATTATCATCAATTCAAACATAATCTGAGGCTCCTATTTTGTCATTTGAATAATCTGCAAAATTTTATATCTAAATATTATTTACATACAATTATTTTCTAAATATTTTTAAATTTCTCATTTTTACAAATTTTAATTTTTTTTTAATTTTAATATTTTAATAAAAATTTTAATGGTATTATTTCATAAAAATTTGATTAGAAGTTTATTTTGCTATCTTTAAATATATTATGTGATAAAATAATATTGATTATTAGATAAAGACACTTTTTTAAATTTTTTATTATATATTACAATTGTAAATTTATCTTTTATTTTATTATTTCATAATATTTTATTATTATTTTTTTTAATAATTTATAAAAATATCACTGAATAAAAATCATTTTGAGTTTAAGCTAAATTTTTCTCGGATTTTTATTATAACAATTTTGATCTTAACACATACATTGGTATTAAAGAGTCACACAATTGATTTAATTTATTTTTTTTTATTAATTGGATTATTATATGGCTAAATTTTTTTAAAAACTTTAAATTATATTAAAATTATTTTTATAATAAAAAATTTTTTCACATTTATTTTTCTATATGACAAAGTCAAAAAAATAGATAATCTTTTTAGAAGGATGAATTTATTTTATTATTCTTAAAATAAAAATTGAATAGAAATAATTTATAAATTTTAAATTTAAATAGTTTTTATTCTCTTCCCATATTCGAAAAAATTTCAGTTTCAATTTTTGTAAAATATTTCGAAAATTTAATGCTTTCCTTTTTAAAAAGAGTTGAGGAATCTAATTTGCAAGTGAGATTTTTCTAAGTTGGTGGCTAAAATTAAGAACAAAATTTTAAAAAGCTTTAATTTTGTTAACCCTATATAACATGAGATAAAACTTTTCAAAATATTTCTAAATAAAAATTAATTTTAATAATTATTTTTTGTTTTTGATTTTATATTTTTATTAAAATTTATTCATAATCATTATTCCAGCTAATAGACCACCTCCCAAATTAAAAATCATAAAGGCGATTGCTCCTTTTGTGGCCAAAACACTTTTCAACAAATAGACGATTTTTGCTGCCGCCACTGCTATTGCAGGGTTGTAATTTTTTAAATACATTAAAATGTTTATTAAAAAATATTGTTATTTTTGATAAAATTATATTTTATTAATTTAATATATTTTTAATTAAAAATATTATAATATTTTTATAATTATTTAATCATTTCTTTGATCATATAAATCATTTCTGCTATTTCTTTATTAAAAATAATTTGAAAATTTCGATTCATGGATTGATTTTTAACACTATTTATTTTTTTTCAATTCGATTTAAATCAGCTTTAAATAATAATAATAAAAAGATAAAAATTTTTTTTGAATTAATTCAGTAATTTTCAAAATTTTTTTTTCAATATTTAACAAAATATATTTATTTTTTGAACAAATTAATAAAAATACTTCTTTGGCAATTTGCAGTTGCTCCTTTTACTTTTGCTCTTCATTCTAAAAAGATTTTTAACTTAATTAAAATTAATTTTTTTTTGAAAGAATTTATTTTGTTGTAATTAAAAATTTTATATTTATTATTCATTTATATAATTAATATTTTAATACTTTTTATATAATTCATATTTTAAAAATTTTTATTTATAAAATTTTTACGAGAGAAATTTTTGATAGTAATAAAATGTTTTCTGGATAATTCAAATTTCGGTTCGCTGTTCATTTATTTCAAATTGATTGGCGCAAATATATAAAATGTTATTTTTTTAATCATTAATTTGCATTTAAAATCTTTTCTTTGATTTCCATTTTAATTGAGTTTGTTTCACTAAGACATAAATTTTTTGCCAATTTCACTTCCTAATTCACTGCTTCATAACTTTCTCACTATTGGGAAATATATAAATAATGTATAAAATACAATATTATAATTACTTGTTTTTTTGAAGATTTCAATCAATCAATGAATCATGTTTTCCTTTATTTTTTTTCAGATTGCTCATTACAGCTTCCTTTCAATTTGCTTCTTAAATAACAAAATATTTTGTAAATTTTTTAGTTTTGGTGTCAATCTTGATCTTATTAAGACAGTCAAAAATACTTTATTTATAAATTTTTTTTAAAACATATGGCTTTTAAGGTTTCTAAATCTTATCTTTATTCAAATTTATATAAGTCTGTTTATTCAAACAATTTTATAATTTCCCTGAATAAATCATTACACTTGTAATCTTTTATTCATATTAAAATAATAGCAAATTCTTATTTTATTTCTCAACTAAAATTCGTTTATATTCTGAAATCTTAGTAAAATATCGTCAACCGGTAGACGAAATGCTGGACCAGTTTCTAATAAATTACATTTATTTAGATATTTTTTAACATTTATATAATATATTTTTAAATAGTTTAATGTTTTTTTGGGAGAAAAATAAATTATTAATTTGATAAATATAAATATTTTTTTCTATAAAATAAATAATCTTATAATTATTGAATTTAATATCATTTTATTTTATAATTTTAACATTCTTATTTGCATTTAACTTAGTAATAAATTTTTGCTATATTTTTAAATTATTTTTAAATCAAATTTTTATATCAGTTAATTGGAATATAAATAGATTTGAACAAATTCTTTGATAATTTCAGAATTTTTTTTGAATTATTTTTTAGGATATTGAAAATTTTTATTTTATATAATTTGGAAATTTAAAGATTTTTTTATAATTTAGATTTCGGATGATTTTGTTGAACGATCATCTTTGTTCCTTCCCTTGCGTTCATAATTTAATTTCAATTCTTCTTCTTTCTGATATATTGATACTTATCCCCATAGAAATAGAACAATTTGTACCTGTTGCAGCAACATTAGATATATTTCCACTTCTTGAATAATTTCTATTTCTATTATTTTAATTTTTTCAATTTTTAAAAACTATAAAAATTATAATAAACCTATTTTCAAAAATACAAAATAATTTTTTCATAAATTATTAATTCAAATTTATTTCCATTATTTTTTCCTAATTTAATTTACATTTCATAACAAAGATATATGGCATTTTATAAAAATATTCTTTTAAATAAAATTAATAAAATTGATTTGTTTAATTCATTTTTTTAAAAATTTAAATTATAATATCTAATATTAATAATTTTTATATATTTATTTTATGAATTATATTAAAATTAATTAATATATATATAAAATCGAACAAATGCAATAATTGCACAATAATGTCATAAACGATGAATATCTCTTCCATTTAGTTCGACCATTTTTTAAATTTTCTATTTCATATAACTAAATATTTAAAAAATTTTTATTTATTTAAAATGGAATTAATAAAATTATTTATTTAAAAGAATTAGTAATCAAATTAACAAAAATTTTAATTTATATAAAAAGGAAATAAAAAATTTTTTCGATAAAAATATTTTGGTTTAAGTTTGATTAAGTCTTTTAATCACTAAACTAATTTAAAAACATAGATTCGAAAATCTAGTAGAGTGGCATGTTTTCCATATAATAATTGATATTATTTCTCTTTATGATCTTAAATAGTTAAAAAATAATTTTATTATTTTATTATAATTAAAATTTTATCACAATTTTATTGTTAATTGATAGAATTAATAAATAATATAATTAAGTTTCTACATATATGTAAAAATTTTTTAAAATATACTTATTATGATATTTGGCTTGCAAATTCATTTTTCTCTTAAAAATTATTTTCGTTCTAAATTTATTAATATTTTATAAATTTTATTAAAAATAGCTTCATTATAATGGAAAATACATATTGATTATTATGTATATTTTAAAAAATTTTTATAATAAAAATTATTTATCTCTCAGGATCTGCCAAAAAAAATTCAATATTTAAACTTCAACCTATGTTAAAATTCTTGAAGGAAAAATTAAAATTCCATTTTTATTCCTTAAAGTGGATTAATTAGGAAAATATACAGAGGAAATTTTGTTCTTTGAATTGTGGCCCGTGTGTTTGAATATGGTCCTGCCACAGCCTTTTTAATTTGGTCCACATTTTTTTGGTTGAAAATGGCTGCACCCTCTGCCTTATTGATTATTTCAAGAGTGGGCCATTTTGATTTCAATTGTGTGAAGTTTTTTTGCATCAATAAATGATTATCTATGGAATTTTATTAGTATTACCTAATTTTAAGCTCATTGAAATTTGTGGGCATTTTTAAAAATATTTTTATCGATTAATGGGGCAAGACAATTCTATAAACTTGCTAGTAAATATCATGATGGACATATATTTCAAAAAAATTCATCAAGATTTATTATAATATATTTACTTGAAAAAAATCAGTTTTTAGTCATTAAAATAATTGTAGATATTTTACGGATTTTCATTGATAGTAAGCATATTTTTAATATTTTTTGAGTCTTATGGAGAGTGGTCTATGATTTTATTATGAAATATTGCATTCTTATTTAGTTATTTTTTTGTTTATTAATATTTTTAAAAAAATTTTATTGTTACCTAGTGCTATCATAAATGTTGAGGATCAATGAAAAATTTATATTTTTTAATTATTTTTTTTTCTAATTTTATTAATAATTTGGTTATTAAGATAATTTGTAATAAATTTATGGTTATAATAAAAATATTAAATCAGTATAATAGAATTTTTTAATATGCATCTTTTATATTAAAGGCCAAAAACAAATTTTCCGATTCCGTAATTGCCGTGACTACCAATATTATATGCTTATTAAAAGCATGGTATTATCTAAAGTAATAAATATTTGTATTTATGCAAAATCATTTTTCCATAAAATTTCCTGAAAAGATTTAGAAGATATTTTTATAAAGAATCTGATTAATGTAAATTGTAAAATAATATTTAATTAATTTGTATTATTTTCCAAAATTTATTGATTAAAATAATTAATTTAATCTTATAATTTAAACATCCAATTACTATAAAATTATATTTAAATTTTATTTGCATTATTTTAAAATTTTAATTTATTTATTTTAATAAATGTATTAAAATGATAAATTCTTTACTTTTAATATTTTTTTTTATTAGTAATTTCATTTTTATTTAAATTTATTTTATTTATAAATTTTCAAATATAATTTAATTTATTTGTAAAAAGGGAAACAATTATTATAAATAAACATATATCATAAAGATTAATAAATTATTTTTATATAGCAAATTTATTCAACGTAGTACATTTTATTTGGAAAATCCAAATCATTTATGAATTTTTCATTTAATTATTGTTAAACAATTAAAAAATTTGTAATTTTCTTTTAATTGAAATTACTTTTATTTGATAGGTAATAAGTTTGTTAAATGTTCTTTGTAAATATTACTTATATATTTATTAATTAAATAGTTTTAATATATAATTTTATTAATTTTTAAACTATTCATTATTTTAAAAAATCTCTATCATAAATAAAATAGACCAAAAAATTTTTGATTATAAATTACAATATTTAATTGTTATCATCATATTTGCATTTTAAATCGACTATAAATTTATAAATTATATCTTTATTCAACAATTTATCAATTAATTTCTTAATTCTTTGAAATTTGATTAAATTTTTATTATATCGTATTTAATATTTTTCTATTTCTATAAAAGTATTTTAATTTTTTTTATTTTTTTATGTAATTTGAACAATAAATTATTAATAATTTTAATAAAAAAACTTAACATAATCTTTGGAATATTGTAGTTCTTGTAACCAAGTGAAGAATAAACCAATCCATTTATCTTTATGTGACTAAGCTCTGATAATTTTTTATACATAGTTTTTTATAAATATTATATATATATTTCATTTTCATTTTTAATTTTAAAATAATTTTTAATATATTATAATTATATTATCCGAAATTTATAATTTCAATTTTTTAAATTTTTATATATCCATTTTATAATTTTTTATTATCAAATTTAATTTTAATTTAATCTTAAAAAATAAATTCAATAAAAATTTTATTCTATTTTTTGTAATTTATAAATATCTTTATTTTATTACAACTATACAATTTTTCAATGGAATTCCGGTCTCTTAATTTTTAAGTAAAACAACAATAATCTATCTCCCGACAGAATTAGGCCATGTTATTCTAGATCAAGAATCTTAGTTATATAATAACGATTTATAGAAAATTTTACTGCAATTAACGCTGCTATTACGCTGTCTATGCAATTTGAAACAATATTTTGAGAACAAATCTTTTCATTTATTTTTATTTGAATTTGTAATCTGAAGGAAAATAATAATAATAATAATAATAATAATATAAAAACTTTAGCATAATATTTATTTAATTAACGATAATTTTTGTAAATATTTTATATGATTCTAGAATATTTTAAAATAATATCATTTTTTATGAAAATTTTATTTCTTTTTGAATATCTCCATGTAAATCATTTTTTTTTATTTTAATTCGGCATATTTTTAAAGAAAAAAATAAAAGATTTTTTAAATTATCATAATCTTTAATAAATAAAAGAAATGAATTTATCGCTCTTTTTCTTAATTCAATATTTTTTATTATCATAGTTTAATTTGTTTATTTAAAAATACATATAGATCAATAAAATTTTATAATTATTTGAAAAAATTTATTAATTCTTTTTTCTAAATCAATCCTTTATGTTTTTTAATAAAATAATAAATAAATTTAATTTTAATTTTTAATTTAATATGATTTATATTTTTAAATTATATTATTTTTCTATTAGATTAAATATTTATTTTTTGTATATTCAATTATTCTCTTATTTTCACACATTTTCGATAGAGCAAGCCCAATTTAATTGTATATGTCTTGGTGATAAATATATTCATTTCCATATCGAAAGAAAGCATTTATGAGCTATTTTTATTATTAAAAATTGTAGTATCCAAAAATTAAAATTTTATTTGCAATATGGACTAATTTATGAAAGTTTTTAAATATATTTTTCTCATTATCAGATATAATTTATATTAATTTAAATTAATGATTGAAAAAATTAAATCAATCTATTATGAAATTATTTATAAAATAAATTATATAAAAAATTATTTAATAATCTACATTCAAAAGAATTTAATGAATTAGTAAATAAATTATAACAAAATTTAATTTTTTATTTTAAGATTATGTAGCGAAGTCAGTAATATTATTTATTTTATTTTTGAATAGTATAAAAAAAAATTAAATTATATTTTCCTAGTGAAAAAAAAAATAAATTTTATTTTAATTATTTTGCAATAAACAGAATTTATGATTATTTTTTGTAAGAATTTTATTTTATTAATAATTCGGCATTGCCAGCACGAGAGAGATTCCTTGTGTAAACGAAGCTTGACCTGCCTGGTCCAGAAATATGTGCGTAGTGCCCTCGAAAAGTTTCGTCACTTGCTCGGCAATTTTAAAACTATTTTTTACTAATTTAAAATCATCATTTAACAATTTTTCTAATTTATATTTTTATATATGAAAATAAAATTTATTTTTCATCATAAAAATAATGAATTTTAATATATTTTTTTTAATTTCAGAATTTTTTAATATTTTCTATTCAATTTTTAAATAATTTTTATATCTAAATAAGTTAAAAATAAAATTGATATTATGTTATTCCATATATAAAATTTTGCTGAAATTTTATTTAATCTAAATAAATTTTTCAAATTAAAATTTAATTAAAATTTCAATTTTAATTTTAATTGCTTTTTAACTATTCTTCCAATCTAGTCATTTTTAATTTTATAGTATTAATGAAATTTAAATTTTTATTTGAAATATTTAAAATAAATAAAAATATTCATAAATTTCATAGAATTATTATTGTAAAATAAATCTTAATTATCGAACCATTAAAATAATTTATATTTACTACCTCTTATTAACATACTTTTCATTTGTATTACTACAATTTTTCACATTCTTTCTATATCTATTTTCATTTAATAAAATTTTGTAATTTTAAAATCTTCCTTATTGCCATCGTTATTGTTATATTTGCCGCAAATGTATAATAGAATAACATAAAATTTTAACCTTACTTTTTGTTTTGCTAATTTTTAATTTTATTTAACTCATCTATTTAAATATTTTATAAGTCGACGAATTCGAAAAGAATTTGTTTTAAAATAATGGTGCTTATCTTTTTCACCCCCAATTTTTTATATAGACATAAAAATTAACTTAGAATAACATAAATAATTTATTATTTATCCATAAATTTTTTAATATTTTTTTTGAATTTTTATTTTATTAATTGAAAATTTATTACTTTTCCATAATAATTCCTTATCATTTAATAAATTAAAATTCAATAATTATTTTATTTCTAAGAATATTAGAGTTCGATAAATTTTTGACTATTTTTGATTTTTTATTTCAATTATTTATTTAATGATATTCGATGCAAAAAAATGCTCTTCTTTATTATATTTGATTATTTAATTCATCCACAATGATAATTATAAAAATAAATAAAAATAAATTTCACATGACATATTAATTTTATTGTTGAAATGTAATGATATTATCATATTAAATTTATATATTATCAATTTTGTTTTAATTTTTTGAATTTATTTAATAATAAATTGCTCAATGATGGCTGCGGTTTGCAAAATGGTGAATTTTCACTAAATTTCAAGGGCTAAATTGATGAATCTTAGTTGGGAAGAGCATAGAATATCAATTTAAATAATGTGAAATAAATTATATTTTTATTTTATACTAATAATTTATAATTTTCATAAAATTTCTTGATTGATATGCTGATTTATATTTTTCTTTCTAGATAGATAAATTTATCTTTTTTTTTCTACAAATCATTATTATTTTTTTCAATTTAAAATTTTTCATAATTAAAAAAAATCAAATGTAATAATATTAGTCAATTTTTATATGAATTTTTTTATGAATATATTTTTTATTTTTGTCATAATAATTTGCTTCATCACAATTATTTAATTTTGTCAATTTTAAATATAATTAAATTTATTATTTTTTATCTGATTATATGAAAATAAATTATTAAAATTTTATTTTTTTAAATATATTGTAATAAATTATTTAAAATTTTTTTTTTGGTACAATTTTTAAGATATTAACATTCCCCCACATTTTATTTCTAATTCCATATTAATAAGGTATCATACATTTTTAATTTTTTTTATCAATTTATTAATATATTTAAAAATTAAAATATATTTGGTCATTATTTTCTAAAATTCAATAGAATTGTAAAATAAAATTACTTTCATTTTATAAATGATTTTCATGAATATAATTTTTTAATTTAAATATAAAATCTTTCACAAACTAAACATTTAAATTATAGCTTTTGAAATTTTAAATAATTGTTTTTATATTCATTTATTAATTTTATCGAGCAGTAATTGACAAGCGAATCTATAAAAATAGTCTGCAGTTTGAAATTATAAAAAATTAATTTAGAAATATTCACCAAATTTTAATTGAAATTCAGTTTTGCTGTTAGATATTTTATATACAATAATATAATTTCAATCTAAAAAAAATAATAAAATCTTTCGTGACCGAATTGAATAATTTTTTCTAGAATTTTATTTATAAAAATCTGAATTTTAATTAATAGAAATAATTTTAGCTTATTAATAAAACGCTAAATTTAGATAAATATAATTTTAGAAAATTTTTCTGGGGTCTTTAATATGATAAAATTATTAAATAGTTTCTTTTTTTTTAAATTTTGTATATTTTTTAAATTTTAAAATATCAATTAATAAATATTTGAATATTTAATGTTATTTAATTTAAAATTAAAGTACAATTGAATTAAAAATAATAAATCATCCAAATTGCATTATAAATAATTTAGTTCTTATTGATTTTCAAGTTCATATTTTATTTTTGTAGTTTGTTGCTATGCATTCATTATCGCAATCGGTCAATTAGTAAAAATTTTTTTTAATCAATTTTATCCATTTTTAACTAGAATTTTAATAATTTTTTATTTGGTGGAGAAACTCAAAATATTTAAATATAATTTTATATATAAATAATATGATCATATTATTAAAAAATGTTGTAAATGAGTTATGCCATTGTTAAGATAAAAATTTATATCAAAAAATAATTTACATAGTATTAAAATTTTCCTTAAATTATAAATAAAAGTTAATATAAAAATGAAAAGAATAAGAAAATTTTTAATAAAAATCCATTATTAATAAATAATAAAATAAATCCTTCAAATTAATCAATTTATTCTTCCATGTAATTAATTTTTAATTAAATGAAATAATAGATAATTAAATATGCATAAAATATTATTAAAATTAATTGATTTCATATTTATAAGTATACTTTTATAGAATTTTTAAAATTTTTCAAAATTAAAAAATTTCTAAAATATCACAAATATTAAAATTTATAAAAGTTTTTATTTTGTTTTTTTAAAATATTTTTTAAAATGATTTAATCGAATTTGACTGAAATTTCACCAAATATAGATTGATTTAAAAAATTGTTAAATTAATAAAATAATCATAATATATTTTTCATAATTTTTTATTCTGAAATTATGTTTAAATTTAATTTATTATTCATTAACCAAAATTGCAAAAAAATAGATTTTTTTGGATTGTGCTAAACATTTTTATCATTCAGCAATTAACAATGATAATATATAAAAAATTTTTGAAATTTATTATTTCTTTATTAATAAATTTTTTTATTTATCATTATTAAAAATAAATATTTTTCTACTTATAAATTTATAGAAAAAATTACCTATTTATTATAATTCTAATTTCTTTAAGAAATAAAATCTATTTTAAAAAAAAAATTAATTAATTTTATAAAATCTTTATATTTTTTAATATAATCATTTTTAATAAATTTTAAATTTAAATATTATTTTGTTCCATTTCCAACCAATCATTCCATGAATCTTTTTCATTTATAATTTGTTATAGAATTTTAGAATAATAAACATTTCAATCAAACCTTGTTTATATGATTCCAAACGTATTTGTATAAGAACTTTTAAAAAAATCATTACACGCAAACTTGTTCTAAAACAATGAAGTAAGTTTTTCTCTTACAGTCCATACCAATGAGTGTTTTTGGATCAGGTGCAAATAATAATATGCTTTAACAATTGCATTTTCAATATATATTTGCATTGAAAATTAAAAATAAATGTAAAAAATTTTATTAGCCTGAATAAATATAATATTTAAAATTTCATAAGTTGTATAAAAATAATATTTTTATTTAATTTATTCAAAAAAAAATAATTTGCAGATATTAAAAATTATATTATAATATTATAATTATCAATTTTGCCTTGAATAAATATAATATTTTAAAATTTCATAAGTTGTATAAAAATAATATTTTTATTTAATTTATTCAAAAAAAAATAATTTGCAGTTATTAAATATTATATTATAATATTATAATTATCAATTTTGCCTTGAATAAATATAATATTTTAAAATTTCATAAGTTGTATAAAAATTATATTTTTATTTAATTTATTCAAAAAATAATAATTTGCAGTTATTAAAAATTATATTATAATATTATAATTATCAATTTTGCCTTATTCTATGACCTTTCTGTTAAGAGAGTTAAGGATTCCGAATAGTTCAAATTTTTCTCTCCAAATTTTTATATAATATACGCTTATGTCGGCAAAAAACTCTCGTTTTTGCTGCTCGATTTGCTGCGATGATTTACTATTAATTCATTTAATTAATTGGAGAATGTGAAAAGATGGATAACTTATTAATTTAATTTAATAAAACAGAATTCTTACATATAAATTATTTTTTAATTTGATATTTTTTCATAAATTTTCACATAATATTCGAACATTTATAAAAATATTTCTTGTATTAATAATAAGGTAAATAATAAGTTTATATTATGAATATTTAAAACTTTCCAATAGAAATTTATTGATATTTTTTTATTAAAATAAAAATTTTCAAAAATAGAATTTTTTAAATATATGTAAATCTAATATTATTAAAATAAATTTATCTAATTTTTAGTCATTATTTTAATATTAAAATATTTTTACACATTCAATTTTAGAAATTCCTTCGTTTTTTAATTATGTATTTAATTGAAAAATATTTAAGGACAAATATTTTTGAAAATCTTAAGATATCTTAAATGAAAATCTATAGAAATATTCCTTTAGTGAACTTCTACGTTATTAATTAAGTTGAATGAAGATATATTTTATTATATTTTGATAATATTGTAACTAAAAATTTTATTTAGAATTTTTATTGAATAATTTTAAAAAAATTATAAATTTAATTAAAACTTTTTTTTATAAAATATTTCTCGAAAATTTTTTATTTTATATAAATCTATTTTATACATTACATTATATAATATTAAATTTTTTAAATTTTATGCATCGCAAACAATTGCACAAGTATTTAAAATAACCCAAAATAGCTGTTTATTATAAGTTTGAATTTTCCTGGTTAATACATTAGCATTTCCTTTAAATTTTAAATGTTATTATGAGATGATATTTGATACATTTTTTTCTAATTTGGACAATTCTTCTAATTAATTTTTGTCTTCCATCGAACTTTTTTAAAATATCTATGTGATACGCAGTCCCAATTATTGCAAAGCATACCATGATCATATTCTTTTGTTTTTTTTTTAAATTAAAAAAGATAGACAATACATTATTAATTTTATCCTTTAAAATATATTTCGTCTAAATTTCGAATTTATTGTTAATAATAAATAATTTTTTTTAATTTTAAAATAATGGAATTAAATTACGATGAATTATCAGATTGTTTGATCTTTTTTTTAAATCTGTTATTTTTATTGGCACAAATTTTTTTTTAAATCCAATTTAATTTTGATTAGATTTTCATAGAAAATTTTTTACTAATTAACGAAACTTTAATTTTAATATTTGTGCCTATATTGGATTACTTTTTTCAATTCTAGTCTGAAATTATACTAATTGATTAAATTATTTTTATTATTTTAATAATTTAAATTTAATTTTTTTAAAATTTTTTTAATATTTTCTTTTTTATTATTTTTAATTCCCCATTTTTATTTCAATTTTGTTTGCAATTTCGACTTCATTATGATTTATGACGTACACTTCTATAAATAGTACATCTGAGTTTTAACCTAGGTTGAGTCATAAAAATCTTGTATATTTAAAATAAATACCTTTTATATCCTGTTTAATTTATGAAAATAATTTACCTTCTAAGATAATGTGTATTAATTTTTAAATAAATAATTATTTTTTTTTCCTTTTTGCACAAAATTTCATTAATTAATTTTTTAATTATTCTTTATCTATTTTATGAATATAATAGTTTAAATTTAATTTATTGTTGATTTGTATTTTTATATATCATGAAAATTGGCATTTATTCGGTGTCGTCTTTTCCAATTCTAGGTTGAGTAATAAATTATAATTCTATAAAATTTTATTTTATCTACCTAAGCATAAAATTTAATTTAAAAAATTTTTATATAATTTAAATTATATATTTTTTTAAATCATGGAAAATTTTCAATATTTTATCATTATTTTCTTAATTCTTTACTTTAATTTTATTGCAATAATAATTTTTGATCGAAGATATTTCAAAAAATTTTGTCATATTGTAAAGGATGGGTGATGTTGGGCGAAGCCCAACATCCAACCCAAACATCCCAAAAACATTTCTTCCCAATTTCCAAATAAAATTCCAAAGATCCAAAGAGAAAGGGCCGACGCAATAAGCGAATAAAAGGGAAAACGCCGCATGATGAGAACATGGGCGGGAAGAGATAGCCAGGCAGAAAAGGCCTCCTATCCTTATCACTGCGAAAGGGCAGAGTAAAAGGTGAGAGCAAGCGGCCATTGTGAATGGACGCTTGGGCAAATCAATCATCGCACACATTAAGTGAAGGAAAACTTGACTCACTCACCCAAAAAGGGAAAATTGATGACTAAATAAATCCCCGACCGCAGTGGTGGGGAGGACCCTATTTAAGGATGAGGTGAGGTGAGGCAAGGCAGTCTCCCAGAGTCAGTCTCAGACTCAGTCTTCCCTGACCTGACTCAAACAAGTCAAAAATTGAGCGTGAATTCCAGCGAATTATTAAAAGCAAAATTGCTAAAAAAGCTATTCAACAACAACCCAAATCAATCATGTTCGTCCAACCACAAACAAAAGCAACAACAATGGCCGAATTGGTGCCGGAATTGGGCGAAATGCTTGGACAACAGCAATGTGCCAACAATGCAAACAAAATCGGGCGCGGAAGTAGCCAGTCGGAGGTTGCCGGAATGCATGCCGATGGAGGCCATTCTTTGGAGGTGGCCGTAATGCATGCCATTGAATGCCGCGGACTCCGAGGATTTGCTGGAAACACATTGGAACGAGCCGAGCGGATGGCCAAGTGCGGGGCACTGGTAAGTCCAGGGTTTTGTAACAAAAGTTTGAAAGATTGGGACGACCTGGTTCAAAGGTCAATAGCTAAAAATGGCGGAATTCACCCAATCAGGGAAACTCACCAAGAAAAGTCGCTACCCGGAATGGGGCGCCATCGGTTTAAACACCGCCCGGTCGAAGTGGGATCGGTGGGGCCTTACAACAAGGTACCGTTCGGGATCATTGATCGCCGTAAAACTCCAATCAAGTCTGAGAATGGTTTGGAACCATCCATTCACATGGAACGCCGAGAGGCCGGCGAGAATAAAGGTCAACGGCCAATGGCTGAGAACATGAAGAGTGCAGAAATGAAAGGAACCCGAATGGGAATTGAAATTGGCAATTATAAGGGAGTAAGCCACCCTGTCCCAATTCCCCACAAGAGCCCCAGCTCGAATAAAACCCATATGGGGAGAAGAATGAGCCGAGACGAAGTTGAAAGCCTGAGCTTTACTGAGATGGATTCAGAGAACAAATATGGCCAAAACCAAGGAGCAATCCTGAACAGAACGATTGTACGGCCGAAAGCTGAAGAAGGGGAAATGTGGCCAAACGAAGGGGTCGCCCTGAATAATACGAATTTACGGCCCAGAGCTGAAAATAAGCTGAATGAAAGCGAAAGCTTGAACTCCACAAGCTATCGACCGCAATCTAACCCATCGGGGAATCACCAACCCATCAGGGCAAGTTATGATCCATCGACAAATAATCTGGCGAACGGGGCCCAGGGACGCAGAAACTGTGCATTCGACCCATTTACTGGCAAAAAGGTAGCGCAAAACGTCCGAATGGATGAAGGGCGGGTAATGATGTCAAGATCAAGCTCAGATAATCAATCACGTCAAGATGATGATGAAAGCACGGGATTAAGCCTGAAAATACAATTAGCCATCGAAAGAGAAGCCATAGAACGAATGGTGACTCAACAAGTGAGAACAAGCCCAGGTCTGGAGGCGGGTAACCGTCAAGGACATGAGGTCGAACGGTGCCGGGGTTCAAATAAAACTGTGTCCCCGATCACCCAAATGGGATCAAAACACAAAGTTTTTACTATATATTCCTCTGAAAATAGTTTCAAATATTATACTAAAAATTTGGTCTGAAGCAAACGCTGGTGACAAGAATTATTAGCAATATTTTGGCGAAATTTTTTAATAAAAATTTATTTATTAAAAATAATAAGGATTATTTCATTCATTTTGATTAATATTTTAAAAAATTCTCTTTTTTAATTTTGAAATTTTTGGATTTTTTTTATATAAGATATTTATTTTATTATCTCATTACTTTCACAAGCATATAAACAGCCAGCAGCCTCAAATTCATATTCGGCAGCATTTCCCGGAAAATTATCCTTGCATTTGTTAATCTTTTATAATATACGATGAATGCAGCTATATATTTTTGAAACCAAAATTTTAATTTTATAATTTCATTTTTTTATTTTAATTTTATAAAATTTTTTTATTTTTTATATATATTTTTTATCATTAATTATAATAAATTTATCTAAAATATTTAAATAATCACAAATGATTTAACTAATAGGAAAATTATGATAATTTACTTTACCATAGGTGATTTTATTTAAGCTATAAATTTCAACACAATTTCAACACATTTCTAATGTAATAAAATTACTAATTCTCTCTTGAATGCTAGTATTTATTAGTAAAATAATAAAATTATTTATTTTATTATTCATCTACTATACAATATTAGATAACAATTAATCTTTAATTTATTAAATAAATTTATTTAAATATCAATTAATACTTTTCTGCCAACTGGATACTTTCAAAAATATTTTTTCTCTCCTCTATCAATCTATTAATTTAATTGGAGAAATGTTGATAAAAATTAATGATTAATGCAATCATTTTTATTTGATAATATTTATGGATTGCTTTGTTAGTTTTTCTCATTTATTTTATAATTAATTATTAAGAAATGAAAAAAAAGTTAGAATTTTTATATTGCTATTATATTTATTACGGAATTTCAAATTCATATTATATACAGACACCCGACCACGAACCAAGTAAGAATAAAAGAGTGCCTAAAACCAGTGCTATATTCTTTCTGGATAAACATATTTTTTATAATTTTTTTTTGTTTATTATTTCGCTTTATGTATATTGTAATTTAATTTTATATCTTAGCCATTCTTAAAGATAGAATTCGATACACTAAATTTTTTATATAAATTTATTTTTTTATTATTTTAATAAAATTATATTTTTATTTTCTTTGAAAATATCATTCTTTATATCTAGCGTAAATTTAATTTTATTATTTTTATTATTTAATTTTCAATTGACTTTTTAAAATTATTTTTTCAGTAGAAATTCAAGTTGGTTTATATGAAATGCCATATCTAATGTTGATCAATTTCATCGGGATATGGTGATTTAATATATAAATGTGTTATAAAATTAATTCAATATTTTTTTTATTATTAGAAAATTGCTTAAAGTAGTCATTCAAGCAATATGCAACAAACGCCATATGTAATATTATTTTTTTTTTTTGATGTACTTTTAATAAACAAATTTTAAATTTTTTTGATCATATTTTATTGGAATTAGAAAAAATTTTATTCTAATTAATATCCTGTTTGAACAAAGAGGAACGTGATATCAGAAAAATTTTTGAAATTATTTATAAATTTAATTAATTTTATTATGTTTAATAAATTTGTGCTTTATATGGATTTCATTAAATTAAGTATATTCCTCCAATTAAATATATAATTTTTCGAGAATTTAAATTATTTTTAGCATGGATTTTTCGTTTTAATTTTTTTTATTAGTTATTTCCATAAAAATGATTTATACTTAAATTGAACATGTCAAATACTGGAAGTCATTATCAAAATTAAGGCTTTTCAGCAAATAAAATTGTTGCAGCTTTTTTTCCCCGATTTTCAATATCATATACTGAATTTTTTAAAATTATTATTTACATAAAATTAAGGAGGAAAGGCGGAAGAAGAGACATTTCTACTTCTATGCGCTCTAGGACTTTTAATACCTGGGTTTAATATTTATGTAAATATTTTAATATATTTATTGAATTTTTTTCCATACAATTTTTACTCAATTATAAATTTTGTAGAATTAAATATTAAAAAAATTTTCGCTATATTGTTCTTCATAAAAAATATTATCAACAATTTATTTTTTTTTTAATAAATAAATCGTAAAACCACTTTTTAAAAAGAATACAAAATAATATTTAATTCTTAAATATTTTAAGGATTAAAAAAATTAATTAAATTTTTTTCATGTTTATAAATTTGGATATAATTTATTTTTTAATTATTTATTTTTTATGAAATAATTCCTTATCAAATAAAATAATGCATAGCGGCATCACGACGTTCGTGTTATATTTATTTCCCATCAGCATCATTTAGATATAAATCAGACATTTTTTGAAATTTCTTTGCCTTCTAATGCTGCTCCTCAGCATCAGCTTAAATATATATTTTTTCAATTATTTACAAATAATTTTTTAATCAAAAACATTAGTTTTATTAAAATTTTAAATCTATTATTCATTGAATAATAAAAATAAAATATATATTTACTTTTTTTGCAAAGCACGCAAAGTAAGCCAAACTTCTGCAAAACTTTGTTATTTTGTCCTGAGACATTTCATTCATTTTATTCAATTTTCTTTTCTATTTAAAAACATTTTATTTTATTTCATTATAAATTCTTTTAATTATTCCTCATGTTTTAAATCATTAATCCATATTACATATTCTTGACAATTCAGATCCATAATCGGTAGCAAAATTGATTTTAATTAATTTTAATTTAAATTAAATATTTTATTTTATTTAAACCGATTATTTAATTCTTTAATAAAAGAAAGATATTTATGCAATATATGTTCTTCATACACGGATAATGTAAGTATTTCCAAATTCTTTTCGATATTAAAATTCCGATCCTGCATTTAAATATAATGACGAGAAAACTGATAATTACGCTCATCTGTTTTTTAGCATGGTGCATTAATTTTGCTAAATATTTTAATTACCCATAATATGATATTTCCGGATATGAGAAATTATCGCTTTAATAAAATCATTGTTTATTTTTTATTAATACATATCATAAAAATTTTTTAATCGTTTTATCAAATTAATAGCTTTTATTCCACAATAAATTATATAATCTTAAATAGATAGCAATTTATTTATCAAATAATAGTTGCTTTTATTAATTTAATAATTGCTCTTCTTTTTAAAATTTTTTAATCTTTATTTTAGATTTTAATTAAACAAATACTTTTTTATTACAAAATTTTTATAATATTTCTTTTTCAATTTTATTATTTTTTATTTTAAAATTTTTTTCTATATTTTTTAAATCTTTAAATTCAATTGGGAAATCGAATTTACTAATTTCGATAGAGCATGTGTAAAATAATATTTAATATTTATAATTTTTATTTCCTTCTTTATTTAATAAATTTTAAAATCTTTTCTTCTAATTTCTATTAATAAAATTATTACAAAAAAAATTTCTGTTAATGTGAATAAAAAAATTTATCATTGAATATTAATTCTCACACAGTATTATATATCCATATTCCATATATTTACCTAGAATTTATCACATAATTTAAATTATAAATCCAAAAAAATTATCCATATTCAAAAGTTAACTTAAAGAAATATTATTTTCCATTAGCAAAATTCTTTTCATCTCATACGAATAATATTCGTAAAATATTAGATAAATTTAATATCAATATTGTGATTTTGCCAGTTTTATAATAAAAATTATTAAATATTTTTACATAAAATAAGGATAAAATGGTCCAAAAAAATATAATATTGTTCCCATAACTCTTCCATATGATGTTAAACACAGAGAATTATATATAATATTCTTTTATAAAGTGTTTAGATTTTTTTTTAATTTTAAAAAATAAAAATTAAAAAGCTCTCTTTAAATACGTTGGAATAAATGTAAAGACATAGAATATATTTTATAAAAGTTTATTTTTTATTATAATTTCAAAAGGTTCATTATCATAAATTTTGTGAATTACTGCTTTTGCAAGTACAATTGTTACTATACTAAAGCCAAACATGCACCACATAAAATGATTTTTAAAATAATATTTAGATTGATAAATATAGAATTGTTGAGTGATTCATTTTGATGATAATGATTAAATTATAAAAAGCATGTTAAGATAAATAAACTTTTTTTCATATATATTATTTTGTTTTCTTTTTTTGATTAAATATTCATTTTTTTATATATTCATTTTAAGAAAAAATTATCAAAAATATTTTTAGTCTATAAAATATTTAAGATGAATTTAAAATTTTTTAAAAATTTTAATCCATTAATAAATTTATTTTAATTGTTTGTTCTAATTATTTTATGCAATATTATTTTCACTAAATAATAAAATTTTTATTTTTTAATAAAAATATCATTTAAAAAAAATATAAAAAGATCCAATTATATTGATTTTTTTGAAAAAATTTCTATTAAATTTTTTTTTAAATAATTCATTCTTATTTAAATTTCTAATTATCTTAAAAAATAATAGATTTTTAAATGATTTTATCATAGATTAATCGACAGAATGATTTATTTCCCATGGATAAATTTCGAAATCTAATCGAGATATTTAATTTTTATTTAAAAAATAAATAAAAAAATTTTAAGTTAATTATTAAATAACAGATTATTATATCATGTTCAATATATGCAATTATTAAATTTATCATAAGTTTTTTTCAAATAATTCAACCATGAAATGTTTTTAGTTAGATCAAATAATTCAGTAAAATATGGCCACTATTGCGGCATGAAAATTTCAGATTTTTAATAATTTTAAAATTATTATTTTAAATTTTTTTTTTAATAAAATTTGATTATTTTTCTTAAAGCTCTTATTTTGCAAAATTCTAATCATCTTTTTATAATGTTTTTTTTCATAAAAAATAACTCATTGTATCATTTTTTGGGTATTATTTTCAATGCCATTTTGTTATGTTTAAAGGCTAAAATTGAAAATTTTATTTGAATTTTCTAAAAATTCTAATAATTAATATATACATTTTAAATGAGTTATGGCCAAGAAATTTCGATGGATTACCAAATTTATATGCAAATAATTAAACCCAGAAAAAATAAGGAGAAAATTAATTTGAATAATCAGTCTATTAATTTATTTGTAGGAATTTGCTGATTAAATTTTTAAAATTATAAAATTTTTTTTCATTTAATATTTATAAGAAAATTTTTAAAAATATTCTAAATTATAAAATTTATTATTTTTGTATTGATGCATAATGATTTTAAAATTTTTTGTTTTGTAAGTTTCAAAATTATAGAGTCTATTATATTGATAGATAAAGTAAAAGACTTTCATTATTGCCAGCATTTTTAATTTGTTTATAAAATTTTATTAATACTTATTATCTTATAATATTTTTTATAATATGTATACCTTAAAAAATATTTAAGGAAAAATTTCATTATTTATTTATCACACATTTAAATAAATTTTATTCCTTTTTTCTCAATAATTAATTTTATTCATTTTGATAAAAATTATTTAGAGAACTTTTTACAATTTTTTAATTAACATTTACTTAATTCTTTTATTTCTTTTTTGTTAATTTTTAAACAAATTAGCGTTATATGGTTTTTTTAATGATATTATTAAATTTCAATTCAATCTTGATATTAAATGGAAAGACCTCGGTTGTGACTGGAAGAGGTGTTATAGGAGAAAATTTCTCAACCAAAAATGCAGGCATTTGTTTAAAAACTGTTTTTTGATAAAATATGTAAAATTTTTAAAAAAAAATATTTTGCCTTTTTTTTAAATAAACTTAAATTCTTTTTTATCCTTTTATGAAATATATAATTAAAATGAGTTCTTCTTGAAATTTTTTTCTATATTATTTAATTTATAATTATTGCAATGGATAATAAACATTCAAATTATTGTAGAAATTGTTTTGTAAAGAAAATGCAATTTTTATCTATAACCCAATTTTTTGGATCATTAATATTATGATCTCTGAAGTTATCAATTTTATTTCAAATTTAAGATATGTAATTTTTTGTGTTGACTTTTGAATTAATTCTATGCAATAAAAAGAATTATTTCCTTTATTAAATTTTTATTTATTGCTTTTAAAATATTATTTTACTTTAAATTTAGAATTAAATAATTAATCAAATATTTTTTTGTTAAAAAATATGTAAATTATAATATCACTAATAAATAATAAAATATTTGTCATTTTCTATTTAATCTAATGGATTTTCTCAGTATTATGCTGGCATAATGTGGTTCTACAAATTTTCTTGACATGCCAAGGAGGACTTCTTCAAATAATTAAAATTATTGGGCCAAAAAATTGATATATATATGCATTTTCTTAAACATCATTATCACATAATTTCGCTCGGATATCTAGCGCTATTAAAAATAATATTCCAAATTTTTCAATAAAATTTATGTTTCATTTAAATTTATTAATTTTTCTTGAAAAAACCATTTTAGCAATAAAACATTTTTGGATATTTACAAATGTATATATTTATATTCCTTCAATTTTTACATCAATTTTATTATTTTAATTTAATAAATACATGTTTTTTTTCTGATATTATAATATTTTTACAATTTATTTTTGAAATAAATATTAATTTAGTTTTAAATGATATTATAATAGTTGAAGTCTAATATTAATTGTTCCGTTCAAGTTCCCATCCAAATATCCTTTTTTTCCAATTCAACAACCCTTTGGATTTTATTCACAATGGGGAAAATTTTCTTGGGAATTCACATTTTTTTTAATTTTATTTCAAATTTATTTTAATAATTTTTCTTTTTTTCCAGCTGGACACAATAATGTTGAATTTTTAGAATTGTTTTGCATGCGTTAGGATTCTTAAAAATTTTAATTTTAAGTATATTTTGTTAAATTATACAATTATTATAAATTATTTATTAAATTTTAAACATAGCACATGAAATTAAAATTTTTAATAATATTTATATTTTGATAATTTTAAATTATAATTAAATTTTTTAAATAGAAATTTATTAAATTATGATAATAATAATCATAAATTTTAAAATATTTATTTAAAAAATTTTTCTTTATATGCTTTTTTAATTTTAAATAAGAAAAAATTATATATTTTAATTTGATTAAGCAAATTTCCTTTACTAAAAATATATTTTATTACACATAAATCATTATTTATTAACATTTTTTATTACATTTTATCTAATTATTTCAAAATTAATTAATTATATTAATATTATTAAGACATTTCAAGAATAATAATTTTAGAATATTTAATTCTTATGTAAATATGTAATTTTAAAAATAAAATTTTTATAGACCATTTCATCTATAATTTTATTTGTCAAAATGTATTTTTAATTTATATAATTTTGAAAAAAAAATTCAAAATTTTCAGCTTTTAACATTTATTCCTTTCGGTTTTGGATGTTTTTTTTAAATTTTTGATATTTTATTTATCATATTTAAAAGTTTATACTATTCTTATTAATTTATATTTAAATATTTCATTTAAAAAATATCATAAACAATATATTTTATATAGCCTACTCTTCTTCTTCTGCGTTGGCCAAATGGCGGCTACTCTTCCGTGCGAAGGCCAAATTTCTTAATTTTTTTGAATTTAATACAATTTTCTTCATTACAAAATTTTCTATATTATTTATTTAATTTCTTATAATTCTCTACTCTATTTATTTTAAAATTCTTCCTTGTAATTCCTTAGTAGGAATTAATTTCTTGGAATATTATCTCAGCTTATTCTTTAATGTAGTCATTTATTTTTTTATAATTTTTAATTTTAATTGTGTTGATTCTGTAAATATCTTTAAGAAAAAAAAAACAATTGATAATTCAAAATTTTTTATAAAAATAAATTTTGATTTATTTTATTGAAATTTTATTCAATGTAGATTTTATTTTATTAATTGGCATCCTCTTTTTTTATTTCACCTCGTCCAAATTGACTCACTTCTATATGTGAGAAAATTTATATTTTTTAATTTTTTTTTTAATAATTTTTGTTTTAATCAGGTTATTTAATTATAAAATTAAATTTATATAAAACTAACTAATTATTTAATATTTACATTTTATCTGAGATAAAGAATTTCAATTAAAGTTCATTTATGATAATTTTATTTAATATTTTTTGACTTTTTTTTTATATTATTAAAATTTTAAATTTATTATATTAAAAAATTTTCTTAAATTCTGACATTCAGCTCTAACATTTTTTTAAATAAGCTTTAATTAAATTTTAATATTCTTTTTTTTTTTAATTTACTTAAACTAATTCATATTAAATATTATGATATTAGAAATAACGTAGAAATTTTTATTTATGCTCTCAATTCCAAATCCATTGTGAATTGATACTGGCTATGATTCTAGGTATATCTTTAATTTTTATACAATTTTATATTTATTTATATAGTAATTAAAATTTTTATTTTTTGTAACTAATTTGAATTTCATTGATATAAATTTTAAAATTTTTTAGCAGTACTGACAAGACTCAACATTTTATTATTTTTCAACTATTGATTAAAAATCTATATTATTAACGATTCAAAATTTGAAATCAAATTTTTCAAATTTTATTTCGGTGTTGATGTTTAAGCACATATAGACATCATTTAACCAAAAACCAATTCCGGACCACATTTGCCTTCAATTTCATTTGGTGATAATCCAAAGTATCTCCTCTTGCTTAAATACATTAGTTATCATCATATATTTATTAAATTCTTAAAGCAATATTTTTAATATATAAAAAAAAAAATTTTATTATTAAAAAACTTATGATTTTATTATCAATTTTATTTTCTTTTTATTATTTATGATTTTTTGTGTATATATAAGATATGCATATCATGATATAATTCTTATTAATTTTTGTGGAAGATAAAACCATATTTTTATTTTTATTTTATTATGCCAAAATTTTATGGATATTTAAATGAATTATTTCATGTTCAATTCGAAAAAAAAAGAATTTATATTACATCATGAATTCCATTAAGGGTTTATAAGTATAATTTTATTAGAATTTTTCCCTTATTTAACTTATTTTTATAATTGATTTATTTCTAAAAAACCGTGAGTTTAACCATTCCACATTCCGACAGGGATCTTTCAGTTGTAAATATAATTTATAAATTTCAAACAATTTCTATATTTTTAAATATATAATCATATATAGGATATCAATGATACCATTGTTCATATTTAACTAATTTAGATTTAAAATTTAAAAAATATGTAATCTGTGGAATAAATATTATTTTTTGCATAAAAATTTCTTGGTTAAATAAAAATATATAAAAAAATTTAAAAAAGAAAAATTAATTTATAGAAAAATGTTTATTTGATTCAATAAATAATGATCAATTTTTCTTCTGTTAATAATGGAAATATGGCGGCAGTTATATGTAATCATTGCATTTAATAAAAAAATCTTTTGAAATAATATTGATTTTATGTTATTCTTTATAATTCAATTTATTCAAGTATTATGATCAATTTTTGCATTTATGTTGACCCCATTATTTAAAATTTAAATTCTTTATAAAAATTAATGATTAATAAATAGAAAAATATATAATTTTATATATATATTTAATCAATTTTTACTGATATTTTTTGATTAAAATATGAAAAATACTAGATTTATTTTCAAAGAAATTTTATACTCATTTTAATAGATTTTAATAAAATTTATAATTAATTTTTTTTCTTTTTATTTATTAATCTTATATATATTGTTAAAAAATTATGATTAATAGACTTTATAAAAATAATTTTATTTTACAAATTTTTTATATAAATTTTTGATGTTAATTTTCATTTTTTAATCAATTTTTTTTTATATAATTTCCATCTTCTTCAAAATAATTTTATCCATTCTAAAATTTCTTTTATAAAATTTTTAAAATAGTTATTTAAAATTAAAATATTTTTTATTTATATTATCATTTCTTTCTATTCTTATATGGCTATTTTGTTTATTAAATTTTCCTTTCATTAATTTATTATTAATTAATGGAAAAATTAATTTTTTTATCTTTACTACTTGAATTTTAGTTTTGAAATTTTTTCTAAATCAAATATTTTTCTCATGATTTTGAACATATTAAATGATTTATATGAATAAGAAAATATTTCAATTCTTTGAATTATTAATTTAAAAAAAAAATTTTTAAATTAATTTCTTAAAAATTTTTTATTTTAATAAATTATATACATTTTTTCTCATTTTTATCTTATATATTCCTCAAAGCTTAAAAATAAAAAAAATGAAATAATTTTTTTTTATTTAATTTTAATATATTCATTTAATATTTAGAGTTATTTATATAAAATAAAAATTATCAAAAATTTTTTTAATATAGAAATTTTATTTTGTGTTTTGAAATAAATATATGTAACGAAGAAAATTAATGTTATTATTTTGTTCAGTATACTATTAATAACTATAGAATGAATTTTCAAATTTAACTTTTCTAAGGAATTTTTAAAATTTTTCGTAATTAAAATAAAAAAAGAGAATAATATAATTACATTTTATTAAAGATAAATAAAATAAAAAATATATCATAATTTTATTACTTGACTAAATTTTACATAATAATTGATTCTTTTCACATATTCACAAATTCACAATTTATTAAAATTATTTTGGTTATATGTTTATTTTAATTATATATGTAGTTGTACATATCAAGAATTAGTTTCGTTTATTTATTTAACATTATAAAATAATTCATTAGTTAATGATTCTATTTTAATTAATTAAAATGATCATACTATTCAAAATTCTGTATTACTGATTTAATAATTTTTTCATTTAAAATAATTTAGTCGAGATAATAATATAAATAAAAAAGTTCAGAATTTATAGACCTTCACATTCTATAAAGTGGGACAATATATATAATTTTGAACCAATTAATTAATAATTTTATAATTTGTTATAATTTTTTAAAATTTATCTTTATTTATTTCCAATAAATTTAGTTTACATAGATTAATTTGGCAAATATTTATTATTCTATATTTTTATATATTTCTTTAATTTCTAGATCATATATAATAAAAATTTCTATTCAATATGAGAATGAAATTTTAATAATTTATTAATTAATTTAATTTCAATAATTTTTGGATAATTCACATATATAAATTAAGACTTTTAAAATTATATAATAAATAAATTAAAATAGTTTTATATTTTAAATGTTTTAATTTTTGATTTTTTTAAATATTTTAACTATATAAAAATTATTTTTTAATTTTATTTCAGAGTAATTATATTGACAAAATGAAAAAATAATTAATATTTATTTTAATTTGCTATTTAATTTTTGCCATTTTTTTATAAAATTTATCCAGAAATTTTTGTGAAATCAAGCATACAACCAATTTTTACATTTATAATAATTATTTCATTTTAAAGAATTTAAATTAGCAGCAGTATCTTGAATCCTATTTGAAATTACTGTTATATATATATTCATTCATAATATATATTTTAATTTTCTCTCAGTAAATAATAATATTTTAAAAGTAAAAAATTTTAACAGAACATTTTTTAATTTTTATTTTTTGCTTATATGAAATAATAAATTATTTTTGAATAATTTTTTTTAAATTCATTTCTTTTATTTTTAATTTTTTATATATTATATAAATTTATATTCTTTTAATTTCATTTTTCTAATTTATTATATTTTCCTGAATTTATTTTACGAATAATATATGATTCTTAATGTAGGATAAATATAATTAATAGAAGTATTATATTTTCTAAAATTTATTATTTACATTTTCGACCCAAGTTTAATTATGAATTAATTTTTATATTATTAAAGTATTTTTATTAAATGTAATTTTTTAATTAAATTTATGATTACTATTGTTATTGTGCAATGAACAACCAGAAAATCAAGGAGGTTCATTGTGAATTTGTGATCTTTCTTTGTTATTAGCCAAAAAAATTCATAAATTTCTTTTTTATTTTATATTTATTATGAATTAAGATTAATAATTAATTTTAATAAAGTTTTTAAATGGTTTATTAGAAATAATCGATTTTAATATTTTAAAACATTCCTAATGTGTATATATTTTCCGAATATTAAAAAATGACATGCATATTCAAAATGACATTGAACGGAACTTCCATCGGCCTTATCCAATTGACTTTCGGATCTGAGCTTTTGATATTTTATTTTATATTTCAATAATTTCAATAATTTCTATTTTTTTTATTTTATTTTAAATAAAATAATTTCAAAATTCTTTTAGCTAAATAAGCCTTTCAAAAATTTTGTTATTAATGATTATAAGATAAATTGGGGTAATAATATTATATAAAAAATAGAACATTGCTTAAAAATTTTACATCAAATATTTATAATTTTTAAGATTTTTATTATATTTCTTAAATGAATTATAAAAATTATTTAATTAATTCATAATTTATTCTTTAATTTAAATTTTGTAATATAATTTTTTCATTAGAATCTATTCGATAAAATATGAATAATATATATTTTATTTCTTATTTTTCAAATGAATTTAAATTATTTACCCTTTTTTTATTTGAATTATATTTAAAAAAGTTCTTTTTTTTTATTTTTTCCCATTTTGATCAATTAATATTTATTCAAAATACTTATTTATTTCTTTCATTAATTTATAAAATTTTAGTCAAATATTAAAAGTATCAAAATCTATAGTAAATTTTTTATTTGCATTTTTTTATATATTTCTATCGAATTAATTCTAGTAGAATAATAACCAACACTCAATTTGATTAAAAAAATAATTGATATTTTTTCAACAATAATTCTAAGATTTATATAAAAAAATCTTCATAAAAAATTTAACAATATTAACAAAAATAAAATCATAATATACTCTGAGAGTAAAATATTTTATAATTTTTTCATTTGTATTATTTTTCAAATTTTCTTTATTTTTAATTAAATTCCATATTTCTTTTCAAATCAATACTTTCTCTTTCCTCAATTATTTAATATTATACTTAGATTTTATAGATATAGTAAATATATTTTATAATTTATAGAAATATATTTAAAAAATATATTTGTTTTTTTTAAACAAATATTTTATCCGTATTAAAGTGTTATATCTAAATTTCATAATAAATGATTCTGCTATAATATTTAATTTTTAAATCATTTTTTATTAGAATTTTTTAAATGCTTTTAAAAATATTTTTTTATTTTTTTTAAATTTATTTAATTTCAAAACATTTTTATAAGATATAATTCATTTTAATTTTATTAATTTAAAATTTTTTGATTTTTACTGAATATACCAATTTTAAATATTTAAAATGCTTTTATTATATTTATAATTAAATCCAATATATGATTAAATTTATATTTTTTTTAATAAAATTTATTAAAAAAATTCAAATTTCTCTATAAATAATAAATTAAAATTATTTATATTTATCGTGTTTTAATCAATATAAGATATATACAAATAAGTACAAGTACAAATTGCTAGATCAAGAAAATAAATATTTTACTTTTGATTTGGAAAATATTATTTATTAATTTTCAAATAAGAATTTTTTACTTTCTCAAATATATATCATTGCTTATTATTCATCGAGATATTGTATCGGTAATGAAAGAATTTCTAAAATAAAAGCGATGTAAAAAATCGAATTATGATCAATGATATTATTTTATATTCCGCTTCCATTATGATTTTATATTATTGATTGGCTTTAAAATATAAATGAAATATAAATGCATTTAAAAAATTACTTAATCAGGTGATGTTTTTTCAAACCATTCTCATCAACATAGCAAATAAATTTCATTCATTTCTTTGTTAATATTATTTAAAATATGTAAATAAATATTCTTTATTCAAATATTTTTTTGATGATTATTGGCTTTTATTTATCTCGAATATTATAGAAATAAAATAATTTTAAAATTACTTCATCTAGAAATTTTATTTAATTTTTTTAATTTAACATTAATTAAGTGTTACTATATTCACATAAAATTTTAATAACAATTAGTTGCAATTCCCACTCTATGGCTGCCAAACAAAATAAATTAATTTTTAAAGATTAATTTATAATTTTATTTTTATATATAAAAAGAAATATAACTTTTGTTTGCTTTTTTAGCAAGCATTATCTAATTATTTATTCTTACAATAGAAATAGGAACATATATTCTTTTTATTTATCGTGAAGCATTTTTTAATGAAATGTATTGTTGCTAGGATGGCTAGTTCGATTATAAATTTTTCAAATTAAATTGTTCCTAAATTTTTTAAAGCTAAAATTATAACATTTGGTTTATTTTTATTTTTCATATGTAAAAATTTCATAATCTTTTCTGATACCATCTTCTTATTAAGCATTTAATATTTTTTTATATTTATTCAAAATCAAATAATTTATTATATAATAGCAATAAAAAAATAAAATTTAAAGAGTAAAATATTTTCATAATTTTTATTATTAAAGATATAAATATAGAGAAAATGAAAAAAGACATAAATTTTTTTTACGATTCGATTTATTTATAGAAAAATTTTTTTTAATTTTCTTTAAATTAATGTGAAAAAATTCATAGAAATATTTTTAAACAAATTTATTTTTCAAATATTTAATCAGAGTTAATTAAATATATTAATTATATAATATTAAATATTTGTTTTATTATAAAATAAGATTTATTTTAAAGCAAAAAACAGGTCTCCTAACAATACTCGCATGTTCTGTTAGGAAAATGCAAATTCACATCTGTTAAGAATTTTATTTTTTTTTGGCTTTGTTGATGGACAATTGGGCAGATCTGTGAAATTTATTTTTAAAATCAATTCTAAATAAATTCTTTAAAGTATTTGATTAATATTTTAATTTTTAAATTTTTTTTTTATTTATTTTTTTATTTTTATTTATTAAAACTAGTTTGCTTCAGAAAATATTTTTTTATGAAATTTTATTATCTCTTTATGGAAAAATTATTTTTTTAATTGATAAAATATAAATTTATGTTTTTAATTTCATATTTATTTTTATAACATTTTTTCTATTAATTATAATTTGATTCGGTTAAGAAATACCAAGAAATGAGTTATTTATTTTTTATATTCATCATAATATTTCACTGTAGATAAATTGGAATGAAAATAATTATACCTATTCTTCAGATTATAAATTTTTACATTTTCAGATCTATTAATATACCATAATTTTTAAAATATTAAATTCTATATATGTTATCATTTTTTATTTTCTTTTTTAAAATGAACAATTTTTAAAATTTATTTTCAATTAGTCAAATTCTAAGGAAGAATAACTATTTAATAATTTTTTTAATTTAATTTCTTTGAATAAGTTATATTTATTAATTTTAATTTGAATTTTTTTATTTTTCAATTATTCATATTTTTATCATTATTTATATAAAAATATATATAGATGAGCTAAATATTTTTTCATAATATATCCGTGCTTAATCAAATATTTATTATTAAAAATTTTACCAGATTTTTTGAGGCAGGACGCGTCAACTGTTTAACATCCATTCTTTGGTTGAATATTTCCGGGTTTAATTTAATATCTAATCATTTTTTCCTAAAAAGTTCATTAATAATTTATCTTTTCATATTTATTGATTCATTTAATAATAGTAAAATGATTTCGATCATATAAAATATAATTTATTTCTCGATGATTATTTAATTCTTCTTTAATTTTAAAAGAATTTTATAAAAATATCATTTATTTACAGTCTATTATTCAATTTTAAAATATATTATTTTAATTTTTCTACAAACTCTGATCCCAAAATTCATGATTGGATATTTCAATATATTAATGGCAATATTTTTATAAGAATATTTATTTTAATAATTTTAATCATTATTTCTTTTTTATAATTAATTTACAATTTATATAACATTTGTGATTTCCATCATTTTTAATTAGTAATAGTAATGAAGTGAAAAAATAAAATATCTATTAATTATTTTTTTAAACAATTTAAATAATATTTAATATGATTAAATTTATTTTTCTTCCTAATTATTCCTCTTGCACAATTTAGCAAATTTTTATCTGTCTTATTTTGATTTTTTTTAATAATCTTTTTATTATGCAGAAAAACCAATCCAAGAAAATTTGTTCTCTAGTTGAGTGCATTTCGGAATGCAGTTGTTACGTAATGATATAGTTGTTATTTTAATTTTATTTTAGATTTAAAATTTTTCCTGCCAAAATAAATTCTTTAATTTTATAAAAAAAATAAACACATCATAAATTATACATGGCATTCTGACAGACCAATATCTTAACCACGAAGCACATCAATTCTTGACCAAACATTCCTCACGACATTTAAACAACAATAATTATTATAATGTAAAAAAATATAATTTTATTTATAAAAGATTTTATGTACATTTTCCTATTTTGTTAAATTGAAATTTTTCTTTATAAATGAACTAATTTTATATTGTCTCCTTATGCAAATTCCTTTATAGTTCTTCTTTTGAATAAATGTTTTTCTATAATTTTCTATTATTAAAACATTTTTTTCTTTGAAAAAAATTATAGTTAGAGGTTTCAGATATTTTATCATAATCTCATTTTTAATTAGATTTGTCTTAATAATTTATTTTGATTTATTGAAATTTTTTATGAATTCCTTTGAATTTTTAGGTGTACTGATAATTTATTACGATTATTAATAAATAATAATATCATCCGGTTCATGTTACGAAATTTATATTACATATCGCCAATTTTCGCAAAGAAAACCTATTTTAAATTTGATTATAAATTCACATTTAAAAATTTTAAAAAATATTATTATTCTGAAATCTAGCCTTTCCATTACATATTAAACTATAGTAGATAATAAATTTGTAATTTATTTAAATTTTTCTATTTTGTGTAATTTTTTGATTTTATTTATTTTAATATTTTTTGTAATATTTATTCGTTAATCTATATAATATTATTATATATATCAGTTAAAAATATTTTATCATATAATAAATAATTCTAACAAATCGTGATTATTTTAATTTAATATTTTTTTGATTATAAAAAAATTTATTAAATAAAATTTTATTTAAAATTATTTTACAATTTTATAAAATTTTTTCCCAATAATTTTAACTCTATTTGTTTCTCTAAAAATAAAAAAACAATTTAATATTTTCTTGGTTATTTATATTTTTTAAAATTTTTTTCATTAATATCATTTTGTGTTATATCTTAAAAAAAGAACGAAAATTATATTCGTTTTTTGATTAGTACAGATATATATATATTTAAATTTTGGCTATATTCCAAGCAACAGTCTCTTATCACCGATATTTAACAAATAGTGTATCCGGAGAATTATTGATTAATTCTCCTGATTTTTGTTCCTAAAATTATTTCATTTTTAAATTAATTTATAAAATTATTTTTTATATTTTTTTGATTTATTAACATATCTTAACATTTTTTTATAATATTTATTACATTAGTCCAAAATATTTTTTTTTCTTAATTCTAAAATTAAATTATTTAATAAGCACATATCCATATTTATATTCCATTATTCAAAAACTTTAGACAAAATGAAAAATATATTTTCGTCATTCCTTTTTCAAAAATAATACATCGTATATTTGTAAAATTTTGGCTATTCATTACGTGGAATACAATCCAAAATTATTATTGCCAACGGACTTATTAAATTTGCAGCATAAAACACAAATATATTTAATAATTAACCGTATTTTTATGTTATTATAATCAATAAAATGAAATCTCCATATTTTTTCTTTAATATTCAATAATTTTTTCTAATAAAATTTCATAAATTAATTTTTTATTCCATTTTTAAAAGAGAGATTTTAAATTTTTAAAATTTTCATTAAATCTAAATGATAAGTTAAAATAATGCTGAATTCTTCTAAAATATAATATTTATTTTTAATTATTTACCCTTCTTTATATATATTAGAATTTTTTAATTATTTTATAAGTATAAAATTAAATGACATTCAATACAAGAAATTTATAAAATATAGAAAATTTTTGCAAAATATTATTTGATAATATTTTTATTCGTGGAAAAATATTTTTAATTATAATTTTTAATTTTTATTTTATAATAAAATTTTAATGCTTAAATTATTATTCTATAAAATTTTTAAAAATATTTTGTTGTAGATTTCTCATATGAAAATAACAAATTGCCAAATAATATTGCTTTCTAATTTTATATTTTTACAAAATATTTAATCTAATTCCGATTTATTTTTATTCTGCAAATTTTTCAGTCCAATTTATAAGAAATAAAATTATTAAAGTCTAGATTAATGAAAATTAAACAATAAAATATTTTAAAACAAAATGATTGAGCCGGTAGTGGTTTTGAGATCAGCATTTATCTCCTTCCAAATGAGGCCTTCTGACCTAAATAAAAAATTTTTTCCCTTATTTCAATGCTCATTTTTTTTTGTTTTTACCAAATTTTCTCCCTAATTATAAATAATAGAGAAGAGTATATAATTGGTGTCTTTATTGCATTTCTCAAAATTTGAGCTACCATTTTCTTTTAGAAAATAATGTGATTATTATTAATAAAAATTTCTATTTCAATCATCAGAAAATTAGTCATCATGCAATTTTCTATGCTCTCAAAGTTATTAACTTATAATATTGTAAATATTATTTATTTATTCTTTATAAAATTAAATTTTAAATATAAAAAATTATTTTAAATATAAGATTAATTATATTTAAAAATCTTGAAGAATTTAAAAAATTTTTCTTGTTTATATAAGAAAAAAATTCAAATTTTAATAATTAAAATCATAATCTTTTTATGGAAAATTAAATTTAATTTTTGAAATCCAACATAATAATTTTTGGTATTAAAACTTAAGTGATGAGAAATTTTTATTAATAGTTATAAGTTATTTTCCTTAATATTTTTAGATAAAATTCTCAAAATTATAAATTACCTAGGCATATTCTTTTCATTTATAAAAGTTTAAAGTCATTAAATATATTTTTTTATTTTTTTTTAATTTTAATTCATTTTTATTTTTTTTAATTTTACGAAATTTAATTAGCTGATTTAATTAAAAATATTATCCAGAATGCATCGATAGATTTTATTTCAGATATTCTCTTTCTTTTAATTTCCCCAGTAATTCAGACAATTATATAAAATTTTTTATTTTTTATTTAAAACTTTATATTTTATTTATATTTATTTTAATTTATATTTTAAATATTGTTTCATTTTGCTTTTATTTTAATTTTTAATATTTCTTCAATTGTTCATTGAAAACGTCTCGGTTTTGTTTCTTGCTAAAATCTTTATCAGAGCGATAGCAATTTTCAAATTCTTTGGGCATTGGTTTAGAATTTAAATCGATGGACCGTCATTATCTTAATTGTTTTTTTGGATAATTTGCAATCTCTTTTAAGATATCTTTTCAAATCGTCTTCATTAAAATTTATTAAATAATATATTCTATTTTTATTTTAATTTTTATAGCCATTAATTTGATCAGGTTTTTAAAATATTATCATTTTTCATATGAACTTTATTTTATTTTTATGATTTTTATATTCTTTTTTTTTTTAATTTTTATATAAATATATTATGCGAATATATAAATTTTTTATCATATCTCTAATTTATATATATTTTAAAATAATTAATTTTTTTGGTAAAATTTTATAAATTGACAATTTAAGAATTTTATGATATAAATTTTTACTTTTTTAACTTAAATAAATAAATTATAAAATCTTATTATTATTTCTTTTATATTTTATAATAATTATGATTAATCTGAAAAAATATTTATTTTAGCAATATATTATTCTAATGGCCAAAAATCATGCAGAGTTTATATTGAATCGTATATAATTATTTATTATTTTTAAGAAGAAATATATTTTTGGTAAATTTTTTAATTTAATTTACCTTTTTAAATTCGTATTCTATTTATAAATTAAAATAAATTTCTATTTTTTTCATAATATGAATTTTTTAAATTTTTTTAGCTTATTATTAATTTTTTAGATTAAAATATTATTATTTTTCTTTTCTAAATATTTTTATAAGAAAGTCTAATTTCATAATTTAAGATAACTCAGCGGCATTATTGACGATTTAATCGAATTCTATGTACTTCTTCGCAAAAAAATTAATAAGCCGTTTTTCATGGTATATTTGCCGTTTTTTCAGATGCTATTATTTCATCAGAAATTTTTTGTTTTAAAATTTTTCTTTTAATTGTATTTTTTTTTCTTTAGATTATTTTTTAATATATTTATATTTTACAATTATTCTTAATATAGTAATATCATATAAAAATTTCAAATTTCTTCTAAAATTTAAGGAATTTAATAAATTATTAAATAAACAAATATAAATTATTTCAATATTTTATGAGATATTACTATATGATATTTAATTTATTAAAATAAAAGATTTCAGCAATCCAGAATAATCAATTTTGATGGATTTTAAAGAAATACTTTTTTCTCTTATAAATTGAATATATCGAACTTTTTTTTATTATTATTATATTAATTTACATTAATTTTTTAATTATTATTTTCTAAGATATTTTCAAATATCTTTTATAAGATTTGGCTATTTTTTATTTTTCTAAAAATTCTATTCATTTTTAGTAAGTGTTTAATATTTTTTCTTATTAAATTGGATTTTTCGGCAAATTTTATTTTATTTTTTAATAGGTTTTTACTTTTTATTTGATTCACTTTAAATTTTCTTATATATACAGCTGATTTATATCTGCACTTTTTTGAATAATATTATTTTAAAATTTTAAGTCATTTTTAAATCATTTTGTTCTCGTCAAATTTTTAATTTATATTGGTTTTACCAAGCAAATAAAAAAAATTATTTTTTTAAATATACATTCAATGCATATATTTGTAAAAATTTTTTATTACGGTATTATTCTCATCACCACATTAATTCTAGAAAGTTTTATAATGCTATCAAAGATCCTTTCAACTAAAAATTATAGTCTTTAATCCTTCGAATAAGCTCCATTCTCTTGAGCATTTATTTTAGTATACAATATATATTCTCTATGATGTTTTTTTTATTGAATATATTTTTTTAATTTCTAAAATTAAATTTTTCGATTTATATAAAAGTATTTTAATAAATTTTAAAAATATTGATTATTTTCTTAAATTTTTATTTTCAATTTATCTTTTAAACTTTGTATAATTTTCTGAGAAAATGTAATTCTTTTTATTAAATAATAGAAATAAAAATTTTAAACATTTAACCCTTTATTTTTATATATTAATATCTTCTGAATATTTTACTGAAAATAAAATATAAATCATAATATTAATTCATGAAATTTATATTATTGCTTATTTTTAATTAAAAAGGTGCATTCCATATAGAGTAACAATGAAAAAATCTTATAATATATAATTCTATATAAGCAGCACATGTTGAGGATATATGTTCATTCATTTTTGTGCACCTATTTGATGTACTATTATAAATCTTTTTGCTTTCACGCTGTTCTTTTTAAAATAATTTTAAAAATATTTATTTTTTAAATTTTATGGATTTTTTTTTATTTACCATCGATTATCTTTCAAATATTTGAAATTTAATAATTAATAAAATTAATTATTTAAAATTTTTTATGTTGGAAATTTTCTAATTTACGATTTCTAGTGCATCGGATGTATCGCTGCCAAACAATGAAGAATCTTTTATCAATAATCATACTGTTTTTAACAATCGGATTAAATATAGAAGATCTTTTAGAATATTTTAGTTTTTTTTTCTAAATTTTTTTATTCAAAATTAGCAAAAATATTATTAAATTTTATAAAATTTCATTCATTACTTTTTATGAATATTTATTCTTTTCAATGGATTATATATTAATAATTTTATATTCAATATATTATAAAAACAAAATTAATTTGTAGGGAAAATATCAATATAATATTTAAATTAAAAATTGTTTTAGATTTCTTTCAAAAGACTATTAAAGAAAATTTTCATATTAATTCAATACATTTTAATTTTACAAACAAATTTTTCGTAAAAAGATTTATCAATTAATATATTTTACAAACTTGATCATTTATCTTAAATTTTTAAATGTTTTTTGATTTATAAATCTTAGCAAAATACAAAAATTTTTATAAATATAGTGGATCTTCAATAATTTCCCAAAAGTTTGAATAGATAATATTTAATTTATAATGATAATTTTTGGTAAATTTCCTAAATTAAATTTGCTTAATTATTTATAAAAAATACATATTTGTTACATATTAGAATAAATTTAAATTAGGCAATAATTCTTTTTAAATTTATGGATTTATTTATTTTAATTAAATCCTAAAATATTAATTTGGCCATAATACCCATATGAAACTTTGATCGTATTTAAATGCAATGGATTTGATTCATATTTATAATGCATTTATTAATCAACAAGTAATATCGTTATTAAGATTATTTATTTGCAAAATTATTTTAATATTTTAATGTTATAATTAAATCTTCTAAAATTCATTAATATTTGGATTTGTTTCCTGTTTTCAAATCCGACTTATTTTCATACAATAAAAAATTAAAAAAATTTTATATCATTTTTTGAACAATATATAAATATAATTATTTAATATTTATTTAATATATTAAAAAATTTTGAATAATAAATTAATATTATTCGAATTTATTGCTAATTTAAATTATTCCCAACGCTGGAATAAACGGAAAAAAAGATTCACTAAATAAGTTTTCAATATGTTGTCCAAATTACGATTTGAAATAAACTAAAATTTTAAAGAACAAATTGTTTAATTAATTTTTTAATTTTTATAAAATTAGATTTAAGGTTTATTTATTTTTGATAAAATGAATTGACTACAACAACAAAGAGGATTTAATATAAAAATTTAACGCCTTGATTCATGAACGAGATTATTTTTGCGCCATGAAGTGAATGTGGAAGATGAATCGACAGGCAAATTAGAAGGAATCTCAGGGCCATAGATCAACGTCGATATCGAGAGAATTAAATTTTTAATTAACTCTTATATTTTTCATGGTAATTTTTATATTTATTTCATCATTTGATATTTATATTATTATTTTTTTTAAATGAATTATAATAAATGTAATTAATAAATTCTTTATAATAGTGATAAAAATTTAAAAATTTCTATTGAGTTTAATTTTTTTATTTAACAATTTTTTTTCTTTATATAATATATATAATTTTATATAAAAATATTTATTCTTATTAATTATATCAATGTTTTTAATACAATTTTTAATTGCTTTTATCCAATACATAGTTTTAATTGTATTTTTAAAAAAGTAAAAAGAAATTAATTATTTTTTTTTTAATTTGTCACTAGCAAATTGATTTTTGTTGGAGTTATCCCTATATTTTCATGCAATATGGAAATTAGATTATTTAATTTTTAGTTAATTTATAAAATATTATTTTTTAATATTTAAATTTAGACATAATTTTAAATATTCTGATATATTAAAATTTTTATTTATATGAAGAGATTTATATTCATTTTATTATTAATATTATAATAGAATAAATATCGATATTTCTTTTATTCTTGAATTTGAAGTCATTAGAATATTTAAATGATATAAAATTTTTGCATCATAAAGCATTGGTTTTTTTTTTAATAAAATAATGTTTAAATATTTTTTTTTGGATTTAGTATTATTTTATTTTTCCCTTTTATTATTATTTATTTTATTTTATTCTAAATACTATTAAATTCTTATACATTTCATGCAGCAATGATGCCATCAAATGAGATGGATATTTTAAATTATTTCCATCAAAAATTTAAGTTTATATATGTAACATCCCCAATTATTTATGTCCTAATATAGAGGTGAAAAGAAATTTCTCTGCTGAAAATATAAATTTTCTAAATTGAGCAAATTTTTTCTTGCCATATTTACTGCCTATTTATAGATAAAATGGTCTCTTTATTATTGTCCTTGATACATGATGCTTATTTTTTTATACAAATTTTAAAATAAATTTAGTTTTAATAATTAGAATTATTTTCTAAAGAAATAATTTATCATTATTTTTATTGATTTTTGATTATTTGTGTACAAGAATTTTCTTGATATTTGTGAAGTTATAACATCCTCTAAATGATAAAAAAAAAGATTTTTGAGAAACATTTATCTTTACAACATAAAAAAGAGTATTCGCCACGCCAATTGGAATTAGAATTATATACGTTTTAAAGAAAAAAGCTTTATCCGGATAAATAAGCTGAAATTATTTGATATTTTATCATATTTATTTAATATAAATTTTAATAAGAATCTTTTTTTCTTATAATTTTTTCATTTAATTATTTTTTTGATCAAATTAGGCTTAACTCTGAATATTTAAACTATAATTATTATATAGGCATTGACACACATAATTATTCAATACCAAATTAATATATTCCATAAATTATTTTCTCTAATTTTTCATTCTAAATTCAATACTTTCAGAAAGAATTTTTTTAATGATAAATAATCATTTTTGAAAAAAAAACAATTATTTTTATGATCAACGCAAATTTTTTAAATAATATTTTTTTATTATAAAATTTTATTTGTTTGGGAAGATCCTCGATTTAAATTTTTAATATATAATTAATTTTTTCTTTCCGCAGTATAATTCTATAGAAAATAATATAATTTTATAATTATTTTATAAAATTTTAATTAATTTTTTCGTTTTATATCAAATTAATATAAAATTTTTAATTTTTTTAAAAATTTCAATCGATATCGCTATTCATTTCAATTAGGGCCATTAATTCATTGAGTTTTTTTATTAAAATAAATAGAATGTTTTGTTTTGATAAATTTTTGGAGCTTATTACTTAATAAATTTTATTTTACTATTTATTTTTATTTTATAATTTTTATGAAATAGTTAAAATTAATTTTAAAATCTTCATACTAAGATATTATTTGAAAATATATTTGATTATAGATCTTCAATAAATTTTTTTTTAATCTTTCATTTATATTTTATGATAATTTATTCATGCGTATCATGTGGTCAATTCTGTAACTTAATTGGTTTTTCGCGTCCATAGCGAATGTTTCTTCAATATAATCTTAGTGATACAGATATTCATTTTTTTAATTATTAAAAAATGTAAAGTAATTTGATATTTTCTCATTTATTCTTTCCAATAATTTTTTGATTTTCTTCGCAATTCTTCGCTGGATAAGAAATTATTTTTTTTCAGATTAATTCAATTTTCAGATAAATATATATTAATTTTTTTAAAATTATCAATGCCTTGATTGATATTAAATCCTTTTTTAGAATTTTTTTCTCAAATTCAGATTTTATCAGCCACAAAAATTGTATTACGTTTGATTTTTCTATTAAAATATTAATAAAATAAGTACTGTCAATTATACGCTACAATTTCTATGTCAATCATAATTTAATAAATATTTTTTTTCTTAAAAAATTTGAAAATTATCAAATATTTGTTATAATTCGGTCAATAATTTTTTGATTATTTTAAAATTTTGAGAGATTTTTATTATATTGAATTTTATTTATTATTAAATTTTCAATGACAAATAATATTTTATTATTAATTTAATTATTTTATCTATTTCCTTCTTATTATAAATTAATCTACTTCTTCGTTTAAATATATTTCTAATTATATTTAGATATATTTTAATCGGTATTAATTTCTAATTGTCATATTTCTCAAAATTTTCATATGTTTTATCAAATGAATATTTTTAATTTTATATTATTCTCAAATGAATAGGTATAAATTTTTAATTTGATATAATTCTTATTTTGCTTTTTTCATTATATATGTATATAAATTTCAAGTATTTTAAGTTTTAATTTCAAATAAAAAATATTTTATCAACATCATATTTTAATTGTTAAAATTTTCATTTATAAAATATTGTAATAAAGGCTTTTTCTAGGCTTCATTTTTGAACTGTTATTAACAAATTGATCAATTATATTATTTTTCATAATATGCTTATTCTTGATAAATTAAATTACTTAAATATACAATATTTTCTCAGAAATTTATTATTAATTTAATAATTTTAATAATTATTTATACTATCAAATTACTATTGATTTAAATTTATAACGAATATGTTGAAATAATTTTATATTAATGCGTTAAATATTAATTTTTATTTTTAATTAGATTTTACAATATTTCATATGATATTGTCTTATATATTTTATTTTATACTTTTATTTTCTGAAAATATATTTATTTAATAGTATTAAATATTCTAATTAAATTTTTATGATAAAAATTTTCGCATTCTACCATCATGCATTTAATTTACACAAATTATTTATTTATATAAATGGGAAGAGAAAAATACTTCGAAAAATAATTTTTCATTAATGCTGATCGTATTTTTTAAAAATTTTTTTAAAATTTATTTCAAAAAGTTATTTAAATTAATTTTAAAATATATTACAATTTATGACCAGAAATATTTACCTTTCTTTTTTTCTAAAATTATATTAGAAATAAGCTTTTTTGTTCGTTCTATATTTGATAAATTTTATTTCTAATTAATTTTAAAATAATTTTTTTCTAGAAATTATTTATTTATATATCTTTTAATATTTTCAATTGTTTTCATTATCATAATTAATTATTTATTCTTTTACAATATATTTTTTATTTTAGATGTGAAATTCTTTATGCTTTTGATTTTTAAATTTGATTTCCTAATGAATCTGATTCTTTATGTTTCTTATATTTTATTAATATTTATTTTGTTTGATCGGCATAATTCTTTTTTGATTTTTTGTGGAAATTCTTATATCCAGTGATTTACTTAATTTTTGCGATATTTCTAAGAAACATTTAAAATCCGATGATTTTGCATAATTCTGTGATATTTAGGATTTTTTATTTTAGATACTTTTTTTGCTTCTTGTATCTGTAATTTTTATCACTCAAATTTAAATTCAATTTAAAATATTTTATTACTCTTATATTTGTACGTTTATTTTTATATTTTTATATCAGTCTTTTTTTCTTCTTATTTTATAAGATTAAAAAAAATTGGCTATTTGATTTGCATATAATTGATCTTTTTTAATTCAAATTATAATATTTGTTCTTTCTAAAATTTTTTTTCACAATGAATATAACAATAAATATTTAGATATTCTGAGCATATGTTTTGAATCGACTCAATTTTTCAGTTATTTTTGCATTTTTGAAAATAATTAATATTTAAAATATATTATTTTTTCAAATTTACATAATTTTATTTTGATTATAAAAATGCCCCACGTTCTTAATTAGCAAATATAATTTAAATATTTTATTTATTTATTTTTCTTCTATAGAAAATTTAATAAATATTCTTTAAAATTTTATTTTTTAAATTAATTTATTTTTAATAATATAAATTCATAATACTTTCATTTGTTCCTTTGTCTTTACATAATAAATTGTTAAATGATATTTTATTTTTCTAATGCATTTATTTCTCCATTTCAAATCATTTTTTGTCTTCATTTTGTAGATAATAAATCCGGTGATTAAAAGTGCAACTCATGGCTTATGCGATTCTTTACCCCCTCTTTATTTTGTTGAATTTTTAATTGTCATTCAATTTATATTGGCAATTTATGGATTCTATTAATTTTATGATATAAAATTAGTAATTTGCTTATTTTAATTTTATGGATAATTTTAATATAAAATTTTTTCTATAAATTTTATTATGATCATAATATTTTAATTTATCTTATTAAAAATTTGAATAGATGATCTTAGAGTAATAAACGACTTTTTTCCAAAAATATTTTCTTTTATAAAATTTATTTTTCTTTTAAAATATATTAAAAAAATGATTAATTAATTGAATTAATTTATTTTAATCAAATCAATAATTTTTAATTTATTTAAATTTTAATTTATCATAATTCTACTTGTCATTTATTATTAATTTACTTAATAATATCTTTAATCGTATTCATCATGAATGGAGTTTTTTAATGAGATCTGTAATTTTGTCTTTATAAAAAATTTATCTTGATAAATTATTGAAATTTTTTTGCATTAACCAATTTTATCGAATTCATCCTAGATAAATAAATAATGGAAATTGTAAATAAATTTGTCTATTTACTTTAGAAAATTTTCAGATCTTCAGAATCAATTTCAAGTTGGAATTATAATATAGAAAATTTTAAATCCATTTAATAATGAAAACCTTATTTTATAATTTATTTGCCCTCTAGTTTTCAAACAATTGGATAAAGCCATAAATTCGAGTAAAAAATTAAAATTTGCAGATTAATAATTAAAATTATTTATTATGCATTTTGGATTTTTTTTTAATTTTTTCCTTTTTCAATTATTTTTTATAGAAAATAATAAATCATACTTTTGGATATAAAGTGAAATTTTCATCCCGGTTTATTAGAGATTTTTATATTTAATCATTTAAATGATTATGAAAATTACTTTATTTTTACAAAATTTATAATTGCATCAACAATTAAATTAATTTTAATTTATCTTTGATAAAATTTAAAAAATCAACTTTTACGAAACTGACGCAATCTTTGAATATCGAAAATTTCTTTTGAAAAAAATTTTATATGTACAAAATATTACTTTAATTCTACTTATTTTCTCAGACAAATGCTTGCATCCATTTGCCGAATAATTATAATTTTGATTTCTGTTAAAATTTTTATATTCTCTATCAAGGCAAGTTCGCTCAATGAAATATGGACATAGAACAAAACGATTAATTTTAAATTAGTTAAAATTCAAATAAATATTTAATAATCCTATCATAATTTGAATTGATTTTTCTAATCTTCCCTATGTTCCAAATTCAAATTTAACAATTAAAAATTAAATATTATTAGGGGCGAAATAATATCATATTAGAAATATGAAATTACTTTCAATGTAATCTAATATACTTATAATGTTTAAATTTTAAAATTTAAATTAATAGGTTTTTATTAATTGATTTTCTATAATTTACTAATTTCATTTTAAATTAAATAATATAATATAATAATTTTTACATTTATAAAAAATTTATTTTTTTTTTCAATTCTAATTATTTAAAATATTTTTCTTGACACCAATTTGAATTCAATTACTTGATTGATACATATTCAATTGGCATATATTTCGAAGAATATTTTCATAGGAGTAGTCTTATATTACTTTATTCTTTTGAATTATCATTTTGTTGTCGCCAATGAACTTATGAGTTTTTATTTAGTAGATTTTAACAATATTTTTTGTATCTTTATATAAATTCATTCCATTTTGAAGATTGATAGATGGAGACGGTTTATCTGCATACACCAGAAAGGTAAGAAGAACAGTTATTTTCGTCAATTAAACGAATATTTTCTCTTTATTTTTACACTAATTCCAACATACATAGAAATTAAATCCATTTCTATATAATACATTTAGAAATAAAATTATTTTAATTGCATTCCGAAAAATGATTCATCAATTTATCGTAAATTATTTTGAAAATAAATTTTTATAACTTGCCAAGGCATCAAGGCGCAATAAAAATTTTCGTTTAATCAGGGAAAGTCTTCCAATTTTTTGTAAGGAAAGAGTCATTCGAAGTCATTTCACTTATCTAGTTATTTCAACAATTTATTATTATTATAATTAATATTTATTACAATTTAAAAATGGATATGCGAGTAAAATTTCATTTACGATTTCGATTATTCATAAAATTGCCTTAGTTATTATAAATGATAGCCAAGAAAGATTAAATAATACCACTGAAAATTTTAATTTTATCTAAATTACTGAGACTAAATTTAAAATTTTTGAAATTTTTAATTATATGATTTTTATATAAAATCAGAAACATATGATTATAGAATTGACTAATCTAGACATATGAATATTAATTGTTATTTCTTTTAAAATTAATTTAAAATAAAATTTTAGAAAATATTATAAATAAATTTCATTTTAAAGATAATATAAAATTTAATTAAATAAATAATATATTTTTATTTATGTATATTTAAGAAATTTTTGTGTTGATTTCGCTAATTTTAATTTTGTAAAAAATTTCTTTTTTTATACTAAAATTTCCATATAAATTTTTGCCTCTAAATACTTGGAATAATTAAAAAATTAGGAAGCAATTTAAGATTATATTTCACTATTTTATTTCTGTACATATTAAAAATATTAAATGTCATTTTATATATGGTAATTTTATCGTTCCATAATTTTATCTTGAGATAATTTTTATAAATTTTATATATATGTATAAGTTTATTTTCTTATAATAATTTTTATAGTTATATAATTCAATTTTTCAATATAATAATATTAAATTAAATTGTTTTCTATAATTTGTTGCTTTTAATTAATTTAATTTCTAAATAAATTAATTCTTTATGAAATAAAATCTAATAAATATTGATGATTCATTCATTTTCATTCAATTGAATCTAAATTTTACAGTGCCACAAAAATCTGACCATTTATTAAAGTTATAGAGAGAATTATAAAATTCTCAAATTATTTTTTGTTAAAAAAAGTGAATATGTAGCAAGAGATATTATATTCCAATTTTAATAATATTTTTTAATTAAATAAACATTTTTATATGTAGGAACATCATTAATAAAGTTGTTTAATAAAGAAAATTTTTCGCCATTGCCATCATTCCTAATTTCCCAATTTAAAGTAATTTTCCAAATTATTTTAATGTAATTTTATTAAAGGGAAAACATTCTACATATTTTTAAAATTTAATATTTAATTAAAATTTATAAATATAACAGTCGAAAAAATAAAATTATGCAATTTTATTTCAATTTATTTTCTCCTTTTTCTATTTAATTTTTTTATTTTTAATTCTCATAATTTATCTTCAATTTTAAAATTGATATGTCCTATAAAATATATATTTTTACAAATTCCAACACTTTACGTAATTTAAATTAAATAGTTTTTTAAAATATTTATTTATAATAATCAAACTAATTTTTTATTATATAATATTTAATTTTTTCTTAGCAAATAATAGTTGAATATTTTGATATCATTATTTCATTTGTTATTTATGTTAAGATTTTATTTTTCTTCTTAAAATTTTGATTTTTATATTATTTAAACATTGCGGAAACATATTTTTATTTATAAATTGTAAAATTTATAAATATAAAAATTTTGAATATAATTTAATCTTTATATTAAAAACTCATTAGAATTATTTATATTATTATAAAAAAATTAAAATATTAAAAATTCTTTTTTTATAGAATTTTATTTATATTTATCATAATTTTTTATTTTTTTTTATTTTAATAAAATTATACCGTTCAAAATAATTTTAAATTTGATTAAAAAATTATTTTATTTTACGATCATGCTTTTCCGCTTCATATTCAATAAGCCAAGGAATTCTTTCTAAAATGTATCGATAAAGATGGACCACCTAAGAAAAAAATTCTTAGACTTTTATTTTAATCGTTTAATTTTAAATTTAATATATATTTATTTTAAAAAACATAATTAAAATCTAATTTTTGCTTTATTTAAAAAAATATTTCTTAATCATTACTGAAAATTAAAAATTATTTTATTAATATTTAATCTGTTTTTATCATAATTTTTATTAGAGTTTTTCATAATAATATACTCTTACGCATTTAGATCTCCATGTTCTAAATCATATTTTTGAAAATTCATTAAAAATTAAATAGAAAATTGAGAATTTTCTTTCACGATGATAATAGATTAGTCATTAAAATATACATTCATAAAATTGCAAAGTCTTTCCTTTTTAAAAGAATAAAATGTAAAATTTTTAATGCAAATAACATAATTATTTTATTTAGATATAAATAAATTTTCTCATTTAAACATCAAAGAAAATTTCAAAATAAATTTTGACTTTAATATAAATTCATTTTATCTTTTATAATGTTTTGCTAAATTTTATTATTATTAAAAATTTTCAAAGCTTTTTTTAAAATATCATTGTTTCTATATCATAAAAATGAAGATTTAATTATTTAAAAATTAATGAAATCAGCAATAATAAATAGCATATTAAGTAATATTTTTGTTAATTTTTTTTCATTAAGACGGAATTGTCTATAGTTTTTGGGATTTAATTGAGGGAAAATTTAATATAGAAAGTCGTTAATAATGAACAAAAATAATAATTTTTTTTACTCTTATCCAAAATAAAGATTTCTCGACAAACAATTCATTTTTGCATCATAAGACAAAGACACAATGATAATAAATAATAATTTTAAAATATTTTAAAAATGATTGTAATAATTTTTAATTTAATTATAAGATTTTTGAAAAGAAAACCGGACATTTGCAAAAGTTTATTATAAAATTATTTGTTTTATTTATTTAATTTTTTTATTAATTTTTGATTATGAATATTTATTTTTTATATATTTTCTACTTTTTTTTAATTTTAATATTTAAATTTATATACAATTTCCTAATAAAATTGTCTTTCATTTATTCTGAAAATTATTAAATATCTTTAGTAAAATAATGTCATTGCATTATTTTATATTTAAAATACTTATATGATTTTTAATTATTAATTATTTTATGATTGAAAACATATTTCAATTATTGTTTAATGAATTCTATTAATGTTTTTTTATTGAAACATTTTATGCTTGATATTTTTTAAATAATTGATATTTTTAAACTTTTTTTATTAATAATTTAAAGTTAATAATTATTTCAACTGTAGTAGCAAAAATTTGCCAAATTCCTTTTATTATTACCATCAATATCAAATTGATCATAATTTTATAAATTTTTATAATCCTCCTTAAGTCAAATATCCAAGAATTAATCAAAAAATAGTAATTTGGTTAAAGCTGGTTTTGTAGAATCCAAGCATGGCTTGATTCAAAGCCATTTGGAATAAATTGCAAAGCTCCTTCTCTGGATAAGTCGCTTTTTCCGAGAGTTCAAAAGGTCTTGGGCATATTCAGGTGAGAGTATTTCCGATGTTGGATGGATTTTTTTTGAGTGCCTTCATACATGTGATTTTGGTTTCTAATACGATAAATTATCAAAATTTTTTTTTATTAATTTTCATATTTTTATATTCAAATTTATTCCGTCCTTTTCTTTTATTTTCATCTATATTTTAAAAATTTGAAATGAATATTTTTTTAGTTTATTCTATAAATTAATTATAAAAATTTTTTAAAATAATGAATAAAATTATTTTTTTTTATTGTTTATTTTTAATTATATTATATTTTTAATTGAAATAATTTTTTATCTAGACAATATTCTTTATAAATTGTGTATAATAAGCATCCTTTATAAAAAATTAGATAAATTATTAATAGAAAAATGTTTTTTTAATTTTTATTTTATTTATTAATAATAAATTTTACAGATGGAAAATTTTTATCTGAAATTTATTAGCATAATTTTAATAAACAAATTTATTTTTTTTATTTCAGCAATTGCATATTAAATTATAGATAACTGTAAATTTTATTCAAAATTTAAATTGTTAATTCCTTTTTAAAAAAATATAATTTTTTCATTTATTTTATTATTTAACTTCAATAACTATAATGCCTATTTATATTTATTACTATTTTTAAAAAGAAAATGTAAAAATTATTTCAGATTAATTCCTCTTCCTCTAGTAAAAATGTAAAATATTTTACAAAATTTAAAAAACGGAAATTTACATACATGGCTTCAGTTAATTCCCACTCAAATGAAAATTTTAAATTTTTATCTGATCTGGATCTGAAATACCACATGTAGCTCTACGTTTTGAAACACTTAATAAACATAAAAATTAAAATTATATTGAATAGATATTTTATGTAAAAAGCTTTTTTTTAATCAAATTAATTAAAATTTTAAAATCAATTTTACACGATTTTCTTCTTCAATATTATCCAAATGCTTTCCATCATCCAGAATTTGATAATTAATCGAAATAATCATTAAATTTATAAGGAAATTCTTTAAATTTTTTTAATTATTTTTTTTAACTAAAACTGTAATGAAAATCATTCTGCAGATAAATGAAAATGGAATCGATCAATTAAACAATCTCCAAAATAAAAATATTTTAATTATTATTTTTACATTAAGTTTTACTTATTATTATATTTTTATTTTTATTTATGAAAATTTAATTTATTTATAATAATTCAAATATTTATTTTTATTTTAAAATTATAATCGAAGCAATTAATTTTTTCAAAATATAATTATTCTTCATACTCAATTTTTGTTGATGACAATTACCCATAACAAATCGTCCATCGTTGAATTTGCACAAATTGCATTTATCACTTATAAAATGATTATTTATGATTCATTAAATTTTATATTTAATATTCATTAAATTTTAAAAACATATATTGTTTGGAAAAAAAAGAATAAAAAATGAATAAAGTAATTTATTTGATTTAATTTATTTAAATAATTTTATTATTAAAATTAATTTTATCGAATATAAAAAGTAATTTTGAATTGATATAATCTAAATAAAATTTAAACGATTTTACCCCTGGAGTTCTCATTTAAATTAGAAAATCTCTATTAACAATTGGGAGTATTGTTGGGAGAAAATATTCATGTTCCACTTTGTTTTTTTCAACTGTTGCTGAAGGAGAAATTATGTGGTTAGAAGTGCATACTTATGATAAAGAATGTACCTGGTAAATATTATTTGAATAGTCTATTAAAAATAGTTTTTATTTTATTTGTTTTAGTTCTTAATTAACATATATAGAATTAAGAGAATTTTAAAAGACATTAAATACTATTTATGACTCTGTGTTCCTATTACCATTCAATTTCAGCTTGCCTTTCGCAGTTTTCCTTTGATGTTTTTTATATCTTATTAATTTCAGATTATTGAATTCAATTAATTTTTATTGTAGATTATTATTTCAATATTAAATTTTATTAACTTTTTTCGTAATATGTTTAATAAAAATCAATTTTCCGAAAAGAAATCTTTATTTTAATTTTATGAAAACAATTTGGAAATTTTATAAGAAATTTTGCATTTTGTTTATTAATTATTACTATTAATAATTTATTTTTATAGTTTAAATTATTAAATTTCTCATTTTATTTGGATGAAACATTTTGTTCCATTAATTTTAGATTTTAATTTTTCGCATATTCACAACATTCTTTTAACGATCAAAGTTAGAATCAATGCAACCCTGAATCGTTCGCATGTTCGCATATACATGAAAACTCTGGAGATGCAATGGCACATTAATTATTCTTTTTTTATTAAATAAAATTTAATTATAGTGGTCTATTCAATAAATATAAAGTCTATGTATAATTAAATATTTTTTAAATTACAAATATTCATAATTTCATCTTCTTTTTTAAATAATCATATGGATAAAAAATATATAGAAAAATTCCTACGAAAGGTTTCATTCTATTTTCATATTAGGTTTTTATAACATATTAAAAATTCATATTATTTTACTGAACTTATTTTTAATATATATTTTTTCTTGCTTCAAAAACTCTTTAGAAAAATTTTGATTAAATTTGATTAGAAAATTTTCTTACTTTTGTCAATAATTGTAATTAAATGTTATTAATCAAGTTATAATTTAAATTTCTTTATTTAACAATATTTTCCATTATATGAATTCGCCAAAATAGACAATTTTTTCTTTTTTCCCCACCAATTATATTGATGGCATGATATCCTCTCGCTTAATATTTTTATTTACTTTTCAAATACATTTTAATTACATTTAAATTTGTATCTAATTTTAAAAATCTCAATAATTTTAGTTATAATTTTTAAATCAGAAATATCTTTTTTTCCTTATATCATTTCTTTTTTTTTCTTTATATTTATTAAATATATTTAGTTTTTTTAAGTTTATTATTTTCAGCTGAAAAATATAAATTTTTTTCAAGTTTCATAAAGTATTTTTTTATTTGTATTATATTTTTTTAAATTTAAATTATATTATATTTAAAAATATTCTATTAAATATTTAAAAATAATAATTGATAAACTTTGTACATTTTTCTGAATTTCATTTTTTGTATTCGGTATTTTTGTAATCTTAATGGAATATAAATTAAAAGGCCATGATATTAGTTAATTTATTAATATATAATAATATAACTTATTTAATTATTCTCTCATATATGTATATACATACATCCCAAAAAAAGGTTTATTCAAAATCTAATTATATTTAATTAAATATTTTATTTTAATAAAATAATTAATTTTAAATTACCATTATTAATATGTATTTTTTAAATTTTTTTCAATGTCAAATGATATATTAATATAAAAAGAATTTTAAGCTTTTACTCATTTGAAGCTTTTTGATTTTAGAATATATGGCCAAATTCAATAATTTTATTAATTTTCCAATAGAATTTATATAAAAATTTTGGCTTAATATTAATTATTATTTATATAAAATATTTATATTTTTTTATTTAATAATCTTTAAAAAAATTAAATTCGTTTACGTATTTTTTTCTTTTAGCTCATTCCCCAAAAAGTTCACCGAATCTGCAAAATTTCATTAATTTTATATATAATTCAACTTAAAAATTTATTTACAAATTTTCCACATTCAACAGCAGGAAAATACCGTTATTTAAATTATATCTCAATAAATAAAATTTTTAAGAAATCACTGATTTACTTTTCTTCTAGCATAAACATATAAAAAATTTTATTTTAAAAATTCAATATCTTTCTTTACAAAAAAGCTTAATTATACAGTTTGATATTCAATTTTCTATTATACTATTCATTGAAAATATTTAGTATTGGTCTCTTAATTGGACGATGAGCTCTGCTTCCCAAAAGTATTTTTCTCAATATAACTATAACTAATCGTTATAAATTTTCTCAATCTTAAATAAACATATATTAATCATGAAATTATAATTTTTATACAACATTTGCGAAAATCCAGAGAAGATTTTTTTGTAATATATCAAATCAGTATGGTTGAATCATTGTAAATTTTTTAAATCTTGGAATATATTTTATTATTTTAATATTTTTTTTATAAATTTAAACTGTTTTATTTCAATAATTATTTCTTCATTATTTTATTTAGAATTTTTATTTTGATTTATTTAATTTATTTTATATATAATCATTGATATTTTTCGTAAATAATTTGATAAATGTATTAAATTTGATATATTTGTTAAATTTATTATTTATTACATTTTTCCAATTTTTTATCATTATTTGTCATTTTATATAATGAAATAAATCAAATAAAATTTTTTTGATATATATGCCTAAAAAGTAAATTTTTTATTATTGATATTTATTTTATTTTTTTAGAAATTTAAATTTTTTTTATAGCTTAAACATATTTGGTATTTAGAAATTTTTTTTAAAATTATGCTAAATTTTAGATACAAACCCGGATTATATTAGCATAATTTTCATTAAAATTTTATGCTAATTTTTAATAGTTATATTAATTGGTTAATATTAATTTTATATTCCTATATAAAAATATCCTTTATATTTATTTTATCTTTTCAAAATATTTTATTATTTATTTAAATTTTTTTGAATATCATTAACTTGACATGCCAAGAGTAATAATATGAGTTTTCTTTGTTTTTTTAATAAAATTTTTCCATAAATCAAATTACAATTAAAAAAAATTAAAATAATTTTACCAGAATATTCTAAGTATTTATTCTAAAATTATTTTTTAAATTGATATTATATAGATTAAGATTCTTAGTTAAAGTTCATTTCGGATAATGCTTTTTATTTAAAAATATTTCCTCTTCTTTCCAAATGAAATTTAATTGACCTATTTCTAAGTGTTAATATTTTCAGCCGCATCTATAATTATTAGGTTTATTGAATTAATAATATATATTTAGATTTTTATAGACATCGTTGACGGAAGAAATTTTTCTAATATAATTTATTTAAATATAATCTTTTTAGTTAATGCAATTAATTTTTAAAAATATAAATGATATTTTTTAAGAAAATTTTCTTTCTATCAATTTTTCATGATATCATCAAAATTCATCCTTTTCATTTTTTTTATCAACATTTCTTTTTAAATTATTTTAATTCATCATTTGATGAATTTAAAAAATATTTTTTATTAAAATATTTATTAATTTTATTCGTTATTTTTAATTACCAAAAAAATTAATTTTATTTTTTTAATTTTGATAATCAATAATCAATTTTATTATTCAATTAATGCAATTGCACTAAATTAAAATCCTATATTTTCGAAGATTTAATATTAAGTCTTGTTTCGTAATTTGTATATTTCGTAAAAGATAGTATTATTATTATTATTTTCAAGAAATTGGAGAGAAATTATTTGTTTAAAATTTTTAGGATTATTAGAAGAATAAATGAACAAAAATGCTTGAGAATTTTTATTAATTTTTTATACTTTTATTAATTTTGTTTATAATTTTATTAATAACATTTTTAATTATATTTTTTTTAATTAATTCTTAGGTAATTTTTTAAAAAACTTGTAAAATATAAACTTGATTTTTTGATTTCTTGAACCCCGTGCCTCAAATTAGATAGCCCAATGCCCATTTGAAATTATTTTTATTTTATTTTTATGAACTATTCAATTTGAATAAATTTAGCGATTTGAAAAATTTTAAATCTTCTATTCTTTAATATAATCATTAATTTTATATATTTTTTCCTTTCTGAATACAAATACATTTTATATAATTTTGAGGTATGAATCGAACAAAATTATTTCTTTGATGCTCATTACGCCTCTCATTAACTCAAGCTGATTATAAATTAAATTTTATTTTCAATTAAATATTATTTTATATTATATATTTTAAACTTTTTTATAAAATTTTTAAATGAAATTTAAATTTCATGTGGAAAAAACAGAAAATTATCATTATATTTTTTTTATTATTATTTATAATCTTCAAATCTGTTTTTCTCTCGTATTCATCGGATTAAACGAACAATTAATTTGAATTTATTGATTTTTTCTTCAATTACAAATAAAAAATTGAATTATATTCTTTATTCGTTAACGAATTTAATTTTATGTTTATCATTGATTTATTCAGAAAATAATTGGTATTAATTTTTAGCAACAAAGACGCGAAAATTTAAATTTAATTAAGACTATTGCATCTAAATTGTTTTTATTGGAAAATTTTCATTTTTTCATATAAAATTTTTCTGCGATAATTTTGGAAATTGTTTCCGGATCATGTTTAGACCGGCGCAAAAATGTCCAACTGATAATTGTCTTCAATCGCTGCTTAACTTCTATAATTTTTATACAAAGTTTAATTTACAGTTTGTAAATGATCATTTTTTAATTCAATTCCTTAAAAAATTTATCAATTTTTCTTAACAATTTTTTTAAATTTAATTAAAAAATTTTCGAAATAATGCTTCTGTATTTACATTAAGCTTATTTTTTTGATTATAATTTAATTTAATTGATATAAAATTGTTGAATATTTTGATAGATGAGCCTTATGTTGTCTTTCATTGTGAAAATTATTTAATATCTCAGAACTATTAAATCATTTTTTTGTATTTCTAATTTACCTAGCTTACTAATAAATCATTAGGAATTGGATGTAATATAATTAAAATTTTTATAGTTTTAGTTTTGTTTTTTTAAGTTTCTAGAAAATTTAAAAATAAATATTTGTATTTTATTAATGCACAAAAAATATACAGCATTTTAGGATTTTGAAGAAAAGCAGGATAAATTAGAGTGTATTGCTTGATCATTTCATTATTATGAATGGTTATTTAATAAAAGATTTAAAAAATAATTCTCAATAATTTAAAAATAAATTATTATCAAAAATTTTAATAAATTATTTAAAATCTATTATCATTTATTTAAATTTTAATTATTTTTTTTACATATACATTTTTGACCAAAGCTATCAAATTAAAATTTATTAATAATTTTTAATTAAAATTAATGTTTTTTTTGTATGCTTTTTTTAAAATATAACATTCATATAGATTTTTTAATTTATAATTAAATATAAAATTTCAAATATTTTATTTAAATAAAATTCTTCGTTTTAAATGCTTCTGCTTATTTATTTTATATAAAATTCTAATAACTATTTTTATTTAACTAACAATTATTATTTCATTAAAATATTTTCTGTGATTTTTACAAATTAAATGTCACAATTTGCAAAGCAAATCTGAATAAAATTATTAAAAATTTTCAATAAATATTATTGATTCGTTGTATCAATAAAGTTTAGAGATATATATTATTATATCAAAATTTATACGTATTTATTTTATTATCATAATATTGCAACTAAAATTTATTTACGATTTTAAATATATCTACAATGCTTGCTTATATTCATTTTGTAAAATATTTCTGTAATTTAAAATTGCCTAAAAAATATATACCTGCCGCTGTCTTGCAACAAGTATAAATAAATAATTTTTGCAATTATAAAATAAAAATAATAGTTTTATTTAATTCTTAGATAAGATTATATATCAATATTCATTTCAATTTTTATATGATTATGTAATCTAATAAAAATAATAATAATAATTACAATCTTTTTGATATAAAAGATTTAATATTTATTAATATACGCTTTCTAATTATAATTAATTAAATAAAATTATATTAAAAAAAAATATTCTGAGATTAATTATTTATTTAAATATTTTATAATTTCTATCTTGAAAATTTAATATATTCAATTTTTTAGAGATATTGATGAATAAATTTTATTTATTATTTTATTTTTAATTATATAGTTTGTAACTTAATATCAAAATAGTTGAATATGCTCTTAAAATAAAATTTCTATTATATTATTTTAATCATGTAAATTTGCAAAATAATTATATTCTTTTAGCAAATCACTTTTACTTGCATATTATTTCATCAGAAAATAAAAAAATTTTATTTTCATTTAAATAAAAAATATTCATCAATAATTTAAATTTTTTATATCAATTATTATTTTTTATATATAGGTCTAAAAAATAATATTATGCATGTTTTTTCGGTTTTTTAAATCTTTTTTATTAATTTATGATTTCCCAATAATTGTTTGAATCTGGAATTATTTATAAAATTCCTTTATTATTTTTAATTCTTATTTTAAAATAATATTATATATCTGTATAATTAAAATATTTTTTTAATATTTTAGTTTTGAGAAATTCTATTCTATTCATTATAATTAAATTAAAAATATTAATATTTTTAAAAGAATTTTTTTAAAAATTACAAGTTTTTTTGATATAAAGCAATTTATTTTATTCAAATTTGTTAAGAATTTTATAACTATTAAATATCTAGGATCCAATTTCCTACTTTTTTGTATCTTTTTTAACTCAGTGAAAAGAATTATTAATTCAAATATTATTTAATTTGTATTTATGTTTTTACCAAATCTTACTTTTCTTATTCGATTTGTAGATTTGCTTGATCTTCCAAATTCAAGATCAGCCCTCATTTATATATTGTACATTTCAGTAATTTACAAAATTTTAAAAAAATATTTCGAATTTTAATTGATATTTTTCTACATTTATTTTTTCTATTGGATGCATTTTATATTTAAAAATTGAGCTATATCAATAAAATTCTTTATTTTATCATAGTATTTTTTATGTTTATTATCTTATTTTCGATTTTTTTTAAATATATATTTTATCATCCATAATATTTTAAATAATATATAAGATTTTAAAAATATCTATATATATTTCAGTATTGCATATATAAACATAATAAAACAGAATCAAAATTCGATAAAGAATTTCTATATGAGAGAATGTCTTCTAAATCGCCAAAATCTGCCAATTTAATTAATAAAAATTTGATTTTTATTTAAAAACATACACGTTTATTATATTTGTAGGATTTAATTGAAAAAAAGATACTCTTTTATTCTAAATAAAATCGAATTTTAATTAAAAAATTTTAAAAAATAATATTTTATTAAATTTTTTAATTTATAAAGCTTTATAATTGAATTAGTGCAGAAAAGAAATTATTCTAATTTCTCCTCTTTCTTTCTCTCTTGCTTATAAAATATATCATTCCTTACAAAAATAATTAAATAATAACTAATCAATTCTTATGAGCTTATTTCAAGGATATTGTTTTACTAAAATTGTATTTAAATTATTAGTATATTTTTCTTATCATGATGATTTTATTATTTGTTTTAAAATTTTTATAATTCTTAAGCATAATTTTGCATAGATTCACTATTTAAATTTTCACTAATAATTTTTAATTATATGATAAATATAGAAATTTAATATCAAAATTATAGCAGTATTATTAAATATCCTATTGATTTCCATTTCTTTCTTATTCAATTATACGCATATTATTATTTTTTCCTTTTAAAATCACGCTTTTATCGCCAAATGTAAAAGAAAGAAGGATGGCGTTCCATGTCACCGTCCATTTTTTAAAAATTTCCATAGGTGATAACTAAGTTATATGGATTATTATATAGGGTTTACCATTTAGCCCATAGAAGATTTCGGTTCAATCTCCTTTGCCTGCAAGGCAGCGCTGGCTTATTTCACCAGATTCCTATATTTTATCATTAATATTTATTTATATTTTTTTTTTGTAATTTATTTTTAGCTTTATAATGAAAAAGTTTTGGAAATTTCTTACTTTTAAATAAATGTATATTATTTTATTATTTCTTATATATGTATATTTAATTAAAATTTCAGATTTTAATAAATTAATATAAAAAACATTTTTGTTATGGATATTATTGAATTTTTCCATAAATAATATTTATAATCAATTTTATTGTAGCTAAATAAAATTTTCTTTTTTACCTTTTTTTTATATTTTTTTCTCTCTAGATAAGTTTCACTCAAATTAATTTAATCAATTTTTATTGATATAACTTGATAATGAATTTTGCTGAATTCGAAATCAGGTTCGGTTCGAGATAGCAGATGGATTAATAAAATTTCATAATTCATGTTTATTTATCGGACAAATTTTAATAATTTTCTGCGATTAAATATAAATCAAATTTTTTTTATAAAAATATTTTTAAAATGATTTTCGAATTATAAGTTTTTATAAAAATATTTGCAAAAATCTTTCTCTGTTTAAATTGTTTTTCTCTTTATTAATTTCACCCTTCTCATTCAAAATTATTTTCAAATCGTATCTTCCCTAACACATTAACTATTTAATTTTTAATAATTATTATAATTTTATTCATTATTAATTATTGATGAATAAATAAAAAATAAAATGGAAGAAATGGAATTTATTTTAGATATGTTGGGTGAAAATTAATTAAATTAGATTGCTTTAACGATTTAACATGAAAAATAGTTTTAATTAATATTTTGAGTAAAAAATGTTCATTGTTTAATGATTAAAATTCATAATTTATATAATTTGATTCTAATTCTATTTTTTTCTTATTGTAATTATTTATTTATTTAGCTTCGATAAAGTGACTTATTTTTATTTGAAATTTTATTAATTAATTTTAAAGTATATTATTTTTTTATTAATATTTTAAATATAATTTTCACTTATTAAATTTTTATTTTTTAATAATTTAAATTATTTGATGCTAATTTTAAAACTTATAAATATTTTTCTTTTGCATTAAAATTAAAAAATAATTAATAATTTATTTAAAATTTATTACCTAGATGAATCACTTATCATCAAATTTTAATTTTAATTCATCAATCACTGTGAGTAGAATAAAGCATTTCGAAATGCATTCTTTATACACTTTCGTGTGAAAATAATTGCTAGGATGGTCCCGCGGATATAATATAAAACATTTTTATTATATTTTCATTTTTCTATCTCTCGTCTTACTTAACGCATCTCCCGATTACTCATAGATTCCCTAAGATAGTTTGAGAATATCTTTAAAATTTTTTATAATAATATTGCAGCAGAATGAGAAATAAATTTTTTAAATATAATATATTTTATTTAATAAAAAATAATTTTCTAAATTATTACGAATTTTCATTTCTTTTATATATTTTATTATTTGATTATTTTATGATTAATTAAAATAATAGGGAAATTTTATTAGAATATATATAAAGCATCACCGATTTTGACCAATATATTTTCAACCAGCTAATGGAGTTTTTCTAATGGTTTACGAATGGTTCGATTAAAACCACCAATTTTAATTCGGGTATTAATTCCAATTCACCAAAATTTTTTGCCAAAAAATTTTTCTAATTTTGCGGAACTTTTATTTTAATTAATTTATCAAATAATTTTACATAAAATTAGCTACATTAATGTCGCAGCTTGTAATTGAACCCCGTTTCCTCAGCTGTTTCTTTATTATTGTTTAATTTATACTTTGTATTTTCTTTAATGGAAAACTTAAAATTAACATGTATATTTTAATTTTGAACTTAATCATTGCATTTTCATAATCATATTGAAGATTTATTTCTAAAATAATTATATACTCATATTTTTTATTTTGTTCAATTTCATATGCAGCCTAAACTATTCTAATTAACTTCATTGTCTTGGTAGAATATGGAAGGACGCCCATTCAAAAACAAATTAGACATATTTTTGATCTTTCCAACGATTTCCACAGTGAATAACAAAACGAGTTGCAGAATTAATAATTTTTTTAATTTTGGATAAATATTAATTTTTTGAAAGAAAGGATCTTTTATTTGGAATATTTTATTAAAATTTATTAAAAACATATGATTTGTAATTCAGAACCCTTTCAAAACGAATTTTTATTTTCAACTCATATTTTTTTAATAAATATCACTTTTGAATTTACTTTTATTTTTTCATAATTAATTTTTCAATGACATATTATTTATATTACTCAATTAATTTTATTAAAATTATATTCAATTAGATATTTTATAATTTAACGTCTTTTGGGACGATAAAAATTATGTAAAATCTTATGAAATACAAATTCTTTATTTCATTTCTGCTAGCGACATCTGAGAAATTTAAATTATTTCATCCACCTAGTTCATCTTAAATATTCAAAAATATATTTTTCAGAAGATCAATAAAATTTGGAATGAATAAAATTTAATCATAATTTCCTATAAGTTTAGCAATATAAATTCAAATTTTATTTTATATTAGCGATATTGTATTCATATAACAATTTTTAATTATAGATTTAAAAATTTTATGTTATTCATTAGTGTCTTTTAAAAAGAATTGATTAATAAATATTCTGAAATTTATTATCGTACTTTTTTGTTCATTCATTTAGGCATGACTTACTTCATTTGTTGATCATTCCATCATTTTATCCTTTGTTATCTCATCTAACATCTTAGAATCGACATATATTTTTTCAAAAGCTTATCTGCCGCTTTTTGCTCTCTTTTGAACTTGTTTGAAAATATTCCTTTGTAATGTCTTTGTTTTAAGTTTTATGTTTTTTAAGATCATCCTCAAATAATGTATAAAAATTTCTTGCATATTAAATTATTTTTAATTTAATCCAATGAATATATTTATTATAAACTTTTATTTTTTCTCATATGGAGAACACTAAAAAATTTCAGTTTATTTTATTTAATCTAACTTATCCAATTATAAAATTTTATCCAGACTATGCTGATAAAAAATTTAATAAAATATCATTAAAAATAATTTTAAAAATTGTTAATTTTTGTTTCGTTTAATTTTTCATATGAATTTTTAATTATTTTTAAATTCAAATTTTATTTTATATGGAATATAAAATTAATTATTAATTAAATTTAAAAATTAAAGAGAAAATTAATTTATTTTAAATTATATGTTATTTTATTTTACACTTATTTATTCATAAAAAATTATATTTTGTTAAATGCATTATATAATATTTTTATTGCAAATTTAATAGAATATTTTCATTCTCTAGAATAAATAAAATTTTTAAAATCAAAAGAAATTTATTCCTGATTTGATTATATTATAAATTTTATTTTTCCGTTTTTATTAAACGATTAATTTTCTTTTTCTTTATTTAATCTTTTTCTAATTGAATTAATTTTTATTATTATAGAGATATTTTACTTCAATTTTAAATTATATAAATTTAATTAGTCCAATTCGGACATATTTTATTTTTTAGTTAATACATTAATTTTAATACATTTTTTTTTATTTTGATAAGTATTTATTTTTATTTTATATTGATTTTTTAAAAATATCTGAAAAGACTATATTATTTTTTTTATATTTTTAACATTATATTTTTATATTAAATATATATTATTTATTTTTCTTTTCGCTTTATTTATTAATTTATTTTATTAATTTTCTAAAAATATATTATTTCTATCTTTTCTATCATAAATTTTCTTTTAAATTAAAATTTAATTATTCCCATAAAATTTGTATTGAATTACCATAAATTTCGCAATTCAATAAAACCCATTGAAGTTTTCACTGTTGTTTAAATCTTTAGACTGCAAAAAAATTGATAATGGAGTCAATCATTGATGACATAGACTTAAATTAACAACATAAATTTTTAAAATTATTTATAAATATATCCACAAACCTTATTGTTGTCTATAAAGTCATGTGATGTATGAGTGAATGCACGAATTAAAAGATCCTGAAAATATTATATATTTCATTATATTTTATCTTCTCCCAATTTGCTAAACTTATCTTCAAATTCATAGCCCTTTGATAATTCTTTGGTGTTATTTCTATTTTTTTAAATATATTTTTTGTTTTTCCTTTATTGCGCTATCATTTATATTATCTTCAGAGTCAAGCAATTCGTATCAATCATATATTCTTTTCAATAATATTAAGATTATTATGTATTTATTAAAAAATAAAATTTTATATTAGTTTATTTTTTTTAATGTATTTATTTTTTTTATAAATTTCTTTTGAATGGGTATTCCTACATCAGCATTGAAGTGACGAAGATTCTTTTTGCGCATAAAATTTGTGTTATTTAATTAATATAAAAAATCTTATAAAAATATATTTGCAAAATATTTTAGTAATTTAAATTTAATTAAAATTTAAATAAAATATTTAAGAAAATATATTTAAATCTAAAGAGATTATTTAATTTTTTAGATTATTTCTTGATATTATTTTCCGATTCATTATTATTTCATAAAACCATATCCATATCCTTTATAGATTCATACATTTTCAAGACCAGCCTATTTTGCTGACAGCATTCCAATTTTATTTTCTATAGTTCATTAAATACACTTTAATCGGTTTTATTTGGATATAAATCTAGAATTATTATTTAAAATATTAATTTTTATATTAATTTATTTTTTTTAAATAATGAAATGGTTTTTATAATTTCTAAGTTTAAAAATTAATTTAATTGCTATCCAATATTAGATATATTAATTTATTAGCTATTATTTACTTGCATAATTAATTTTATTTACCTAGAATTAATTATTTTTATTATGGCTTTATATCTTTCGACCAATTTAATATTTTTTTCTCTTGACTAGTTAATGGAATAGGAATTTCAATGCTATTAAGATAGAATAAATTTTCATTGGAATTTAAAATGTCCTGAAAAAAATCAAAAAATACAATTTAAAAATACTAAATATTTTGAAGGAAATAATAATTTATCAAAATTTTTATAAAACCTAAATATGGGCAATAAAATGCTTGAAATTATTAAACAAAATATTATAATCAAATTATTTAGAGAGAAAAAATTTTATTATTTAAAAATTAATTCAAATAATAGAATCCTTTATAAATAAAATAAAAATTCCGATTAAAGCTAATAATTTAAAGATTTAGAATGAACATTTAAAAGATAAAACATTTAATAAATAATGATTTTTCTCTTATTTTTTAACCCAATTAAATATTTTTTATTATAAAAGAATTTTAAAAACTTAAAAAACTTTCTTCTATTTATCAGATATTTCTTTTCAATAAGATGATTTAGTTAAAAATTTTAGTTTATACATTTTTATTTGGCCCATAAATGGAATTTATGAATCATTTTTGACTTTGAATTTCAAGGAAATTTTTTTTTTTAATATTTGTTTGTTTTTATTATTTCTAGAAAAAATTTCTGCCATTAGTAATTTGATTAAAATTTCTAATCGTATTTAATTTTTCTATAATTTTAGATTAAAAATTTTAATGTGCATCAACCATTTCTGTTTTCAAATAAAATTTTAATTTTTAATATAGAAGGCATGGAATAAATTTTAATAATTTTATACTGTTTTTTTGTAATAGATTTATATTATATATTTTATATTAACAAGAGATAATTTAATTTATTGACAATATTATTTATTACATAAATTTTAACATTATTAAAAATTTAATATGCTATTTACCAGGTTTGAAGCATTAGGTTCGTCAAAATTATTTTAAGTTTAAAATTTGCACTAAAATTTTTGAATAATAACTCAAATATTTAAAAAAATTTTTATTTAAGAAATATTTAATATTTCTGTAAATTTATTTTATTTTGTAGTTTTTTTTATTTAATCAATTTAAAGATTTTACAAATTATTTTTATAAATTTTATTGATTTATTTTATAATGAAACTCAGATAGAATTTTTGGCAAATTTTTATACTCTTTTTTATATAAATCATTTTTAAAATTTAACGAAAATTTTTATTTTATTCATTTATGAAAAGAAATTAATAATATTTCAGAATTTTTAATTCGTTAATTTTATTCATAAATAATATTTTTTCTATGTACATTTATTAAAATTATAAAATTTTATTTTATAATACTGTAATTTTAACTGAAAATTAAATTTTTTAAAAAGAAAAAATAAAATAAAAATTCAATATTTAAGATATTTATAAATAAATATCTATTATTTTTTTTAAATAAAATTTTTATAATATATCAGTTTGATTTAATAAATAAAATAAATTTTTTGATTGAATATTTATTTCAATTTGGCAATTTTCTCTTACTTGTCAATATTTTGTTCCATCTTTATAATTAATTCAAAAAGGAAAAATTCCGCCGTCATTCGATTCTTTAAATAAAATTGAGGAAAATGAGAGCAAATCTTTAGAATTTGTTAAATCCTATACCAAATAAGGCTAAATTTTAATTTAATTTTTTAAATTCTTTTATAGATAGCATTCTTTATTATTTTCGTAATTTAAATTTGAATATTTAAATTTGTTCAATATATTTGCCTTTTACAAATTCCAATTTATTTGATCTTTTATAATTTTATTTTAATTTAATAAATTTCCTTTTTTTCAGCAATTTTTTCTATAATTATATATATGAATATATGAATCAAATATTTAAAATAATTAAGTTTTTAAAGAAATATTTTTACTATTTCCACTAATAAAATTATAATAAATAATGAATTTTTAAAATATTCGTTCTCGCGACGGACACGCTCCATAACTGCAGCTGCATTCTTTTTTCGTTCCTCTTTTCTTGTTCTCTTCTCTGACTTCTAAGAATTGGATAAGTGTTCAAATTTATATTTTCCATTTATTTCGAACTGAAAATTTTCGCATAATAATTTAAATTAAATAAAAATACAATTACATATCAAATTTTTTATTTAGATATTTAAAATATCGTATTTATTTCTATTTTATTTCATAACTTTACAAATAGAAAAAACAGAGAAATTTATATTTCTTGTTCTCTTCTCTGACTTCTAAGAATTGGATAAGTGTTCAAATTTATATTTTCCATTTATTTCGAACTGAAAATTTTCGTATAATAATTTAAATTAAATAAAAAATACAATTACATATAAAATTTTTTATTTAGATATTTAAAATATCGTATTTATTTCTATTTTATTTCATAACTTTACAAATAGAAAAAACAGAGAAATTTATATATTTTTATATATATATACAAGATAAATAGGATGCATTTTAAAATGAGAAAAAATTCAAATAATAGATTAAAAATTTTTCATTCTAAAAATAAATGATTAAATATTTTTAAAAATTGTTAGAAAATTTTAATATTTGTTTTGTATTTTATTGATGAAAATATTATAATTTCATAAATTATTATTTTTTTTATTTTATTTTAAATCTATATTAATATAATATTTATTTGAAATGTTTAAAATCTGCAGATTTTATTACTATTTCCATTTTGTTTCTCGCAATTATACTTAACATGGTTAAATTTTTGATATTCTTAATCAAAAATTTCGAGAATATCATCACAAAATAAAAAAAAAAAACAAACTTATAATTGCAATGAATTTTTCTCTCATTTTCGATTCTTTTTTTTTCTTTAAAAATATCTTTAATATTTTATTTTTAAGTTGAATATTTTAATTAATTTAGTAAGAAATAGAAGAAATTATTTTTCATTCATTTCTTTTATTTTTAGAGGCGAATTTTTTCAAAAATCGAAGTATAATTATATTGAATTGAATGGGCTAATAAATTTGAGTCAGGACATCATGTTATATCGAAAATAATATAACGAAATTTTCTTTCATATTGCTTCTATTTTAGGTTTTATTTTCCAAAATCATTAAAATTTGTCCGATTTTTATTTTTCTAATTCTAATTTAAAAATTTTAATAAAGAAAAGATATTACAAATATTTCATTAAGTAAATCCTAGATAATGGTAATCATCATTAATTTTTAAATGTATTCGATATTATAATTATTGATAATATTATTTGTTTTTATCAATGTAAGTAGTATTTATTAGATTTTCTAATATTCTACTCATTTATTATATATTTTATATAATAATTTTTAAGCAATTTCAATGATTAAATTATAGAATTATTAAAATTTTTTTTTATTATGTTTATTAATAATAATTTTATTAGATATTTTAATTTAATTAAAAAATTATTATTTTTTAATTTATCTTAATAAAAATATATTATCACAATTATGATATAATTTTATTTAGGATTATAATTATTATATATATATATATATCTCATTAATTTTTAATTAATTCCATTTTAAGAATTATTTTATAATAAATTTTTTAGAATTGTTTAAAAGATATTTTTGCTATTATATTATCATTTCTTAATTATTTTATTTGATTAGTATATTTTTTTAAGAATATTTATTGCTTCTTGTTTCTTAATTTTTGCTTCTTTTAGTTTTTTTAATCCGCCTAATTTTATTGATAAATCAATTTTCAAATATTTAATTTTCTTATCCATACTTTTTCCAAATTTTTTTATTTTACCTGAATTTTATTTTTTTTCTAAATAAATGCTTGTAAATTTTTAAAACAATAATGTGGGAACGAATTTTGTAAATATTATTTTTAAATTTATAAACCCTTAAGGAGCTTAAATGGAAGATAATTATAAATAAATTATATTAATATCATTTTCAGTTATTTGAATAAGAATTATTTATAAAAATTTAGCGGGTAAATTATTTACCTATTTTGCTTTCTATATTTTACTGTTTATTTTCATATTTAGATTTTTCACTATTTAAGTTTAATTTATACGATCTATTATTTTTTAATCGCAATCCATTTTATTATTATTATAATTAATTTCTAGGTAAATAATTTTTAATAGATTTTTTAAATTTTTAAAATTTATTGGATATAACATAAGTTTTTTTAGAATGAGCGCAATTTAAGAAAATCGGCAATAAAATTTTCTCATTATTGAAAATTGTAAGTTTTTTTATTATTCACTTAATAATTTTTTTTTAAGTTACAATAGATAGACTATTAAAATTTTTATAAAATTTATTCTTTTTTAAGAATTTAATTATAAAAATTTTTTTACAACATCATTCTATTCGAGTGTTATATTTTATTTTAAATAAAATATGTTTGAAGTATATATTTTCATTAAAAATTCAATATATTTATTAATTATTATTAATAATATTATTAGTAGTATTTTTTAAAATTATTTTTCTTTCTACTTACAATTTTTTATAGAAATTATAATATAAATAGATTTCAATCATGTTGAAAAATTTCACAAATATTTTTTTTAGATTAATTTAGTTCAAAAAATACTAATTACTTCCGATCTTACAATTAATAAATATATTCATCATGCGTGTCGGAAACACCGCCGTCAATGCACCCATATCTTAGATTAATACTTTTTATTTAAATAATTTTTTCAATTTTATATTAAGAGGTTTATAAATTCAATAATGAGTTTTGAATTATTTTTATTTTAAGAAAAAATATTTATATATTTAACCTAATTAATTAATTTTTCTTTTGGTTTATTTTAGCAAATTTTCTACATTTTATATCATCAATATACTCAAACTTCGGATGCATATAAATAGATCAATATTTTTTAAAATTTATTTTTTATATTTGATTTTATTTTATAATAGTTATATCGTTCAACGATTATATAATTGTTATTATTTCAATTTTTTAATTGGTTTAAAAATTATCCCTCAGTTCTAAATTAAATCCAAATAAATATCTAATTTTAAATACCGATTTTTAAAAAAAAAATACTGTATTAAAGGACAATATATGATATACTTCTAGGTTTTAAATTGTCAAAAAAAATAATATTAATAAGTAATAAAACAATTTTACAATTATTATTTTTTATTTTTTTTTGAATAGTAATTTAATTATTTAATTGATTTTTTTATTTATTATTGTGAGAATTTTTGTTTTATTGCGTTATTGATTAGTTAATTTTTATTAATGATTTAAATAATGCTGTGTTTTTAAAAATATTAATTTTATAATTAAAATTTTCCTAGTAAAATATAAACATCTCGAAAATATTTTTAAATAATTTTTTAAAATCACAAAATTTCTTTAATATTTATATATTAGCTCTTGATATTGGATTAACTTCCATTATATATAATAATCTCGTTTTAATTTTTGTTATTTTTGAAGTCTCAATCCATAAAATTTGGATGCCAAAATATTGCTAATTGCTATGAATGCAGAGAAAATGAAAAATTATAACTAAATTTTAACCGAATTATAAAGCCAAATAAATGGCAAAATTAAAAAGATTTTTTTCTAAAAATTTTATAGAAGAAATATATTTTACAATTTTTTTTTTAATATTTTAATAAAATTTTTTCTTTCTAATTTATAAAAGAAGGATAAAATATTTATTGATTTTTTAAAATTTCATTGAAATATATTATTTTTTAAATCAAGTATTCTTTTCCCTTTTTTCTTAGATGATTATATAATTTTTTAAATTTATTTTATTTTTGCTTTAATTTTATTTAAATAAAATAAAAATACTAAAAATTTAATTCAATAATAGAAATTCGAGAAATTTTAAACTCTTTTTAATATATCCAGGAGTAATTAATTTCCATTCCATAATATTTTATGGATAAATAATTTTTTTATTTGTCTGTAAATTTATAATTGTGATATGATTATTACACTCTCATATAAATCATATTTATTATTATTTTTTTATATTTTATTTATTGTTTCATTTGAAAAATTATAAAATAATCATAAAGTTTTTATTTAAGATTATTATTTAGAATATAAATAGAAAATATTTATTGGATATAATTAGAATTTTTTAATTTTTTTTTTAAATTTTGTAAATATTTATTTTATAGAAATAGAAAATATTTATTTACATGAAAAATTATTAGATTTTGTATTAATTAAAATAAAATTATGAATTTATATTTTTAATTTAATTTAACTAATTAATTTCAATTTAATTTTTTTTTGCTAGTTGCTCAGTTCTTGTCAATCACATAATTTGTTCCAGTATTTCTTCGACATAATCAACAATATCTTTGTGCAAAATTTTATGTAGATAATAAATTTCATATAGATACTCCTTGCCAACATTTTATTTAAATTTATCTGAAAACACATCCTTTTCTTTTATTTCTATTAATTTCTTATCTTATCTTCATCTTTGACGACTACAAATATATTGTTCTAGACATTTGCTTTTCTGTTAAAATAAATTTTGAAATTTTTCTTTCGCAAATGCAAATTTAATTTTATAAATTAATTTACATTCGTAAATTTTGGCCCAACCAATTTCCTTAATTATTTTTACAAAAAATTTGATAATATTTAATTATAAAATTTTAAATTAAATTTTAAATAATATGAATTAAAATTTTCTCAATTTTATTTATTATTATTTCACCATTAGTAAAATTTTTTATAACAATTTGTGTATTTTTATAAAAATTATGTTACATTATTCTTAAATATTTATATTAAATTTAAATAATTGCAGAATATAATCCAATTATTCTAAGAATAATTTTCAATTTAGTTTTTTCTCAATTTATTTCATTCCATTTCCTTGCGATATAATATTTGTTTACTTTATCTCTTTTTTTATATTTATAAAAATTTTGTTTCAAAAAGCCAAAAATAGTATCTTTTTTTGTATATTCGTACATGAGAAGAATTTTTGTAATATCTAATTTATAATTCATTAATATTGATTTCACAATTATAATTTTAATAAAAATTAATAAAATAATAATAAAATTAAAAAATTCTATTGTGCTAATAATTGACTATATAATATTTATTTTTTCACGATAATGAATGAGAAACAAGTTAAAATATTTAATAATTATAATTTTTTTCATTAAATTAGTTTTACATCTTGATAATATCTAGTTGATATTATAGAATTTCTTTGCTAAATAATATTTCTATCTTATTTAATTATTAAGATTTTAAATATAAATTGATTTACTTTAATTCCTTATTTTAAATTTTTATAATCAACATTTTTAATTTTTATTATTTTCAACAGCAATAATTTCCATAATAATTTTACTAGTAATTATGTCATTTTATTCAATACATTTTTTAATGCATAATTTGGCTTATTATTAATATAATTGAAAATTATGATTATTATTTGAAGTGCCACTTAAAATTATTTATCATCATTTGATTTTCACATCGTAATGGAATATAATTTTGGGTATATTTTAATGTTTAAAAATTGATTTTATATTTTTAATAAAAATATAGCATTTTTTTAAATATTTAAATTTAATATTATATAATTTATATTTTTTTCCTATTATTATAAAACTTAATTTTGCAATATTAAATTTACGTACTTTTTTCAAATAAGATAAAATTTTGAGTAAATTTATTTATTGCCAAGAATTCTTGCCGTAATATAGGCGCTTATTGAATTTTGAAACAAAAATTTTCTAGCATATGATTTAAATTTACTTTTATTTGATTGTATTTTATTATTTACTAACAATTCTTTTATAATTTTTTAATTTATTATTTCAATACATTTAATAGAATAAATTATTATTCAATTTTTTTAAATAATAACAATAGCAATTGACAATACGAATAATATTAAGTCCGGGATTAAAAATTTTTCAAAAGTTTTAATTTCTTAAAATTTAAATTATTATTATTTCAATAAAATTCGAAAGTAATTTTTTTATTAAATTTAATTGTATGTATATAATCTTGAAAAATTTTATTACTCATTCTAAATTTATTATGAAATTCTATAAATTCCCTTTAAATTTAACAAAAATAAATTTTATTATTTTATTTTCTAATATTTTATTTCTAAAATGACTATCTCCAGCAAGCATCGCTTTGCCTTAAAATAAAATGAATAATTTCATTATAGAAAATTTATAATGATTTCATCATTAATTTAAAAATTTTATTTGATTTCGTATTCGTAATCCTAATTTTAAACATATATTTTCATATAATTATTATATGATTTTTATTTTTTTCATACAATTTTTTTAATATTACTATATTATTATGATTCCTCCAAATAAATTTTGCGCTTACTAAAATAAAAATTTTCCTTGTTATTGCACTTTTTACATTGTCGGCGGCAATCCATAAAAAAAATATATTCCGTTATCCGATTTAATTTTTATTTTATTATAAATTGATTGATTTTCAATGAAATTTCTAAAAAATATAATTTTCTAAATTTAATTTGTTTTTTTCAAGCAAATTTTAAATTATCTCTATAAATTTGATTTACAATTTTAATAGTGTTAATAAATATTTTAAAATAATTAATTTGCATTTTATATAAAAAATCATTTTCAACTAAAATTATGCATTTAAATTTAATTTTAATATTATAATTTTACTTTCCTTTCTTATCTTATTGCGTATTGAATCAATTCAAATTAAAAATAAACATTTCAACGCTAATATATTGAGCAAATTTATTCAATGATTTTGTAATCAATGAATTATTATACAACTGTTTAATTATTTTTTAATAATTAAAAATTTTATAAATTATTAAAAATTTTATCAAATTCTTTATTTAACTCACTTAAATTATTTAGATCGTTTAATTTTTCTAGAGTAATAAATTAAATTTAAAACAAATTTTCATATAAATATTCATAGAATATACATCAATTATTTTAAATTACTTTAAAACTTTTTATTTTTAATCAATAAATTAAATAATTTTTTTAATTACATAATATCAAAATTTTCTTGTTATAATTTGTACAATTTTTAATTATATTTATTTAGATTTTCACCATTTAATTTATTTTTTATATAAAATTTTTCACCATTCCAAAATTTGATAAATCAATGGATAAATGAATTTTCACTATATTAAATAAATATCTTCCAAAAAGTTTGATTTTTGTTTTCATTTTTTAAGAAAATGTATGAAATTAATCAATGATTTTTGCCTTTTTTGGAACAAGGTAAAAAATTTATAAAACTCTCTTGATTAAATATATTATAATCAAAACATATAAATTCAATGTATGTTTCTCGATAAATTGAAAATTATAAAAACTAAATATAATCCATATTTATGTTAAACTTTGATCAAATATTTCTATATCATTCATATTTTCTATTATTTATATGTTTTTTTTTTACAAAATTAAGAAATTAAATTATAAATTCAATTAAATATATTGTGATTGTGGTTTTCTTTAAAATTTTTATATTATTAAAATTAATTTAAAAAAAATTTTATAATTTCAATAAAATTTCTAAAAACATTTTTAATATGAATATATGTTATTTTTCTTGTCATTTTAATTAAAAATTCATACATAAATCTTCTATTTTCTTAATGAATTTCGCATCTTATTCTGAATAACGAATGATAAATCAGCAATAATGATAATTGCATTATGCGCCCGAGTTAAAATCACACAGGCTCATCGTTCAATATTTAAAGAAATAAAAATAATTTTATAATTTATTTTAATTCAAAGTCTGAGTAGTTAAAAAATAATTTAAATTGATTTAATTATGATACTATTTTTTGCTTAAATTTTAAATTATTTAATAAATTCGGTTTTTTTTCTCTATTCTTTAAATAAAGCTATTGATTTTTTCTTTTTCTATAAATTAATTTATATTTTGAATAAAAAGAGATAAATTTATAAAAACTTTCTCATCTTTCATAATAATTTATATAATTTTATTTATATTCATTAATCATTATTATAAACAAGATCTACTAAATATGCCAAAACATGGAAGATGGTATAATGTAGACAAAGGTTGTCCAAAACATAGCAAATGTGAAAAAGAACCAAAATTTGGCCAAAGCATGGAAATTGGTGGGTAGACTTTAAATTAAATTTTTAATAAGGAAATTTTATTTGAATAATTTTTTAAACTAATTTTTTATATATTTTTTAATAAAAATAAATTCATCTAAATTCATAATTAAATATTTTATTAAGTCTCACAAATAGAAAATATTTTCATAATAAATCGCAGAATATTACTTTTTATTTAAGCAACAGCAATTAAAATAGCCTATCTTAATTTTTAAATGAAAAAGCTCTTGTAAAAATATTCCGTCATGGCTATTTTAAATTCACTTGATTCAGTCCCATAATAACATTTTCTATTATGCATTTTGGAACAAATTTGTCCAAATATCTCTTTCAATTTCATATTGAAAAATAAACTGATTAATATTATTTTTACTCTTTTACTAGATATAATTAGTAATTAATAAAATAATATTTTATTCCTTTTTCAAATTTATATGAGCATCTTTTTTTTATTGTTAATTCGTTTTTTTTCATGACATGTTTTTATTTATAAATATGATTATCTTATGAAAAAATAAAATTTTAGTAATTTTATTTAATTTTATAATTTTCATATATATGAATTTATATGTAATGCACTTTCAAGATGACGAAATTTATTATTCTGTTTAAAATTTGATTAGAAAACTGAAATTTTTAATCCTTGTTTTTATTTTAATATTTTCGAATTTTCATTATTAAATTTATGGGTTGAATTTATTATTTCATATAGAATAGTGTCACTTATTATTTGATAATAGTTATTAATAATTCAGTTAAAAACTAGTTATTCTTTAAATTTATACTGAGTTAATATATATTGTTCTTTATAAAATTTCATTATATATTAATCATCATGAAATATATTAATTATTTATTAGTTATTTTCTTTAACAAATTGATTTTATTATAAAATAAAATAGATAGAGATTAATGAGGAATGGATGAATCATGCTGTATAAATAGAAATTAAATTCTTTGTTCTCCTGATCAATACGTGCCATTCCCTTATATTATTTTTATGTCTATGCTCCATTTTCCAACACTTATTTCCCAACAATTGATTTGCATTAAAATAATAAAGTATTAGCATAATATAGTATCTTTAGATATTTACTGAATTTGCTGGCTTCTTTGATATCGGCATAAAATTGAAGGAGGGCAATGTAAAACAGAATTGACAATTGGTTCATTAATTATATTTTTATTTAGATTTTTAAATGTATTCTTCTAAAATAAAAAAGATATTTTACTTGAGAGCGCAATTATTTTCCCCTGTAACATTAGGTTAGAAATCGTTTTGGCTAACATCACGATTACTGTTCATAAATTAGAAAGAAATGAAATTTATTTTTTACTTTTTTAAAAAAAATTCTTTTAATGAAATTTCTTATATCATGTTAGGCATTTATTTATTTATATATTTATTTTTTTATATTTTAAAATATCTTATATAATTTGTTCTGTTTACTCGCTCGTTCTCTTTCTGACGTCGCTCAGCATTTCTGGCTTCTCGAGTCGCTCAGCATTTTTAAATTTCTGAAATAAAAATAATTATAATTTATCAAATTAATTCCATAGTCATAGTATAATATTTTATAATTTATTTTATTTTAAATTTTAAATATAAAAATATTATGTAAATATATATAATTTTAGGTATCAAGCAATTTAATTTTTTTATAATTTATTTAAAATTTTTTAAATTATAATTCAAAATGATCATATCACAATCTCGATTTATTTTCATTTTTAATTAATATTTTTTTAATTTAGGTAGTTAATAAGTTTTTAGAACAATTTTTCTTTATTAAAATTTATTCTAGTTATTTCTTATGGCAAATTTTAGTATATTTTTTTCTTTTATGATAGTATTTTATAATTTTTAACTTAAAATAAAATAATAAAATTTATTATTGTATAGTGTTATAAAATATTTCTTTTTAAAAATTATTTTAAGAATGACGCTTCGAAATTTCATTTAACATATTTTTTTATAGATTTAACGACATAATTTTTAATTTATATATAAATTCTTTTCATTTAATTAAAAAATTATTAAAAATCAATTTAAATATTATTATTTTATTTAAATAAAATTTTATAATATTTAAATTTAATAATATTATATAATAATACTGCATTGAATTTAAAATTTTTCGAATAAAAATTTTTAAATTATTAGAATTTAATTTTTAATAATTATCTGGCTTTTATTCTATAACAATTTTCTCAATTATTCTATCATAGTAATATGAGGAAATAATAATTCTAAATTAAATAAATTAAATAAAAATAATTTTTTCAATATATATTATTGCCGTTTATTTTTTTAAATTATTTGATTTATGAAAATTAGTTTAAATTAATCATATAATTTTTTATTGTTATTTTTTTAATTTAAAATTTTTATTTTTTCTCTCTTCATTCAGGCAAAAGCATTTCAGAGCCGTATGCTTCTATATCTAAATAAAATTAATTATTATTAAATTTTTAGAAAATTAATATATCGATATAAAATTTTTAAAAAATTTTAATACAACTTTTTGCCAATTAGTCGTAACCTCATAAACGAGGAATATTTTGTGGAATAGATATTCCACCATGAAATTAATTATTCAATCATTTATTGTTAAAAATCAATAATATTTTTTAATTATCTTAAAATATTATTTAACGATTTTTTTGTATTCCTGGTTATGTAATTTCTTGATTGCTATAAAAAATAAAATTATATATAGATTTATCAATTTTATATTACTCGTCTTTAAAAATTAATGAAAATTTTTCTTAAAAATTTATCTTTCTTTGTCTCCAATAAAGCAATGTTTCATTTTTTGTTAGCAATTTATACATTTGCCGAATATCTATTCATTAGAAAATTAAAAATTTAAATTGTAATTTCCAAAAATAAGATATAGTTATTATTTAAATTACATAAAAAATAGTAATTTACTAATTAACCTCAACAAAACAACAATAATGTTGACTGTGGATTTTTTTCCATGCTATTCGCTCTATTTTTATTAAATTATTTTTAAATTTCTTTGAAATAAGAAATCTTATGAAATTATATTAATATTATTTCTATTAAATGTCATTACTTTTATTTCTCTGCATATTTATTTAAAATAAAAGTCCAAAGGCCTTACCAAATAATATGGTAAAATGATGTAAGATATTCAAAAATGGGCATTTATTTTATTTTTTGAAATAAAAAAAAGAAAAATACAAAAAAAATAAAATATATATATTTTTTATAAAAACATTTATATTTTGCTTTATTACTCTTTTGATTTTCATAATATTTTATTTTATTTGATATAAATAAATTATATTTCTTAAAAAAATTAATTCAAAAATATTCAATTCTAATCAAATTTACTAAGGAGAAATTTTTTCATAAAATATTTTTTATTCTTTTTAACAAATTTTAATCTTTATTTGAAACTTTTTTATTCGAATTTTTTCTTCGAATTTTTTTGGATTAACTAATTCAATTCCATAAAATATTGTATAATTTAATTTTTATATTTCTTTATTTTAATCAACTTTTTATATTTTATAATAATTTTTAAATTAAATAAATTAAAATGATTTAAATAATTTTAATTTTTTTATTATTTTAAAATCATAAAATTTAAAATTCTCAATATATAATAAAATATATTTTTTTCATATAACTTGATTAATAGTATTATTATTTTATTCTTTGATAAATTTGGCAAGGCAAAAATTATTAAAATTATTTTTAAAGAATTAATTAAAATATAGAAATTAAAATGTTAGACATTATTTATTGGTTATATATATTTAAATATATTTGAAATCCCGTTTTTTTAAATTAAAACAAATGAATAAAATTAAGATTTTCTTTAATAAATTATGAAAATTTATAAGGATAAATTATGTTTTAAATTTAGAAAGTGAATTTCCATTTTGGATTATTTTCAAATTGAATATTTTTATTAATATTAATAAATTTATTTACATTAATAATAATATAATTCTTAAAATTATCAATTAAATAGATTAAAAAATTTTATTCAATTATAAATTAAATTTTTTCATTCATTTTCCTTAGAATTTTTTTTAATTTAACATAAAATTAAATTTTAATTCATTGTTCCCCGAAATTTGTAATCATAACATTAGTAACTTTTTTGGCAGAGTAATGTTGATTGATGGATATGCTGTTCCGAAAATGTCGGCAATGACTGCCACTTTCAGCAATGCTAAATTTAAATGATGGATATATTCTTATTTGCAAGAATATTTGTTTACTATGCATAAACATTTTAATTATTTATTTATCATATTTAGATAAAATATTTTCTTTTAACTTGTCAAAAGTAATGATATTTATAATTAAATTAATAATTACTTTTAAACATCCTTCAAATATTCCATAAATTTGTTTTTACTTATTTCAGCATAATGTTAAGAAAATCTTGCATACGAATTAATTGACCAATATTACTATTTAAAATTATAATAAGTTTAAAAAAATTAAATCTTAATATTATCTTATTTTTATATTTAAATTTATTATTCTCAAAAATATGGAAATAATTTTGATTTATTTCATTCTAAAAACATTGTAAATTAAAATGGATAAATTTAGTTATTAATTTTAAATTTAAAAAAATTTTTGTTTTTTATTTTCTTCAAAAAATTATTTTATTCCATTTAAAATACCTTCAAAAACCATCAGAAAATTAATGGGAAAATGAAATTTTTAATAGAAATTTCTTATTTAATGAAATTAATTTAAATAATTCTTTAAATTTTATTCATTTTTCTTTTATCATATTATTTATTTAATTTATTTATGCGCCTTCTTTTGTGTCTGATTGGTGTGTATTTCCGTGTACAATAGTGTGTTTTGGCCTTTTTGCAAAATATTTATTGCATCGTGCATGTTTGAGGCCTAGGAGAGGAGCTATTCCTTGGGTGGTGAAAATTCATAGAATTTATCCACCGCCCTAATCACTTTCTTCTTCATAGCAGATGATCCAAATTTTTCCTTTTTCAATTGCATTAATGGCATATTATCTGTAAAAAAATAATTATGATCGCAGCTCTTTTTTACTTTCGATATTTTATATTAGCATTTTTAATGTCTTTACTATTCCAATTGTAAATTCTTCATCAATATCATTTTCGAATACATCAAATAAATTGTTAATAAATTTCGCTTTTTATTTTCTTCTTTATTTGCAACATTTGAAAAAAAAAGATTTTTAATTTTTACAACATTTCATTTTTTAATTGTTTTTACATTTTTATTTTGATTGATAAATTTAATATTATTTTTAAATTTTTCCATTTTTAAAATTATTTTGAAATTTAATTAATTTTACTTGATTATTCAATTGATTTTATCTAAATTATTTATTATCATTTTGAATTAAAAATAATAATTTTATATTTATTTTTTAAAATTAATTTTTATTCCACCTTGTAAGTAAAATTAATTAAATTATTCAATATTATCATAAAAAATTTAAATTATATTTTTAATATATTATTATTAATTTATGAAAACAGTAGCAATCATTTCTTTACAATTTTCGAATAACCAATTCCATTCTATTGGTTTTATATGATATACCGAGATTTATTGTATATTGCCATTAAAAAAGTTATAATATGAATTTATTAATACTTCGACTTTGTAAGATATATACCCTTATAATTATTAGAAATAATTTACAATTTTATAATTATTGTCAATCTGGCGGGCTTATACCGCATTGCAGAAAATGGATTATCATAATTTTTGTTATATAATTTTATTTGAATTTTTCTTTCTATTCAAGCTATTGTAATCAATTTAAATATTTATTCGCTGTTATCATATATTGAATGTTTTTTTTTAATTAAAAAATGTTCAATTATTCAGAATTTCATAATAATTTATATATATATTTTTTTACAAAATATTAAAATTTAAAATCATACTTAATAAAATATTTTTTTTTGATATTTGATTTTATTCTTATGAAAATTATCGAAGTGAATATCAGAAATATTTCGCAAAATTATAATATTAAAAGAATTATTTTTCACCAAATTTTATCAAATAATTAATTGATTTATTTTTTGAAAAAATATAATTTTTTATTTATTTGCTCTTTTATTATTTTATTTAAGTTTTTACAAAAAGGTTTTGTAATTGTTACTTTTTATTAAAATTGCTAATTATATTTGGATAAATATTTTAAATAATAACATTATAATACATGCTTGTTTGCGCGCAAACAATCAGAAGAGAAAGAACATTTTTAAAATTTTTTGATCATTTTATCTAATTTTCTCGAATAATTCTGTTATAATTTAATTTATAAAAATATTTTGATAATTAATTTTCAATTTTCTAAGCTATTATTTAAAATAGGTTTTCATTTCTCTTTCTAGCAATAACAATTTTTATAATAGATCTAAATTTTTCAAAATAAATGATGAACAAGTTTTTGTTTTCTCTTATTAACTATTAATAAATTCTTTTTGTATGTCATTTTTCTTTTAAGTTTAACTATATTTTCATCTTCATTCAATTAAGAATTTTGAATTTGATATATTATGCTTAATAATATGATTAAAGTTTTTTTTATAATTAGAATAAATTATATATTGTAATTTGAATTTTCAATTCGACACAATATACTTTTTTATTAATATTTACTCTTTTATTAATATTTGATACGAAAATTTATAATGAAAAATTTTCATCAGATATAAATAAATAATCAAATCTATTTTTATCATTGAATTAATTTATGCAAATTTTTATATTTTCAATTTTATATTGTGTATAGTACATTATTTTACAACTTACAGTTTACTTAATAAAATTATTTATTCCTCTATGATTTCTTCTGATTATATCATAAATTTTTTAAGTCAATATAATAATAAATTATCGTAATCTGTAGCGTTCCCTTTGAACGCCAAAAAATAGACTCGAATTTCCCCAAATTTACTCTTCCCAAAGTCAAATACAATAGTCCGGTTTCACAACTTTATTTTCCGCAATTGAAGGCAAAAGGCAATTATTATTCCAAAGTAAGAAGGCAAAAAGTGGGCAAAGTTATGGAATGAATGAAAAAGAATGAATGCTGGGGGGAAGATCGGATATATTTTATGGTGGCAATCCAAAAAGAAGGAAATCCATTAAAGTGTAAAATGTGGGAAAGTGGCTTGGGGGAATTCATCAAAAAAAAAAGGAATTTGCGGATGCAACACTGCCCGGGCCAAAAATTTTCAATTCACAACTAATCAACGGGTTTAAGCCAGTCAATGTCATTTGAATGTGGTAATGGGGGAAGAAATGGAAAAGTGATCGAATTTAATGGTTTTGGTTGTTCCATTTTCATCTTCTCCATTGCCAAATTCTCAATTCTCCCATCCGCCAAAATTCGCACACGCGACCAAATTGCTGATGAAGATGGGGCTTGGGGCAATACAATTCGATTGGCAGGCAACATAGGTGGATGGGTGGCCCTTGGATGGACATTGGGGGCCAAAACATTGACATTGTGGACAAGTTGGGGGGCATGATTTGTTGGCCGTGTAATTTTGGGATGGGAATAAGGTTTTGGACGGGTGCGCAAATTAATTACCTCAATTGGTTTGCCACGTTGTGGAGGTGGTGAGGGCGGCAACACACGCGGAGGCACCATTCGAGGATTGGCCATTTCATTCGGTGGCGAAGGACTTGGAGGCAAAATTCGGGGGTGTTTATGTTGTTTCGTTGTTTCATCCGGAGGTGGGCCCTTTGTTGCATCCATTTTGGGAGAGGCGGCAGGTGAAGAAGCATCCATTTGATTGTTAGGTGAATTGGCCGGAGATGAAGCATATGAAGAGAGGGAAATGTCGTCTTCCATTTGTTGATTATTTGTGGTTGTTGTGGGATCAGGAGGGTGGTTAGACATAAGATTAAGGTGGGATAGGATTAAATGGATTGCCTTTTGGTGGATTTTTGGTCTTGACATTTTAAAAAATAAACTAAAAATGTATGAACGGAAATTGGGGAATTGGGTGAATCATGGGTAATTCTTCATTTCAATCTCATTTGTAGGGTTATTGGTAGGGATATTGGTTTGATTTTGGCGTGTTTTGCGAATGAAAATTGAATGGAAAACCAGGATAATCTTAATAAGAATGGAAAATGCAAAGAGGATGAGGGCACAGAGTATGAAAGTGGACAATTCGGGTTCCTCATAGAAAAATTGGCCAAGGGCATCAAAACCCATGTATAAGGCAGCTGTCCCCAAAATTGTGGCACGGGAGTCCATTGTTTACGGCGTTTGGTGCGGCATGAATTCTTTTGGCAAATGAAGCAGAAAAGGCCGATAATAAGGATGAACATAATCACAAAAAATGTCAATTTGGCGAAGAATTCGGATTTGGTTTGGCTTTCCATGAAAATATTTACACTAATAATATCAATTGGAAGTAAGCTGCCCATAATAGCAGTAGATAATGTGTGGTAAATAAAATTAGTTTGATGAGTGAATTTGGTTTATAAGCTGCAAAAAATGGGATAAAAATATAAATTAATGGATAAATGAAAGAATGTTTATAAAATGTTCGTATAAATGGCAAAAAATATTTTAAAATGTTCCGCGGAGCGCGCTGGGGGAGGGCGGAAATGTTTACAATGTGAGAATGTTGAAGATTCATTGTCGGGGAACTTTCCTACTTCTTAGTAGGATAAAATCTTTCTCATGATTTGGCGGAATTACATTAATTGTGGAAGGTGGTTGGTCAATTTTATTTTCAACATCGTGGGAAAGAAGATTGGATGGAGGATTGGATGATTGTTCACGTGAAAGGGTGGCATTGGGAATACGGTGGGAAAGTTCAGTTACAGTTTCCAAAGGGTACAAATGGTGAATTGAGCGAATTTTCAATTTATGGTCAGATAATTTCAATTGGGCGGTTTCGGGTTCACCATTTTGATTATAGAACAATTCCTGAATTATTCCAATGGACCAAATAGATTGTGGAAGATTGGGATCATAAATGAGGACCATTTCACCAATAATAGGAAAACGATTTTCTGGGTGAGAAATTTTCGTTATTCTTTCGCGTAATGAGGTGAGGTAGTCCACTTTCCATTTTTTCCAAAATTGTTTGGAAGACGATGATAATTTGCTCCATAAAAGGGATAGGGCATGTGGCTCGCTATGTTTTAATTGAAAATCTGGGTCATTTACATCAAAATTTGGGAAAGGAAATGGATTAATTTTGCGTAAAGGTTGTAAAAAATTGATAGGACAAAGTGGTCGAATTTCATTGGGAATACTTGAATCAAATGTAATGGGTCTGGAATTAATTATGGTAGTAATTTCAAAAAGACATGTATAAATTGAATTGACGGGGAAAAATTTGGGGAAAATCCCCTTACACAATGCACGGCGTAAATGAAATTTGATCATTTTCATGAATCTCTCATAATGGCCCCCCTGCCATGCGGCAAGAGGGGCCCTAAATTTGAACTCAATGGAAGAGAATTGGGGAGGGAGAATGCAAAAAACACGTTGGGTAAGTTGAAAATTGGTAGCATTGTCACAATAAATTTTGGAAGGGGAATAGAGGGCGAAAAAGCGGCGAAAAATTTCAATTAAATTTTGGGCGGTCATATCATATGCTAAATCGAGAAAAATTGCGCGGGTTGACAAACATACAAATACTGCAATCCATATTTTCATTGTGGATAGTTTATTTGATTTCAATTTTTTGGTAATGGCAGAATTGGGGCACAATTTCTCAGAAAGGCGAATGTGAATAGGTCCCAAATAATCAAGACCAGTAAAAGTAAAAGGTGGCGAAGGATTTACGCGTTCGGAAGGTAATGGAGGAAAATTGGGCAAATTGAATGGCTTAGAGGTGAATTTCCTACAGGGGAGACAAAATGAATGGAGCGTATGTTCTACAATTCTTCTCCCGCGCGGTATCCAGTAAGCATTTCGAATTAATGAAAGTGTTTGTAAAGGCGATAAATGATGGTTAATTAAATGGGTTTCATAGATAATAAGTTTGGTCAAAGGCGAATGTGGCGGTAAATAAATTGGACAAATAGTATTGGGGTTAGCATTTAGATTATCAAAGCGGCCTTTACAACGGAAAATGTTGAATTCATCTTTAAATAAGCCCAATTTATTATTGTCAATTTCGGGAGGTGGGTGATGAGTTTGTTCATTATAAATCAAGAAAAGAAGGGCCAGTCTTAATTCAATTAATTTGATGTGAAAAGAAGGAAAAATTTTCGGCAGAACAAATGAGGGAAACAATTTTGTAATAATATTTGGGTTTAAGCGAATAATAATGCGGAGGAAATATACAGTAGTGCCAATAAGCCGAGGGAGTCTAGAGAATTTTGCTGGATCAATAATTACAATTTGAGTGGATTGTTGAATATTGAAGGTAAACAGAGGATTTTGGTCAAGGGATGGATTGGAAGGTGGAACAGAGTTAAATTCATTTGATGAAAAAGATTTAATTTGAGAATTGATTGGCCAATGAGTTTGGGAAGTGGAAAGCCAATCCGGACCGTGCCACCATAGTTTTGAGTTTTGGAACAAAATTGGAGAAGGGAGGCCACGGGTTGGCAAGTCCGCAGGGTTCATTGAGCCTACAATATGATTGATGATTAAATTTTCTGTTTGACGAATTTCCTTAATCCGATTTGCAACAAAAATTTCTTTAATTGGTGATGGGGAATTAAGCCAATTTAATACAATGGAGGAATCAGTCCAAATATAAATGTTTGGGTCAATTTTAATTGAAGAAGACAACTCAAATTGGATAAATTTTAGGGCACGGCAAGCTATTAGGGCACCAAGTAATTCAAGGCGGGGTATAGTCAAAGGCGAATTGGAATTATAAAGTTTCGGTTTGACTTTGGTTTTGGCAAATATGAGGGTGGAAGAAAAAGAATTTTCACATTCAACGCGTAAATAAATGGCCATGGCAAATGCCGGAAGGGAAGCATCAGAAAAAGCATGAAGTTGAAAGGAACGATTATCAAAAGGTAAAGAGGAAATTGGGCGAGGAAAAGTCACAGAAAAATTTGTCCATTCTTTGAAAATAGAGAGCCATTTTGTGGATAAATCATTAGGCAATTCATCGTCCCAAGAAAGAGATGGGGAAATGGACCATAAACTTTGAAGGAACAATTTAATGGGAAGAAGTAATGGTGATAAATAGCCTAATGGGTCAAATATTGATGCAAAATATGAAAATACATTCCTTTTTGTGAGTGGAGAAATTTGAGGTGGTACGATAGTAATGGACATTTCATCATTTATTGTATTCCATTTAATGCCAAGGAATTTGAGTTGAGAAGAATTGAGGCGAAAATCATTAGGAAGATGTGAAATGGCTTCAGGGAAATTACTGGCAAATTCACGGAGTGGCATATTGGCGGCAGAAAATATGTCAATACATTCATCACATTTGGATTGGGCTTCAGAAAGAGAGGAAGCAGATAATAGAATATTATCAACATAAATATTATTGGCAATTTCATGGGAAAGAGGAGAATCATATTTTGATAAATGATGGGAAATGGTATCGGCCAAAAGATAAGGGGAACAGGTGAGGCCAAATGAAACACGAGTAAATCGAAATGTCTGAATATTTTGGGGCAAAATATTCGGAGGGGCGATAGATTTGAGCCAAAGAAACCTAGTACAGTCACGGTGAATGGGATTAACTGAGACCTGCAAAAAGGCCTTGGCAATATCGGAAATAATCACTATTTTGGGGAGGCGAAAACGTAATAATAAACCAATAGAATTTTTAATGAGGGGTGGGCCAGGGTCAATTTGGTCATTCAATGACGGAAGATTTGGAAGATGTGCGCTTCCATCGTAAACGATTCGCATTTTGTTCTTTTCGTCATTTATCACTGCGTGATGAGCCAAATAATGCAAAGGGGGAGAAGAATGATGGGGATTCTCAACAATTTCGATAATATTATTTTTTAATTGATCCTGGATAATGTCATGATAACGAGAAAGATGGGTGGGATTTTTGGACAGAGAATTGACGACGGACTTGAGCCGTCCAAAGCAAAGGCCATAGTTTGATGGCAAATTCATTGTAGAAGGGGGGGAGCGGAAGGGCAAATCCACCTGATAACGGCCATCCACCATTTTGATTGTGTCAGCAAATTTTCGACGAACTTCATTGATTGGGCATTGTTCATTGGTTGGCTCCGTAATTCCAATATTTTCGAGGGAAAAAAGTTGGCCAATTTGGGTATTTTCAGAGGAGGAATATTGGACAGAATCAGTAAAATTTGAATAATTGGTAACAAAAAGTGTTTGGGAATAATTTGTGATTTGGGCAGGAGGAGAACAAAATGCTTTACCGGCCACTAATGGGCCCAAAAGTGTGGAAATGAGATGATATCCACAAGGCAATTTTCTTAGGGGGAAGATTTCTAAGTCATAATAATGGTCACTTCCAATTAAAATGCTTGGGGTATCAATCGAATGTATGGGTACATAATCAATTTGGAGGCTGTGGGGGTCTAAGGGCACATAAGGAGTGGGACAGGTTAAGAAATCTACAGTGGAGGCATTAACAATCAAAGAGCGGCCATCAAGAAGGCGAAGGCCAAATTCGGTATTAAAGCCATGGGATTCCTTACTATTCGGGGTATTAAAGACATTAATATTCGAAATGGCAGGAACTTTCAAGGGTAATTGGAGTTGGCGGGCTAAAGAAGCTAACATATAAGAGTGGGTGCTACAATCATCCAAAAGAATTAGACATTGGGAGGAAATTGTTGGGTTTGATGGGTTAAAGACATAACATTTAATAGCTTTGAGGAGAATTGGAAGGGAGGAAGGGTAACCCACATTTTTCATTTCGCTCGAAACCTGATTAGTCTGCCTCAAATTGGGCTGAGGAAGGGCCGGGGCACTGGCCAGAACCGTACCATTATCCTGTTGATTGGGCATTTGTTGTTGCACATTGTTTGATGGTGGAGCAAAATTCATTGTTGGAACAAATTGGGTTTGGCCAGAAGCATTGGAAGCAGCATTTTGAGGAGGGCATCCAATTGGAATGGCATTGGAGGCAGTGGCTGGTAGCCAAGCAGGTTGATGGTTCGAATCGGCATTGGTGTAGTTGGTGGAGCGAAATGTGCCAGCAGAGTTTTGTCGGGCTGAATTTGTCGATGGGGCACCCTTGGACTTACAAAGAGGACGTGGATGGTTGCCTTGGCAGTTGGAACATGTCATTGGTTTAGGGCAGTTGTTCGCAAAGTGGCCATCACCAAAACATTTAAAACAAATCTTCAATTCACGCAAACGGGCCATCCGGGCATTATGATCAGCATATTGAGGGCAATGCGTTGAGAAATGGCCAGGATCAATGCAAAAACGACAAGGTAGCTTTGGAATTTTCCTTTGGCGTTGATTGAGCATTGAATTTGGGGCAGAATTGTTGTTTTGAGTTGCAAATGCCAATGAAGAATTAAGCGGTTGTTGTTGATTATGAGGAGCGAATGATTGTCGTTGATGGCCTGAATTTTGCTGCTGTTGTTGGGTTGATTTTGGCTTGAAGGGGTGAAGAGCACTGATGTCCTGTTTTCGCTTCAAAATTGTCTTCATGGCCGATTTCAAGTTGCTCAAATTCCAAAAGCCAGAAGCGTCCCTGATTCGGTAAATTTCCTCGAGCATGAAGGCGGGCAATTTGCTTTCAATTTCCATGATGATGGGCAATGAGTCGGGATCCTCGCCTTGCTGTTCGAATTGGACGCAAAATGATTCAATGGTGTCAATTAATGTTGTCAAATCGGTGCAGAAATTCTCCCCACCACGAATTCGGGGCATTTGTTTGATGGATTTATGCAAAGAACGCGAAATTTCTACTGGGTTATTGTATTTGGCATTCAAAAGGTCAATGGCTTGGTGGTAGGAATCGTCAATTAAAGGTAAAGCATCAATCAAAGAAAGGGGCTCATTTTTAAGGCAAGTTTTCAAATAGGACAATTTGATGGAGAGGGGAACATTATCGGTATCTCCTACAGTTGCATTGAAAAGGGCCAAAAATCCAGGGAATTCAGAAATTTTTCCAGAAAATGTGGGTAGTGGTAATTTGGGCAAATGGGCAAAATTTTGGGGAGTTGGGGCTTGTCCGGCATTGCCGGGGGCATTTTGATTAGCATCGGGCAAAATAATGGCCAAATTTCTTTTTTCATTACGAAGGGTCCGAACATAAGTTTTCAAGCTGGCCAAAGTATCTTGATAGGGATGGGCAGCAATAAATGTTGTGTAGGCCTCATTGTCCACATTTCGCTCAGCCCCGGTCATGTTGTTGCGAAGACTTGTCCATTTTTCGTGCGCCGAATTCAGGTCGGTAAGGATTTCAAGGCAATCAGTGAGATGATGGTCAAGTTCGGACAACTTTTGTTTAACAGTAGGGAAATAGTCAAAATCGGATTGACCTACGGGACGAGGTGGGACAGGGAAGGTCTTTTTAGTGTCGGCATTAACTAATTCTCTGGCTTCGGGCAATATAAGTTCAATTTGTCTACGAAATTGCGCTGACATTTTTGGGGAAAGTCAAATGATATGGCTAAAATGGGCAGAAAATAGTAAATATGGAATGGAAGTTAAATGGGCCAAAAAATATGCAAATGAGGGGCAAGGTCAAAAGAGATAATAATCTGGGCAAACAAGTGGCAAAAATGTGAATAAGGTGGAGGGAAAGGCAATAAATTGGGCGAAAAAGAGGCCAAAGGTCGAAGTCCACGGTTGAGCTGTAGCGTTCCCTTTGAACGCCAAAAAATAGACTCGAATTTCCCCAAATTTACTCTTCCCAAAGTCAAATACAATAGTCCGGTTTCACAACTTTATTTTCCGCAATTGAAGGCAAAAGGCAATTATTATTCCAAAGTAAGAAGGCAAAAAGTGGGCAAAGTTATGGAATGAATGAAAAAGAATGAATGCTGGGGGGAAGATCGGATATATTTTATGGTGGCAATCCAAAAAGAAGGAAATCCATTAAAGTGTAAAATGTGGGAAAGTGGCTTGGGGGAATTCATCAAAAAAAAAGGAATTTGCGGATGCAACATAATCTATTTTAAAAAAAGATTCTTTTTAAATATGTCGAGCTATTTAAAATTTAATTTGTTTTTCTTCCTATTAATAAGTATTTAGTAGATTATTCGAATTTTTAAATATTATTATTATAAAATATATAAATCTAAAATATATAAATATATAAATTAAATCATCATAAAAGTAGGTTAATAAAATAAATTACATGAATTTTATAGAAGTTCTCATTATTTTCGGCACTTTTATTATTCATTTTGTCCCCGCATAGACCACAAGGCATCATTTACAATCTGGTATATAAAAATACATTTTAAATAATTTATTTAATTTTTGATTATCCACAATCAATTAAATAATTGAATCCACATATTTTAATTTTTTTATTTTAATTATGTTATTTTCTATATATTCTTTAATGAATTTAATTGGTATATACATATAAAATTATTAATTATTAATTTATTTGATTGAATAATTTTTGTAGAAAATTTATTCTAATAAAATTTTTGAAAAAATTTCAAACATATATTATAGTCGTATTTAATTCATTCTTTTTTTGTTAAATTTATTTATTATTATGTCCATCTTTCGAAAAGGCATTGGCACGTCAAAAATAGTTAATTACAATTATAGCCAGAGACATTCATTAAATAGCGGTATTTCTTCTTATTTTGTCTATTCCCTTTATGGAACATCGCAAATTGTTTAGAATTTTATTGAGAATTCTTGTCGTATTATATGAATTGCAATCAAATTTTAATTACTTTAATATTGACTTTTAAATATTATTTAAACAAAATTTTTATTAAAAATTTTGGCCTAGCCACCTTTTATTTAAAATAATAATATTATTATTATTAATATTCTAATTAAATAAATTCATTCTTATATTTAATTAAATTTTTGATTCCTATATTGTTTAAAATATTTTTTTGTTTTGACAATTTTATAAATAGAATTGATAGATTTTGTATAGGAAGATAATGTATTTGTTTTCATATACTATTAAAGCGTTTAAATTATTATCATTTATTTTTATTATTTTTCGAAATTTGAAATATGAACAATCTTCTAGTAAAATATTTTATATTAATATATTAATAATTCAAATCATTATATTTATTTTTTCTTTTAATCGTCTTAATTTTAGAATTATCTTATTCTATATACTTCTTCAATTATAATTGTTGAAATATATTGAAATTCATGAAATTTTTAAGCAATTTTAGAAAAAATATTTTAATATATTATATTTAATTAATTGAAAATCGCAAATCTAAATTGGATAAAATTATTTTTTTAGTTTAACGTCGATTTCGGACGAATTAAAAAAATTTTATTATATTAATAAGATTAATTTAGAAATGTGTTCCAAAATTTATAGTTTTTCCATTATAAAAATTCCCATTATATAATTTATAATTGATGGAATTTATCAATTATCATGCCTTACTAAGATAATAATTGAAACTTCTAATATTTGATTTTTAACATGGTATTAAACAATTTTATTCAATTCATTTGAGAATAATTTGCTATGAATTTTCGATTAAATTTGGCTCATTTAATATTATTTTTATTTTCATTTATACTATTATAATTTTATATTTTTGTATTTATTCTTTTATTTTCTCTTTAGAATATGTATATTTAACAAAATCAAGGGCTTTGTTGACATGATCCATGAATTTTTTCTATTACGCGGTATTGATTCACTGTGAATCATTACAGAATATATCAAACGACAATTCTATTTTGAATAGATTATTTTAAGAGTAAATTAATTGAAAATTTCGATTTGAAGTCGCAATTTTCTCTCGATATTTAGATGGGATAAATTGTATTATTTCTAGTAACAATTCATTTGGTAAAACTGAATAAAAATTAAAATTACAAATTTATCTAAAAGATTATTTAATGAAATATATATTATTAAATATTTAAATTATCAAATATTAAAATTTATTTTTAAAATTATCTTTTTTGATTGCTTTATTTTTAAATTAAATTTAAATACATTTTTATCATCTAAATTTATTGAATTTTATTTTGAGATATATATATATATTTTTCGGCTGATCAATTGACCACTACTATACAAGCAGCAATATGTATGGCCTAGAATTTTTAAAATTAAAGGATAAAAACTTAATTTGCTCTTTATCAATTATTATTTGTGATAGATTCAATTATCGTTTCTCGTATATTTCACATTCTTATGATTTTACAATATATTCTCTTAAATTTTTATTATATAAACATTCAATATTATAAATTTTTGAATATTTTTTATAAAAAGATCTACTTCCACTTATTAATTATTAAATATTTTTTTCAAATTGACAAGAAAAAATTAAAGATATCTTTTAATATTTTATAATTTTATTTGCAATAAAATAGAATAATTTAGGATATTATATAAAATTCTGAATTTTCATTGCAATTTTCTCAAGAGTTAATTATATTAATAAACAAATTACAATATATTGAATTTTTCATCTTAAAAACATTTACTTTATGGCAAAAAATCTATGATTCATCCTTCGAAGCGCTAAAAAATTTGGAAATTAGTGAAATTGATTTTTCAATTTTTTACTCCATCAAGGCTGGTAAATGGATACTTTCAATTTATTACATTAATATTTTATCACATTTTTTCCCATGCTTCTATTGATAACAGATCCTTTCATTTAATTTTTTTGAATTTAAATAATTTTTATTTTAATTTGAATTTTTTACATTGTATAAATATAATACAAATTGTCTTCTTTATAATTTATTTACAATTTTTTTATTAATATAAATATTTATTATTAATTTTGCAATTTAACAGAAATCATATGATTTCTCTCAGTTTTAGATCATTATTCAATTGTATATATTAATTTGTTTCCGTCGATTGGTTGAAATTTCTGAGCATATTATAACAAAAATTAAATTTCTTTATTTCAATATTATATATTTTTCTATAAGATAATTTTAATAATATAATACAAATAAAATTAAAACTAGAGTTTTTTGTGTTATTTATTATTAATTTCCAATTATTATTTTTATTTATTTATGATATTCTCCCGTTAATGATTTTCTGTTCTTTGTTAGCTTAGATATTTAGTTGAGATTGCTCTCTCTATTTATAATTTAAATATGCATGAATAGTATAAGCAATTATTATTATTAATTCTAATCGAAAATTATTTATTAAATCTTAATAAAATAATTGGATATATAAAAGAAAATTTATTTATATTTGTATAAGTTATTTTCAAATTACTAATTATAATCAATGTGTTAGAATTTATGATTAACTACTTCGCGTTTTTAAATAATATAATAATTTAATATCTTTTATTCTTTTTAATGTTTTAGAATTTAATTTCTAAAAAATTTATACAAAATTTATTTAATTATATTTTTATTAATTTAACATACTTTTATAAATGCTTCCAATTAATTTTTATACTAAAAATTATTCTATCAAATTAATTGGAAAAAATAATAGCTTTAACTCTTAAAAAAATCATATAATTTTAATTCCAATATGTTGCAGTTCTTAAGAAAAATGCTTTATATTATTATCAACAGATCTAATTAAGAAAGTATTTACTTTTTTTAATAAAATATTAAAATTAAATTTTTAATTTTATTTTTTTATAAATATTTCTTATTATTTTTATTATATTTATTTCTCATAAAATCTAATATAAAAATATTACTTTTTTATTTATTTATTTTGATTTTAATATAATTACTCTCGAAAAAAATTATTAGAAGTAAATTATATTTTCATATACCTATTTATTATTCCCATTTATAATATTTTATTTTTATAAACATTGATTTATTTAAATTAATATTAATTTTCTATTTTAAATTAGTTCTTTTTTAAATTTATTTTTATTTCAATTATTTTTAACTTGGATTTAAATTTAGATTTGTGTATTTAATTAGGGAAATTTTGTGCTTTTTAATTACATTCTTGAAAATAATTCTGATTTATTTTCTTTAATTAAATTATTGCACTTAAATTTTGAAAATTATATAATTTTTTAATTAATTGCTATATGATTTTTATAAGGATAATTATTTGATTATATTATTTTTATTGATTTCCATAATTTAAAATTTTTTTGATTTTTTTTTTACTAAATTTATTGTACAAAATATAATTTGCACAAATTTTTTTAATATTTCTAATTTTTATATTTCTATTTTTCTTTTATTAACATTATAACTAAGATAGTTTTTTTATTATGTAAAATATTATTTGATGTATTTTTTAATCTTTTTTAAATCTATTTGCTTTAATATATTTTATTTTTATACCAGACAAATGATTAAATGAATAAAATGATATCATAAAATTGTGCATAATTTAAATAAATTAAAGTAAATTATTCCTTCCTAGGCTGGCCATTTCTTCCAATTTTCCATTAAAATATTCTATTAAATCAATAAATTATTTTGCCATTTCCTCTGGACACAATTAGAATTCCGCTCATTTTTTAACTTTTTAATTAGGAAAGGGTCGAATTTTACCTCGCTCCATAATAAGCATAAAAATTAGATTATGGGCTAATGATTTTGCGGCGCCACTTGTAATACAATGCGCGAAAAAATGTTGTTGTTGATAAAATATCTTTATCCGCCAATCCAATCCAATCCTAACAACCATCCATAAAAAAACATTAAAATAATACATTAATATATTCAATTAAATATAATATAAATAATCAATAAAATAATTCACTTAATATAATTCATAAAAATTAATAAAAATTTTTATTCCTAATTAAATTTATATAATTAAATTTAAAAATTTAAATATAATGTAAAAATTTACAATAATAATATCTATAATATTCATAAAAATTCTGAATATAAATTAATTTTTTTTATTTAATAATTTCTTCAAATTTCTTCTTCTCAATAATTTATTCACTTTTCAATACCCAGGGCTTTATTGAAGCGGCCGTTCTTCCCCATGCCCGTTCTCATCTGGCCATTCTAAGCCATAGATAACGATGAAAATAGTGTGTCAGTAATTATAATATTAAATTTATTTTTAAATTAAATTTTAATTTTTTAAAATTTTTTAAAATTTTTTCTTATACATAGATAGATTTTTGATAATTCATTTTAAATAAAATTTCTCACTATTTTTTCCTTATAAATCGTCAAATTTTATGGAATTTTTTCGATTCAAAAATTATTAAAAATTTTTTAATTTAAGATAAAAATCGATTTCATCTTACTCTTCTTCTTTGAAAGTTTTATTATATTTGATGCATTGTTTGTGGCGATAATTTTATAAAAATTTTTTAATATATTTGTTTTTTTAAAAAAATTTTCTTAACTTTTAACTAAATTACATCCATTTCTATCCATTTATATCGGATAACATAGCAAAAAATATGACATTAATTTAATTTTTTGTTGTTTTTCGTCTTAGATATATCCATATATTCAAAAATTTTATTATTTAAATTTTATTTAATTTTAAATTATTAAAATTTATTTTTATTACATTTTTAATATTAAGACAAGGCTTTTTTTAAATTATTATTATATTCTAATCGACGGTAATTTTTATGCCTGACTTTTATTATTTCTGCTCTTCTTGCTTAAATTTGATACTGCTTTTCTTATATATTTTTATAATTAATCATGTCAATACTTTCCAAATGAACCAAATAAATACAATTAACATTATATTTTTTTATCTGAATAATATCAAGAATTATGAAAAAATTTAAAATTATTCTCTATTGAAAAATTTTATGAAATTTTCCGTAAAATTATATTAAGAATTTAATCAACATTCTAAATTCAAATATAAATATATTATTTGAAGTCAACAATTTTTACAATTCCGATGTAACTTCCCTAGTTTTATTTATTAAAAAAGGAAAATATTAGGAAAAAATGTAATTAAAATTGGTGATTCAAACCTACTCAACAAAATTAGCAACTTCTTTAATTCTTATTAATTACTAAAATCCGGGATTATGGATGATATATTCTTATTTTTATAAAAAATATTATAAAATAAGAATGTAAGAGTGGGTTAGTTATTATTTTTTTTTCAGTAAAAAAATCGATTTTGTAATATTAGTATACAAAAAATGATAAAGGCATTAAAAATATTCATATTTTTTTTATTATTATATTTCATTTATTCATCTTTATATATTTTTTTATTTAGATTTTATGAAATATTTAATTATATTTTACATAAATGATAAGGGCATGCAAAATTTTTCATAATTTATTTTTTAAATATTTAATTTTCTTTATTAATTTTTTATATTTTTTTTATTTAAATTTTATGAAATATTTAATTTTTTTTAATCAATTTAGCAGCAGCTATTGTCATATGGAATTGAATCAGAGAATGCTAATAAGGTTCGATTAATTTTATAAATTTCTATGAATGACAATTTTTTATTAAATTTATAATTTAAATTGTGTACAAAAATGAGAAATTTGAATTATTAATATTATTTTTTTTGAAAATCACGCAGTAGAAAACAATTCTTCCACCATACGTTATTAAATAATGGTGAATTATTTCCATGTCAGAAATATGAAAAAAGCAGAAATCTTATTAACAAATAATTATGACTAATTATATTAACTATACTATTTTTGAAAATCTAATTTTTTATTTTTAAATTTTTCTACTTATAAATATCCAATCAAATTATAATTAAAAATTTATGACTTTATTTAATTCTAATTTATTCATTTAAAAATATCTATAAAATTATAAATTATGTAATATTTAAAAAAATATTATATTTAATAACATTAAATGTATAATAAATTTGAAAAATAAATATATAAATGGAATTTTTTCATATTAATACTCATATCATAATTATTAATTTTACCTAATTTTTTATTAAATTCATGAATCAACATTCAACATATTATCCACATTTAACTAAGTTTTATCAATAAATTAAAAAATAATTTTAACACATTTTTTCCTTTGCCAAATAAAGGCTAATAATTAAATATAAAATTTTTTATTTTAAATAATATATTTTATGTTTAATTGGAATAATATCGGATATGGAAATAAATAAGATCTAATTTAATTTCTTATATTAGAAAATTTTCCTTTGCATAGAGCTAAATTTTAATTAAAATATATATATTTTTGAAAAAATTTGATAAGAGTGGACTACTTAATTAATTTAATTATGACTAAATTTATTTTGCCAAATATGGTACAGTAGCAGAATTTTTTGAAAATCTTTATTGTTTGTTTTTAAATTATTTTAATTTAATCTTTAAATACTTCTATCAAAAAAATTAATTTAATCTTATTTTTTGAATTTATGATTAACTACTTCGCGTTTTTAAATAATATAATAATTTAATATCTTTTATTCTTTTTAATGTTTTAGAATTTAATTTCTAAAAAATTTATACAAAATTTATTTAATTATATTTTTATTAATTTAACATACTTTTATAAATGCTTCCAATTAATTTTTATACTAAAAATTATTCTATCAAATTAATTGGAAAAAATAATAGCTTTAACTCTTAAAAAAATCATATAATTTTAATTCCAATATGTTGCAGTTCTTAAGAAAAATGCTTTATATTATTATCAACAGATCTAATTAAGAAAGTATTTACTTTTTTTAATAAAATATTAAAATTAAATTTTTAATTTTATTTTTTTATAAATATTTCTTATTATTTTTATTATATTTATTTCTCATAAAATCTAATATAAAAATATTACTTTTTTATTTATTTATTTTGATTTTAATATAATTACTCTCGAAAAAAATTATTAGAAGTAAATTATATTTTCATATACCTATTTATTATTCCCATTTATAATATTTTATTTTTATAAACATTGATTTATTTAAATTAATATTAATTTTCTATTTTAAATTAGTTCTTTTTTAAATTTATTTTTATTTCAATTATTTTTAACTTGGATTTAAATTTAGATTTGTGTATTTAATTAGGGAAATTTTGTGCTTTTTAATTACATTCTTGAAAATAATTCTGATTTATTTTCTTTAATTAAATTATTGCACTTAAATTTTGAAAATTATATAATTTTTTAATTAATTGCTATATGATTTTTATAAGGATAATTATTTGATTATATTATTTTTATTGATTTCCATAATTTAAAATTTTTTTGATTTTTTTTTTACTAAATTTATTGTACAAAATATAATTTGCACAAATTTTTTTAATATTTCTAATTTTTATATTTCTATTTTTCTTTTATTAACATTATAACTAAGATAGTTTTTTTATTATGTAAAATATTATTTGATGTATTTTTTAATCTTTTTTAAATCTATTTGCTTTAATATATTTTATTTTTATACCAGACAAATGATTAAATGAATAAAATGATATCATAAAATTGTGCATAATTTAAATAAATTAAAGTAAATTATTCCTTCCTAGGCTGGCCATTTCTTCCAATTTTCCATTAAAATATTCTATTAAATCAATAAATTATTTTGCCATTTCCTCTGGACACAATTAGAATTCCGCTCATTTTTTAACTTTTTAATTAGGAAAGGGTCGAATTTTACCTCGCTCCATAATAAGCATAAAAATTAGATTATGGGCTAATGATTTTGCGGCGCCACTTGTAATACAATGCGCGAAAAAATGTTGTTGTTGATAAAATATCTTTATCCGCCAATCCAATCCAATCCTAACAACCATCCATAAAAAAACATTAAAATAATACATTAATATATTCAATTAAATATAATATAAATAATCAATAAAATAATTCACTTAATATAATTCATAAAAATTAATAAAAATTTTTATTCCTAATTAAATTTATATAATTAAATTTAAAAATTTAAATATAATGTAAAAATTTACAATAATAATATCTATAATATTCATAAAAATTCTGAATATAAATTAATTTTTTTTATTTAATAATTTCTTCAAATTTCTTCTTCTCAATAATTTATTCACTTTTCAATACCCAGGGCTTTATTGAAGCGGCCGTTCTTCCCCATGCCCGTTCTCATCTGGCCATTCTAAGCCATAGATAACGATGAAAATAGTGTGTCAGTAATTATAATATTAAATTTATTTTTAAATTAAATTTTAATTTTTTAAAATTTTTTAAAATTTTTTCTTATACATAGATAGATTTTTGATAATTCATTTTAAATAAAATTTCTCACTATTTTTTCCTTATAAATCGTCAAATTTTATGGAATTTTTTCGATTCAAAAATTATTAAAAATTTTTTAATTTAAGATAAAAATCGATTTCATCTTACTCTTCTTCTTTGAAAGTTTTATTATATTTGATGCATTGTTTGTGGCGATAATTTTATAAAAATTTTTTAATATATTTGTTTTTTTAAAAAAATTTTCTTAACTTTTAACTAAATTACATCCATTTCTATCCATTTATATCGGATAACATAGCAAAAAATATGACATTAATTTAATTTTTTGTTGTTTTTCGTCTTAGATATATCCATATATTCAAAAATTTTATTATTTAAATTTTATTTAATTTTAAATTATTAAAATTTATTTTTATTACATTTTTAATATTAAGACAAGGCTTTTTTTAAATTATTATTATATTCTAATCGACGGTAATTTTTATGCCTGACTTTTATTATTTCTGCTCTTCTTGCTTAAATTTGATACTGCTTTTCTTATATATTTTTATAATTAATCATGTCAATACTTTCCAAATGAACCAAATAAATACAATTAACATTATATTTTTTTATCTGAATAATATCAAGAATTATGAAAAAATTTAAAATTATTCTCTATTGAAAAATTTTATGAAATTTTCCGTAAAATTATATTAAGAATTTAATCAACATTCTAAATTCAAATATAAATATATTATTTGAAGTCAACAATTTTTACAATTCCGATGTAACTTCCCTAGTTTTATTTATTAAAAAAGGAAAATATTAGGAAAAAATGTAATTAAAATTGGTGATTCAAACCTACTCAACAAAATTAGCAACTTCTTTAATTCTTATTAATTACTAAAATCCGGGATTATGGATGATATATTCTTATTTTTATAAAAAATATTATAAAATAAGAATGTAAGAGTGGGTTAGTTATTATTTTTTTTTCAGTAAAAAAATCGATTTTGTAATATTAGTATACAAAAAATGATAAAGGCATTAAAAATATTCATATTTTTTTTATTATTATATTTCATTTATTCATCTTTATATATTTTTTTATTTAGATTTTATGAAATATTTAATTATATTTTACATAAATGATAAGGGCATGCAAAATTTTTCATAATTTATTTTTTAAATATTTAATTTTCTTTATTAATTTTTTATATTTTTTTTATTTAAATTTTATGAAATATTTAATTTTTTTTAATCAATTTAGCAGCAGCTATTGTCATATGGAATTGAATCAGAGAATGCTAATAAGGTTCGATTAATTTTATAAATTTCTATGAATGACAATTTTTTATTAAATTTATAATTTAAATTGTGTACAAAAATGAGAAATTTGAATTATTAATATTATTTTTTTTGAAAATCACGCAGTAGAAAACAATTCTTCCACCATACGTTATTAAATAATGGTGAATTATTTCCATGTCAGAAATATGAAAAAAGCAGAAATCTTATTAACAAATAATTATGACTAATTATATTAACTATACTATTTTTGAAAATCTAATTTTTTATTTTTAAATTTTTCTACTTATAAATATCCAATCAAATTATAATTAAAAATTTATGACTTTATTTAATTCTAATTTATTCATTTAAAAATATCTATAAAATTATAAATTATGTAATATTTAAAAAAATATTATATTTAATAACATTAAATGTATAATAAATTTGAAAAATAAATATATAAATGGAATTTTTTCATATTAATACTCATATCATAATTATTAATTTTACCTAATTTTTTATTAAATTCATGAATCAACATTCAACATATTATCCACATTTAACTAAGTTTTATCAATAAATTAAAAAATAATTTTAACACATTTTTTCCTTTGCCAAATAAAGGCTAATAATTAAATATAAAATTTTTTATTTTAAATAATATATTTTATGTTTAATTGGAATAATATCGGATATGGAAATAAATAAGATCTAATTTAATTTCTTATATTAGAAAATTTTCCTTTGCATAGAGCTAAATTTTAATTAAAATATATATATTTTTGAAAAAATTTGATAAGAGTGGACTACTTAATTAATTTAATTATGACTAAATTTATTTTGCCAAATATGGTACAGTAGCAGAATTTTTTGAAAATCTTTATTGTTTGTTTTTAAATTATTTTAATTTAATCTTTAAATACTTCTATCAAAAAAATTAATTTAATCTTATTTTTTTATAACCTTCCAATTCATTAAGATTTTTTTTAAATTTAATTAAAAAAAACTGATTAAATATTATTTTTTGCATTAAATAGAGTATTATTCTACATACATTATTTTTTATTATTCTTATAAATTATTTAAATATTTCATTTTTTTTTATTTTAATCATCATTTTTTATACATTTTAATTTTTTATAAATGAAATTTTTAATCTCAGATTCTTCTAAATTCCATACTTATGCAATTGTGTCCTATGATTTATATGAATATAATTAATTTGAATTTTTTTTTTTAAATATCATGCATTTTTTTAAAAAAAATATTTATTAATTTAGATAAATAAATTTTTAAATTTAATACTCAATTTTGTGACATCTTTTTATTTTTTTTTCAACTTTCCAAGAGATTATTTATGAAATCTATGCATTTATTTATTCCTTCTTATTAAGCAAAATGCTTCTTGAATATTATTTTGAATATTTTAATTTAAAGAATTCTTCGGTAATTGTAAAAATTATTTTTTAAATATTCTAATTTAAAATATCATTTTATTATTCATTTTATTATTATTATAAATTTACAAATTTTCTCTATTTAACTTGCATATATTTTTTTTATCATGAAATCATTTATTGTCTATAATTTTACTAATTAAAAATATTAATATAGATAATTGAATCCATTATACATAATAATAAGGAAATATACACTTTTATTCAAAACTACATTTAAATCATTCATCATTGTACTATTCGTGAGTAATTTTCATTTTATTTTATAGTTATTTATAATTTTACTATCTTTGTGAAAAATTATGTCCGTTTTATTTAATAATTTAAATTTTCGTAGTTTATTTTTTTAATTTTTTTTATTTTTAATAATGTATTTTTTTATAATTTTTCTTTTTTCAATTTTAAAATTTAAGCAAAATTTATATTTAAAATTTTAATTTAAAAAAAAATCTGCTTTTATTCTCTTGAGAAGAAACTATATCAACATATAATTGTACTTATATTTATCATATCATTTCGTTAAAATGATAGCATGCTTTCCACTTCGAATGCATTTTTTCTAGCTATATTAATGTAGGGATTTTCGCTGGTCAATTTATGGCTTGTGTATCAATTTGACAAGAAAACTTAAAATATTTTGTAGATAAAATCAACTTGTATTATTCCATTCAATTTTTTATAGATTAACTTTTTTCATTTTTTTCTATTTAATTTATGAAAAATTTAAAAGAGATTTTTTATACATAATCACTTTAAATATTCCCTTAAAAACAATTTCCATTACATTTTTTTTATTTTTTGCATTAAATAATTTTATATTCTTTAAAAAATATAAAAATATTAATTAAAAATAAAACAATTTGTTTTTTTAATATATTATAATTCGTTTTTATTATTTATTTTTATTTTGATATTTCTAATTTTTAATAAAGAATCTAGAATTAATTTTTTTAAATACTGTCATAAATTTTTGTATTTAATATTAATATTTTTTAAAATTATATTAGTGTATTAATGCATTTATTTATAAGGATTAAAACGAATATTATTGCAAAATTATTATCCAAAAATTAATTTTTATTTTCCAATTTTCTGAAGACGTATTTTTTAGATATTATTTTCAAAAACAGTTTAAAATCGGAAAATATTTGAATATATTCATAGATTATTTTTTCTAGGATTATGCCATATCTAATGTTGATCAATTTCATCGGGATATGGTATTTTAATATATAAATATGTTATAAAATTAATTCATTTTTTTTATTATTAGAAAATTGCTTAAAGTAGTCATTCAAGCAATATGCAACAAACGCCATATGTAATATTTTATTCATTTTTTGGATGTAATTTTAATAAACAAATTTTAAATTTTTTGATCATATTTTATTGGAATTATAAAAAATTTTATTCTAATTAATATCCTGTTTGAACGAAAGAGGAACGTGATGTCAGAAAAATTTTTGAAATTATTTATAATTTTAATTAATTTTATTATGTTTAATAAATTTGTGCTTTATATGGATTTCATTAAATTAAGTATATTCCTCCAATTAAATATATAATTTTTCGAGAATTTAATTATTTTTAGGATGGATTTTTCGTTTTAATTTTTTTAGTAATTATTTCCATAAAAATGATTTTTACTTAAATTGAACATGTCAAATACTGGAAGTCATTATCAAAACTAAGGCTTTTCAGCAAATAAAATTGTTGCAGCTTTTTTTTTCACGATTTTCAATATCATTTACTGAATTTTTTTTTAAATTATTATTTACATAGAATTAAGGAGGAAAGGCGGAAGAAGAGCCATTTCTACCACTATGTGCTCTAGGACTTTTAATACCTGGGTTTAATATTTATGTAAATATTTTAATATATTTATTGAATTTTTTTCCATACAATTTTTATTCAACTATAAATTTTGTAGAATTAAAAAAATTTTCACTTTATTGTTCTTTGTAAAAAATATTATCAAAAATTTATTTTTTATTAAATAAATACATCGTAAATAAACCACTTTTTAAAAAGAATACAAATAAATATTTAATTCTTAAATATTTTAACTTTTAAAAAATTAATTAAATTTTTTTCATGTTTATAAATTTGGATATAATTTATTTTTTAATTATTTATTTTTTATGAAATAACTCCGTATCAAATAAAATAATTTATAGCGGCATCACGACCTTCGTGTTATATTTATTTCCCAATCAGCATCATTTAGATATAAATCAGACATTTTTTGAAATTTCTTTGCCTTCTGCTGCTGCGCCTCAGCATCCGCTTAAATATATATTTTTTCAATTATTTACAAATAATTTTTTAATCAAAAACATTAGTTTTATTAAAAATTTTAAATCTATTATTCATTGAATAATAAAAATAAAATATATATTTACTTTTTTCGCAAAGCACGCAAAGTAAGCCAACCTTTCTGAAAAACTTTGTTATTTATCCTGAGACATTTCATTCATTTTATTCAATTTTCTTTTCTATTTAAAAACATTTTATTTTATTTCATTATAAATTCTTTTAATTATTCCTCATTTTTTAAATCATTAATCCATATTACATATTCTTGACAATTCAGATCCATAATCGGTAGCAAAATTGATCTTAATTAATTTTAATTTAAATTAAATATTTTATTTTATTTAAACCGATTATTTAATTTTTTTAATAAAAGAAAGATATTTATGCAATATATGTTCTTCATACACGGATAATGTAAGTATTCCCAAATTTTTTCGATATTAAAATTCCGATCCTGCATTTAAATATAATGACGAGAAAACTGATAATTACGCTCATCTGTTTTTTAGCATGGTACATTAATTTTGCAAAATATTTATTAATTGCCCATAATATGATATGTTCGGATATGAGAAATTATCGCTTTAATAAAATCATTGTTTTTTTTTTATTAATACATATCATAAAAATTTTATGTAATCATTTTATCAAATTAATAGCTTTTATTCCATAATAAATTATATAATCTTAAATAGTTAGCAATTTATTTATCCTTTTATTAATTTAATAATTGCTCTTCTTTTTAAAATTTTTTAAACTTTATTTTAGATTTTAATTAAACAAATACTTTTTTATTACAAAATTTTTATAATATTACTTTTTCAATTTTATTATTTTTTATTTTAAAATTTTTTCTATATTTTTTAAATCTTTAAATTCAATTGGGAAATCGAATTTATTAATTTCGATAGAGCATGTTTAGAATAATATTTAATATTTATAATTTTTATTTTCTTCTATATTTAATAAATTTTAAAATCTTTCCTTCTAATTTCTACAATTAATAAAATTATTACAAAAAAAAGATTTCTGTTAATGTGAATAAAAAAAAATTTATCATTGAATATTAATTCTCACACAGTATTATATATCCATATTCCATATATTTACCTTGAATTTATCACATAATTTAAATTATAAATCCAAAAAATTATCCAAATTCAAGAGTTAAATTAAAGAAATATTATTTTCCATTAGCAAAATTCTTTTCATCTCATACGAATAATATTCGTAAAATATTAGATAAATTTAATATCAATATTGTTATTTTGCCAGTTTTATAATAAAAATTATTAAATAATTTTACATAAAATAAGGATAAATTGATCCAAAAAAATATAATATTGTTCCCATAACTGTTCCATATGATGTTAAAAACAGAGAATTATATATAATATTCATTTATACAGTGTATACTAGATTTTTTTTATTCTTAAAAAATAAAAATTAAAAAACTCTCTTTAAATACGTTGGAATAAATGTAAAGACATAGAATATATTATATAAAGGTTTATTTTTTATTACAGTTTCAAAAGGTTCATTATCATAAATTTTGTGAATTACTGCTTTTGCAAGTACAATTGCTACTATACTAAAGCCAAACATGCACCACATAAAATGATTTTTAAAATAATATTTAGATTGATAAATATAGAATTGTTTAGAGTTTCATATTGATGATAATGATTAAATTATAAAAAGCATGTTAAGAAAAATAAACTTTTTTTCATATATGTAATTTTGCTTTCTTTTTTTTTTTTGATTAAATATTCATTTTTTTATATATTCATTTTAAGAAAAAATTATCAAAAATATTTTTAGTCTATAAAATATTTAGGATGAATTTAAAATTTTTTAAAAAATTTTAATCCATTAATAAATTTATTTTAATTGTTTGTTCTAATTATTTTATGTTCATTCTCGTTTTAATCATATTTTAAATTGAATTTTTTCGTTGAAAAATGTCATAGTAAATTTCTTTTAAATATAATTTTTTTTACCTAATTTTATTTTGGAATAAATAATTGAAGGGAAAGTTCACTTGGATCGCTGCATATTCACTTATTAGCATATCCACCTATACTGCCCTCGTGAGTGAATAAATCAAAAAGGATTTCCGCAAAAATTTGAATGGAAATGATGATTCTTCGATTGATTTTTACTTTATTTATTTATTTTTTTATTTATTTTTATTTATCTCTTTTTTTATTATATTTATTTAATTGATGGTGTTTTTAAATAGCCATATTGTATATTTGATCATAATTATATTTTTAATTATTATTTAATTTTTAAATTATTAATTTATAAAAGGGGAGATAATAAATTGTAATTAAAATTTCAAAATTTTTATATACCGATTTTTAAACTAAAATATAATTTATATTTTCAATAAAATTTGATAATTTTTTCAAAGAGATATATTAATATAATTTATTATTTTTTTATATTTAATTTTTTTATTTTTAAAAAATTAACAATAATAGTAATTAAATAATGAACATTATTTAATTTCAGAAATATATATACACTGTTATCCAGTCGGGTTTTAATCTAATAATAACGAATAATTAACCAATATTCAATGAAAAACTTTTAATTTTTCATCTTTTTTTGAGCTCCTCCAACTTTAGTGCTAAAGAAGAAATGGTCCCAGTAAAATTCGAAAGAGCTTGTTCTACTTAACCATACATGGTATTTAGTTATAATATTAATATATTATTTTAAATATCTATTTAAAATTATTTAATTTTTTAAATTTTACTATATATTTTTTGAATTGTATAAATAAAAATATTTATTTAATTTTTTTAAAATTATAGAAAGCAACAATAATATTCAAACAATTGAGAATTTGTTAAATCTAAGTGGAATTATGGAATAACAAATTTATAAATAATTTTTCTTTTCAGTTAAAATCTTAAAATTCTTTTAAGCATGTGAATTTTAAATAAATAAATTATTTAAATAAATTAGATTTGCGATATTTCAATTTTAAGTGATTTTAGACAACCATATAAATATCAATTAAAATTCATATTCTTTATTTATATTATTATTTTTTATTTTTATTTCAGTTTTTTATTATTATTTTTGAAATAATTTTTTTATTTATTTTGATTATAATTATTAATCATTTATAAACCATTTTGAAATTGATTTTTAATGTTATTTCGATAGCTGAAATAATATTCAATTAGTTTATTCATTTAAATTTTAATAAATAATTTTTTTATTAATTAACAATTTAATCAAATTTTATAAAAGTTATATTTATTTTAATTTGTAAAAGTTTATAATTTCTAAAATATTTTTACCTGGTTTTAATTTATAAATTTTTTATTTTTAAAGGAAAATAAAAATAAAATTTACGATTATGCTTTTCTGCATCCGAACATCATTCAATTGACTCACGAAATCCATTATTTCGCCAACCCCAGCAGTAGTTATTTCCATAGCCACCGCGAAATTGTTGTCGTTACAGTGGATCATCGCCGCTATCATTGAATACTTGTTGTTGTCTCGGAAACCATATTAAGCATTCGAATAAAAATTATATAAATTTATTATATATAAAAATATTTTTCTCTTGTTTGTATGTTTGAAATATATATATCATTTTTTTCAATTCTCAAAGATTTTTATATCAATTAAAATTATTTATTAAAATAAATAAATGTATCAAAATTATTCTCTTGAAGAATACGAAAAAATTTAGATCATTCTATCTATTCAAATTTATTTTACTATTTATTTTTTTTTATTTTAAATCGTTTTATAAAGCACCAAAAATTAGAGTCTTGATATTTTTCTTACTTTTTTTTTTAAAATTTAAAAGGTAATAGTTATAATTAATAATAATAATTTCTTTTGTCTAATTTTTATTTAATTAAATACTCCTCACAAATTATTAATTTTTAATAGGCAATTTTAAAATTTATTTTATATTTATTGTATATTGTATTTAATATAAATAAAAGTTTGAAATTTTATTATTTATGCAATTGCTAATTATTATATTTACATGATAAAATAATTAGTTTTTGAGATCATTCCGCTATGCTATATCCATACAATCATAACATTGTGTGCTTTATTTATTGATAATGCAATTTCTAAACATTCCTCAATTTTTAATACTATATTATCAAGAATCAAGTGCCTCTATTTTGTCCTTATTATTTTTTGATTCATTGGCCAATAACAATTGGCCATTTCTATTTATTGTTTTTTTTTATTTATTTTTAATTAAAAATAGAATAATTTATTTTTATATTTCTTATATAATTCTAAATTAAATTAATAAATTGATTTGAAAAAATAAAATAATATAAATCAAAGAAAAGAAAAATTGATTTTTTTCTTTTCAAATTATTTGTTTCAGATGGACCAAAGGTGTTTTCAATATTTCTTATCTATAATGGATGCATGTAATATGCAGTCTTAAAGACTTCAAAAAATAAATAATTAAAATTTAATTTTTCCTCCATTCAGATATTAAAAATATTTATCTTAATATTTTTTAAACAAAATTATTTTATTTATTTAATTATCTTAGTTATTAATTTCGGAATAAAATTGTTTATTTAAATTTTAACAATTTATAATATATCATCATGTTCTTACAACGTCTTTCATTTTTAGATTTTATAATCTTTTCCTTTTTAAATCAAGTCAATTCTATTATTTCACATGGCAGGCAAATCATATTCAATCATATTTATGTTTCTTTAAATGATATATAAAATGAAATTTTAATTTATAGTAAAAATTTTTATTTAGTTAGTTTTATTTTAACAATTTTTTAATTATGGATAGAATTATTAATAATAAATTTATTAAAACTCTTTTGAAAACCTTCATTTGCAATGTTCATTAATTCTAAATTATTAATAACGAGTACTTCCCCATAAGAAGAAAATAACTTTTTGAAATCGAATTTTTTAATTGCGTATGGTAAATAGGGGTCCTAAAATTGAAATTTTACTTTATAAATTTTATCGAAATGAGGGCTCTCGTTAAAAAAGTGTTGTATTGCTGTTGTTCCTTTTCCAACAAACCAATTTTATGATCTAAGCAATTAAATTGATGATCCTTTCAAATGAGTATTATCTATTGTAAATCTTTCGGTCTATATAAATTTTAATGCCTTTAAAAATTATTTATCATCACATTCTAAATAAATTTTTGTTCGTAATTGAACATAGTACTCCGAGTCCAAGTTTCACCAATAACAAATATTCTTTCTGTCCTATATCATTAAAGAAAAATTATATTTAATTAACTATGGAAAATTTTTTGATTAACTTCAAATTATTTATATTATCAACTGACTGTTTGATAAGATATAAACAGGATTTTTTATTTTTCCGATTATTTTTAATTGAACCCATTTCATTTTTTATTATTTAGTATCGTTATATTTTTAAAATTTCTAGTCATTTATCTATTCTTTAATTTTTATAATAGGTTTTTGGGAAATATTTAATTTTAAATATATATTTTCTATTTAAATTATATATTATTTAAAATTTTATAAATAAATTTAATTGTCTATATAAATATACAAAATCATAAATTAGATGATTTTTGAAACCATTGCTTTCATTATAAAATATATTATTTTATTTGTTAAAAAATCATTTTTATTTATAATTATTAAGAATATTATAATAAATTAACATTGGATTTATATTGAGAAAATTAAATCAATTCCAAAAATGACAAAGAACTAGATGAATTTTTGAATTTTGATAAGGAATTCACTGATAGAGCTTGTCAAGAAGATGATATTTTTATTTTATAATAAATCATATTTACTTTTTTCCTTTTTATTTTTTGATTTGAAAAAATTATATTTTTAATAAATTTTTTTTTAATTTTTATTTTGTAAAATTTACATAGCTTTTTTTTTATAATAAAAATATCATTATATATTATTATAATTTATAGATATTTACACTTTAATATCTCATAAAATTTTTTTAATTTTAATCGATATTAAAAAAATTTTTAAATTAATTTTTTATTATTTTTAAATAATTTTTGAAATTAAATTTTTTCAATAATCATTCATTGAAATTTTTTAATTTATTATTATAGTTAAAAAATCAATTTATAATAAGCATATAACCAATAATAATTTCATTAAATGTAAAATTTTTTAGTTTATTTAAACAAATAATTTAATTATTAAAATAAATGACTCAATATCTCATTTAGCTTGGAAAAAAAAGAATTGGATATAATAGAAGTTAAATATTTATGACATTTCTAGATTATAAAGATTAAAATTTTATTTTTTGAATTATTTTGCGATTTGCTCTTTATAACTCTCAAAAATATATGGTTTCAAAAAAATAGAATTTATATTAGGAATTTTAAAATTTTTAAAAAAATATTTTAAAAATTTTTATAAAAATTTTTCAATGACGGCCTCGATGGTGACAAATAGAAGTAGTGGTTTTTCGCAGATCTGTGTGAATTCACAATTCAATGTCGTGTTATTGGAATCATAATTTTATTTAATTATGTAGAAAAATTATATTTTTAAATTTAATTAATTAAGTTTCAATTTTGTTTATTTATGGCTGCATTATCGCACAATGAAATTTTTTTATTCTATTTGTTAAATCCTACTTTTATAAAATATTTAATCTTTGTACAATACTCAACAAAAAATTATAGATTCTCGAATCCACTAATGTTAGTATTGGTGGTTCATTTGACAAAGGATATTTTCATTTATAATAGTTTCTAATTCTTTCATAAAATATATCATAAGGAGCGTATATTTTTTTTCATTTCTAATAATTACTTTATTATCTTAATAATTATATTCTTAATAAAATTAATATTTCATAAAAAAGTGAAATATATAACCTATTCGTAAAATTTAATCGATATTTTAATATTTTAATTAATTTTTATCATTTGAAAGCATTAATATTTTATTAACAATTATTTTATAATTTATAATTATATGATTAATTGGTTTTAATTAAATTAATCGAAATACAAAAATTATCATATTTTAATTCTTTTTAAATAATAAAAAAATATAATCCGCAATTTTTTTTTAACATTTTTTGAAATTGCCAATTTTTGTGATAAATTTATCACTTATGAAAAAAATGTACTTTTTTTAAAATATTTTTATACAATTTTTTTCTAATTTTCCAAATTTTAATTGTAATTCTTTTAATATTTATATTACTCTATAGCAAAATAAGGCTTACTTCCTCTATATAAATTAGTGTGCAGCGGAATTTTTGATTTGTAATGTATGAAATATCAGGTTCATTATTAATAATTATAAATTTTAATTGATAGTTGATATTGAATCGCAATGATACAAATTGTATTTTATTAATTTGTATTTCCAATTATAGATATCAATATACTAATTTTATTTTATTTCATTATTTTAGCGATATCCTCGGTTCAGAGCCACGATTATGAACACGATGAATGAACGAATGTAGTGAAAACCAGTTTTAAAAATTTTTCTGAAAATCACTTTTATTAAAGATTTCTCTATTATTTGAAAATATTTTTATATTTTTTATAATAATAATTTAATTTATAAATTATGAATTAGTAGGGCTGGGAGAAAACCATCCAAAATGTGGTATGGAAGCTGGCTCCCTAGTCTAAGCGAACCTTGATTTCAGATCGCTTGGATAAGAATAGTAGGTAATATGATCGATACGATCTCATTTTAAAATTGATCCTAAAATTATTAATCTTTATTTGCCTTATATCCTTTTTTATTTAAGATAATTATTTTAAAAGATTTAATAAATAAAAATTTATGTTTTTGCTAAAGTATTAAAATTTGATTAATAATCTTTAATTAGCGCATATTTTCCGAAATGTAAAATAATTGATTTAAAAAATTTTAATTCTTTTTTAATAATATTTCTATTTTCTTATTTTTTATCCTTTTATTTTATAACTGTTACATTACTTTTTTTAAATTAAAGTATTTTTTGATTTCTAATAATTTTCATATCGTTTTATACTTTTTAAAAAATTTGTAAGATTTTAAATTTTTTAAAATAATTTAACATTATTACGGACGATAATCATTCGTCTCAAATGTATTCTTCAAGATATTTTCCTGTAAAAAATGAATAATAATTATTTTTATCCATGTTCCAAAAAAACCTTTCACCAATTTATTCATTCATTTTATTAATGGCAATTTTGTGTTCTCACAATCTATTTTCTTAAAATAAATAATTTTCCTTCCGCATTCTACATAAATTATAATTTTTAATAGTATATTACCTTTAAAGAATTATTAATTTTAAGTTATTTTTATCTGTTATTTTCCTTTAATTTATCTTAATTATATGATGATTAAATAAAAGCATTTTTAAAAATTTCTTCGATTTTTTTATTTTAATTTATCTCTTTTTGATTTTTTCTTTTTTTCAATATGAATTTTCTGTATGAGATTAAAATTCATCAATATCTTCATATTATATCTATTATCGATTCCATTATCGAATGAAGTTTTCTTCATTGTTATCTGGCAATAGAGTAAAATATTTATTATTTTAGGAAATATATCAATTTCTAGAAATATTTAATAAGTTATTAATTTTGACAGCAGTTATATATTTTTTATTTTTCTCCATTATTTTTCGCTTCATAATTATATTTCTCATTGGTATTTTCAAATGATTTGTTTTATATCATTTTAGCAGCTTTATAATTTTAGTTATGTATGATTATTATGAAATTTCAATAGGATATATTTTGTGAAATTTTGTAAGCACGCCATGCTGCACCACGATTTTATTTATTTTTTTGAAATTAATGTTTTTTGATTATTTTTATTATAAAATTTAACAATCGATCTTTTTTTAATCTAAACAAATTTTTAAAATTCAATTATATTCTCAAATTTTTTCTGACATAATAATCGCTTAATTTTTAATTATTGCCAAATTAATTTCATCATCAATTTTGATTATATTTTTTGAAAATCAGATTTGAATGAGAATACATATTGAATATTTTTTTTGTAGCAAAACAAGTTAAATTTTATATTCATTAAAGAAATGTTTTAATTTGAAATAATTATGGTATTTATCTTACTGTAGTTATCAAATTTAATTGAATATTGAAATCATCCATTACTTAATAATGAAGTATATTTTAAATTTGCACTACCAATGCAATATAACCTCCCGATATTTTATTGGCATTAAAATTACAAATTGCATTATCCTCGTTGAATTGAGTTTTAAAATTTTCAATTTTAATGTTAATTGTGATTGTTTTATTAAAATTTTCTATGCTGATAAAACTTTAAATTTATTTTATAAATAATAATTTCTCTATTTTCTGATCAATAATTTGTAATATATTAAAGATTGCCTTTATAAAATACTAGCTGCTCCTTGTACTGTTGATATGAAAAAAGAAAAAGAAATAAAGTTAATAAAGTCGCATTTTATTCTATAAAATAATTCTGTTGTTTTATTTTATATAAAAATATATTATGCTTTGTTTGGAAAATATTGTAAATAAAATCATAAAAATCTTCATGTCCTAATTTTAAATTCCCTGAAATTATATTTGATAAATTTCTTATTTTTTTCTCTTGGTTATATATATTATTAGAATGTTTATTTATTTGTCTCAAATAATTTTTTTATGAAAATCAAAAATTTATTTATTTGGATAATATTTTAAATTTATTAAAATTTTATTATCTTATTTGTTTCCATTTCGTGATTATATATTATAATGAATGCATTCCACAATAGTTATGTTCATCATCAGGAGCAATAATACGCGCAGGTGAACATTCCCGAAATTTGTATTCGCATTTTTTGGCTATTTAAATTAATTTCTTTCAAAATTGCATTCTTTTTTATTATTGTTATTATTTCCTTCAATATTTATTAATTCATTCTTTGAATTTTGAAATATATATATATTAATTTTTATCTCGCCTCCATCGATAGATATTAGTACATTATTTTATGGAATAAAATAAAATTATCGGATCACTATTTCGATATGTGTAGTTATTTTTTCGAGTTCAATCTCTTTCTGACCACATTTTAAGCGGGCAAAAATCAATTGTTTCATACTATTAAAATAATTTTATTTATTTCAAAATTAATATATTTTTTGTTCTCTTAAATTAAAAATGTTATCTACAATAAAGTATAGACCATATTATTTTATTATTATTTCTTTGTTTTCTAAATTTAAATGTTAATTATTTTTTTTATTATTTCATATATCATAGATATGTCACGGTTCATTATATTTTCTAAGTTTACACATAATAATTTGTAATTTCATAACATATTTTATTATTTCTTAATATTTTAAAGTGTATAATAAAAAGTCAAAATTCAATTAAATTTGCAAATAATCTTTCTTTCAAATAAACTTGAATTAATAATTAAAAAATATTTTTAAAAATTGTTGTCTATATATTTAAAATTTTTTAATAATTCTTAGATTTATTTATGATCATTACTTATATATTCACTTAGATTTAATTAATAATTATGAAGATATTTTCAAATTATTTGAAATTAATTTATTATATTTACCTGGTGATATATATAAAAATATATATTATTTTCATTATTCACATAAATTAACTAGCTTATACTTTATGAATTTTAGAATTCTAAATATTAATAATTTTTTATGTTATTCATGATTTGCAAAAAAATTATTTTTTCCATTAAAATATTTTTTAGATTTATTTATTATCAAAATAAATTTCTTTTTTTATTTTTATTAACATTTATTTTTTTTACTGTAATTTAATCTTAAATTATTAATGCAGTCTGTTTCTCCTCTCTGATCTCCATTGTTTGACAATTTGATTGTAAATTTATTTTTAGAATAAATCTCTTCAAATATTATTTCAAAAAATACACACACATTCTCTTTATATTTTTTATCAAAAAATATTAATTATTTTCAACTCATCTCTTCAAAAAAATCAACATTATTTTTCACTGATAAATAGAAGTTTACAAGTCATAGAGGTTCCTCCTCCAGATAATATCCTATGCTCAATAATATAATTATATTATATTTTTTTCCCATTGTATATCAAAAATCAATGAATGATAATTTGTTATATTTAATAAAATTCATAATATATTGTGGGAATTGCATTTGTTTAAAATTTCGGCTATTCTTTAATAAATATACCTAATAAATTTCAAAATTATTATTTAAAAAATTTTTGCCAAAAATATATAATTTATTCAATAGAATTTCAAAGTAATTTTTCAATGATTTTGAAAAATTTCCTCACAAATTAATACACCATATTTTAGACTAAGTCGATTTATAATGAATTATTAAATACATGAAATTTTTATTAATATATTTTTAATATCCTTTTTATATTTATTTATTTACAAATATAAAATTCTAATTTTCTTTTTATTTTAATATCGATCTATTAAAATTTCATCTAGGGAATTTTATACATCCTATATATTATCAGTTTGCATATTTAAGATAATGATCTATTTTTCAATGCTTATTTGTCTATTTTTTATCGCTTGCTGCAAATAGTATTCAAAATTAATGATACTTCATCATTCAGATATGCAAAAACATTTTGACAGATTTTTATTTACGAATTTTTTTTGAAATTTATTGATTAATTACAGAGTCGGATTAAATAATAATACTTTTATTTTTTTCTTTTATTCTTTCTTTTAATACATTAAAAATTTAGAATTTTTAATAAATATTTATCAATAATAATGATTTTCATGAATTTTTGATTAAAAGTATTTTGAGAATGTTATATATATTAGGGCACATCCTTAATTTTTAAATGCCTTAATTTGTTTATCTATTATTATATTAATACATTTTTTTGTAGTGTTTTAAAATTTCATTTGGTTAGAAATAAAAATTTAAATTTTTTTTTGACAAATAATCACTCGTCCAATTTAGTTTAATAGTATTACAGTTGCCGATAAATTGGGCTATTAGTTTTTAAAAAATCTTCTCTCATAAAGGGTTTCACCGATATGTTGACATTTTTTTCATTCTATGTTTTATCTGTTATATAATTTTATTTATTTTTTTTTGAAAAAATATTATATATATATAATCTTTTATTTTAATTCTATAATATTAATAAAGCCTATGATTTTAACCTGAATTTTCTTTAAAATTTACAATGTCATATTTTTTTTTATTTATTTTTTAAATAATTTTTTAATGTTATTGATTTTATCGAAAATTTATCTTTAATTTTTTAAAAATATATGTTAATCGTGGATAAATATATTTTATTTTTGATGTTTTTTTATAGATTAAGCTTATTTAGGGGCGGCTCGCTATTTTTCATTTTTTTATTTTGATTTTTCATATTTTTTTTATTGATAAATTGATTTATTTTAATTAAAATGTTATCATTTGGAAATAAGTATTTCTAAGAGATGCCAAATCCATTTTTAAAACTATATTTCTTGCCAAAATTAAATTCTTTATATAAAATATATTAGAAATTTATATATTCTATTATTTTCGTCATAATAATGGTACAAAATTTTTTAGATCAAAATTGAATTTTAAATTTTTGAAGAATGTGAATAAAAATTAGTTTATTTGCTAAATTGGTCGCACATTCCACCAGAACTTTATCGATCGACCGTGTCTAAATTAAAAAATAATGAGTATATACTTATTAGTATTTTTAATATTTTAATAATTAATTTTAATTTTAGGTCATTTCGGCCCACGGTTTTGTATTTTACTAACATAAATATTATATTATTTTTTCTTTTAATAAATTTGATATGTTTGAATAAATTAGCCATTTTGAAAAACTGTCAACTGTGACTAGAATGTATTTAAATCTTTCTATTATTTCTGGTAATGATTTTTAATTATTTTCTGACTTATTATTTTTGATGTATTTTTCCTTTTGATTATATTTATTATGATTATTTTAATATTTTTAACCTTTCTTAAAATTTCTTAATTTTTATAACATCGTTTAAAGGCACTGGAGAATTTGATATTAATTCAAAATCGTCTGGAAAAACACAATGAAAAAATGCTTTTCACAATTTTTTAATAATTATTTATTATATTTTTATATATTTAAAGATATGATTTAACAAATTTTTTACATCTCAATAGACCAAAACTCTATTCATTTTGTTGATAAATAAATGTGAAGGATTTTTAGAAGTTTTTAAATTTTTTATATAGGTGAATTTTTTTATTAAATATTTCATTTTTAAATTTTTCCTCTAATTGAAATATTAATTAGAGTGATATTTATATTTATTTATTATCTGTTATAGATCCATATGATTGTGCGGCTTCAAAATTTATTTTTCTATTTTCATTAAATTGAGATGAAAAATTTTTGAAATAAAAACATCAGCCGAATTGAAATCCACATCCGCTCTAGATCCGACAAGTCAAATTTGAGAATTTATATTATAGCAAATAATTAGAATTATAAATTTTTTTATATTTTTAAATTAATTAATTATTTTATTATAAAAATTTGACTATTATTTCTAATAGAAAAACTCTAGAAATTTCATAAAAATTGCAGATTTCTTCCATTATATTATGTATGGAGTTTTTGTAAGCATCCATAAGTTTTAAATTCATTTTTTTATTTTAAATGAATTTTATTGCACCAAAAAGACAAAAATAATTTTGTAAAAATCTTTAGATTCTTGTTTACTCACTTTTATTTCACGCAATCTTTTGGATATTTTATTCTATATCTTTCACATTCGTATAGAAGCTGTTAAATCAAATTTCAATTTATTTAATTTATAATATATTAAATTAATTATAAAAATTTTAAAAACCAAATATATAAGTTTACCAATCCTTTCTTCCAAAAATGATCAACTTTATTGATTCATATTTTTCTCGTGATTATAATTTTTATAAATTTATTCACAAATTAATTTTTCAATTATGATTTCTTCTTTCTTTTCATTATACTTCTAATATTCATAATTTAATTAATAATAATATTTATATTAATAAAAAAAATTTTTAATATTTTAATTTTCTTATAAATGTCCAACTACGATTTGAAAATGTATTTCCTGTGTGCGCTTTTTTACAGAATTCTTGGCTTCTGAAAAATTTAATTAAAAAAATATTATTTTTATATTTCTAAAATCTCCAAAAAATATTTTAATTAATTTCGAATAAAAAAACTCAAATCACTCAAAGGATAGATTGATTTATGCAAGACGGCGTACATTCTTTCCATAATACGAAGAATCGCAGTTTTACTAAAAAATATTTCCCAATATTTACTTTTTATTTCATTAATTAATGAAATATAACTTTGTGAAATAGGTTTATATCAATTATGTATTATATTCTATCTTTATGGATATTGTCATTTTAAAAAATTTTATTAATATTTTAAATTTTTTTAAAATAATTCCAACTTCTATTTTTTTTTTATTCAATCATATTAATACCATAAATATTAATATATAATTAATTTTACTTTGTTTAATTGAGCGTTGTGTCGGATTTCGAAGTAAGTTTAAGCTGCTATTGTATTGTTTTACTTTCTTTAAAAGTCAAATATTAGGTAAAATAGCTTATTATAAATACTTTAATTTATAAAATTCCTTTTGTGTTTTATGATATTTTTATATAAAAATAATTTTTCTTTGTTTGGAATTAATAATATTCTCAGTGGAATTAAAAATATTACATAAATAATTATGTGATGATTGGCTTGTATTTCTCAAAGAATAAATCAGAAGTAATTTTAATTTAATTATTTTTATTAAAATAATAATCATTTCCATAATTTGTAAGATAAAATTATAAGAATAATTAAATATTTCTTGCATCTGATTTTGTCAATTTTTTCTATATTATAAATTTTAATGTAAAATTTCAATTTTTATCCGAAAAATTAATTAAGTTCAAATTTAATTTAAATTATTTTAATTTAGTGATATTCATTAATTCGCTAATTATTTATTTTTATTTTTTACAAGAAAATCATAATAAATAAAATTTTAGTATTTTTAAAATAAAATTAATTTTTTATTATAAAATTATTTTCGTCGCTTTGAAAAAGAAACATTATTATAATTTTTTTTCGTATATCAGAATATCAAAAAATTAGTTTAATTATTAATCATTTAATTTTTATTTGCAAAGAATTGTTATCAAAATTTTTTACAGAAACAAAACTGACATACCCAAAAGAAATTTCGACAATTCTGATTTTGTATGCTTGAATAATGCTATATTCTTGCCAGATTTGAGTGTTCTTGTCAAAATTTTTTATCATATTATCATTTATTTTAAATCATGCATTTAAATTATCATTTCTTTTAATATATTTATTGTTCATTAAATTGATTTTGCATTTTAAATTTTAGAATAGGATTAAAAAATTTTTATGAAATCAAAATCTATCATTTATTAATTATATGAACTGAGCTTATTAATTACAAAATTATCTTTTTTTTTGGGATTATAAAACAAAGAATTTAATGCTTAATTTTATTTCGAAATTATAAATTCAGCAGGATTTTTTTAATTTTTAAAAAAATTATTTATAATATTTTAATACTAGATTGTTTTTAATATTCATAGTTTATTGGAGATTTATTTAATTAACTTTTTATTTTCATTTCCAATAATGACAAAAAATATTATTTTAAAATTTTTTCTAATTTTCTTTATTACTTTAATAAAACATATATATATTAATGTTTTATTATTTTTATTTTTATAAAGTAATTTTAATTTTTGATAATCATCATCATCATAAGTTTTAATGTATAGTATATAATATTTTAAATTTTATTTAAATTTATAAATAATTTTTAAATAAATACATGTTATTGATAAAATGAGAGCAAAATTTCTTTTTCATATCAATTGACTTAATAATCTTTTATTTTAGCATTAAGAAAATTCAATCTTTTTTTAGCTTTTAAATTTGATAACAATTCGGTGAATTCAACCATTTCATAGAAGTTTAATGCATGATTTGATATTTGATATTTATACACTGTTTTCTTAATTCCAAAATTTCTTATTATTTTATTAAAAACTTAATTGTTTGTATTCATTTTTTCTATAATTAAAAATGAAATTTTAATTTTATTTATTCTAATTTATTTTCAAGCTATTTAATATTATTATACATGATTATTTAGCATGTTGGCAAAAATAATAATTGATGAAAAATTGTTATTTCATTGAATATTTTTGGATCATTATTTTAATAGTCTATCTCGTAATTATCCTCCAAAATAGATTTTTCTTAAATAGGAATATTTAATAAATATTGAATTTTAAATTCAATTATGCGAAGTTCAAAATTTTAATTTTTTTTTCCGATTTCTAAATCTTTGTCTATTATATACATTTTTTTAAAATTTTATTAAATTTTTATTAAATTACATAATTTTTTATTTACATTTTTAATTTTTCAAATGTAATTTTTAATTTATTCCAAATAAGCTAAGCATAAAATTCTAATCATAAAATTTTAATAATAAATACTTATTTCTCTCTTTATTTTTTATATTTTACAAATTCATTTAATATTTTATTATTAGAAAAAAAAGAAATATTTAAATATCATTAATCGAGAATATAATTACTAATGCATATTGCATTTCGATATATATATTTAAGTATTTTAATCAAGATAGTTAATTAGTTAGCTCTTTAATTAATTCTTTTATATATCTTTTAAAAGTATTATTCTATAAAATTTATATTTTTTCAGTTAAATCTTGATTTTTTTAACATTTTTATTTCTTATAAAATCTTTATGATTGTGATCTATCGGAATATTTTTTTATTAAATTATTTATTCTCATATCATATAATTCCATGGATAATTTTCATTTATCTAAGTTGTTTTGTTCCTTTTCTATCAATTTTATTATATTATTTTTTTAATTTTTTATTTAATTTAAATTTAATTTATGATTTTTTATAATAAAACAAAATTTTTTTGATATTATTCAAAATATTTTATTATGTTGCTACAGTAAATATTTTCATCTTTTTTATTTTATTTTTTTTCATCATCAAAAATCTATTAATAATATATTCTAATTTTTTAAATACAATCTGAATCTCGTGTCAATGAATTACGAATTCAGTTCGGCCATTAAATTTCCGATGGTTAAATTTGTAAATATGCATGGATATTTATTGCTATAAAATATTAATATAATTTATTTCAAATCATATTTTAATTTTCTTTTATATTTTTTGATTTGATAAAATAGAGAAAAATTTTATCAAAATTCTCTTATAATTGTTGTGCATACACATCCAATAAATAATATTTTTGGATAGAGAGCAAACAATTGTGCAGCATTATAAACTCTCATGAAATTTAAATTATCTTTTTATTTTTATTACTTTCTATTGTTAAATTTTAATTAATTATTTGATAAAATTCATTTAAATTTTATCCTACATTTTTCAGGTTTTATTTTTTCTACATTATAAATAAAAATTTATTTTTCTATCATTTCGCAATATTAGCTGAAAATAATGTATCAAATTTTTTGCTGAACGAATTCCAGTCCGTACAATTCTAATTTCACAATCAATTATTCGTTAAAAATTAATTTTTATTTTAAAAGAACTGATCGAAATAACAAATTTATTTATGCATTTGAATTTATTTTTAATAATTAGTAAAAAATTAATAAATTTCTTATTATATTATGATTTGATCATTTTTATTGAAAATATTTTTATATAAAATTATGTTTTATTATATTTGTATCTTTTTTTAAATATCTAATTTATTTTTCTTTTATTTTGTAATATGATTTATGACCATATTAAAGAACAAAAAAATAAATTAATTTAAAATTTTTCATAATAATTTATTTGAATATATTTAATTTTCTTTTATTATAATTGTTATTATCTTTAAAAATTTAATTCAATCTTTTCAGTTGATTCTATTTTTTCAATGAGTAATTATACTATTCTTAATTGACATTTCAAATTTTTCACCTTATTTAAAATTTAATATTTTATATTCTTTCAAAATAATTTTATTTAATTTTATATTAGTTATTCTTAAAAAATTAGAAATTATTTCATTTAATAATTTGTATTATATCCCTTATTATATTAAATAAAATAAAAAAATATCATTTTTTTCGATTGTAGAATAAATAGTTCAAGATTGTCCATTCCAGCTATTGAAAATGTGTTGACTGGCATCATTGAATTTATGGATTTTTAACCATTTTTTATTAAAAAAATTTTCAATATTCTATAGAATTTTTTAAAATATTATTTTCTTTTATTGATTTTTTAAATCCACTAACCCAAAATAATTATAATAGTAATTTTCAATTTTTACATTTTTTTTGAAAGTTTTTAAAAAAAAATTTCAGATTATTATACTCATAAAAATATCAATCTATATTAATAAATTTTTGTTTATATTTCTTTTCAATATAAAATTAAAATCATTCTTTTCTTATTAAATTATAATTTAATAGATAATTCATATTTGCTAAATACATAATTATTTGAATTTGTTTTAATTTAAAAATTAATTTTTTTTAATTTATATTTGTTCAATAATTTAAAAATATTTTCAATAAATAAAAATTTTTAATTTCTAAATAATTTCATATTTGCTTTTTTAGAATTTATTTACTTATGATGAATATATATATTTTTTATTCATTTTTTTGTAAATTTTGGTTTTAATTATATAAGTAATTTTTTATATTATTAAAATAAATATTTAATTTTTTGGATTGTTTATTTTAAAAAATTGATTAATATTATTTTTACCATCTCCATTTTATAAAAAAATTATTTATTTTAGACAAGTTTTAATTTTATAACGATTATAAAATTATTTTTAATATTTTGTTGTATCACAGCATGTTATGATTTATAGATTATTTTTAAAATGTCCATTATTGGGCATACGTAAAAGGTTCGCCTTTTGGCGAAATTCTCATTCAAACAAAGATAGGGGCCGGATTTTCCATAAGTAAGAAAACAAATAGAATTTAAAGTGAAAAAAAAACATACAATCATCTTGACAATTGATGGGTTTAATACACGCCTTAAACATAAAATGATGGCTTCCAAGACAATAGTATAAAATAAATTTTTTTAGATGTAAATTTTAAGAATTCTTTATATCATATACTTTTATTAAATTATTTTTTCTCTGAATATTCTGTTTAAATTTCATGTATTTCATTATATTTTAAAAATTCATTCCAATAATTAACCATTTCATTTGTGTTTTCAGACTTGGAAAAACATTTTATCTCTGTATAAAATTTTGTAATAAAATAATATATCATTGTATAATTTATTTTTTTATTTATTAAGAATAATTGATTTGAAAGATAATTTTCTTTTTTTTAAATAAATTCGTAAACTTTCTAAGGAATATCTCTTATCATAAAATGTGAAGTTATTCTCATTTTTAAATATATTAAATTTTAATATTAAAAAATTTCTATTAAATTATATATTCAATTATTTATACCATTACAATTTTTTTAAATAGATTATAATTTTTCATTTTCTTCTTTAATAGTTCTTTTATAATTTTACTACATATATGGTTTTTATCTCTTCGAAATTTTTTTGTTTGAATTTTGAGGTAAATCTATGAAAGCAGTTGAAGTCATCTCCATCTCCCCAATTTGAATGAGTTTGTTTTTAATCGCTTCATCGATTTCTTCATATTAATTTTATTTTAAATATATAAAAATATTGAAAATATGTTTAAAAATTTTATTAATTTATTTAAATTTTAATAAAATATTAAGATACAATAAAAAATGATTTTTTATGCATAAATTAATATTAGTTAAATGTTTATTCTTAAAAATTCTATAATTTAAATCATTAATATTTGTTTGAATAATTTGTTATCAAATTATATTACCTTATATCATTTACAGAAAAAAAATTTTTAATTTATTTAATTATAATCAATAATAAGAATCATTTTCAAATATTTAATAAATCGAGTATTTTTTATAAATAATCGCTAGTTGCCTATTTTTTTTAAAAAATTTAAAATATAAATTTTATAATCTTTTCTTTATTTATTTTTTTTAATTTATAATTTAATTAATCATAATGATCTCTTTTTAATTTTGCTGTTTGAAATATAAAAGAAAATTTTTAAAATATTTTAATTGTATTAATTTCTTAGTATTTCTTTTGAATATCTTCCTTCCTCTAATCCCCTTCCCATCCTAGGCCATATCGAACAATACTCATCCCTATATACACCATACTATTATGTATTGCATTTTCTCTTTTTTTAATTATTTCCGGATTTATTTAAATAATTAATTTTTTATTTAATTTTACATTTAATATCTAAATCAAATTAAAATATTTATTGAATTATTTTAAAAATGTTAATATAAAGTTTTATATAAAATTTCATTTACTACTTTCCATTAAATAATAAGTAAATTGCATTAGCAAATTTTTATTTTAACAGATTATATTTCACCAATCTAATTAATTCTAGAATTAAATAAAATGAATTTTAGATTATTAATATATTGATTTTTCTTAAAATTCTGTTGAAAATTTTATGATGTGTTTAATTTATAATTAAATTTATTTTCTTTTAACCTGCCATTATCAAATACATTATATGTATTTATTAGGTATTAGATTCATTATCAATTTGAATAATTTTCTAAGAAATATACAAAGAATTTTTCACCAATAAACGAACTTAGCAAATGAATCCTTTTTAATTTTGTTTAATTTTTTTGGCAAATTTTCTCGCATTATAAATGTTATTGATCATGATTATAATTGAGTTCTTTTCTTCTCAATTGCCAAATTTTTATCCCAATTATATTATTTTCATTTTCGACAACCACCTCTTTTTATTTATCTACTACCTTCATTATATTTTCTTATTATTTTATTAATTTTCTTACTAGATTTTATTTTATAAATAAAAAATTGTATGAGTTTAAAGTAATTGATTTGAAAAATAATAAATAAAAATATCTGGCAAATATATTTATTTTATTTTATTATATGTAATATTCAAATTGAAATATATCAAATTTTGTGAGAAATTTTATTTTACAATTAAAAAAAATTTTACTTCGAAATTAAATTATTTCTAAGAAATTTTTTTTAAATTTTGAATTTTTAAAAATTTTGAATTTTTAAAAATTTTTTAAAATCAACTGAGCCAATGAATTAGCAAATTCACACTATGATTCATTCTCTAATTATATGAATATTTACATTTATTTAAAAATTATTTTGCCATATTTATTTTTTATTTTTAAATTTAAACTCCAGAGAAATTTATATTTCTTATGCGTGCTTCGGCCTATTCATTGTCATTGCCGCTAGGCTTCGAGGGAATCCGCCATATTCGCCATTTTGAAATCCATCTTAATAATATTTAATTTCATAAATTTAGCTTAAATTAATTATTTTTATTCTAATAATATTCGATGTTTTTATATGAATTTCATATTCTCATATATACAAATTCGGAATGATTTATAAAGAAAAAAACAATTGTGTTAAAATTACTTTATAGTAAATTTACGAAAAATTTCAAAAAAAATTTTTATTATAAACTTTATCAATTCTGTAAAAAATCCTGTACGGAATTTGATCTAGAATTTAATCAAAAATGAAAATTAATTTTTTTATACATTTTATATTTATCCTTAAAATCACTTGGGTAAAAGATGGCTTTGTTATCTTATCACGCCAAATTCAGAATTTCTATGTAAAATCAAATTTGTAATTTTAACTTTCATGTTTATTTAATGCATTTGTGTCAATAGATCGATGTGAAATAATCAAATTTTAAAATTATTAATTTAAAAAATTTATTTTATTAATTTATTATTTTAATTTCTTTTCATTGTAATTCATTGCATAAATTTTTATAATATAATTAATATAAAATTAATGTTTAGAATTTTTCTCTCACTATTATCATCATTTAGCAAAATTTTTAAGATTATTTATGCAATATTATTTGAAATAGGAATCCGATAATGGATAAATTTAATCAATTATTTTTTAAAATAATTCATTTATGTTGCATTCTTATCCTCTTATCATTTCCATATAATTTTTCCTCGCAATAGCATAGCAAATATATTTTTTTGAAGAATGACTATAATGAGTTAAAAAATTTTATGTCCGCTATAACATTTTTTTGACTATAAAAAATTTTAAATTTTTGATGGTTGAAATCAATATTAAAAATGCATTTTTTTAAATTTCATAAATTTTCATTAATTTTAAAATATTATTTATCTTTCGATTTTAAAATAATTAATAATTTCATTATTTTCTTACTATTATAATCTTTTTTTTATTTTTTTTGGTTGAATATTTTTAAAGAATCGATCTATTATAAAATATTCAGATTTTTATAATTTTATTATTGTTTTTTAATAAAATTTTTTACAAAAATCTTTTATATTCTCCCAGCAAATTCATAGTGATTTATTTTAAATTGAAGCGATTTTTACATTTAAAAATAACTCTAAATTATCTAAATATATTTCTTTTCAAAATTTCCTTAAATAATATTTTTTCCCAATTGGATTCTTTTCCACTCTCCAAGCATTTAACCAAGCATATTATATCGATTAGCTATGATTATTGAGAGTCTAAGTGTTTTTCTATAAAATTAAATATAATTTTTTTAATTAAAAAAAATATAATTTGTTAATTTAATGCAAATTTTTATAATTTATTGCATTATTTTCTTTTATTACAAAAGAAAATTTTATAATAATATATCATTAATGAAATACGAATAAATAATTCGTAATAATTTTTAATTAACATTAATCTTGTCAAAATGTTCCTACAATAAATTCAACTTTGTTCAAAAAAAGTATTTTATATTCTAATTTTCTCGTTCCTTTGTTGATTCATCCTTTTCCAAAAATATAATCGACATTCCATTCTGAGTTATCAATCTTGAAATTGTCGTCACCAAAATTTAAATCTATATTTATACAAGATGTTTTGAAATTATTATTTAAATTTTATTTCTACAATTATCACCGACATTGACATACTTTATAATGTCTTTTTCAATATTTTTAATTTTATTATATTGATTAATATAATATGCAATAAAATTAATTGGATTATTTTATAAATGTAGATATATATACCTATGCTTAACCGAGATGATCACATCTAGATCCATCCTACATATCCCTCGGGAACGCTGGCGTGAGAGTGATTCTTCCGTGAAAAAATTTACATTCGAAATAACTTTTGTTACAAATTAATGATAATTATTTTTAATCGAAGATTATTGTAAAATATTTTCAAATTAAGAAAAAAATAAAAATCACTTATTAGAATGTAAATTTATTATTTTTGAATTTATTTTATTTTTATACTTTATGTTTAAATTAATATAATGCAGCTTTTTCGGAAAATGTTGTTAGTTCATAAGACAATAAGATTTTATTTGTTTAACTCATAAAATTTAAAATTTAAGAAGAGAAAACAAAACGAATTATTTATACAAATACATAAATTATAATTATTTTTTTATAATGGGACTAAATTTTAATTAAATTTTATTTAAATTTTTAATATGTTTAATGAAAAGTATTCTTAACATAAATTCAAAATGGTAATTTAATAATACTTTAATTTTTAATTTTATAATATGTTTTAAATTAAAAACAATATAGTTGTCGAATAAAATATTTCTTTTACATAATTCTACATTTATTATTATTCAGAATTTTCATTTTTTTAAAGTAACATTTTGGCGATATTTTTATAAATGGAAATTTAAACAAAAATATTTTTGAATTAAATTGAATATTAAATTAAATATTATTATTGAGAATTAGAAGCCTTTATTAATTCACATTTAAAACAAAATTTTCTTTTCAAATTAAACAAACATTATTTATTTTTCTAATAGTATATAAATTTTATTGTTTTTATTTTATCATATTTTCTATTTTCTAATTTTAATCTAAAATAATTTAAAAAATTTTTTATATTTTTAATTCAACAATTTATATATCTTTATTTCATATAAATATTTCTTGTTAATATAATGTGTATGCCAACTTTCAACAGAATTGGTTGTTTGAATTTTTATCTTTTTACATTAAGTTATTAATTTTATTTCGATTTTATTTTAAATTTATTCAATTAATTTTCCTAAATATTATTTTTCATTAAGACATTTCTATTTTTAATAGAATTTGATATTAGCTGTTGTGGAAAATATTTCCTAAAAAAATTTATTCTTATGATTATTTAATTTTAATTTTTTTTTAATAAATATTTTCATTTCTCCATTGAAAAACACTTCTTTATACAGGTGATTTAGCTCGTTATCTATGCCCTCAGAACAGACGGCGGAAATCAGGCACCAATAATGTTACTTTTAGGTCTTTCTGCAAGTGCTGAATTGAAGTCACGCACTGCATCCTTCATGTTCGGATAACATCCGTCTATGTTGGGCCAATATGTTAAGAAATAACTGTTTTTTAATGCGTGATTATTTGCAGTTTAAACATTCTTTGGGAATATTCAAATTTATTTTTTAATTCATTCATAATTTTATGAAAGCGCATTGAAAGATCAAATTAAGTCCTATTTCTATATATAATTCATATTATTAGCAATTTTTATATTTTACATTTTCAATCTGATAAAAAAATATTTATAAAAAATAAAAAAATTATTATTATAATTATTCACAACATGTACCTTAATGTAAATATTTTTAACTCTATTTTTTCAATAAATAATCAATAAGGCTTATTATTTTTTAATTATATAATTAATTATTTCATTCAAATTTCGCTTAAATAATTTAGTTTCATATCCTTATATTACAAAAATATATAAACAAATTTATAATTAAATAATAATTTTGGAAAAATTTCCTTCTTATTTTATTTGAGAATCCATAGGATATTTCGATTAAACTTTCTTCTGAATATATATATAAATTAATCAATTATATCGCAAATATAATTTAAGAACCGATATTTTTTAAAAAATTTTCTCATTTCTTCATTAGCCAATAAATTTCGATAATAAAACCGGTTAGTTTCAAATAAATATTTTTTAATATTAAATAATAATGAAGGAATTTCACAGTAAATTTTAAAAATTCATTTCCACTCATCTATTAGATTTGACTTAGTAAAGTATATTATAAAATAATTTATATTTTATTAAAAACCAGCAGCTTTTATAAAATTAAAAATTGATAAATTTATTTCTTAGCATTTCTAATTTCTTTTTTGGTCTCATTTAAAGACAAATCATCCAATTTCATTTCTTCATTCTTTATTTTTTTTATGTGAGAGTAAGGATAGTCCATTTTGTCAAGAAACATATCATCATAATTGGCTTTAAAAATTAAATTAATTCAATTCTATATTCGATTAAATTGTCCATAAAATCATAAATTAATAAATATATTAAGATATCATAAATTACTTTATTTTATTATAATTTATCTAATTTTTTAATTAACAAATAAATTTAAAAAAATTCTCTTCAATTTTCATAATCCTCTTAGCATTTAAATAATGTATAATAATTAATTTAATATTTTATGCATTTATTCTTTTATTTGTTGCTTTTTATATTTTTTATTACACAAAAAAATTATTTAATTTATTATTCATTTTTAAATGTATTAATCGATTTAACTTTTGTTTTGTTCAATGTTTTTTATTTATTTAATTAAAATTTTATAAGCAGATTTTATTAAATATTTTTTAAAATATTATTTTTATAATCTTTATGGAATGAAATTTTGTGCCAATCAGAGTTTTTTGATCAGTGATTTTTCAATAATTTATAAATTATTTTTATATTTTATATTATATATATTTTTTTATTAAAAAATTAATTCAAATATAATTTAATTAAATTTATTATCTAAATTACAATTTATTAATTTAGTGGGCTCAAGAATGACAAATTCTAAAATTTTTTTAATATAATTTTTTAAATAAAATCCTTCTTCGATGTAAATTATCACATTATTTTCTATTGATGTAATATAAAATTTTTTTTGTAAATTTCTTTTTTATAAATTTTCTCAAATATGATTCAATATAATTTTATATTTGAATAGTATATTAATTTATATATTTAATTGATTTTTAAATTTCAATTACCAATTTATTATTTAATTATAAGACATTATATTTAAATTTTTTTATTGGCAATATTAATAATATTAATTTTTTTCTTTAAAGTTTATTTTGTTATTTTTTTATAAGTTCATTTTTTAAAAAATTTTATTCAGAGAAAATAATTTAAATTTTTAAAAAATTAAAATCAATTGCATACACTTCAGTTAAATTCCATTATTAAATTTTTTAAGAATTTAGTTTAAATTATGTGGTATTTGCTGTTTAAAATTTTTATTATCATTGATTTTTGTGAATACAATTATTATTTTTAGGTAGATAATTCTTTTAAATTTTTAACTTTAGTTAAAATTATTTATAAATATATTTTGTATTATAAATTTTTCATTTTCATTTGTCGTGCTAATAATTTATTATTTCGGTCATTATAGGGTTGTTCAATTTGATATTGGCGAATTTGTTTTCCAATGCGATGATCAATGTTAATTTGGAATAAATCATCATAAGTGATTCGTGGTTGAAATATGAAACGCCCTTTCAAATTTTCTTATAAAATAATATTAAAATGATTCAAAAATTTTTTAAAATTTTCTTCTTGGTTTGGGTTAAAAGGATTAATTTTATTAAAATAATATTGGATAATCGGAATAGAAAAATATTTTATTTGATTTATTTGCTAAAATTTAGTTAATTAATTTGAATATATGTAGTACAGCTCCAACGGCTCAGCTTCAATTATATTGCAATTTTCTTTTTAGTTAAACATTGAAAAATTTTATATTTTTCCTTTGATTAATTTTTCTATTTTATAAATTAAAGTATCAATCAAACAATAGCTAATAATAATTGTAAATTTTATTATTACAAATAATTTCATTAAATCGTATTCTTTTATAATTGAACTTTTGATAATTATTTTTAATATTATTATAATTAAATTTAGAAATTTTTAAAATATTTTATTTTTTAAATTTATTTTTTTTCAAATATTTTATTAATTTTAGAATGATCAAATTTAAACTATCGGATTCTCATATAAATAGAAATTTGCAACAAAATCTATTAAATTTTAGTATTTTAAAAAAAAATTTTAAATATCAATTTTTTTTAAAATTTTGTTATTTTTTTAATAGAATAAATTTATTATTGAAATTTTATTCATTATTTAAAAAGAAAATTTTTAAATTCAATTTTAAAATTTAATTAAATAAATTTTTAAATAAATAAGCTTTAATAATAATTTCATTCCAATATGATGGCAAATATATTGACAATGAAAGATCTTTTCAAATTAGATTTATATGTTGTCGATATTCTTCGAAAATATTTTTTCTGAGCCAATTGATTGTTTTTTTATAAAATTCATGGATCCTTCATACAACATCTTTCATATTCTTATAATAAAATTCGCAGAAAAATACTCTCCCTGAATTCTGCAAAATCACACAAGATTTTAAACTAATATAAAATTTAAATAATAGAAAAAATTCATATTTTAATTATTTATGAAAAATAATTGAAACTTAATACTAAGAGCTAATTGGCATTTTTTCTTCATGGTAAATTATTTTCCAGTTCCATGTTAGACGATTTATCTTAAAAGCTTAGTAAGTAGGTTACAGCTTGCAAAGAATCAGGCCATTCGGCTCGTAATTGCCCGAAAAGCGGATCTTTAGTACATCAAAGATTATCAGCGTAAGGGCAGCGATCAGCAGGCTTTTAAAAATAATAAAAACAAATTTAATTATAAAATTCTTAAAGGAAATACAAAAAAGATATTAATAAATTTTTCATATCCATATAATTTTTATTAAAATTTTGTTTGATTACTATATTTATTTTGAATTTTTCCTCGAACGGGTTTTATGTAAATATGTGGAGGATCGAGACTTCAATTATCTTTTTCTATATTATATTTTCAATTAATTTTTTTTCATTACTTAAGATCAAATATGGTTTATCTTTTTATAAGATTATTTTTAAATTATTATTTTTAATTTTGTTGCCTAATATTAAGAGGCTTGGGCAATAAATTATTTGCATTGGGATGTCTGACTTCTTCAAAAATTCTTTTAAAATTTGTGGAATATAAAAATTTTATGGCTGACGAATTTATTATTTAATTATATCGGAATTTACTTAGATATATAAATTTAATTTTTTAATATGATAAATCGAAAAAATGTTATTATTTAATCAAAATTTTTTAATTGAAAAAATTGAAATTATTTTATATGTATATGAATCATTTTTTAAATTTATAAAATTGTATTTTTACGATTATTTTCAAATTTTAAATTTTTATAATATTTTATTAATATTTCAGATAATATTAAATTGTTTAATAATATTAGAAGAAATTTTTATATTAATTTTCATTTCGACTATATCTATTATATATAACAATAAGTATTTGTTAAATATATTATCGATTTTTTCTGTATAAATTTGTGTAAAATTATGAATTATTTTACTAAGAGTATTCTGCCATTAATAAATATAAATTACTTGAATTTTTTTATAACATTCATATAGATATAAATGATTTTTTTAAATATCAAATTTTATTTGGTAAATATTCAGTCTTTGAGCCTTTCAATATTTTAATTATAAGAAAAATGAAATTTTATAAGAGGGATTAATTTAAATTTATAAAGAATGATTAAATGTCTGTTTAAACTTTAAATTTAATGAATCAATTTAAGTTTTACTATATTCTTAAATATTTTATTTTTTAGAAATAAAATTTTAATTATTTATTTTTTTGATGATGTCTTATGTTTCTCACAAATTTTGAAATCGGCCAAACAAGTTTTAATAAATTATTTTCTAATTTTAATTTTGATATAAAATTATTCATTAGTCTATATTATTTAAAAAAAGCACAGAATTTGCTTCAGTATTAAAATATCTGAGAGATAGTTCCGTCGGTCAGTGATTTAGTGCTGATATATAATAAAATATTTATTATTTTTCATTTATTTAATAATATATTAAAATTCATAAAAAATATTTTTTTAACAATTTTAGAATTATATAATATAATTAAAATTTTTAATTTCGTATTATTTATTTAATTAAAATTATTTTATCATTTTGGCAGATAATTTTTGCATATGTTTTATAAACATTTAAAATAAATCGAATTATATTGCTCTTCTTCTCTCTTTACTTTATTTTAAAATTGTTTTTTTAAATAAATTTCGGAAAAATATTTCTTAAAATTTTCTTTGTTTATCTAAGTAGGAACGAATAATTTTAATTAGTCATTATTATATCAGAAAAAATTATTTATTTTGATTTTAGAAATTTTAATTATAAATTTTTAAATAATCTTAATAATGAAGAGCGTGCGAAAAATACAGTTTCTATGCAAGCTGTTTTATTTTGTTGATTTTAATGGATCAAATTTCACTCAATATCTCAATCCATAAAGTGCTGTTTCAGCTTAAATATAATTAAATTTTTTAAATTTATTTAATAAAATAATTTATATAGAAATTATATTTATCATATTGAAATTATTATTCCAATTTTAGAATTTTTCTAATTTATAATTCAATTTTTGAAAGATTTTCCTTTATAATTTATTATAAAAAATTTTTATTCAATTATAACCAGTTGTTTTATTGCATTATGCAATTGAATAATCAAATAATATTGCTTCCGATAAAGGATCGGTACCGCATTTCCATTTCATTCTAGGCTAAAAATATTTATCTAGTAAATATTTAATGAAAAATTTTTAGAAATTTTTAAAAATAAATGTTTATTTTTTAAATATTTTTCATAAATTTTTTTTTCTAAATTTTTTGATTAATAATATAATTTATTCATATTATTTTACATATATATTTTTGTTGAAAAATATCATATCTTAAAATAAATTAAAAAAATTTATTAGATTTCCGGAAATATTTATTTTTTAAAAAATTACAAATAATAAATTCTCCAAAATCATTGTAGAGCATAGCAGATTTCCTAAGATATTATTATTGCATGGAATCAATAATCAATCGTATTTCTATTTTCACTAATTATAGAAAAATTGAATACATTTTTTAAAATTATAATATTTATTTTATAATTTTCTTTTAATTATTTTTCAAATAATTTTGAGCGATATACTTTAAATTTTAATAAAAATATTGCAGAGCGGAATTAACCCGATGTAAATTTTAAAATTTATTTTATAGAATTTTAATTTAATTCATGGATATAATTTATTTTTATTAAAATTCATAATTTCTATAAAAAATCAATCATTTCCGAGTTCAACTCCTCAAATGGTTAAAAAAACATGTTTTCTACGGTTTATTTCTGAAAAAATAAATGTTAAAACAATTTTCATTACTACTATTTTTTTTATTAATATAAAATTTTATTTACAAATTTAAATTTGATTTTTAATATTATTATAAATATATTAAATTTTATTGAAAATTGTTATATTTGATAGCTCATTTTTAAAATTTTTAATTCATATAGAATTAAATTTAATTATAATTAATAATTTATAAAGCCTTTTAACTATTTTTATTTTATTTAATTTTATCTTTTTAATTCATTTAAAATTTTCAATATCAAATTTCTCTGATATATTAAATTTTATCTAATTTTATTTTATAAATTTTTATAAAATTATTTAAAAATGACATTAGTTCTATTTAATAAAATTTTTGTGATATTCTTCATATAATTGATATTTTTAGTCTAATAAATTAGTAAAATAATTAAAAAATATGAGGAATGAATTTTTTATTATGTAGCTAATTATATAAAAATCTACGACTTCATTTTTGATAGAAATGAAGAGATATTTTCAGAATCCATATAATTTAACTTCCTTTTTGAAATTTAAAATTTTTTAAATTTTATTATAATATAATATTTCTGGAAAAATATATTTCTTATTATAATTTTTATCAAATTAAGGTCTTATTTGATTAACATATATAATAATTTTTAAATTTGAAATAAATTTGCATGTTATTCAAAACAAAAAAATGAATGGGAAAATTTATTTATTTTTCAAACAGCAAATTCAAATTTCATTAAAATGCACGGCATTTCCATCTACCTTGTTTATTCCTTGCGCTAGATATTGCCTCTCGCATGAAATATATATTTCTATAATACTAATTCTGTGAAATTCTCCCTCAAATAATTTTACTCCCTTGCTAATTTAATTACTTATCGAAATTGACTCTAAAAAATTTTATCAAAATTAATCCGTTTGTTTATATTTAGTTTTCATTAAAAAAAGATCTTTATAAATTTTTAAAAAAATTTTGATTCTTTTTAATGTTGGAAATTTTTTTTTAAAATTAATTCTTTTAAAATTTTATCTTACTTTAATTATTGTTTCCAGTATCTTTAAATTTCGAAATTTTTCAATTTTTGAATTTCTCATCATAGTTCAATGTTTCATGAACTATGCAAATTCTTTTCTTCAAACTCCAATTTTGCCTTATCTGTGACAAGCTTCCTGAGATTGTATCAATTACAACGATATTTATAAGACAATAAAATAAAACGCCCCTTTTTCTATAATTTATTGTTTATATTTTTAATTTCAAATTCCATATTTGGTTATCTTAATTATTTATATTTTTTTCCTTAAATCTATTTATAAAAATATCTTCTCATTATATATATTGATTCTTATTCATAATTAGGTTTTCCCTAATATATTAAAAATTGCAATAATTTATGAAAATTTTTATAATGAAGAAATTTTTAAATATTTATTAAATCAAAAAGAATCCAATTCACTTCAATCCATTTCATTTAAAGCTGTGTGATAAAAAATTACACATTGAGAATAGGCGAAGATGTGGATGGATATGGTGTTGAGGTTGTTCGTTGTTGGCCCTCTCTGCCACCCCCCCCCCCCAAACAAAGTTGTATATTATTCCTTGTAATATATCAATACATCAAACTGAGCATTATTATCATTGTAAATTAATTTTTATTTTTTATTCATCTGGATTTTCGTATTTTAATATTATATTTTCTTTAGATATATGGTTAAATTAATTTAAACATAAGTTATAAAATTTGAAAACTGACGCCACAATATTTTCTAGATCTTATTGAAAAATTGAATTGATGAAAAAGATAATCGCTTTTTAAGGGTATATGCAAAAGATATATTTTTTGATTCCACAATAATTTTTAATAAATTATTTTTCTAATTTTGACATTTATTTTCCATTATTCATTGGAATTTATCTTAAAAAATATTATAAAATTTAATATAAAAGCGAGTATTCTGCATTATTCGCAATATTTTTCATTTTCATTTAAAAAAATTTTTTCTAAACAGGAAATTATTTTTTGTTTTGTTCTAAAAAATATAATTGATTAAATATTTTATTATAAATTTTTTTTTCACTTATTATAAAATTCTTTTCTTTTGATTCAAATTATTTTTTATTAATATTATAAATTTATTTACTTCCAATTCTATTTTGTTTTATATTGCTTATAAATTGAATTTTTATTTAATAATTTATAAATCTTTTTTTTATTATTTAATTTGATCTTTGTTTTCTAATATCTTTTTTCGATTTGGTATTAATTCTTTTATATCATTAGAATATTACAATTTTATGCTTCAATTCTATTAATTAAATTTTCAATCCATTTTAGTTTTAATATTTTCAAATGAATGAAGAAAATTTAGATAAAATTTTTCAGAAAATTAATTGATTTTTTGTTCCTTTACGATTATGGCAAATTTGTCCTTTTTGTAGTTGATAAACACCATTGTTTAAAAAAAAATTCATAGTTTATGAAAATAATATATTAATAGACATTTTTATAAAATAATGTTAATTTTATTAAGAATTTATAAATAAATAAAAATAATTTTATGAATTTTTAAATTCATTTAATTTCATTCAACATACATCAAAAAATTCCTATATATTTGCAGTCGTGTGAATGTGAACAACTTGCGAACATAAATCCAGCAAAATATTTATTCGTTTTATTCCACTACATATTATTTTCAATAGAAATTATAATTGTTATTGTCATGTAGATTATAAATAAATTGGACGAGATTTTTCTATTCATCAATGTTTGTGTAATTGAATAATAAAATAGAATATTATTTTTATGGAATTATATTTTATCAAAGGTTTTTATTTTAGATTATAAATTTATTCTTGAAAAATAGATACAAAATTATTTTTAATCCGTCAAGTTTACCCTCTGAATTTTTAAATATTCTAATAAATTTTTGATATAACAATTTTTATTTTATTTACTAATCTTAGAAATTTGGAATAATTTAGCTCTAATTTTTTATTTTCAATTTTTTAAATTTCAATTATTTTAGAAAATAAAATTTTCTGATAATATTATTATTTACATGAAATAAAAATTTATTCATTTTCATTAAAATTGTTTACAGATTTTCTTAAATTTAATTAAAATTTACTTTAATTTTTTTTGATATTTCATTATATTAAAATATTTAACAATAAAAAATTGGATATACTTTTCAAAATTTATAAATTTTATATCTTTTTTTTAAATGAATTTTGGAAAAGCAAATTTTTCTTCATCACTTTCCAAGGGGCAATCAAATATGTAAAGGGTTTTCAATTTCCACATTTTTTTTCTATTGGTTCTTGCATTTTTTCTAATATAAATTCCAACAATTTTATAAAATGGATAAGAAAAAATTATTAATTAAATAAATGGAAAATTAAAAGTAAAAATTAAAAACAAAATAAATCACCATTTTATTTTTATTCATTCTTTATCATTCATTTTTCCTAAATTTAAATATAAATTTTATTTTTTTTAGAAAAGGAAAGCACGAATTTTATCATGCTATAAAATTTTGTATAAGCCAAAAATGCTAAAATTATTTTGCATTAAATTATTTTTTAACAATGTATTAATTTTTATTCCCTTATAATTTTGCGCTCTATTGAAAATTTTATACCTGATGAATTTAATTTTCTCTTTTGCCTTAATATATATTTTTTAATTTTAAATAAAAAGTTTAATTTTTTTAAGATTTATATTTTTTTTCTGTTATAATCATTGTAAAAAAAATTAATTAGCAGAGCATTTTTATTGTAAAAATAGAATTGATATTAATTCGGTTGATTAATTTGTTTGATCTAATTCTATATTTAAAATTTTTTAATTTTTTATGTATCAATTAATTTTATCTGAAATCTTTTAGAGAAATGGACGTATAAGCAATGATTAAATCAGTGCAGCCAAAATGTTTAATGGGTTTGAAAATTTCTATTTATAAAATAAAAGACAAAATTTAAAAATGAAACACTAAGGACAATAATGGGTACAATATTCAAATTCCTCTAGATTACAAATTCAAACGGGGGAAAATAGCCTGCCATGAATTTTAATCTTTAGTTATTCTTTATTTAATGAACAATTAATGGAATGATAAATATTTCATCGGCAAAAATTTTGGTGAATCTTTTCATTATTAATTAAAATTTGTTTTTTTTTTCTTTAAATTTCATATCGATGTATGCTCTAGTCTAGATAAACTAAAAAATTAATTTATCAATTTTAAAAATTTTGCGAAAATTATTACTTCAGCTTAAAGATTTTAAATAATTTTAATATATCTTTAATATAATTTTCAATAAATTAAAAAATTATAAATGACATATTTTTTAGATATGTATGTTTATTTAAAATAATAATTTCTAATTTTAAAGATTAAAAAATTCTAGAAATTAAATGTTTAAAATAATTACTTTGATTATTTTTTTTTATATTTATTTTTATTTGATCTGTAAACATATTTTCAATTTAAAATAGCATTTATTCGTTTTCTAATCTAAGATAGTCTTCTTTATTTCTGTGATGAAAGCTAATATAAATGTTTAACATACTTTATTGGCTGATTTAATTTTATTTCAGTATTAATTATTTTTAATATTTTATTAACATATTTTTTTCGAAACTTTTAGAAAATCTGAATATTTCCATCATTTATTATCAATAATAATAATGCTCCAAACATATTTTTCATCAAATTCATTATAAATATCATGCTTACATTATAATAAAAATTTATTTTACAATTTTTTCTATCTCTGATTTTTATATTCTTTTTATTTTATTTGTATTCTGCAAGTTCCTTTACATCTTTTAAATTATTTCAATTGCGTAATCCAACAAGTACGTCGACGATGAAATAAAAATTTCAAATAAATAATTATAGAATTTCACTGCTCGTCATCGAATTTATGCGATTTTTTCGTATGCATCATCTTATATTACAAATTGTTCATTATTTTGAATTTGCTTGGAATGACGTAATCATTTCCAAGCGGGATATTAAATTTTTTCGCAAAATTTCTTCTTATATTGTTTTTTTTTTTTTAATTTCTTCACAAAATTTTTCTTATGTCATTTGATAAATAAATATAATTTGCAATCGAAAAATAAAATTAAAATACAAGTAAATTTTAATTTTTATTAAGTTTTCATTTATATAATTAAAATATCTATAAATGGTTCGTTCATTCATTAAATAATATTCAATTAATTTACCTATTTTTATCTTTTTTTTCATTTTTTTATATAAAATTTTAAACTTTAATTAATTTTGATTTGATGATAGAGCGTTTTTAAAATGAATTAATTTGATAATTTTAAATTAAATTTAATTTAATTTTAAAAATTTTGTACTCTATAAATTTATTTGATTTTTTCAATATATATTACGAAATTTTATTTTGCAAAAAAATATCTTTCCACAATTTGTATCCAGACGCGGACCGTTCCTCTTTCTTACGTACCCAACACCCATTTCCCTTCAACTCGCTTTCCACGATGGTATTTTCTACGGCCAAACTTGCTTTCATCAATCTCTACTTCCATATTTTTTATCAAATATTTCCGCGTTATTCAATTTATAATTACAAAATAAAATTAAATTTTTTATTCAACTTTTAATTTTTATTATAAATCATATTGATTATTAAAATGAATGTTTTTTGATAATTTTTTAATAATTAATTATTTAATTAATATAATTTAATTTGGGGTATATATATTTGATTACTTTTCTTTAGCAATTTTTATTATTTTTTTCTTTCTTATAATTATTATCATTTAATTTGGAAAAAAATTGTTTTTAGAAATTTATATGAATTCACTGGAAAATAATTTCTATAATTATATATTTATTTATTTTTAAATTTATTTATAAATTAAATATTTTATGTCTTTTTTTTCTATAAAAATAATATCAATTAAAATATAAATATATTTAAAGAATTTTTGTAAGTTTTTTTTTAATTTAAGAAGAAAAAATATTAATTCATTTATCAATTTTTATCAACATATGCTCTTTCGTTCAATTTTATAAATTTTAATATTCAGAAGAGTATAAAATATAAAAATTTTTAAATATTGATTCCAATTTCAATTTCAATTTCCTCAAAAGATTTTATAATTTCTATTTATTTTTATTACTGTTAATTAAATTTTTAAATCTAGAATTTAGCATTTTGAACCTATATTATTTTTATATGATAAAATTGTACAATTTATTCTTTTTAATTTTAATTATATTTAAATTTTTAAAATTAATAATAGATTAATACGAGCAGCTGATATTGTCCATAAAGCTATGACATATTGCTTATATCGTATTCTATGATTTTTTTTTCTTTTCCTTCTCAATTTTTGATATTAGATTTAATTTCATCTCCTACTAAATTGACCCAGCAGATGCAAAATTTTTGTGCATCTTCATTGTTTAATTATTTGAAATATTTCACTTAAAATAAGAAAATAATTTCTAATTTTTGCTATCATTTTCATACATATATATTTATCCTTTGATCCTTTTTGATGAAGTCAGCAAAATTAAATTAAAAATTTAAATATACTCTGTCCAAAGAATAATTGGCCGAAATATTAAAAATGAAAATTTAGCAAATTTAATTTTTAAACATAAAAATAATACTTGCAAAATTTTTTTTAAAAATTAATTCTCAAAATTTTCCTTGAGCAAAATAATAAATTTAAACATAAACTTGCAAAATTTTAGGACAATATGACAATAAAATTGAATAAAATTGTCAAAAAACTAATATTCATATTTAAAATATAATTTATTAAATTTAACTCAGATATTTTGCATATCTTGATATCATCTCACTCATCAATTAATTTATTATAAGGATATTAAAAGATGCTTTGATTTTATTTATAAATTAAATAATAGCTTAAATATATAAAATATTTTTATTTCTTTATTTTTATATATGATAGGTTTTTTTTTAAATATTTTTAAATTTTCATTTTAATTTTTTTTTCTATTAGTCCGATGTCTATATATTTTAATTTTACATTCAAATTATAAAGATTATCGAACTTTTTTTACTTGATTGCATTGTTCACGACTTCATGAAAGAGACATTCTTCATCAATCGGAAATTTGGCATTTTTTAATTAATTCAGAAAATTTATTGAAGTTTCTTATTTTAAATTTTTATATTTATTATAGAATTTTTTTCTTCAGAATTAAAAATTTTTACAATAATTTATATAATTTAATATTACATTTGTTTCTTTCTTTAAATTCTAATTCCAATCTTCACAATTCTCGACATGCTAATATTTGTATGATCAATTGTATATTTATATTATTATTTAAATTAAACTTTAATTTATGCCAATGATAATTTTTTAATCAAATTGTAAATTTTTTATGTAATAATTTTCATATATTATTATTTACCAAATTATAATCATTTGCAATGAATTTAGAAATATTTTCATATTTAAATTTATTTATTTGAATGCATATCATTTTTTCATGCATTTATTCGTCTTTAATCAATAATGGTTTTGATAGAAAAATAGATATAAAACTTATAAATAAATTTATTTTAAATTAATTATAAAAATAGTGAAAAAATTATTTATATAGAGGAATGTGTTTGGTCTCTAAAGTTGAACTTTCTTCTTCTTGTAACGGAATTCATGCAACATATCATTGCCCATAATAAAATTAAGAACAAAAATTAGTTATTAAATTCTTATGCTAAATTTTAATTTTTTTTTAAAATTTATTTGGACAGAAATTTACTGAAATAAATAATAAAACAAATATTCTAAATATATTATATTATTGCCATAAATATTATTTAAATTTTGCTCTTATACTTCGTGTTTTACTTTTGCATATATAAAAATAAAATAATTAAAAATATTCATATATTTTTTTATAATATTTATTTATGGATTTACCATATTTTTATTTTAATTATGAAGAAAGAAACTATTTTTGATTAATTTGGGAATGATTATTATTTTTATAATTTTTATTTATAAGGAAATTGTCACAATAATCAAAATCGTGTTACAAACAACAACGTTCAATTCCGTTGCCATTGCATTGAATTAGGTGACTGAGAAATCTAATTTCATTTAATAAATAATATGTTATTGCTTCCAAATTTAATTTTAGATTTGCATTAAATTTTTTCTTCAATAAAATTTTATTCTGGAAATTTTTTGAATAAAATTTTACACTAATTAAATTATTACAATTTGGAATTAATAGATATAAAATTTTTTACTTTTTGAAATTTATATAAATTTTTAAATTTGCATTAAAATTTAAATGAATTTTATTAATTAATTTAAATATTTTTCATGAAATTTTGCAAAAATCTAAATTCATATTTATATGCAATAATTGTGAATTTATTGAATGTTGAACGAATTTTTTTCCCAATTTTTCATGTTTTTTCCATTAATAATTTGTTCTAATTGAAATTTTCTAAAAATTTATTGTGTATCTAAAATTACTTAATTATTTGGACATTATTTTAATCATAATGCAGATTCGAATAATTTTTTTATATTTTTAAAAATTACTTAAAATAAATTTTTATTAAATTTTATTTTTTACATGATTAAAAATTTTATGAAATAAATTGATTTAAATTTTTTTCCAAAATATTTTATCTTGAAATCAATGATCTTTCAAGCTAATGCCTTCGATTTAGTATCAATAATTCATTTGTGAGGTTGTTTTATTAAGTATAATTTTCCTAGCAAGCAAATAGTCCTCATAATTTTCATGTACAAATTTTATTCTAATATATTGATAATTTTTTACTTGTTAAAACTTCATTTAAGATCGAATATTATTCTGTTTTAATAAATGAATCGAAAATATATGGTAGGAATTTATTCGAGGAGTGATAATTAAATTTATATTTTTGTAAAAATTAGCTTTATTTAAATATAATTAATCTAAAATATATCAAAACAAATTCTTTTCATTTTATTTTATATGAAATTTTTATTACATTTCTTATACAAATATAGGATAATTTTTTTTATATATTATTATTTTTTTATTTAAATTATTATTTTTAATTTTCACTTTTTCGATTAAGGCGTCGAAAAAAAAAGAGTGACCGCAATTTAGGGAAATGGGATATCGATATAAACGCTTTAAAGAGTAAAAACATACTCCGCATTCCATATTGAAATTTTGCGTTTTTTTTCCTATAAATTTGAAGGAAAATGGTTAGGTTTAGATATAATTTCTTTAATTATTTTGAAGGTACGCTTATTTTAATTATATTGTTTTTTTAAATTTTCAAGAAAAACTAGATTCATTTTTAAATTATCTTTTTGGTATTTCATTCATATATTTTTATAATTTTCTTTTTTTTATATCTAGCATAATTAAATTTTTTATTTAATAATTATAATAAAAACATTAACATTAATTTAGAAAAATTTTCCATTTCTTTGATAATATTATAATTTAATTTCTGGTAATTATAAAGATTATTTAAAATAAGATATAATAATAAAAATTTGGAAACTGTTTGATCAAGTGCCTTGCGAACGCTATGGAGAATACCACATTCCTTAGTTGTATCTTGTATTTGACTTTTAGCTTCAACGTCCCTATCCCTTTGTGTGGAAGGAAACAACTAGAGTGGAATTGCCATGCCATTTGTCAGCCATAACGCTGAAAAAATAATTTTAATTAAATCCATCTGTTTAAATAATTTTTTTGCAATCAAATATTATGTTATTAAATTGATAATGATAACACCATGATGTAAATTTAAATCCGCTCAGCAAGTTTACCTTTGAAATAAAATGTGCTCTTCTTTGAGAACCTGGATCTTTGCTTGTAGTAAATTTTTAAATAAGATAAAGTTAAAATGTTTAAAAAATTAATCTGGCATTTTCTTCATGTCATATTCAACTATCGCCATTGATTTATTTATTATATTTTTAAATATTTATTAAAAATAATATAAAGGTCATTAAAATTTCATATAATATCTAAATTATTCTAATTATATTTTTATATAATTTTTCCTCGCTTAAGAATAATTTTTTGAAATATTAGTATTCATTTCAAATTTTTTCTCTTTATAGTTTATTTATTCAAAAAATATTTTGATGTTGCTTATCAGTTGCAACTTTTGAGCTGAGTCAAAGCCTTTCATTTAAAATGCCATCATTTCCTGCTTGCATTTTAATGAAAATTTAAGAAATAAAAATGAGCCAATTTTTTGTTGTGTTAAATTAATGAGGATGAATTTAGATTTAAAGTTTAAACATGTTAAAAAAGTAATATAATTAATTTTTTTAAGATTTATTATTATTTTTAAATTTTTCAAATTTTTAAATACTATATATTATGAATTTATTTATATTGTGATATGATTCACAAATAAATTGTTCAACTTTTATATCTTTATTTCTAAATGAATATTCATAATTTTTACAAAATATATTCCATATCACAATAATTATATAACATTTTATCTGATAAATTTTTATACCATAAAATTTCACACAAACATTTACAATTAATTTTAGATATCTCAAACAAATTTGTATAAAAATTAATTCTATGAAATTTGACCATACAATTAAAAAAATATATCTAATTCGTAAATAATTTCGCAATTTATTCTTCATCCTTATCATCATTTCTCATCTGATCAATGAATAATTATTTTTCTTTATGAAGGAAAAAATTAAATTTTTTATGCTAATATTCATGGAGTAGGGGTCTCAAAAAGTTTATATTTTTTGAAATCATTTTTATATAAATAAAAAATTTACTTTTACATTACGCAACCACATTGACATTCATAGTATTGCATACTCGGCGAAGATGTTATCGCATAAAATTCATTTTTATAAATTTCCTTATTTAAAATTTTTTTATGTAGCATTTTATTGTCGCAAAAATTTATTTTATATTAAAAATGATTTTTGGAAAATAAAAAAAAATTTGAAATTCTTTGATTATGATGCTTTTTTAATGTCTAATTGGATAATTATATTAAATTAATTCTTTTTGATTATTTATTGTATTTTTAATTTCTAATAAAAATAAAATCGAATAAATATATACAAATCATCATAGAAATAAAATGAAACCTACATAAATATTATTGCTTTAGAAATTATTAATTAATTTTTTTATATACTTTATTTTTTCATTAAAAATTTTATTTTTTAAATAAAAAATCTTCCTAAGAAATTAATTAAAAAAAAATTTTATTTTTAAATATACTATTCATTTCACTCTTTTTTACAATTATTTTTCTATATTTAAATAATTTCTCTGTTATAATAAACAATTTACTTTAATCATCTCTTTGAAAAAATTTCATATTATTTCATTATTAATAAAATTTATAAAAAGTGATTTAACTTTCCTTATAATTAATTATAAAATTATAAAAGTTTAAATTTATTTTATTTTTAATGATTTTGAATATAAAAAAATCTTACTTAATTAATTCGTTTAAATATTATTTATTTTAGTAATTTTATATGAAATTAAGAGTGATCATTAATTATTTATATTATTTTGTATTCCTTTAAATTTTTGCCTAAATCTAAAGACAACTAATAATAAAAACATTTTTGGGTTAAATTTCGGAAAGATCGAATCGAATATTTCTTCGTATTTTGTATCATAATATTTTCTAATCTGGTTTATTAAAAAATTTATCTGATTCTTTATATTCTTTTTTATTGGATTTGACAATTAATTTTTTTTGAACCCCTCATTTTGGAAATGGTCATCTGTAAAAACGCATTCCCTTACAATTCTGAAATTTACAGTCTCACAATATTAAGATTTTTTTTATCAAATGATTTAATGTAACACAAATTATAAGTTTTTTATAAGTTTTTTTTAATTCAAAAAAAATTTTTTTATATTAATTTCGTTGGTGATTTTTTCATATTTCAGCAATAATTTTATTCTTATTTTCTGATTTATTTATTATATTATTAAGAAATATTTTATTTTGAATTTGTTTATTTCTAATAAAATTTTCCATTATATTTTAATTTTCTAGATTTGTTGAGATTAATATGGATTATTTCATTTTTAAAGTAATTTTATAATTAAATTAATAATTCTAAAAAATTTGAAATAATAAAAATTAATGACAGCACATGATTATGATAACCTTTGTCTAATAATTTAAATGCTATCTTTTGTAGAAATATTAAAAAAAATTTTGAAATCTAAATATTTTATAGATCATTTATTTTAATATAATTTTTATTTCAAATCGACTTCTTTAATTTTGAGTAAAAAATTTTCTCCAATTTTTTAAACATTTCTTTATTATTTTTATTTATAAATACTTCTAGATTGTGTCAACATTTCAGCTAGTCTCATAATATCTGAACAAATTATATGTTCTACTTATTTTTGCTTTTTAAAATAATTTTTTTCAATATTATAAATCTATCTTATTATAATTTTGTTATATCTTATTATAATTTTGTTATATAAAAGATAATTCAACAACAAATTTCTTTCTCTCTATTATTCATCTGTATATTCAAGCTATAATTGATTCTATAAAAAAATTTATTAAAATATTATAAGAGGCCATATAATTTTAGAGATTTTCTCATGCCTACATTGGAAATAAATTTGACGGGGACTTTAAAAAAATAATTCTTCATTTTTTAATTTAAATTATTCCTTTATTTGATAATTAAAAATTTTATTAGCAAAATAATAGCAGCCAAAAATGCATCATCATTTTTGTATATCTTTCCATATTTTATAATACATCTCAATTCAAATTTCCTACTTTCTTGATAGATTGAAACAAATCTATATGAAAATTTTACAATTTACATCAACATCAAATTTGTATTTTTTTGTAACATTATTTAATTTCTTTTTACAATTTATAATATTTTTTAATTAAAAAATCAACCATTTTGAAATTTCAATTATTTTTATTTTAAATTAATTACTTAAATTATATTTGAAATATTTCAGATCTATCCTTTTTTAATGATATCGTTACATAAATTTATATCAAATTTTATTCTTTTTTTTTTGGTTTTAGGATCATAGTTCCTTATATTTTTTCTATATAGATAATTTTATTTTTAAATAATATTCAGATAATTTTTTAAGTTAAAGATTTCTCTATTTATTTGAAGAGTTTGTTAATTATTCTTAATTTAATTAGAAATAAATAATTAATTATAATAAATTTGATGAATAATTTAGGATCCGATTCCCAAGTATACATTGGCCTAAGATTCACATTCAACGGATATAGAAATCCTGACGGCAATGCGGCAAACTCTATTGGATTCAATTTTATTCAAGTTTTTAGTTTACATATTAAAAATTATTTTTATTTTTCTTGAATTTGATGATTTTTTTTATCAGGGCATATATATTTCAGAATTTATATATTTGATAAACCTGCATCCAAATAATAGACAAAATTATTAGCTTTTTTTGACCAAAATAAATGTTTTTTTCAACATTTATTCAACTTTATAGTTTTGTGAAAATTTTTAAAAAACTTCCATTTCATAATAGATCAAATTCAATATTTTTTTTATCATTCTGATCTTCTTCAATAGATTTTTTACTTTCTTAATAACTATTCAGGATTTAATTTTACAATTTTTTATTTTCTCTGATTTTTCCTTTCTTTGCCCCCATAATATTTGGAATTATTAATAGACGCCCAGTTTTGAATTTTATTCATTTCTCTTTTAAGATATATTAATTCTTATTTTACATTTTTAAAAAAATTGGCTTTTTTATCTCAAAAATTTTATTATCTTTTTATTAAATTATCAATATATATATTTCAAATTTTGAAAAATTTTTTTATAACAATTAATTCCATAATAAATTTTTTTTTCTTATATTTATGTTAAATAAAATATAATTAATTTTCACAATTCTAATTTAAATTCAGAGTAGTATATAATTTTAATAATAAAAAAGGAAAAGAGACAAATTTATAATGATTATAATAATATTAGTAATAATTGCTTTTTTTATCCCTAAAAATTATTATTTAGCAATTGTTAATAATTGATTTCAAATTATTTTATTTTTTATGAAATCATTCTTATGTTATAAGAAGATGCTTCTTATCATTTCCCTTTTGTTGAATTTGCATTTAATTTAATAGTCGTTTAAAATTTTTACTTATTATTAAACATATTTTTATAATTATTTTTAATTATCACCGATTATAATAATTATTTATATAAAATTACCATTATGTATCAATTAATTCGGTTCGATTTTTTATATATTTTAGTCACACTAATCCTTTTTCTTAATTTTAGTCACGCACCTTTTGTTGCAAACACCATCCAAAGATTTGCCAACTGGGCAAAATGCAGGCCGTGTGTGATAGTTGTAAAAAATTTTATTTTATATCTTTTATTTAAATAATAAAATTTAATTTATTTATTTTTAATTTATTAATTTCTTTTCATTAATAATCAATTATATTATGATAAAAAACACTAATTTTTCATTGTTTTTATTAAAATATATTATCCAACTAACATTATTTTTAAATAATGATAGAATTTATCATAATTATTATAATTTTTTCAATTTAAAATTTTAATTGCGAATTATTATTAAATAGAATATGATAAATTTTTGATTTATAAAATTGATTAATTTTACATAATTTTAAAATATTTTTTTAAATTATAAAGATTTCGACTATTATTTTCCTGCATTTAATCCATATAGGAGGATCTGATGCATTTTCAATATCGAATTATCGGCATTGTTTTTCAAGTCTTTTTCCGTCCTATTTTGATAAAATTTCAATATTTTTATTTAAATTTAAATTTAATATAAAATTATTTATTTTATTTCGGATTATCCCTAACTAATTAAAAATTGATTAGGATTTGCTCAGTATTTCATAAAAACGGCTTTGAATTGCAATCATTTATTTTGTGAATTGATATAATATTTTCATTAAAATTTTATTTATTATTTGTTACTTATTAAAAAATCACATCTCAATGAAATTTCTACAGTTTTTTTTTAAATTTTAATTTTTCTTTATTTTTTCTTCTTCATGAATAAATATATTTATCATTTATAATTTTTAATTTATATTTGAAATTTTTCATTCTTTATATTTATTTTTGATGATGAAAAATTTTAATTTATATAAATTTATTCAGATATTTTATAATAAATTATTACATTCAACAAACAATGACTGTTTGGCCTGTATTAATCACTGTTTGAGCCTCAATTTCTTTCAATGCCAATTTTAATCCTCAGTCCCAATTCATTTGAAATGACTTTTTCTTTATATCATATATCTTTCCATGTATAGATATTAAAATATAATTTTAGGTCAATTTATTTTAGCATTTAATGATAATCGCTTTGATTGTTTGGCATTTTGGTAAAGGAATTACGAAATAAATCGTAACATCTCTGTTTACAGTGAGAGGAGCCATTTTTGATTGCTTATTATTGTTTTTTGATAAAAAAAATTAATTCTAAAATTTGCAAAAAATTATAATTAGAAAGGATAAATTATTTAAAAGCAATTTGTTTTCTTAAAGTGAATGAACGATCATCTATTGAAAATTGAGTTTTTTTTGTTATATTTTTGATTTATGCTTTTATTTGATATTTTGATTTTATGATTTAAAAGGGAATTTGAGATTATTGTGGATATCGAGAGTCGACGAGCAATTTGACAGTTCGCCATATTGTTCTTTTTATATTCAGTAAAGAAAATATAAATTTCTACTCTTAATTTTTTTGATATAAAATTTTTGTATATTGTTTTTTTATCTCAATCTGGATTCTTCTATTTAGAAAGCGTTAATTTTAATAATTGTTTATATAATAATTTTTAATTTTTAAATTCAACATAAACACGTGATTAATTTGATAGCTCTTTTTTTTAAATCGGATCTTTGAAATTTTTCAAAAAATAGTAAATCAGTGTCATCTTTTATTAGTGTAATCACATAATTTATCCAATATAATTGTTTTATTCAATATTTTATTATCCATTAAATAAATAAATTAATTAAATTATTTTGTACAATTTTTATTAAATAATCGATAAAAATTGAATATTTTTTTTATCAAAAATTGCATTATTTTCTCATTTTTATTTATTTTGATGTTTTGATTTAAATTCTTTATTTTCTTGCACTAGAGTAAGTTCTAAATCAATTTCCATCATAAATTATATTGATAAACAAAATGAATATTGGTGAATTTTTTGATATTAAATAATGTATGAAAATAAAAAATTTATTTATGTGTCATGTAATTTTATATATTTCCTTTCATATAAAAATATTTTTTATATTTATTTTTTTATAAATTAAAATATTAAATTCTTTCTTGATCCATTTCTTCTGCACAACTCTTTGTAAATGTTCAAAAAATTGACTTTCCATTTCACGTTCCATGAAGTCAAAAAATTATTTTTGGTTATTTAAGAGAGAAGGAAAGTTACAATAATATTTTTTAATTTAATATGATTCAATAATCATTTACTTAATTGAAAATATATTTTAATTATTTTCAAGGATGTATTAAAATTTTTTTAATAATAAATAATCAATAATTCATTTAAATTATTTTATTATTTCAATTTATTCAATTAATTTCATGAATTATTTTAATATTTTTTCTTACATTTTATTTTATTTTCGTTATTATTTTTCAGCCAAATTTGCTACGTAATATATCAATTGCAAAATATCTAAATTATTTTTCCTTTCAAAACCAACCATTACTTTTAATTCAAGCTATAACAAGGCCAACAATTGATGAGTAAAATATTTTAATAATAATTTTCATAATTACTAAAACATGATGCGCAAATCCATCATCAAAATTTATTAAAAAAGAAATAGAATCTTTCTTAATGGCCATTTGACTATTTTTAATATCAATAAATTTGAAATATTTTATAAAAAAATAGAAAAATTTTTAGAAAATTAATTAGAATTACCAACTCTTTACTCCAATTTCGAAAGCAATGCCAATTTGAGTGACACAAATTTTTAATGAGTATTAATTTTTTGTAAAGATTAAATAATTTTTGCAATATATAATTTTAATTTTATTTCTTGTTAATTAAGTTACTTTTAGATTTTGAAATAATTTAATATTTCTCAAATCCTTCATCTTTTGGATTTATATATTTCAATTCATATATTTAAAGAAAGATGTTTGAAAATAAACATTATAATTGTATCATCAATTAGATTTAGATTTGCATTCTCTTTCATTTAACTGTTAAAAAATATTTTTGTTCATAAATTCATTCAATTTTCATAAAAATGTATTAAAATTCCTAGTTGTCTATAAATATGTATGCAGTTTGAGTTTATATAACTCACTTAGCTAACTTTATTAATTTTTTATTTAATATTCCAAGCGATAGGTAGCGCCATTTACCACTTAGCACCATTTATAAGAATCCATCAACATTTTACTGCGGTTATTCTATAAAAATTAATTTAACCTCCACCTTCTTTGACCTAATTATCTTGTCTATTTTTTAATAATTTTATCTAAATTGATTAGGGAAATATAATATAATATTTTTTATCTTTATATAAATTTAGAAATTTTACATTTAAATTAAATAAATAATTTTACAAATGATTATTTTCAATTACATTATTTAATAATTTACTTAAAAAAATGATTTTATTTATCAATAAAATTTAAAATTTTAATTACTTGCATTGAATTTATTTTTATAAAATTTAAATATATTTTTTTATTGAATATTTCATCAGAAGTTATGAAAGGAGAATGAATTATTTTAATTATCTCATTTAATTTGGAATTTTCTATTTTTAAAGAGGAAAAATTATTTTGTAATAAAATAATTTTTTATATTATATTTAATACAACTTAGTGGCTAGCCAAAATAAACAGTCTATTTCCATGTTAATTTACACAAATCCAAATCGTTCCCATGGTTTTTTATGGGTTTCCGCTTTAGAAGCAGAGCAACTTCCAGAGAAGACAAGGATAAAATCCAAAATTTTTTACCCTCTAAACGCTAACTACTTCGGTAGTTTAAAACAATGATACTTGATAGGCATTTACTTCGGTAGTTTAAAACAATGATACTTGATAGGCATTTTTGAAAATTGATTTGGGGAACTGATTTTACAGCTTTTATTTGGATAAATGATTGATTGAAAATGAAATTTTGGAATTTGAATCATTTAAATCAGAGATTTCTACAAAAATAATGGACCTTAATAAGATAAAATAAATTTTCTTTTTTTTATTAAATTATCACATTGGATCATTGGAAAATATTTGAAAGTTAATTTTAGAATGCATAATTTTTATATGTTAGATGTTTAAGTTCAACAAAGATTTATCAAACGTATATATTTAATAATTTTTATTTAAAATTATTTGCTCCAATTGTTATTTGAAATTTTTTTATGTAAAAATTCATTTAAAATGTTTTCTTATTATTAGATTAAATGATATAGAAAATGCAAACACGAAAAAAACCATTTTTAATGAAACCAACAATTTTTTTATTATTTTAAAAAATATTTATTATTCAATATTTAAATCATAACATTAATATTATACGAATTTTTAAATTAACTCTGTAATTTTTTGTAGTATGTTTATGATTAAATTCTAAAGTGCTTTATATATCAACGAAAAAAATTTTCTTAAATTACAGTAAAGAATTTTTATTAAAAAAATCTGTTATTTGTTTTAATCTCAATTCTTTATTCTTAAATTTGCAACTTTTTTTAAAAAATGTACTAATATAAAAAAATTTTGATTTACTTTTAAAATCATTATCTTAAAATTAAAAATTATTATAATAGTCATCTATTTATAGGAGCTTTCCTATTCATATTTTAAAATAATACTTCTTATATATATATTTTATTATTTATTCATTTTATAATTGAATTTTTAAAAAGAAATTATTGATTTTTTTGAAGTTATTAAACTTATACATATAATTTGTAGCAAATCTTCGGAATTTCAAATAAATTTATTTTTTAAATTAAAATAAATATTATTTTTAATTACAAATAAAATTTTAAACTCATATTCTCTTCCACATTTACTTTGAAATCATTGCATTTTCTTATTTTTTTAGCTTAATTTATTTTCAATTAAATCTTTTTTTTATATCGAATTATGAATTTATTTAATGAAAATTAAATAACATGAAAGTAGAAATCGATGTTTATTATATCTTTTATTTTATTTACAGAAAAACCGTCATCATGAGAAATTATATTTTACTTTTCTAATAATTATATTTTTTTCTTTTTAATTAAATTTAGAGGAATGGAGTTATTCTCGTATAACATATTGAATGGGAATGTAATTCACTGGAATGCTCATCAGACAGCTTGGAATTGTTATTATATTTTATATTTAATTCTATTTATTTTCGAAGATATTTACTCAGATAAATTTAATAATATTTTATAATTTTATTTGTTAGATAAGCAGATTCTATATATTTGATTCGTTGAATTACATTTTCTAATTTAAAAATTTTTGTAAGTCTTTTTATAATTATGATTCAAAAATAATCAAATTTTTCCAAATTATTGCTTCAGTTTATTTTACTATATTTTATATAATCTATTAAATTAAAATTCAATTCATTAATAGCATATTCATTTATTAAAAATTAAGGCATTTTAAATAAAAGATTATACTGCAGAAATTAAATAATTCTCAAAATTAAATTAATTAAATTATAATGCTTTTTCCAAAAATTTTTAATATAGAAGAAAATAATATCTTAAAATAAAATGTATTTATTCAAAGCACAGTAATTCCTTTTCCGATCTGATGCATTTTGCCAAGGAAAAGAATCATCAGGGATACAAACCAATGAATTCTGATAGATCTCATCCTGAAAATTTTGTATTTTAATTATTATTCATTTTTCATTCATATATTTGTGGATTTTATTTCTATATAAATTAAAGTTTTAAATTATATTGTAATTAAAATAATAAATAATAATAATGCCTAAAACATTTTATCAAAAAATTTTAAATATCTTAATTTTTATTATTTCAAAAATATATGTAAAATATTTATAAAATAAAAAATTCATTTTGATAGAATTGCTGTAAAATGCTATAGCTATCAAGCGATCGGATAATCATTCAATTGTGCATATATTTCTAAATTTTTTCCTTTTAATGAAATTTTATTATTTCAATATCCATTAATTTTAATCATTTTTTAACTTTGTTAAATTATTTAATATTTTTATTTATAAAAATATTCTTATTTCTCTAGAATCAAATCTTCAAATAAATCTGTCCTTTACGCTTGAATCCAAGGATTGAGTTCTTATCTATTAAAATATTTTTATTAAAAATAAAATTAAAAATTAGAATCCACCAATATTGTTTAAAATTTTTTTAAAATTATTCTTCCTTCCTCTTGCGTCAATTTTTTATAGATGCGGCGAAAATTAATTAAATTTTTTTTTTAATTATTCAAAATTTAATTTTATTTTACATTTTGGAATTAAATCCCTCTTTGCTATATATTCCAAATTTTATTTTTTTTTATTTTATACCGGATAAGAAACATTATTTTAAAATATTATTATTTAAATTTCTAAATTACATTTTAAAGTTGAATAATTTCTTCAAATCCAAGCAAAATTTTTTTTTTTAAATTTAGTACAAATAAAGGATCGAAGAATCTATTTGATTGAAAAAAACTTCATATGTTTTAATCTTTGAACAGATAAATATTGCATTTACTTTCGCATAAATCGATCGCCAAATTATCTTGAATATTGTTAGTTTAATTTTATAATTTTATTTTTAAATAGATTTTTAAAATATATTCTTTTTCTAAGAATTAATTTAAAAAAAATTTTATTATTAATAAATTTCCAAAAAATGTTTTAAAATTTATTCTTAAAAAATTAATAATATACTTTTTGATGTTTATTTCATTCATATCACTAAAAATTTTTAAGAAAATTATTAAATCTAATGTTACGATTAAAAAAGATTATTTAATTTTTAAATTTTTATTATAATGTGATACTCAACATTGCTAAAAACCTATTGTTTTTACATTTAATTTATTGAAATTTTTTACAATCAGATTATTTTTTTAAGAATATTTCGAATTAATTGAACAAAGAGAAAATAAATTTATTTTTTTTCTTTCATTATTTCTTAATAATTTTTATAAAAATTTGGAATATTTTAATAATTTTATTTAAATTTGAAATGTCTTCTCCGCACTTTCCCTTCACTTTTTAATGCTTGGCATATCTTAATTTATTTTACATCAATTGATTTTGTCGTTTGATTCAAATTTTAATGTGTAAAAGAATCATAGAATTATTTAAATTTTTCTTTTCATAAATTCAGCATAGTTAAGCAAATTTTTTTTTTTAATTTATTTAATTTATTGATAAAAATTTTTTTCATATTAAAATTAAAATGTTATTTTTTATATCTAAAATAAAACTTTATAAATCTAGATTAAATTTTTTTATTTTAATGCCATATCTAATCATGTTTTTTATATCTTATAATATTTATACAAATATTTATGATTTATAATTATGATTGCCGCAAATTTGGTGGTATCCCGTGTATCTAGAATTATATTAATTGAATTATTTTTACAATTAAATGCATTCATTAAAAATGTTGACCAAATTACCATGGTAAAAATGATGTGGAGTGTTCCCCGTTCCAAACATCTTTGTGAAAACTGTTTTAATTTTCAATTTCTCAATTTTCCCTTAATTTTTTTTTAAATTTTATACATTATATTTTATTCAAAATTTAAATTATACAACAAAAGAATATAACATTCTTATTTTTTTTACTCACATTCATCTAAATTTCTAAAATTTTCTTTCTGAGGCATATTCATCCAAAATCATAAAATATCTTTATTTAAAATAATTCGTATTCTAACAATTCTTCTACACAAAATATTATTTTAAACATATATATTAATATAATAATAAAAAAATTCTAATTTTATATCATTAATTTATTAATTTAATTGATAAAATTTTTATTCATTCATTTTAGAATAATATAAAAATAATTTCCATTAATATAATTTGTTCTTTCATTTCTTTTATTGTATATTTTCTTTTCTCTAATTTTCAAATTATAATTTTAATTTTAATTTAAATAAATTTCTTTATGTAATAACTATTCTGATTAAATTCTATAAATATTTACATTTTAAAATCTTTCAGATAGTTAAATTATAGGAAAGATTAAATAAATAAATTTAACATGATTGTATAATATTCAATTAATTGCATATTGAAAAATTTATTCTTTATTATAATATCCCATTTTTTTTGTAAAGCTTCCAGAAATGCATCTACCGTGTATTTTCTTTTGTAGTTTCCACTGCACACATTCTTGGCTAATCTGCGGGTACCTAGATTTGAGGAATTTATCTTGAGACATTTTATTTCTAATATAATAAAAATAAATGACAAATTTTATTTTTTTTAAATAAAGTTTACATTTCTCAAATCAATCTTCAATCTCTGTTTTTCTCGCGCATTTAACTTTAAATGATGGAACAATTCTTTATTTGTTTGCTTTTTCGGACAACAAAAATGATTTTTTTTTCTTGAATTCATAAAAATAATTATTTGAATGAATTTATATTAATTCCTAATAAAATTAATTATATTTTTATCATTTAATTATCATATATTTTAAATCGGAATTTGCTTTTTCTGTAAAATTTCAATTTCATATAGAAATTAATAAATCATAAAAATTTTTATTAACTTTTTTAAAATCCAATTATAATTTTCATTCTATTTATCATCCATATCAAAATTAAATGCAATTGATCCTAATTTAATTCAATTTATGAAGTTCTCTATAATAGTCGATGTTCAAGTTTATTTAAATCAATTTTATTCTTATTTTTTATCAATATATAATTTAAATTATCGATGAGCATTGATCACAATTTATTATTCATTGCAATAAGCAATAATTAAGAAAATTATTTATAAAAAAAACTAATACTTATTCATACAAATTAATCTACCTTTTTTATGCATTTACAATTTTTTGATTATTGAACCATTAATCTTCCAATGCTTTGCCATAAAATTTAGCATGCTTTAAATTCATTTTTTAGATCTGCATTTCTTTTTAAATAATCAGGTTAAAAATTTTAAAATTTAATTTATGAAAAATTAATATATTTAATTTATTCAAGATTTTTAATAAAAAGTATAATTAATTAATTAATTGATTTTTTGTTGGAATAATATAGTTATGTAATTAATTATATTTTATCTATTTTTTCAAGAATATAATTTTTTATTTTTTTTTAAATTTTAATTTTTTTATAGTCGTCTAAAATACTCAAAATTATTATAAAATTTTAATAAAAGGCAGATATATAGAATTATTCATTAGCCATTGATTTTTAGAAAGATTATTAACATATTTAAATAGAAATTAAAATTTAATTAAATTAAATTAAATTAGTTTTTGTTTTATTTATTTTAAGATTTTATTTTTCTTTCTAAAATATTAATTTATTTAAGTTGCCTACGATATTTTTCCTGATTTCCTTTTATATTTTATATTAATAGTCATTCCATGACTTCTTTTGAAGCAAATTTATAGCTTTCATCGATATATTATATTTACCGTTACTTATAAAAATATTATATAAATAAAATTAAGGCCAAAAATCTTTCAAGGTAAAAAATTCTAAATAAATCAAATGGTTATTAATGCTAAAAATAATTTTTATCTATAAGATAATTGCGAAAGCTGAATTAATAATTCTTTCGATTTTTATACTTTTTATTTTATATTTATTTATCTCCTTTTTAAATATCAAACATTAGATTATAATAGAATTAATATAATACTATTAATATGAGAGGATAAAAAGTTCACAATAGCTTATTTTTTATTATTATTCTATTTTTCATCATTTTTTTTGTAAAATTTTACTGCTATTTTTTAGGACGCAATTTTCATAAATTTTAATTCATTCTATATTAAACATTTATTAACAAATCTTTTTTTATATAATTTTATTTATTTATTTGTTTCCCACTTTTTTAATTTACGCAATTTTATCAAATTTTTATAAATATAATTAAATTTAAAATAATTTAAAAAATTAATTTTCTCTTCTGGATATTTTTGTTCTAATTTCCAATAATCACTATACTTTCTTTTGTTGATTATCAATTTAGGCAAATACTTGTTCGATTTCATCGCCGGGTTAAATATCATAAAATTTTAATGGTTTTTTATTATTTGATTTAAAAAAAATTATCAAAATTATCTTGTATATTTACTCAATTAATTGTCATATTATATTCATTAAACGATAATATTAGTTTTTTAAAAAATTGATATTTTATTTCAATATCAATCATCGCTACGCTAATAATCATAATCATATTTTCATATAATATTGTTATCGTTCTTTCTGTTTATATAATTATTCAATAAAAAAATAAAATCTAACATTTTCTTAAGATTAAAAAATCTGATCGCATTTGGGAGCGTGATTATTACAGTTTCTTTTACATTTCAAAAGCTTTCTCCACTACATTTAGTTTTTATATAAATAATTTTTTCTTATTTTACAATTTTAATTTATATTTTATTATCTATTTTTGATTTTTGGAATCGATTTTTTATATAATTGAAATTTTTATTATATTAATTTTATCAATTTAAAAGAACTAATTATATATATATTTTTTATTATTTTCCGTCTTATAATTATCTGATAAATTTAAATATTTAATATTTTAAATTAAGAATTTCTTTAATAAAAATAAGAAATATTTTATATATTTTAATTTCATTTTTAGAATTTTCTTTTTCTATATTAAAATGTGTGGTTAATTTAAATTGATGGTGGTAAATCTTTACCTATATATTGCATTTTTTTTCATTTAATATAAAAATTATTGTCAATAATATTCTTTATTCATTCTTTTTTTCAAAATATTTGAATTGATTTTACTTGATAATTTTAAAATTGTTTTATTTTTAAATAAATAAATTTATAATTATATATAATTTTCTCTTAATAAAACCTCTCTTTCCTCGCCCCCTCGATGGAAAGTGAGGAGTGCAGGATGGCCGAACTGGATCTTTGTTTTTATTAAAGCTAAATTTAAATTATATTTTTAATAATTTCATAAAATATTGCTCAAAAATTTAACATAATATATCTGTTATTATAATGTATATTATATTTTCGTTTTTCGGATATATAAATTTTATTTTTAATTATATTTTAATTTCTAAACTATCGCAATTATTCAATTTTCTTAATTATTTTTAATCGAGAATTAATTTTTATTATAAATATATTTCAATACTTTATTTTTTATGAGGAGATTTCCTATGACGAGAAAGTTTCGTCCAATTTAATATCCATTCAATTATTTTATATAATTTATAGATATATTTATTCATTATATTAAAATTTTCTTTATCAAAGGATTGGCTAATTAGTAAGAATATAATTTTTTGAAGAAATTTGATGTCCTCCCAAATTGGCTTTCTTTCGTAAATAAAGTATCTTGATTATATTTAATTATATTTATTAGGGCAGATATTTATTTAAAATTTTTAACTTTATTTGTTAAAATTTTGTTACGAATTTGATAATATTTTATTTATAATTTTAATTTTTATAACTTTCTTAGGACTTCATAAATAAAAATTTTAAAAATGAAAAAGAAAATATTATCTTAATAAATCTTAAAAAAAATTTTGATTTAATCTTTGTTGATAATCAAATTTTATAGTTAATTAATAACATTTATTATCTTATAATATTTGAATTAAAGTATATATTTTCTCATTCATATTATTACATCTTCTTAAATATAAAAAATTAGGATGCATTGTCAAAAATTTATTAAAATAATTAAACTTTTTAATTTATAATTGAATGTTAATCCAATTATTATTTTTATATATTAATTTATATAATTTTCTTTTTATTACTTTTTTATAATTATATTGAATTTTTAATATATATTTGCGTAGATTTGTATATAATAAAAATTGATTTGTATAATTTAAAAAATAAATATAATTCTTATAAAATAAATTATGATTTTTTATTTTGTGAATAAAAAAGAATGAAATATTAAGGAAAAAATTATTAACATTGAATATGAAAAATTTGCTAAAAATGAAATATAAAATTGGAAAAATAAAATTTATCCCCAAACAATTCCCTATGCGATGAATTCCGACGCCTTTAAAAAATTTATTTTACCATTGTTAACTGCGGTCTGGAAAATTGATTTATATTCAAGGTTTCATCCCCACACTCTAATTTTCGTCAATACATCTTCTCACTATTGAATATGGAAGATATAAAATTATTTTTCATATTTTAAATATAATATAAAAAAATTTGTCTGTTATGACAACTAATCATTTTTATAATTTTATATTATTATTCTTCTTAATTTAAAAATTTTCAGAAATAAATGAGAGAATTGGCTTATTAAACCTTAGTTAATTTATTTAATTTTGCTTTTTATTGTGGAAAGTTCACTTTCCTACTGGAATTATAATTAGATATAAATTATAAATATTAATCAATTTTTAAATTAGTTTTTAAAAATATAAAAGTATTAATTTTATTTTATCACTTTTTCTTTTCTTTCATCGCAATAATCATGGTTATAGCCCAAAATAAAAGGTGATTTCATAACGGCTGTATTTTTTTTTGCATTTCCACATTGCTCTGCATGGTTCTGCTGTCATTTGCATTGCATTAAATTAATTTATTTCTATTCATTTTTAAATTTTTTATATTATTTTTTATTTTAGCATTAGATCAATTTTGCCTTATATTATTATATAATCAATCTAATCATCATTTTATTTTTTATTAGTTTTATTATCCGATTTATAGACAGTAATTTTTTCAATGAATTTTTTTGAATGAATACAGGATATTTTTATAGAAAAATGTATTTTTTAATTTAATCATTTGAATTACTCATTTGAATCTTCAGTCCTTTTAAAGAATTTATTTTTCTGTAAGAGGAATTTTTCTTTTTTCTGGCTCCATTCGAAAGAAACAGTTACAATTTTGCTTTATGAATTTGTTTATCGTTTTGAATTTATGATAAAAATATTATTATTTTAATTTTAAAATTATTTTATTATTTTTTTATTTTCTGTTTTAATAAATTTGAAAATTTAATTTTTTAATATTAATAATTTTTTTAATTTTAATAGGTAAACACCAACGAATTATTATTGACCTAGACGCTATCAGCAATGATAATACATTCTTTTTAATTATTATTTAGAGTTAAAAAAAATTTTAGTCAACTATTATTAATAATTTCAATGTAAGTAGGCTATTGTTTAAAAAAATGATTTATATTTGGGCTAGAAAATTGGAAAGTCGTCCAATCTTGGTAATAGTAATAACATTCTAAAAATTTTTTCTTTTAGAATATATTTTTTATTTCTATTCATTATTTATTTTTTTTAATTTTGTCTTTTCTTTTTATATTTTTAAAAAAACTTTTTTTCAGATGTATAAAATAATTAATTTATTAGAAATGGATTAATATAATTATTTTGAAATTATTTCATATATTTTTATAATTTTAGACTGATAGTTTTATATGTTTTTAGAAAATTTTTAAATAATAATTGTATTTTATTTTTGTGATAAAAACAATGCAGCAATTGCAGGAATTTGAAGAGAAGCAGGTTAAATTGTAGAGAATTACTGATTATTTAATTATTTTCAATTGTTATTTAATAAAGGTTTTTTCTAAAATAATTCTCACAAATTTAAAAAAATGAACTATATTATCAAAAATTTTATTAAATTAGTATAAAATCTTTTATCATTTATTTAATTTTATTTTTTTAAACATATATTTAACCAGTGCTATCTTAATTAATCAAAATTTACAAATAATTTTTAATCAAAATTTAATCTATTTTTTTGTTAAAGCAAAGAACATAAATGGAATTTCCTAAAATCAAATTTCAATTTTAAAAATTGGCAAATATTAATACCATAATTTCATTAGTTTCTTTATAGAATTACATAAAACTTTGGATATGAGTAATATGTTTGTGTCTTTTAAGCTTGTTTGGTTTTAAAATTATTACATTTTTTGTAATCCAGATTTGCCCGTAATTTGAATATTTATTGTATTAAAATTATTAAATCTGAAAAATTCTTAATAATTTTTCTAATCCAATGCCTGTATATATGAAAAGATACACTTAAAATTAGTAATTAAAAAATTTCAGTTTCAATACAATTTTAATTCCAAAAACAAAAATCGTAATCTTATTTTAAATTTTTAAAAAATTTATTAGAATATTTATGTGTAGGTTTTTTTTCTGAAAATATATTTTTAATATATTGTGAGGTTTATTTTATTATTAATTTGAGCTTTTAATAAGAAAACATTGTATTGGCAATTAATTCACATGGAAATTCCCAATCGATTAATTATTAAATAATTTTAAAAGATCAAAATCTTTATATATATTATTAAAAAAATTATTAGTTAATTATAATTATTTAATTTTTATTTATTTTTTCCCAAACAATGCATGACCTTCATGTGCATCAAATTTGCAATAATCGCAATTGTAATAAAGATTGGAAAAATATATGTTAAAAAATCTTTTGGAAATTTATTTTGATTAATTTTTAGAATGAAAATTACAATATTAAATTTTTGTTTATTAATAAATTTTAAATCCCTTTTTATTTGTTTTTTATATAAATTATAATATTTTCAATGCTAAAAAACAATAAATCAAAATCTTTTTCCTAATTTCACTAATGCTAAGCATAAAGTCATTTAAATATATTTTTATTATTATTTCTTGATTTGTAATCCATGCCGTTGATAAAAAAAAAAGAATATAAAATTTTTTTGGAAATAATATTATTGCCTAATTTTATAAATATTATATTATTCAAATATTATTTTATAACAGAATTATATTAATAAAATTATTTCTCCTTCTAAATTTTTTTTGAATTATTTTCTTTAAATTTATTAATTGTAATTATTTAATTAATTTCAAAATAATTTCTTAATTCAATGTAATTTTAATAATTTCTGATAAAGAAATTTTTATATATTTTTTTAATACTAAATTAAATATTGTTTATAAATGGTATTTCATAAAATATATTTTAATCATTAATTTATATATCGTAACTGAAAATTTTATTTACTTTAAACAATATTAATTGTTTAACGTTATAATTTAAAATTAGTAATTTTGATTAAGGAAAATGGCATTAATACCATGAATTTTTTTATAGTTTGATAAAATGAAATTGATTCTTATTTAATTAATATTTTATTTTTTTATAAGATACATCATCTATAAATAAATAGTTCAATGTATTTTTAATTATTATTTTTTAAATTATAATTTGGCAATATTTAATTTTTCTCCAATTTTATTTGATTATTTTCTTTCTATTTAATTCAAATTTAAATATTCGTTTATGAAGTCTATTATTAAAATAATTCTAAAAATTTATTTTTTTTTACCTTTATATTTTTTTAAATTAAATAGATGATATTTTTGCTGAATCTTAATTAATTATCTTTAATTATTTTTATATTATATTCTTTTTTATTAATTATATAGATAATTATAATATTTCACAAGACTTATTATATAATTATTTAATATATTATCTTTAATAGGATATTTAAAAAATTCGGATTTAAAATTTAAACAATTATTATTGATTTATTTCACATTTTTCATAATGACATCAACAATTTTATATTGTTTATTTTAACGATATATAAATATAATATTTGAATATTCTAAATAATTTTATTTCATCAATATAATATTATTTTAGTTTTATTTTTAATTATTAAAATTTTGAATATTTTAATCTTTTTTTATTATTAAAAATTTCTAAAAATAATAAATTATTTTAATTATTATTTTTCCCTATAATGTTTTTGGCCAAAATGATAGCAGAGAATAGACGAAAGGAATCATTTCTCAATATTAGACAAATTTGAATTTTAGATTATAAATAGAATTTATATATTTATTGTTATTTTAATTATCTCTAAAAATATAATGGAACGAGGGAAAATATGGATTGAAAATAATTTCCTTTCAAATCTTTAAGGTGTTGACTGCCCTCCAAATGTTGCCGACGCCACCGCCGATGACCTCAACGACCGAACGAGGAAGAAAGAACAAAGAAGAAATAATTTAAAAAATAACTGATCAAATTTATTCAAGTGAAATTTAACAAAGTGAAAAGATATTTTGAAAATTTTAAATAAAATGGAAACAAGGATGAGATGTTTTTTTCGGTTTCATTTAAATAAATAAAATAGTCAAAATATGAGATTTTTTTTGCTAAAAATTGAGAACAAATTTATATTAAAAATTTCTTATTGTAGAACACTTGGAATTGAAAAATTCCCGTCACATTCCATTGTTGATACAAATCTTAAGTGTAGGTCTATAATAATTATTTTAACAAGTCTTTATTGATTATTTAATTTTATCAATTTATCGTCATTATGGACGAATTTTTATCATTATAACATAATATTTTTATTTTTGTATTTATTATAAAATAAATCTATTATTTTTAAAATATATTAATTTTAATAAATCATATATTTTCTGTTAATTATATATCATTATATTTTATAAAGAAATTCATTTCATTGAAAAATCAAATTAAATTTTCATTATTGTGTTTCATTTGAAAATATTCTGATTTTTTATTGTTTTTTTTCTAAATTTTTGTCTTTCTTTTTGTATTTCTTGCTCTTTATCTAATTTTCAAATAAATTTTATTATTTTACTTCACATATATTATTTAAAACCTCATTCATTATTCTACAAATTTTCTTTCTCGATGTTATTTATTTTTTCCTCTTTTTAATTTCCGTAATAATTTGAATAATCGTAATTATTCAAAGCCTAATTACGATATTACATTTTATTTTTAAAATATACCTGTTTATCAAATAAATATAAAGAAAATATTATATTTAAAAACTTAAAATGAAGAATAGTGTGTTTTTTTATAGTAAAATAAATTTAATTTATTAATCTATATGATAATTTTATTTAACTCTTAAATGCTATGCAATATTCGTCAAAAAATTTAATTAATTAGTATTTTATCAAAAATGAATTTATTACTCATTGTGTTTAATAGTAAAAATTATTCCTAAATTTAAAAATATTAAATTTTTTTATGAAATTTAAAGAATTTTAATAACAATTTCCTTCGATTCAATCAGCCCATCTCCATAATTTTTATATTTTTCCTGTCCAACAATTGTTATTGGTATTTTTATATGGTTAAGCTTTTTTAAAATAAAATATTTGTAATTTTTGAATGAAAAATTTTTTAGATTTTATCTTATTTACATTTTATAATTATGATTTCATTTTTATGTCATTTTAAAAATTTATATAAAATTATTTTGATCAAATATCATTATAATTTAATTAATTTTTATAAGATATTTAATATATCTTATGATATTTAGTTATAAATATTTATATTTATTATTTTTTAAGACCAAATTATCTGAGGATAGAATTGTTTAGTCAGAATATGAACGATACATTCTATATTATATATTTAATTGTGATGTATGAATTTTTTCAATTAATTGAAATAATAATAATTTAGGTCTTTTATATTATTTCTAATAAGATATGACAATAAGTTTTTTTAATAGGATATTTTTAATATTAATAATATGTTTAATATTATTTTATAATTATATATATCACTTTTAAAATAACATATTTTTTGTTAATATCCATTTTCATTTTATTTTGTATGTATTTCTTTTTTTTGTAATTTTTTTCATTTTTCATAAGATATAAATAAATTTGATTGAAATAATATTTTTATTTTTTTTCGAAGATTAAATTCTTGCAACTTGTCCCTCCATAATGCAATTATAATAAATAGTTTAAGAAAATTTCAAATTATTCTATTTTATTTATATTTATTATAAAGATAAAATTATAATTTTATTCTTTTATTTTTTAATTTTTACAATGAATTGAATTACTTTAATTTAAGAAATAAGAAGAATAATTTATTAAAATTTCTAATTCTTCATATTTTTTTATTTATATCCGGCTTACTATTATATCAAATAATAAATAAATTTATTAATTTAATTAACTTTTATTTCATTGTTGTTAATAATAAGTTACAATATATTTGACGCAAGCTCTTCTTAATCTCAGCAGCAGGCTAAGAATACTATCGTTAGTCAATAGCAATTTGACATCTGTAAAAATATTTAAAACATTAAAAAATTTTTATTTTTGCTCAACTTACTGGTAAATTGTTTTTTGTGTTTCGCAATTAAATTCCGCTTTTGAATTTCTTGGAATGTGTAGTTGTCCATCAATTTTCGCACTGCTCTTTTGATAAATATATTTTGATTTATATATTGAATTTGAATTTTAAGAAAATTTGAAATTTTATTTTAATCTTTCCTGTTCTTCTCATTCCAATTAGAATATGTCATTGATTTACCAGTTTAGTTATTTCTTTAAAAAATTACATTTAAAATTATTTGATATTTTATTTAAGAATTTTCGTTCCGCTTTCATTTTGTTAGCCAATTGTTGAACGGTGACGCTTTATGTAAAATAAGGCATTATCCATATTTGGCGAAAATTTTTTTGGTGCTTTTTCAAAAGTATTTTATACGCTATGAAAAATAATTGATATTTTTCAGCCTCGTCTTTTTTTGAAATTTTATTTATATTTTTTCAACCCATTTAGTTATAGAGAAATATTTTCTATATATCTTTTTAATATTAAATTTTATATGCACTTGTTGGATTTCATCAAAATTTCTATATAATTTTATCTTCTGATTTTTCATTTTAAAATGAATAATTCCACATGAAATTATTATAATTTAATTATTATTATATAAATATTTATAGATAGAAAAAACAATAAAAATTTGTCATTTTTTCATATTTATGAAATAATTTACATTTGAAAATGCCTAGGAATGAATCTAAAAATAAATAAAAATTTTAAATAAATAAATTAAAATGAAAAAAATTACGCCTTGGGCAAAAACATTTGCTTTGGCTGAGGGTATGCGATTTGACATCCCCCACTTTGACCATTAGCGACATGATAAAATCTATTCAATTTATTGTTTTAAATATTCAATTTATTATATTATAATTTTAAATTATTTCCTATTATAATAATAATTTTTTCCGTAATATTAATTAATTAATTGATAAAAAATATTATAATTTGTTTGACTCATCTTTTTTTATATTTTATAAAATTTATTTTTAACATTATATTATTCAAAATAAAAATGAAATGTTCCTCTTCAATAAAAATTGCTGCAATTCTGAGGATAAATGCTCTCCATATCCTAGGTCAATTTTTAATTATTTTTTAATATTTTCAATATTCATTAAATGACGCATGCTAAATTTGATTTTTTATAAAATTATTATTTTTAAAATAGATTAATAATTTTAATTTTAAGCATTTTTTAAAAAAGAAATATCTTATCTTAGCATATTTTTAATTATAATTTTATTTGAATTTTGAGAGATTTATTCTATTAAAGAAGAAATTAATTTAAAAAAGTGTCTTTTCAAAAATATTTAAAGAATTTTAGATTCGCTTTCGTTTTTTTATTTTGTAAATAAATATTTTTTAAAATATAATAAGTTTTTTTACTAACGTATTTTTATTTATTTTATAAGATTTAAAATTAATAAAAATTGAATCGGATATATATGTTTATTAAAAATAAAATTATTTTGCATTTTAACTAATCCAAAATTTTTTAAATAATTTTATATCTCATATCATCAATTTACTAATTATAATTTTCTTTCCATACATTTTGCATAATTATTTGAGACAATTAAATAAAATTATATTTTTTAATCATCTTTAAAATTTTATCATTCGATAATTTATTTTTTAAAATAATTATTATAAAAGTTACATCAAAATTGATATTTTAATATTTCGTATAATTTTTAAAAATCAATAAAAATCTAAAAATATTGTTCGAAAATCTGTATCGTTAAAAATAAAATCTAGAATTATGTCTAGGTTTTACCATTATATATAAATAATAATTATTCCGATTTAATTAAATCTTTAATTCGATTATAACATTAAAAGGAAAAAATTTTATTTTGTAAATTCTATTAACTAATTTATATTTATTTCTTTATTACAATTAATCAATGAATAATGTAATTTGAACATTTTATTATTGGATTATTTTTAAAATTTGTATTCTTTTAATGCAATTTTTAATAAGCTCTAATATTAATTATTAAATATTTATTTAATTAAATTTGTACGCTATATAATCAATTTTTTTTTATTATATATGATAGCAAAGTGACAAAGACGCGAATATCGAATATCTATGGCACATTTTTCATGGCGAATAGTACTATACTTTTATAAATAATTTATATTATGAAAAATAATTTATTTTTTTATTTAAATTTTTTCATGTTTTTTTTTTATATTAATCGAATTATTTAATTTTTTATTTGAATGAATTCCATATAAAATATTTTTACTTACATTTGAAGAAATATTTTTTCATAAATATCCCAATTTATTTTATCATTTTAATTTCATTTGGCTCTTCGTTAAATAGCAATAACCGGAAAAAAATATATATTTTATTATTTAATATATTTTTTAATAGCATTTATTTCGAAATATAAAAAACGATTTTTATGAATAAAATCCCCTATAAATGTTGTAAATTTTATTTTTAAAAAAGGTCTCTTATAATCAGGTAAGCTAATAATTTTTTACAAATAATTTACTTATCTCTTATATTATATTATCAAAGTAAATTCACTTATTTTTATTCATCAGAAGGTAAATTCGGATAGGAATATATATATACTTCTATTTCTCTTTTATTCAAAAATTTAAGAAAACACTCTGACTTTTAGATAGAAATAAGAGCAAAAATATTATTTTTTCAAAATTTGAATTATAATTTATTTGAAATTATTGATTTTTGGAAAGAATGTTTTTCCTTCATTGATTAATTAATCGATAATGGTTGAAACATTTCTTCCATTCATGCCTCGAATATGTTAAAATGTTCAATCCAATTTCTGATTCTTCTTTGTTTTTATATGATATTTTAAGCTTTTGAAGAAATTTTTTCATTTACATTTTATAAATAAATTTATAATTAGAATTATTTATGTTTTTAAGAAAATTTTCGTTTTAATTTTATAAATTGATCTATAATTAGAATTATTTGAGTCTTGATATAAAATGAATTAATTTCAATTCTTTATACATCATTATAAAAAATTTATTCTTGTTAAATTTTAAGTATGTATTTAATTTTACTTCTCTACTCTTAGGGTGGTTCTTTATTGTGTTTTACCAGCATAGAATCTATTAATGTCCTAGAAATGACTTATAGAATACGGACTTTATATAATAAGGATTTTTTAAAAATAAATTTTTCTATTAAAAAAGAATTGTAATTTACATAATTAAATTCATTAAAATATCATATTCGATTTTGGTATTTTGTTCTTAATAAATATAATTAACTTTTATGTGTTCTTCATTTTAAAATATTAAACCATTAATATAGTACAAATTTTAATAAATTAATTAAAATAAAATACATTTTATATCTTTTTATGGATAATTTCAGATTTAAAGGATTTATTTTTACCATTACCATATTTGCAATCTGAACAAAGCTTATATCCTTCATAATATTCTTTTTTTAGGTCAATCCAATTGATTCGTTAAAATAATTTAATAGTCCTTAAAATAATTTTTAAAAATGATTTTATTTTTATTTTAATTTATTTTTTTTTAATTTGCTTTAATTTTTTCCTTTCGAGGGCACATTATATTTATATTCCTAATTGCTCTGATTTTTTTCGATAAATATAAATTAAATTTCTATAAGATAAATTTATAATTATCAACATTATTAACATTTTTGCTGAATTTTTAATCTTTTTTGTTTAAATTAAATAACTAATTATTAAAAATTTTTTATGGATTTTATCATATGAATTATTTTAAAAAATTTATAATTCTAACAAAAATTTAGTTAATATTTCTTTGATAAATTTGATAATTAATTTTAGCAAATTATTGGAATATAAATAATGTAATAATAATATTAATACCATATTGTTAATATATTCTAACAATTTTTTAGATCACATTTATTTCCGTCATTTATTTGCTTTTTCAATTAAATCTTTAATTACTGTAATTTTATAAAAAATTTTTTAATTATTTTTTTTTTTCCTTTTAATGGTACTTTCTATTTATTTTTATTCATTTTTTTAAAATTACACATGATGAGATAAAAATTCCTTACAATATCTTAAAAGAATATTATATAATTTTTTTTTAAATTAAAAGAAGAAATATTAGAATTATTTTGATATTCTTTATTTAAAAATAATTTAATAGGCAGATTTGAAAATTTTTTTAAAATAATGGAAACTCATCAAAATTATAAATTCCAAAATAAAATATAAATACATATAATAATAAACATATATAATTGATAAAATTTTAAGCAAATATATTTTAAAATAAAACTAATTCTACATTTTCTCAGTGTCGAAATAAACTAATCAATATAAATTTTTACAATTTTATCGCGATTACAAATTTTTTGTTCTCTATGTTAATATTTTTACTTTTTTTTAAATATATATTTTCTACGAGTAAATAATTTATATTCAAAAAAAAAATTCACTTTTATTCTGCATTCATTCTTTCCATGGTCCTAATTAAGCATTGATTTGAATCAATTTTTCTTTCTAATTATAATATATTTAAATAATTTTCATTCCATTGTTAATTTTATATATAAATATTATATTTTTTACATTATTTTCAACTTAATGAAAATTTATTTATAATATTTATTTAATCCTTTTTTAATATGGTGAATTTTTAATTAATTTTAATTTAATTTGAATAAATTGTAATTTTTATATAAATTTATATTTATAAATTAATATCATCATTTTATTGAAGATCAATTTCTTTTCTATTAAAAACCATATTGCCTCCATTTAAGCGTGGAATCAGAAGTGCCCATTAATTTTTTGGGCAGGCAAGACTTTGCTTTTTTAATTTTTAGAATTATTGAACATTTTTCTTTCGATCTTTTTCAATAAGATTTGAGTAGAAAAAGAGATTTAGAAGTTCATTTACATATTTACATATTTATTTTATAATTAAAAATTAAAATTTTAAATTTATTATAAAAATAATTATTTTTAATTAATTAAAATATTCAATTTAATTAAATTTGTTTTAAATTTATTAAAAATAAATTAAATACAAAATTACTATTAAGAATATAATTTAATAATCAGAAATGCATATATTATTATTTGCGTATTTTTATTAAATCAATTTTATATAAAAGGATGAAAATATATTAGAAATTTTGCAATTTATTTTGCAATCCGCATCTAATTATTTTTTTGCAAGCCAATATCCAATATAATATTTTATTAATATTATTAATGTATTTGTTTTGATTTGATTTTTTGAAATATTATTGATTCAATATATATTTAAATAAAATAATAAGGTTAAGCAATTTTATTATTTAGACATTCGATAAAGATGAATAACTATTAAATTGATAAAATTAAATAAAGTTCATTTCAAAAATTTTATAAATATTATTTAAAAATGAGATTATTTTATATAAATTAATCTACGATATTATTAGTATTAATCTTGGATGATTGACAAGTTAATGATATTGAGAATTTAAAAAAAATGTTTTTAAATATAATTATATTTTCATAAAATTTCCAACCTTAAATTATTTTTAATTTCCTTTCTAAATAACTGAGTTATTTTAATAAGTTAAATTAATCATTTATTTATAAATTATCAAATTAATTCTCTTTTTTATATAGATAATTCATTAATTTTTAAATATTCGCATGTAATTGTGATTCTATATTGTTTTTTGATTTGAAATTAATTATTATTGATATTATTTTTCATTAATTTTTACAATTAATTTATAATAAATTTTTCTTTCATTAGTATATTACAAATATCTATATGCAAATTACGAATTATTGAACTCATAAAATATTGAATATTATGTTTGTATGTTTTTAATCGTTTTTTTGTTAATATTTATTCTTATTATTAGATTTTAAATTTATTAATAAATGTAGTGATTTCCCTTCTATTTTTATCGTCTAGAATATAAGTTAAATTAACGAAATTTCACTCAAATTGTACTTGTCAGGAAATTTTATAAGTATATGATGCGCCATTTGAAAGATTCCAATCTTAAAATAAATTTTGGTTTTTGATTTATATGGAATCCAAATAAATTTCATTTTGTGAGGATTCCACAATGAGAGAATTTATATATATATATATATATATATATTTCGTTATTGGAAAAGAATAGTAATGTCAAAATAAATAATAAAAACAAAGTTTATAAAATTCAAAAATATATAATAGTATTTTTAAATACAATAAAATAAAATATTTTTTTAATAAATTTGTTTTTTTTAAATTTTTATAATTTTATTTGATAAAAATAATATAAATCTACATCAAATTTTTTTATTTTAATTATATATTGATTATTTAAAAGAACATAAATATTTAAATTAAAATTCATCAATTTATATTACTTCATAATCATAAAATTTTGAAATTCCTTTTTGATTAAAATAGGCGTCTAAAAATGGAAAGATATATTTATATAAGAATTTTTCACTAATTTCCAAAAAATTCTTATTGATCTTACTATTTTTATTTTCAAAAATCTGAATTTTTCTCAATCTTCTTCCTACCACCGATAAAGAATTTTACTATATTTGTTGCTATTGCAAAGATATTGGGCATTTTAAACGAACTGCAATACAATATTAATTTTCTAGAATAATAGAGTTATAATAATATATAATAGTTTATTTTATAAATTTTGTAAAATCCCGACATTTTGATAAATACAACATTTTTATGAATTCAGAATTTTTTTGTCAAAACAGATATTTTTGTAAAAAAAATACTTTTTCATGCTAAAGAATTTGGAATATGTAAAATATTGAAGGTTCTTTATTTATTTTTATTCAATATTAAATGATGGAATAGTGGATTAATCTGTATCGATTGCAATTAATGATAATTAATAGAAAACAATCATTGATGCCAATGGAGGTTAATAATACAAGTATTAATTGAAATCCATTCAATTGCCAATTTTCGGCTAAAATTTTGCTGTTTGCAGTATATTCATATAAAAATATATTCATATATTTTCATTTATTAGTCAAGAATTGAACATAAATTTTTTTTTTATTTTTCTATTTATTAGATTAATTAAATCAAATATTTTTAATCAAAATTTTCAAATCTATCATTTCAGCAAAAATGCAATTATTTTTAATTTTTTTTTAAAATTATGATTTTAGATTTATTTCATTATTTAGAATATTAATTTATTTACTCCTTATTTATATATTTTTAACACACACGATATTTTGCTATAAATTTTATTAAATAATTTTTGTAAAATTATCTTTCTATTGAAATTTAAAAAAATTATTTATTTATTTCATTTTTTATAATTTAAATCATAATACCTAATATTAATAATTTTTATATATTTATTTATGCTTTAATTATTTCTAAATTAATTTAATATAAATTTTAAATAAATGCGACAATTGCGCCAATAATGTCATAAACCATGAATATATATTTCGATAAATTTTTCTTACATTTCTCTCATTTATTAGTATTGGTTTTTTAAAACTTTTTTTATTCAATTTTTTATATATATAATATAAAGATAATAAAATAGATATAACAAATGTTTAATTTATTTATTATCATATTCATTTAGTTTTTCATTAAGCAGAAATTTAGAGGACAAAAAAGGGCCAATGTTTTATAATGTTGTTGCTCTATTTTATTTTTTTTTTGTTAATTTTTATAATTCCATTTGATAAATATCTTTATTATTACAACATAACTTCCAGATAATTTTAAATAGCATAGTTATTATTTTTCTAATAATGTAAATTAAATTTTGTTTTTAAAATATAATTTTCAAACATAATTTCATATTAATTTAAATTATTTCAATAATTCATAATTTTTCTATAAAATTTTTTACATATATTTATATGATACTATTCGATTATAAATAAAAATTTTTCAAATTATATATCTCTAAATTCTCTTTTTGGAATTTTATTAAATATAAATTGGTATAAATATATGCCCTTAAGCCTATTAGGATGGAGAGAATCAGAAAATATCCAGGATTATCACTTATCAGCAAATATTCGGAATAAGAATTTGTTTTATTTGTAATATAACATTCTCTTTATATTAGATATTCAAGCAAATAATTAATTTTATTATTAAATTATTTATGGATTGAATTTATAAAATAGAAATTATTAAATCCATTTTAAAGCTTTTTAAAAATAAAAAATTTAACCATCCTATTGTTCAATATTGTCAGGAATCATAATGGTTTCCTAATCAGTAAGTTTTAAAAAAATTTTTTTAATATTAATAATTTAAATTATACTGCGATGAAAATAATTTTTAATATCTAAGAATTTTCTCCAATTCTAATTTTCATAATTTCTATAAATTAAATTTATTTTGCCCAATTTTCTAAAAATTTTTAATTTGATTATTAATAATTATTTTATTTATTTTCATTTATTTTAATTTGTATCGATATCTTTTATATAAATTGTTGCATGAATTCGTTTCTTAGCTTAATCATTAATTTAAAAAAGAAAAAAATCGATCTTATTTCTTAAATCTTTATATTTTTTCTAATATTTTATTCTTTTATTATTTAAATATATACTTTTGAGAGAAAATTTTATTGTAATTAAAGATTATTAATTAATATTATATAATAAATTAATACTTTATATAAATTAATTAATTTATTTATATATTAATGTTGGTGTAAATTAAATAAAATTTTAAATTTATTTTGATAGGATAATTCATTTGCTAATTTCTTTATTCATTTTAATACTATTTTATTTATATTTATACTTTATACAATAATTGAGACAGGCATTTTTATGCGACATTTCATGCAACAGTTTAGTTCGGGGCCAAGTTTATAATTGCATGCATACAGCCAGGAGAGTTGATGACAAGTTCCCTACATTTTGAATTTGAATTACATTTTTTGATTAGTTTTGGATATTGGAATAAATAAATTGTAAATTTTATTAAGTATTTACAATTTTCTTAAAATTCGTTTAAAAATTAATTTTTATATTCTTATTAATTATCTTTATACTCTTTCCAAATCATATTTATTTTATTATATTTCTAATTATTTAATCTCTTGCATTTTCAAATCTATAAGATATTTCGATTTGTTGACATTCATTATTAATAAAAAAATATTTTCCATTTATGAATATGATTTAAAATATTTTTCTGTATTAATTACAAAAATAATTTAAATAATTTATACTCTATTTCAAAATAATATAGTGTAACATTTTCAATTCATTATTTTCTGGAAACAAAATTTTTCTATTATTTTGAATTGAAAGCATAAATTTTGATTAAGAGAATAAAATTCATATTATATTTAATGGTTGAAAATTTTTTTATGAATTTCATTTATCAATATTAAAATATTTCATTCTAATATTGTTTCATATAATATGTTATTCAAATTAATATATTATTATTTCATTGATGTCAAATTTTATTTATTTTTTAATTAATTGATGTATTTATAGTTTACTGAAAGTTATTTTACATTTAATAGAAATTGTTTTCAAAAATAATATTTCGATAATAAAACGAAAGACTTATGCTTCTTCTTCTGAAATTTTAGATCCACCTAGCATTTCTTTCTTTGTATGAAATAAATCATAGAAATTTTCAACCAATCAATTCTATTTAATTACCTATTGCTTTCTTTTTCATCTGAATATTTCTCATATTATGAATTGAGAATTTTATTTTCTATTTGATTATAATTTTAATCAATGGGTCTCGCAAATATTTATTATAATTTTTATATATTTTTAAGATATATAAATTTATAAAAGATTATTTATATTTTTAGATCTGGCTATACATATCTCTCTTTATACAATTTTCGAATAAACCATTAATGAAATTTTAGATATATTATACTATTTTTGATTCCTTATCTTTATTAAATTAGAAAATATGATCATCAAAAATTTCAGATTATAATGCATAAAAAATAAAGTAATTAAAAATTGTGATAATTTTTATTGAGATCTTGATATAAATATACGATAAGAATATAATTTATTTTAAAAATTGTTTTGTATTTTTATCTGTTTTAATTTGAATTATCTATAATAGTTTATTAAAATTAATAATTTTTTTAATATTCTGATGTTGGTATTATATATTAAAATATTTTTTTAAATAAACGAAATAATTCTGTTTATTCATAATTTATCGTTTGTCATAATTTTCTACTAGATGAATTTAATGCTAAATATTTATTTGAATATAACTTAATTAAGTAAACATTTTAAAAATACCAACAATTTATTTTCTGATTTTTTTTACTCGTAAATTTTATTTCAATTTGTTTTATTTTTTACAGTAATTATGCAACATAGATTTTTCTATTCATTTGCTTTTCCGGCATAAATCATTGTTCAGTCACAGTAATTTAATTATGCATATATAAGTTTTCTTCTCTACAAGTTTTTCGAGATATATCATATTGTATGTAGTTCCTAAAATTATGGTGGTGTGAATTATTATATATTTGCTTATATGGAACAATTTTTCGGCATAAATGATCTGTTAGGTAGATTTCCTTTTCACAATTTATCAGGGATGGAGCTGTTCTCTATCTTCAGGATTAATGTTTTTTTATCTTTATGTAGATAAATTTATTTATATAAAATCTAGAATATCTTCATCATAAACAATAATATTTTAGTTTACATTTTATTTAATTTTTATTATCGATAATTTTTAAAACTTATGTTATAATTAAATTAACATTTAAAATTGTTCATCATTTTTTAATAATGTTTTTGAATTATAATTTTTAAAATCAATGATATGTTATGATTTTTCATCAAAGAAAATATTATACAAGGGTGTTTATTTGTAGCACTTTGTAGTCTGGCAAGATTTTATCGGCAAGATTTTTAGGAAGATAAAGTTTATCGGCACCATATGAAAAGTAAATTATTAACAGCATTGATTAATCAGAATTGCTTAGCAATTACTTTGCTAACATCATTTTTAATTCTGAACTTATGATTATAAAATCAATTTTGCTTAGTAAGCTTATCGTAATTTAGTCATATATATCTTAATTACGCCGAACATAAGACTAATGAATATGCATTATAAGGCAAAACATCAAAATTAATTTGAATTCCAAATATGACTTTCAAAATTAGTAGTTTTTAAAATACTTTAAACAAACAAGAGCAAGGGCAAAAATTTATTGATGTGAAGGACCGGCCTATAATTTATGAGGGGACGTCATTTTAACGACATCATTTGAAAATTATATATATTGTTTAATATTAATTTAATGGAAATTAATTTTATTGTCTTTTGATTTATTGTGAATTCGCTAAAATCTATTCCATCGTGAAAGGAAAATAATTCTTTTTGATAATGCCATTAACAATAAATTCTAATATATTCCTTATTAAAGAAAAGATCATAAAATTTATAAATTTTAAATTAATTTTAAGATTGCGAATAGTCTTGGCCTTCTCAGTAAAAGCTCTAAAAAAGATTTCAGAGCTACTATTTTTTATATTATCGAAATTATATTTAAAAGTAAATATATATAATCTTTTAGAGTAATATTATTAATATATGGCATATATTTTCATGAATTAAACTTTTATTAATATTTATAATATTACAAAATTTTTTATTTATTACTTTAATTTAATATTAAAAAATTTTATAAATTAATTTTTTTTTAATTTAAGCGCCATAGCAAATATCATTTACAGAATTATAAATAATTTTTCCAATTTATTTGAATAGTGATATTCCAAAAAATTGACTTATTTTTCTGGCGGTATAATAATTTTAATATTATTATCGAGTTTAGGTGGTAGATCTAGCAATTGACCGATGACGGGTCAAATTTTTTGGTTGACTTTTTAAGCCCAATTAAATAGTTATGCATCGGTAATTTTGATATTTTTAATTTATATTTGCGATGGCCCATGAAAAATTAGAATCTTTTTAATTAAATTTTACATTATTTAAATATTAAAAAAATTATTAGTATTCATTTGTTTATAAATAATTCTAATCATTAATAATTTATATATTATATATTTAATTTCTTTTATGGTATCCATAAAATATTAACTCTTAATGCCAAAATTATTAGCGATATTTAAGAATTTTCATTAAATATTTTTTTTCTGAAAGTTAAAATTTATCTGCCTATTTAAGAATCTCCATTCAATTACTGTGGTATAGAGAATGATTTAATTTTTAAATTATTTAAAATAATTTTTTATTTTAATTCTCTAATTTTTTAATTTTCCAATATCATTGTTTATATATTATTTAATTAATTTATTATAGTTTTTTCAATTTTTTATAATTAAATATAAAAATAAAAAATTTTTTATTGTTAAAATCACATTTTATTTTACACTATAATTTTATTTGAAAATATTTTAATTTATGTTTAAATTTATCAAAAATTTTAATAAATATTCTTATATTTCAATATTATTTTTTAATTTTATTATTCTTATTAAAATTCACTATCAAAGAGGAGTAAACATAATGAACAATGATACTTCAGGGATACTTGAAATCCAGTATCGATTTTCTTGAACTCTTTCTTTAATATTTACATTCACATTGTTATATTCCTCTAGCATAATGTCCAATTCTATTTTTAATAATTATCAAAATTATAAAATTAATTACATTTCTGAAATTTATTGAAAAATTTTATTTATATTATTTCATTCATTCAATAATTTATAATAAATTTTTACAATTAAATAAATTTTTAAATTTAAACAATCTAATATTTAGTCTGTTTTCAAATTTATCAAATTTTTCACTAATTTTCATATTAAATTAATCCAGTAATGTTCGCTTATTTAATTAATAATCACAAAATATTTGTCCATTTTACATCTCCAAATTACTATTTAATTTTAAAAAATTTTAATAAAAATTTTATATTTATTTTAAATCATCAGAATCAGAATCGGGATATACTATTTTTCTATAGTTCTATTTTTTATTTGATGATGTATAATTTTGTGATATTTTTATGAAATTTTATTTCTATTGTTTCATTGAATATTTTTATAGACAGAGAAGATTTTTAAATTGTTTAATATATTTAAGCCAATTCAAAAATAATAAATTAAAATAATGTTAAGGTCAGGGCTTCAGGCATACAATAAATAGACATTAAAGCCTTTTCGTTATTGGTCAAATTCTACACTCATCTATCCCTAATGAAATTGTTGTTTCGGCTATATTATAGCCTGTGTTGTATTCGCCATGAACGGCATTGACTCTTGTTGTAACGAATTCACTTAATTTTTAAAAATACTTTTTACTCCCTCTTTACATTAAAACTTCATAATCAATTTTAGTGTTATTATAGAAGAAGTTTTATGATTTTTAATTCAAAGAAAATTATAATTTTTTAAAGAAATCCATAATTATTTATATTGATATATTTTAAATTTAATTTTTTAATTTTTTTATTTTAATTTTTTAAAAATATATAGATAAAAAAATCTCATTTTTATTATATTCCTTTTAATTTTTTAAAAATTCATCACGCTCTCAGTATTTTATATAATTAAATATTTATCAAAATTCTTACTGAAAGAACATCTACGCCTTTATTTTAAAAAATTGAATAATTTTTTTAATTAAAAATTACCCATCATCAATATATTATATAATTTTGGAAATTCCGGCCTTGGGATTGCAATACACCATTTGATATTGCCGCTAATCATCATATTAGCCGCAGCTATGTCCAAGTCTTCTGCAAATAAAATAAAATGAGCAATTTTATGGGCACATTATTAATTTATCAAATTGTGATTAAAATTATCAATAAATTTTCAAGAAATTCATCTCTTTTTTACAATCTCGTTTTACATATAATAGAATTTGATATTTCATAATATAAGAAAGAGTATAAATTATATTTATTTTATATAAATAATAAAATTGTTAAAAATAGAAAAAAAAAATTTAAAATTAAATATTAATTTAGTTAATTCAATTTAATCATCAAATTCATTATTGAAATTTTAATTTAATATTCAATTGATTCTTTTATTATTTCAAATTGTAATGCCATTTTTGAATGTTTTTAAATTAATTGTGAAAAATTATAATTAATTTTAACGAAAGAAACTTTTAAAAATATTTTCTTTTCTCAACATATAAATTTTTTTTGATAAATTTCAACAATAATCAAAATATTTTGTTATATTTTTAAATTATTTATTTTAAAACATGAAGTTAATAAATAATTTTATATCAAGCTAATCTATTTCTTCATTTAATATATAAATTTTCAACAATTGCTAATATTGTGCAATTTTTAAAAATAAAATTAATTTAAATTAATCATTCATATATTTATTTAGTAGAACATAATAAATATAAGATAATTTTTCATATATTAATTCAATTTCAATTTTATTTTGAATTTGTAAATTTTCTTATCATTTTTCAAAAATTTTTAGAATTTTTTAAAAATATATTTTGAGAATTTATTATATTTTTCAATTTTGGAAATTTTTTCTCATTTTTTTGATGTAGAAAACAGCTATATATTTTTCATAAAAAATTTTCATTTGAAATATTTTTTAAATTCTTTAATAATAGAATATATTGATATAAATAATATTTAATAAACTATCTTGTAGAACAACGCATCATTCGCCAGATGATGCCCGACACTAGTCCCAATTCGCTCATTTTTGCCTAATTCTCGGGCATCCACTGCTAATCCCATGATTTCTTCTTTTACTATTAATAAGAAACTCAAATAAATGGATACCAATTTTGTTGAATGTTTCTCTTTTATTAATTAAAGAATTTGTAATTAATAATTTTACTATTAAATTCGTAGTAGTCATTTTATTTTATTTTCATATTATTTTTTTATTTAATTATTTTTTAATATAAATAGATTTTAATTTTTAAATTAATTATTTCATTAAATTTTAATAATATACAACTTAATTTAATTTTTATTATTATTTAACCATTCTTTGCTTTACATTAATTATTTATCCAAAGAATGAAAATTTTTATCTTTATTTAAATATAATTTATTAATAATAAAAATAATAATCTTAAATTTTCTTTGTTCCGAATTATAGTCAATATATTAATTATTATTGAAATTAAAATCAGATATTGGGGATTCTATCGCCTTTTTTAATAATATTGTCATATGTTAGGCAAATTGAATTTAATTTAAAATCTTTAAATAAAAATTATTTTATCAAATAATAATTACTAAATAAATTTTTATATTTATATTTAATCACTTATTCAGTATTAATTCATTTATTTATTTGTGGATAGATTTTTTAAATAAGAATTCAAAAAACAATTGCCAATTTTCTTTTTTACATTCAAATGATAAAAAACTTGTTATTTTTTTATTAATAAATATTTTTAATTTAGCGTAATTTATAAATTTTTTTATTTATATCAGGGTTGCCTCGAGTTACTCGAAACTCGAAACTCGAAACCCGAAACTCGGGGTTTTTGGCGACTCGAAACTCGAAACTCGACTCGAAGAATTTTCGATCGACTCGATTCGAAACTCGAAATTTTGGGCACTTTTTATTTAAAAATTTTAAATTTTTATCGAACGGATTTTCCTTATTTTATTATTTATTTTAAATAAAATCGTCAATTCTTTTTTATTTTTATTTATTTATCATTTTATTTGTCATAAATCATATTAAATTTATACTTTAATACTGAATTATTATGAATTTTTTATCAGAATAGTAAAAATGGCGGAAGAAGATTCGATTTGGCATTATTTTATTGAATTGACCAACGATTTTGTCAAATGTAAAAATTGCGAATGGAATCAAAAACGAGAAAAAACTAAATCAACAACAAATATGAATCGACATTTAAAAAATCATCATAAAGAACTTTATGCTCAATATGTAAAAGCTAAGGAAAAAAAGAGGCAATTGGCAGAAAAAGCATTCTCAACAATGCCAAAAATAACAAATTTCACTACTTCAAATTGTCCGACCAACTCAGAATCAACTTCAACCGGTTCAAATAATTAAATTTGTAATTTTAGTATCATTTTTCAGGTTTAGTTGATATCGGAATAAAACGAAGTCGTGTTGATTCGGGCAGCCAGCCCACAATTATTGAAACATTTAGTTTGTTATTTAGTAAAAATTTTCTTTCAATCTTATAATTATTGAAGCACAATGGAGGGAGGGTGGTTCAAAAGCGCAAAGAACGGATGAATTAATCATGGAAATGATAGCGCTTGATTTGATGCCATTAAGAACTCCGGAAAAAACAGGTTTTAAACGATTGATCAATTTTTTGGCACCACCACAATACAAGCTCAAGTATTTTTTTATTTAATATTTAAAATAAAATAAAATTTCAAGAGGGCGGACTTATTTTACTCAAAAACAATTGCCAAATGTTTACAATAAATTGTATGAATATGTCCAAAATGAATTAAACATGCAAAATCATCTTTCTTTTACAACGGACATATGGACCACTCCTCATTCGACATTTAGTGTTATTTCGCTGACAGCGCACTACATTTGTTTTAATCCAAAATTGAATGAATTTGTGCCGAATTACCGAATGATTGGTGCCCAAAAAATGAATAAAAATCATACTGGCGAAAAGATCAAAGAAGGATTGGAGAAAATGATTGAAAGAATGGGAATTGAAAAGGTTTTAATTTATTTAATATTTATAATCAAATTAAAATTCAGACTAAAATGCATTGCGTCCTCCGAGATGCAGCATCCTCAATGAAACTAGGCTTAAATTTATTCGCCGTGGATTCATTTGACTGCTTTTTGCACAAAATCCAATTGGCAGTGAATGAAGGACTCAAATATTATGCAGATTTTCAGCAAAAAACCATCGAAAATATGAAAAAAGTGATCAGGAAGATTCGCAAATCAGTTTTGCAGCGGGAATATATCAATTAACTTCAAAGTGAGCTTGAAATTGAGGAAAATATGTTGATCAAGGTATAAAATATTTTTTAATTAAATTATAATTAATTAATTTACTAAGCACTGCGAAGTGCGTTGGGGTTCAATGTTCAAAATGTGCGAAAGTTTTCTGAAAAACAAGGAGGCGATTAAAATTTTCATGGATCGAGATGCATCAGGCAAAAGAATGGAAGCGTTAACAGGTTGAATTTTGACTACTAATTTTAATAATTTAAAAAATCCAGAAATTGAATGGGAGACCATTAAATTGGTTCAAGATATTTTAAAACCGGCTTTTGATATTACTGAAGAAATGCAGAGTCGCCGAGTCACAATTGCATCGGTAATGCCCTTTTATCGTGCTTTAATCAATCGTTTGAAAAAATCAAATATTGCACTTTCAAAACAAATTGCTGAATCACTGGAAATGAGGATGAGTGGATATGAATTAAAAAGGTTTAAATTTGTAATTATAACAAAATATATTAATTTTATTAATTAGAAAACTGATTATTCCGACAATTCTCGATCCAAATTACAAGTTGAAATTTTTTGATCGAGATCAGAGGGATTTATACAAAAAATGGTTAATGGATGAATTAAGTGAAAATGTCATTGATTTGCCCCAAAATCAAACAAATCGTGAGCGAACGCCATCAATTTCACATCAAACAGGAGGTTCAGCTCTTTTGGAGGAATATTTGAATGTAAATTTTAATTAATAATTATTTTTATTTTAAACTAATTTTTAGGATAATTCTCATGAAGATGATTTATTTTTGTTTATTGACAAAGATGAAGCGGATTTGATTAAGCAGGAAATTGATGCTTATTTGTTGGAACCATTGCAAAAAAAAGATTGCTTCAAATATTGGACGCAAAAAGCTGAACAATGGCCAAGATTGTGCAAATTATTCAGGTTATTATTATTATAAAATGAAATATTTTTTAACATTAATTAAGACAATTTAATTGTGCGCCTGTAGGTTCGCAGGAATCAGAACGGCTTTTTTCGACGGCCGGTGCAATTATGACTGATTTGCGAAATCGTTTAAGTGCAGAAAATTTGGAGAAGTTACTTTTCATCCATGAAAATCTTCCATTAACAAATTTCGAATATTAACTATTTATTTAATCTCAATATTTTTCTGCTATTATTTATTTTTGATTTATGAATATGAAAGCAAATTTTAATTCCATTTTCTTCTTTAAATTTGGATAAAAAAATTTTTCTATGTGAAATTAATTTTTTTTTATTTGACTCGAGACTCGAAACTCGAAACCCGAAACTCGAGGTTTTTGGCGACTCGAAACTCGACTCGAAAAATTTTGGCCGACTCGAACTCGAAACTCGACTCGAACTTTTTGGCGACTCGCGGCAACACTGATTTATATGTAATCTTCCGGCAATTCAGGTTTATTCTATTTTCCCGAATAAAGAATCTCATCTTCCCATGACAAATTCCTTTATTAGTAAATACTATCTTAGGAAAATATATCACTGAACTCTTGTATTTTTTTTATCATTTAATTATTTTTATAAATTCAATTTTTAATATAATAAATGCTTGCCATTATAATCATATTATTTAAATATTTTTTTTTAAATCAATCTATTTGTTTCATATTAAATTATATCATATATTTCTTTTAATTATTACATTTTTTGATTTCGATCTTTTTAAGAAAAATTTTAAAGAAATATTTTAATTTTAAAATGAATTATTTAATAAATTTTTATATACAATTTATCAAAAATTAGGCCAGATTCTATCTCGAAAACAGGGATCTAAGTACAACTTGGTCCCCAAGCTTCGCAGTAAATTATTCATCTTCGTCTCATCTAACCAAAATGAATTATGCTTTATATTTTATTTTCTCTAATTTTTAAATTATAATTTTAAAAACAAATTTTTTTATGGTAATTTTTAATAAATTATTAAAATTTTTTATTTAATTTTTAAAAAATGCGAATCAAATATTTATATTTTTATCATATCAAAAAATAATTGGAATCTAAATAAAAATATTTGATTTAAATTTAAATTTAAAATTGTTTTATCCAAAATATAACTATATCTATGATATGTAAATTTGAGATATTGTGTTTCAAAATTTAATTTTACACTTCATTTTCAAGAAATTTTAATTTCTTTTATGGTATTAATAAATTATATGGTATACTTAAACAATATCTAATTAATAATTATATTAAATATTTTCAGATGTATATAAATTTAAGATTATTTTTTTATAATTTATATATATATATATTTGATTTTTTGATCTGCCTTTATGCTAATTTTCAAAGTTTTGGTTAATTTTTGATTTAGCGTTAATTTCATTTTTATTTTCTATTATAATTACATCAAATCCAATTAAATTACTTTTTTTATTATTTTTTAAAATAATTTTTTTTATATGCTCATATAATTTAATTAAATTTTTTTCTAAATTCTTAATAAATTTAATTAACACGATACAATTCATACATTCGTTCACAGAAAATTTTTTATCTTAATTTATCATTTTTTTTTAAATTAAAATCCAATTCAAATTTTCAATTGGATGAATTGTTGATGGATAAAAAAATAAATTTTTAAAAATGTAATAATATTTTAAATTTTATACAACAAAAATTGACGAAACAACTGCGCTAGTCAAATAAATGCTAGATATTTGTTTCATCACATTAATTTAAAAATAATGCAGAGTTTAATCATCTGTTTTCTTTTATATAAGTAAATCTTTTCATCCAGGAAAGTTAAATCTTATTTATTAATATTAAAAAAATTTAAAAAATTTCATTTTTCAAAGATATATTAAAGTTTAATATTATTTTTAATGTTAATTCTTTTTTATTTTAATTATAATTTTCATTTTTTATTTTAACTATACAAATTATAGATTCAAATAAATGTAAAAATTTATTTTTTAACAATTCATAAACTCATCTTTCTTGAATAATTGAAATTTTAAATTTGGAGAATCAATATATTAATAAAATTAATTGTAATTTTTTTTTTATAATTTTTAATTCTTTTAATTTTCTAACATTAAATAATCCAGATATCTTGGTTTTCTGCCATTAATTTAATTCTTAATTAAGTAAATTATCTCAGCAATATAATTTTGGCTTAATTTTCTTGATGTATTTTGCGTTTAGGGATCCATATTATATGCTTGTAAACCATTTTACTATATCAGGTTTTATTTTATTCAAATAGATTAATATTATTTTATTTCAATTCTAAAATTCATATAAATTAATTTTAAATAATTTATTTATATATATATTGAACTAAAAATATTATAACAATTTCTAATAAAATATTTATTTTCAAAGATATAATATTCGGAAATAATTATATAAGATTATCAATATCCAAAGAACATATTTTATATAATTTAATTTTTCAAATTTACACTTATCATTAAATTAGATGAGGAAGTTCAGTAAATCTTGAATAGAGGAGTTCTAATATGTGCCAAGCAGCTCCTACTTAGTCCAGCTGTAGTTCATTGAATGGAAAAATTTTTACTATTTTAATATTTATCGATAATAATTCAATTTCTTTAATGATATTAATTTTTCTTTTTAATCATCAATGATCATTTCTTTTTTTATATTTTTTAATAGAATTTAGGATTAATTTCTATATAATATTGCTACGAATACATTGTTAACAAAAAATATTTTTACAATTATTAATCAAAATAATTTCTGGAATCAATGAGAATAATTTTTTAATTATTAATTTAATTGAATTTTTTCCTTTTTCTTTTATATAACAAATAGTATTTTAATCATTGTATTTAAACATAGATATTATTGAAAAATTTTACGACTTTTCTTTTTAATTTTATTTTCTTTTAATAATTAATTTAAGATAAAAAAATAAAATAAATTTATTTAGATTAATTTTTCATTTTAATAATATATATTAATTTAGCCGATGGAGAGTAGCAAATCTCATAAATAGTTTAAATATTGCAATATAAATTTGAAATATTTACTCTAGTGGTTATTCGAAAATTGATAATTTTTTAAAATTTCCTAAAAACCTTCTAAAATTAAATAAAATATAATTTCTGTTAACATGAATTATTGTCGAAATAAGAAATCAAATATTTTATTTTTTAATTTTAATTTAATATTTTATTTTAAAATAACCTTTATATTTTTATCCTTTCGTACAAAAAAGTAATATGAAAATTTTTAACATTTTAATTTTCTTTCAAATTTTTATTTTTCAAATTTATTTTTTTAAAAATTTATTTCATTAATAATTTTGAATATATTCTTGTATTTTTAATTTCCATTTTAAAATTCTTTTTGCAATGCATTTTTCATAAACTTATTCTTCAAATATGAAATATTACTTCAAAATTGCATTTTTAAATTAAAGAAATTTTTCATTAAAAATATTAATTTTATTAGAAATTTTTTCCACTTAATCAGAATCAATTTTGAATTTGATTTTAATCTTATATTTATTTTTATTATTAATTTAATTATGTATTAAAATGAATTTAGATATTTGATTTTTTAAATATAGCATCATTGAAAAGTCCGATTTGGCATCAGCACAACTTGCTAATTTAACTTCCAAATGAAGCTTTATTTAATATAATAAAAAAAATCAATAAATAGATTAAAAAATTTGGTACAAATTTTATAATTGATATAAAGTCAATATCTTTTTGTATAAAATTGCCCATTCGATAAACCGATTGATAGCTTCAATAACAAAAAAAAATTATTCCTTGCAAAATTTCTTTCATGCAAATAATTGACTAGTTCACAAATTGATATTGGTGTGGAATAATAAAGGGAATAGAATTATACCGAAAATGAGAATTCGGACGAATATTGCATTGTAAAATATTCAAAGAGAGAATTTGCCATTAATAAATTAAGATAATAAAGGTGAATAGCAATATAAATTCATCAGAGATGGTCATGAAAAATGAAATAATTAAAATAAAATAAAATTCGTTAAAAAAAATTGTAAATTAATTACAAATTCTATCTTTTTAAAAAATCAAACTGTTGAAAAATAAAACATCAATTAAAGAGAATTAATATCCTACTTATTATTGTTATCAATTCAATATTTAAAAAATCACAAATAATTTAATGATAATAATACAATTAAAATTTAATTTATGCTATAAATTTGTTAAAAATGTTTAATATATTGAAAAAAAATCTAAATAAATGGAAGTAAAATATTAATAAACAGTCATTTTCTAAACTTTAATTTATGTTTTCAATTGATAGATCGATATCAATTTATAAATATATATAAATTGGTTAAATTCAGAGTATAATCTATTGATGTCGCATTTACTTATAAAATATCGGATTCTAAACCTTTAAATAATTAAAAAATATTTATAGAAATCGATATTAAATAATTTTTAATAAAAAAATTGGAAATATATATTCATATATCACTCAATCAGCTAATTCATAATCATTTACAAATGGCTTGCGTCTAAGTGGATATTAAAAAGGAATTCTATTAAAATTTCAACAATTAAAATATGACTTTTTAATTAAATTTACAATTGAATAAAGATTGAAGAGAGGGATAATAACAAATGTAAATGATGTTTAATTAGCCGAAAAATATAATTTTTATAAATTTATTATTATTTTAAATATAACAATTAAAAAGCTAAGAATTGATTATAATAAAAAAATTATATCAATATATTTTTAATGCTTTAAATAATTCTCTTCTTTAAATTGGACTTTCGAAACCTTCTATCGTATTTGGACAATTTTTTATATGGGAGAGCGTCTGCCCATTTATGACCTTCCATTAATAATTTTTTGCCAGGAAATTTTTGTCCTCAATCAATTCGTAAAATGAAATACAGTTCAAAAATAAACATTAATTATATTTTATACTACATTGTGAATTTCGATTTTGCATCTTAAGATAATTACATTGATCATATTTATGTATTCAATTTTATTAATCTAATGAAAATTTTCATTTGGTAATTAATAAATGATATCTATAAAAAATTTTAAAAATGAAGCAGATACCGAATATGATATTTGTTGAAGAAACTTTAATATAGTTAAAAATAATTTTAGTAAAAAAGTTTAAAAGAAAGAGAAAAATTTTTAAATTAAAACATTTATAAAATGTAAAGTAACATAATAAAAAAAATCAATTAAATAAAAAACTAGCATATAATCCACTATCTTTTAAATACTCGCGTTTTTTTTTCTATTTAATAAAATTAATAAAACAAAAAAAAATTATTTATAGTGCACACGTTGTTTCATGGCAGTAGACGAGAAAAAAATATCCAATTATAACAGACATAAGAAAAAATGCGCGGTAGGAAGAAATTTTTTTAATTGAATAAAAAATTTTTGAAAAATTTTTTAGGCTCATACCAATCTCCAAGTGATTAGATAGAGAGAACAAAATTGGGGCCAAATCTCTGACCGGAAGGAAAAGAGGGCTAAAACGAACAGCCAGCCACCGCCAAATACGCCGGAAAAGGTAATCTCTTTTATATAAAATATATATTTTTGTTAGAAATTTAATATTATTCCATATAATCTCTAATGGTGTGCAATTGTAAAACAAATTCTCCATTTTAGAATTTGAAAAATTTGAACATCAAAAAGAATGTGATTGGTTATGGAAATATTCGATTTCCTAAGCATTAATTTTATTTATTTTATGGTTTCTTATCTAATTTCCCTGGCTGTTAAAATAATAATCCAATTTATTTTTTTTCTGATTGTAGTATACATATAATTAATTAAAATTCATATTCAATTATTATTTTAAAAATTAGCAAAATTTTTTTCTATTTATTAAAGTATACAATTAAATTTTTTTATTAATGTGAAAAATTTTCATTAATTTTATTAAAATAATTATATATCTTTAAATTTAAACATTATTTTTCATATAATTAGAAAATTAATTACCCAATACTTCTCGGCATTTTCCTTCAAAGAAAATTGATTTTACAAATTACAAAAATTTTTTCTGATACCTAATTAAAATTTATTTTGTAAAATATTTTCATTATGATCAAATTTTTACTATTAATCAAAATTTGCAAATTAATTGATAACGAGATAATATTTTTTATCCTTATGTATATTTAGTAAAAATATCTCATTATTATATTTTACATGAATTTTTTTGATATAAAATTTACTGATAAAATTTTAATTTTTATTGAGTTTTTGGATACTTCTTAAATAATAAATTTGATGTAGTTACCAGATAACATCCTGAGATTAATTATTAATATTTGATTATTTTTATTTTTACTAAATTTTATATAAAATTAATTGTGTTAATATAATAAAATGCTTTTCATTTTAATTGGTCAAATAATTTTTAAAATCACTTTATACATATATGGCATGATTCAGCAGGATTTGTATTTCTTTTTCTTGAAAATCTATTATAATTTCAGATGTTTTGACGGTTAGTTTTATTTAAGTTTTAATTCAGATTTTACTTAAATCAAATTAAATAATTTTAAAAATTAATGTTATGGTGGAGAAAATGTAAAATGGAATTGATTGGAGAGTAGGGGACTTGTGTTTAAGTCTTACTCAATCACCATCTGATTTCCCAGATGGTTAATAGATTGCCTGGTCTATCGCTTCATCCTCTGACAAAACATAAGGCGATGTAGAAGTAATTTTTGAATTTTTAGCTTGCAATATATTTATAAAATTATTATTCGTTTATTTTAGAATAAGATTTGACAGTTATTCTTCCATCATTCTTCCTTCACTATAATTTTATTTATAAGTTTTGTTGCTTTATTTCTCACCATTATTATTTACAAATTCAAATACAAATATTTTTCTTAACAATGTTAAATAAAATATTTCTACATCTAATATATCAATGAATTATTTTATTCTATTTTTCAATTAAAATTTCTTGGTTTTATTTTTTTGATTTTTAAATGTTTAAAAATTTATTACTAAATTATTAAGATAATCACGGAAAATTTTCAAATACAAATATCTATTTTCTTTAGTTTAAATATTTAATATAACTGATTAAGAGAAATTAATATTGAGGTTGTTATGTTCAGTTAAATTTTATTTTAAAAAAGTATTACTTCACATAGGTTGATTCTCGCTCAATTGATGAAATTAAAATTTACTATTATGGTATAATTGGGTTGTAATTTTTTATTTAATTGAAATCTCACTAATTTATACTAAAAATCAATATTTTAAAAATAAAATATTACAATTTTCAAATGTAAATATGTAAATTTTTTATATTTTTTTATATTTTTTATAATTAACCAGAGCATTCATTATCTTTTTAAATTTTTGCATTTTTTTGGTTAATTTATTCAAGAAATCATTTTATGTATTTTTTTTAAATTTTTTCCTTTATTATTGAATTAATTATTTATCCAGACTTCATTTTTGTTAGTCAAGAAATTAATTTAATATGTTAAATCTGTTCACTTGATTATAATACATTTTTATAAATTTATATTTGAAAACTATTTCTGAATTATATTTTAATTATATATTATATAGTTAATAATATTTTTTGCGCAATGAAGTGATTGGGTGAGCGATTGCTATTTTATATCATAAATAACACTCATGGCTTTATATCTTTCCGCTATTCGCAAATTATCTAATATACCGATGAGTGCAGATATTCGTTTTTAGTTTATTTTTAAATTATTATTTTTCAAAATTAATATATTATTTTTAATATTTATTCTTATAGCATTTTCAAATTATATTCATTTTATAAATATTCATTTTTTTTATAAATAAATGTATTTTAAATCAATTTTTGATAACTTGATTTAATAATTCAAATAATAAGAATAGTTCCATTTATTTTAAAAAATATTTTCGAGTTTTTTTTTATTATATTTCCCTCAATTTTTTTCATGTTTTCCTAGAAAATTTTTCTAATCCATTTACATATTTCTAATTCTTTATTTAATGCAGAATCAAAAATATGAATAAATTTTTATCTAGTTTTATTTATTTTATATTAACACAATGTAGACTTCAGTCTCATTTAAATCTTAAAAAATTTTCAAATTATATATTTATATTTTAATTTTGTTAAACATCTCTTTTATGATTGCCAAGATTAGACCTGATTTTTAAAATTTGGACAAAATGGCCGAGACCCGATCGAAACCTGAGAAATTGATAACGTTCAACACCCTTTTGGGTGGGTATTTTGGTGTTCGTTGGCGGCGATATCGATTTTTGGTCATTTTTTATATTTCTTTTTTTCCTTTATATTTATTTATTTTAAGAAAATTAAATAAAATATTTTTAAAATAATCACTCCTTTTTTAACCCATAATTTCTTAATTGAAAATTTTATGAATTTATTATATTATATTTTAAAAATAGAAATAAATAAGTTATAAAATTATTTTGATCATCGTTATATTTCAAATTTTAATAAAAATAAAAGCATTTCCCTTCTTATTTCAGCTCAAATATCTACGTTTGAAAGCCTTCGTTTGTTTCTATAATACCATAGAATACAAATTTATTGGGGTGATAATAATTAAATAGAGATTAATCTTTTATTAGATGCTTGCCATTTTTAAAGCAACACATTCACTTTTCTCAATAGTAGAAATCGAATCACTTAGCAATGAAATTAATATTGTTTAATGTATTATTAATTTTTAATGATAAATTGATTTTAATATTTTATTGGAATTTTTTAATTATTTTATTTTTAATTTAAATTTTATTATATAAATTGCAAATATTTATTTTCCTTTTTATTTAATTTACTTTTTTTTTATTCAACAAATTTTGTTTAAAATAATATTTTAAATGATTTAACTTTTTTAATAAAATTTAGTTTCTTACAATTCATTTATAAAAAAATTATTTTTTATTCAAAAATTGAATTTTTTAATTAAAAAATTGATTTATTATTATTGTTAATTTGTAATTTTAATTTATTATTTTGATACATTAATATAATATATTTATCACTCCGCCGTGACTGTCCAACCATTTTTGACCTTCTTCGCAAGAGATCAACAGAGTATTTCTTCGTTGTATATAATCTTCATTTATCATAATTTATTTTCGCTATTCTTTTCCATATTCCTAAGTAAAATTTGATTCAATTTTTTTTATTTTTCAAATGGGAATATATTAATTTATTTTTTATTTAGTTCAATATTTTTAAATTTTTATTTTAAATTTTTATGCTCGCTTAATAGTTTCAAAATTATGTAAAAAAATAGGCATTATAAAATTTATTTAAAAAGATAGCAGAATACCTAGAAATTCTCATATATGGGAAAAATATTTAGAATATATTTCATATTTATTCCCAAATTCTATTATATTCAATTTATATATTATAGACATTTTTGTAGAAAAAGTATATGCTAAATGTTATTGTATAATGACATAATTCATTATTATTATTTTGTATAAATTTTATAGCTTTATTTAAAGTTTTTTTTTTAAATTTTATAAATAGTTTTTTTCATAATTCATTTTCAGTCTTCGAAATTTTTTCCCATATCCATTAATTTCAGAAACATTTGAAGATGATCCATGTTTTTAATTAAACATAAATCTAAAAATTTATAATATTTTTATTAATTTTTAAAAATTTTTCCTCGGTTTTTTATGATTTAAATTCTATATGAATTTAACAATTTTTTCACACTTTATAATTTTAAGTAATGTGATAAAGTTTAAAGGTGACTAAAAATGTCACAAAACATTTTTAAAATTTAATCCAATTTTTTTTGTTTTCTTCATTTACCATGGATTAATAATATTTTAAGAGTTTTAAGATTCATTAACTTTTATAAGAATGGGATTTCCAACTTCACTCATCATTTATATAATCTATTAAAATAATTTTTCCTTAATAATTCAATAATTTTTCTTAAATATTTTTTCTCTTTACGAATAATTAAATTTTTTAAAAGTTATTTTCATTTTAATATGAAATTGTATTTCTAAACTAATAGACGATTCATTTCCTCTGGATAAATTTTTATAAAGTCTAAAAAACTATATTTTAAAATAATTTTTTTATTAGTTATTTATAAATTTTAAATTAATATACTCTTTTTTTTAATTAGGTCGGATTCCTGTGGATTGGGCAATTTTTTCACTCTTTTTGCTGAAACAACTTGCCACATAATTTCATTTTCACATAAAGATCTTTTAAATTGTTCCTCTGCGCAAATTGCAAATGAATTCCCTTTTTTTTACCTTGCTTTAAAGATAGCTTAAAATTTTCTATTTTAATAAATTGCTTTGTTGTGATTCAGTGTTTCTTTATTTATCATATTTATCACATAAACAAATCGGGTCATCAATTTAATTTATTTCCCATTTAAAATATAATATATAATTTTTTTTTTATTTTTTTTTGAATTTTCTAATTAAATCTTTACATTTTATTTTTCGTTTATTTAAAAATATTTATTTTTCCTATATAATTCTCTAAAATTATAGCAACTAAAAATTTCGTTTTTTAATGCAATTTTATTTTCGGAATCAAACTGTTCCAAATTTATCGAGTACTACTCTTTTTGATTTCACTGGTTCAATTTTTGTTTCCATTTCATTGTTTTTTGCTTCGACTTTTCAATTCCAATGCCAAAGAATTGTATAGTTTACACCTATCCATTTATATTTCAAATGGTTCAGCAGCCGATTTAAATAATTCTATTTATCTATATACAATTTAATTAATTTATTTTTTTTCTTTATTTTTTATTTAAATCTAATAATACATATTTTACAGAATAATTATACTATCCGGCAATATCTTGATACATGTCAATGTTCCATTTTAAAATTTTAAAAGTTGCTGTATATTTCAAAATCTTGTCAAATTATTTGATTTTTATTTATTTTGATAAAATATAGTTAGTACTTTATAATTGAATTATTTTTCATATATTAATTTATTATTTAGTTATAATCCAATTTAATAAATTTAGCAAAAAATTCATTATATTTAAATTAATATATTTTATTTCCTTTTTTCATTTCTTTATAATTAAAATTTTTAATAATTTTTATTAAAATAAATTGATATCTTTGTATTCATTTTAATTTAAATTTTATTTTGAACTCATTTCCAAATTCAAATTAATATATTGCGAAAAATTTTTAATGAAAATTATTTAAACAATTGTTTATTTATATGTTACGTCTTCAATTTTGCGCATCTGCTGAAAATGATTGAATGATAATTTTAATATTTTATAAATCCGCTCCTTGACCAAAGAGAGCGTTGGTCTGACACAAAATGTATTCTGCAAATTTGCCAATTTTTTCATCCGACTTCCGTTTATGCGAATGTATAAATTTTAAAATTAATATTTACATTATTTTTTTTGAAAAATATTATTTTATTAAAATATAAAAATAAATGATTTAGCTTATATTCATCGATCACTTGTTTATTTATTCGCTATTTTTTTCATTCAATTTTTAATGATTAATCATGATATCCTTATTTCTCTTCTGCTGCTCGGACGGATATTTAAAAATTTTTCATTGTACAATCATTATAGCCCAAAAAAATGATTGTTTCAAAAGCTTTGATCCAAATTTTCGTTTTGAAATTAAATGGATAGGATATTTAAATTTATAAATTATATATATTTTCATTTAGAGAGTTATTTTTATAATTTTTTATTTTATTATTTAAAATCATAATTATGATAAATTCCATCAACTCCAAAGTATATATAATAATTTTCTTTAATTTTTTTATAATTTTTACAAATAATATTATAAATATTTTAATTATTAAATTGTTATTTAATTATATCTTTTGTTGAATGACCTAATATTTTTCTTATATTTTATACAAATTAATTTAATATTTTTTTTAATAATATTAATTTTTAATAAATTTTTTGAGCATAAATGTAATATTTAAAAATAAAAAACGAATAAAATTTTTATAAATTTTTTATTGTAATTTAAAATCTTTTAAGACAAATAAAAGGATGTTTTATTATATTTTATAAGATTTATAAATTTTCATCCATATAAAAATTTTTATTTCCTATCTAAAAATTAAAGAATATTTAAAATGCATTCTTATAGTCAAATTATATTTTCTATAATTAAAAATATTATTAATAATTTAATTTAATATATATTTTACGAATTTAATAAAAATCTTCTAAATAATAACAAAATAAATGTGATAAAATTGATGAATAAATGTGTATTAAATTTCTTTAATTTTTCTAATATGCATATCAATGCGATAATTTTCAGCAGCAAATTTCAAACTGAGTATGCGCGCCAATTCACTGACTTCCTTTATTCCAGAAGGCTATCCTGATTCGGAGGATTTGGCAGAATGTTCAACATTGCCCTGAGCTTATGATAATGAACCACCAATAGTTGGTGATTCTTTAATTTTATGATATTTTATTTTATTATTATTTTTAAAATATATTAATGTATTTTTTAAATTAAAATTTTTAATATCTTTTAATAATTTAATTTCTCGGAAGAGAAAATAAATTTTTTCTGGATTAATTTATATAAATTTAATTTTGATTCATATAACGAACTCCATATGTCGATATATTCTGAAAATTTTAAATTGTTTTAAATATAAAATTATATATTTCATTCAAATAATTTTTATTAAATTATTTCTTTAAATTTTATAAAATTTATTTCTAATAAAGTTTCTTAATTAATTTAAATAAACAATATTTTTGATATTTTTATTTTCTCAAAATAATCTTTTTTAAATAATAATATTTATTTATTATAATAGCATATTTTTTAATTAAAATTTGTTCGTTTAAATAAAAAAAATTATATTTAATTTTATGCATGTTATATTCTGTAGAAAACATTTATCAACATAGTTAATTTCAATTTGAAAAAAAAATTAATTTATTTTATGCAAAATTTATTTTGTAATTTTTTCATTTATTTCGATTTTTATGACTATTTAAGGAAAAAAAATTTAGGGTCAACAATGGACATCCTTCTAGCAGCAGTAGGTGATATTCATCACTGCGATGATATTTTAACATTCCTTGTGGATATTGTCCGATGGATGATATTAAAGATAATTTAATTCATCAAACTCTTCAAAATTTTATTTTTTTTTAATTTAAACATGCTTTATAATATGTTTTTATTTAAAAATGCAGAATAATTCTTTGGCATTAATAAAAAAAATAGTGAAATAGGCGAAATTTAATTAAAGTATAACTTAATTAAATATAGATGATGTCTATATATAGATAAAACTAATTAGAAATTTTTTATTAACAAATTTTTTTAAATTTTTTTTGAAATTTTCATAAATATAATAAAATTTGTGCAAAATTTGATCTAGAAAAAATTTTATCTGGAAATAAAATTTTGTATTTTATAATTCTAAGAACTTTTTAAAGTTTCATTTAAGCTCTCTTAATTATAATAATATTGATTATTTTCATTTTATTTATATTATTTTAAAATTTTTAGAATTTTATTTATTATTAAATAAATATTTTTCTTTTTTTCTCTAGGATCATTTCCTTTTTAATTATGAATTCAAATAAAATATTAATTTCTCAAATAATTATATTAGATTTACTACATTTTGTAAAGTGACAATTTCTTTAAATTTTTTTAATTTGATATTTTTGATACGAAACAATTTCATTATGTCAAAGGAATATATATCGATGGCATAATCTTGCTTTACTATTATATACATATATTTCATCAGGTTATAAAGATTTATATTAATTTGGTTTAAATGATTATGCAAAATTTTTTATGGAAAAAAATTATTTAGATAAGAATTCTTACACAACTTTTTTTACAATTCATGTTTGCATTACTCGAATATTTCCTATGTTTTATTATAAAATTTTCTATAATATTTTTTAATTTTCATTCCTTTTTTTTAAAATTCTCTTCAATTTCATTATAATAATAATATAAAATTTTTCATATCCTTTATAAATATTTTTATTTTATGAATAATATTGACACATATTTTTTTAAAGAAAAATATTCTTTTAGCAAGAAGACCATCTCATGTTAATTATTTATATTCATTTAAAAATATTATAAAATATTAGTCAGTTATTACAAATAAAAATTTTATATCTAATTCAATTATTAATTATATTATTTAAATAATTATTTCGTCTAATTATTATATTGTTTTTGAATTATTTACAAATGGACAATTATAGCAAATTTTTATCATTTTCTACAAACTAATTAATAATTATTATAACCATATTCAAAAAAATATTTAGATGGTCAGGTACTTGCTAACATCTCTAAAAAATGTGAAAAATGAATATTTGAAATAGAAAATCTTTATTTTTCTTAGTTTTATTTATCGACTCTTGTCATATATTGAAGATTTTTATCGATTTGGACACGATATTGCCTTTAAAAATATTAAATTTTTTTTTATTTTTTATCTGCATTAAAATTATTTTACATTTAATTTTTAAATGTCAAAAGTATTTGTTATTCTTAAATTTTTTTATTAGATTTTTTAATTCAATTTATATACAAAAATTAAATTTAATAAGAAATTAGTCTTTTATTTTTAAGTATTTTAATTTATCAAATTATTTCAAAAAACATATTTTAAGATAATTTAAATTTTACTTATATATTTTTTATCATATTTAAAAAATAAATTTTCATTATATTGATTTTAAGTCACTATCAAATTTATATTCTGTGATTTATTTCTAGCAGTTGCCATCGAATTAATCCATTATATTAGATTTAAATTGCGAAGGAATCCAAGTTGATTCATTTTTTTATATTTTAAGGCAAAAAGGCAAAATTATATCCCTGTTTTCTAAGAGTATGTGTGAATATTTTAATTAATAAACATTTGATTTAAAAATTTATTCAATTATTAAATGCTTTTATTATTGACTCAAATATAAAACTGTAAGTCACTTTAATTTATAATTTATATATCTAAAACACAATTTTTATAAGATGCAATTTGAGTATATAATTTCACCGATCTCAAGGATTCATCAGAATTGTGATTATATTATATTATATATTAGAACTTAAATATATTTTATCATTCTTCTTTGTTAATCTTTGATCATATAATACAGTATAATCCATTTTCATTTGGAAAAATTATTTTTTTCTATTTTTGATCTTAGAAAAAAGATTTAAATATGAAAAATTGTATATTTGGAATACACATTTTAATGAGTTTGACACAATTTAATTAAACTTGCTAAATTTATTGCAAAAAATTTATAATTTATTTTGTTTTTTGATCCAAAAAACTTTTATACATTTGAAATTCTTCATTATTCCTGATGAATTTCATTATCCAAAATTGGATATTTATCTCGACTCACCGAATATATCTTTTTAAACATGTGAAAATGGATATTTAAATTTCTTTTAAAATTTTTATATGCCTTTACCATTTTTTAATAATTCTTTATTTTCAAAAGAATTATAAATTTAAATTCGAAAAATTTGTAATTTATATATTTTTATTAATTTAATATTACTTATATAACCATCACAATTTCGCTATCTTACAAATTTTTACAAGTAAAAGAATCGCTTCAAAATCAAAAGTAAGTCTTTTGGTGAAAATTCATAGTTATAAATTAAAAAAAGAAGATTAATTTTATTTTGTATCTAAAATATTTATAGGCTATTTCATATTTTCTATGTGAAGAAAATTATTAAATTACATTTTTAATTATATAAAAATTAAATTTGATTTTATATAAAATTTATAATTTCAGAATAAAATCATGTATTAAATAAAATTCATTTATTTTATATAGCAACATTTGTATAAAAAATAATTGCAATATTTTCTCTTTATTTGTTTGTTTATATTTTAATTAATTTAATAGCTTCCAAATTTTCAAGATTTTCAAAAATTACGACTCAATTTCCCAGTATGTATTCTTCTCTTTTTTCTTTAAATGAAAGAATTCGAATTTCAAATCCATCAGTAATAATAAATTTTCCTATTATAAAATTAAATTTAAATTTATAATCTTTCAATTTTTCTGCTTATTTTGATTTTTTTAAATTCATTTTTTTTAAATCTCTTAAATCAAATTTTTTTTCATAAAGAATATTTTTTAATATTAATTCATTTCAAATTTATTTTATTCAAATTGAATTTTGAACATTGATATTTATTTCAATTAAATATAAATTTTTTTTACATTTTTTTTCTAAAATAATTTATTTATATCTCCTTCTTCAAATCTCTGTGGCCTTCTCTTAGTATAGGGATTATTATTTTTAATAATTAAAATTTTTTAATGTAATTATTTAATTAATAAATTTTTTTTAATTCTAATAATTGCCTTTTTAAATTTATGGAAGAGCCAATGTAAAAGTACATATTTGCCTATGGATGTGCTATGAAAAAATCTTTCATTCGCCCAGTATTTTTTTTGTTCATGCTGGTAAAATAAGTTGCCAGCTGGCTAGCTTTGCTATGCCTCTTGTTACAGTTTCTTCGAAATAAATTTAATTCAATTATTTTTTGACAATTTTAAAAATATCATAAAAAATATAAATTTTTATGTTTGTTTTGAATATTTTTTTTATGATAAACATTGTGTTTTCCATTTAGGAACACCTATGACAAATATTTTTTAATTTTCAAATTATTTCCATTTTCTTATGATTATGGAATTACTAGAAAATTTAACATTGAGAATAGATTATTATATCTTTGGTTTAGAAAGTATTTTTCTAAATAAATTTTTAATTTTGAATAAATATTTTGAAAAAATTGGGGAATTTTTCTAAATGTAAGTAATACATTATTCACTATTTATAGTTTAACAACTATTTTGGACGATTATTTTTTTACAATTATAATAAATTAAATTATTACTATTGAAGATTTTTTCAATATAAATTATTTTAATTTCCCAATTAAGACTTTTATCTTCGCATATATAAATTTTTTAAATTTTATTTTTATTCAAATAATTTAATCATTTTATTTTTATTTAAATTATATTTTTATACTCAATTTTTGGTTCTTTTTTCCTTCACTTTCTGAATATCAAATGGTATATGAGAATTTGATGGATGATAAATAATTTGTGACTACAATATTCAACTTTAAAAGTATTTTTTTTTTCATAAAAAATCCTTTCATCCATCAGTGCCGCTAAATCTTCCCACATCATTGTCCTTTTTTGATCCGATATTCCTTCATTGCGCGATCGAACTCAATCAATGACATATTTGCATATTATAATTATCGTAATTTGAATTAATAATTTCATTTGGATATTTATCGCTAGATTTCTATTTTTACTGCACAGCAGGATTTAAAGGCATTTCCATAAAATCTCCATCCATGTTTATGCACAAAATATTTTTCATTTTCAAATTCAATTTTTGCTCATTATTTTTAAAATTAAATTTTTATTAGTCAATTTAAAATATTATTAATTTTAAACTTTGAAATTGGGACAATAAAAACATGCCAAATATTTTCAGCTGGCTATTTTCTCATCTTGTTCTCATTTTAAAAGTGTAAATTATTTTTTGCTTCCATTAAAATAAATTTCCTAGTACAAAATATCATATTTTAGATGAAAAATGTTTATAGGCTCGTTGTTTTTTTTTTGTTTTCAAATTTTTAAATTATTATATTTTATATTTTTGAATTTTTAAATTAATTTACCAACTTTTTATTTGATATCAAATAAATTTTCTTTAAATAATATAAATTTATTTTTTCCTAGATCGTCAAGCAAGCCATAAATGGGAAAATAATGCCATTGCAAAAATGAATATAATAACATTGGGTATTTTAACAGAGAATTTAAAAAATCTTTAATAATTTTATTGAATTTGTTCAATTCATTTTTTATATTTCAACTCTTTTAAATTATTTTGATTCTGCTTCGATATTTTTCTAGTTTATTGAGGTGATTCAATTAATAATAATAAAAATTAGGAATTTTTTCCTTCCATCATATTTTTTTAATATGTAATGCAATATTTTCCTCTTTCTTTATTATTTCTTTATTTCAAAACTTCCATTGATGATTTTTTAGTTTTAAAAAAATTCTTCTCTTCTTCAATAGATTTTTTCATTTTTTTATCAAGAAATATGCAAGGGGGTTGCATAATTTTTTTTCAAATTATTTTTTATATAGTAATAATCAATAAAATTTTTAAAGTGATAAATTTATTAAATGAATGTTAATTTTTTATTTATTTAAAAAATTTTCTAATTATTTATTGTTGCTATAATTATTTCTCAATTATAATCTTCCACTGAATATTTATTTAATTAGTGGAAAATTAATTTAAATGATGATAAAATTGTTAAAGATAAAAATAAATTTTATTTTTAAATTTATAACTCATTTTTTATATTTTAATAAATATTTCTTTAGAATTTTTTTATAAAAGAGTTCAAAGGGAAGAGATTCTCTCATAATTGTTCAAATACAATTTGTAACAGTTCTGAATGAAATAGGATTCCTTCCTTTTTTTATTATTTTCTGGAATAAATTATTAAAATTAATAAAATAATTTATATATTATTTTGCTCCATTATATAAAAATTAATTAAATTTTAAATGCTGGTTATTAATTTTAAATCATTTAAAATTTCTTTTATTTTTCATTATTATATGAAGTAAAAATTATAAATATAAAAATTTTTAATTTGTTGCAATCAATTTCATCTTTAAATTTGTTATTTCAGTGTTTAATTTATTTTTGATAATATTAATTTTTTTAACAATTTTCTATACATTATGATATTAGTTTATGAAATTTCTGAAGAATTTTTTTCGATAAAATATTTTATTGTATCCAGTTTTTCAATAATAAAACTATATAAAAAAGATCTTGAAATGAAAGTTAAGTTGACCTAATAGAATGGAATACCAATTTCTGTGAATCAATTTTCTTTTATTTTTTCCTTTTAATTTTCATTTTTTATATTTTATTTCCTATTTTTTTAAAAAAATTGTTTATTTTTATCTAATCATAATATTTTTTAATTCCAATTTATTTGAATTCAATAAATGGCTATTTTCTTTTCCAATGATTTGTTACTTAATAAATTACTTTAGGTCTTTTCAAATAAATTATATAATTGATTTCCTTTTTACCTTCTTTTTAAAAAAAGCAAAAGAATATCAAAATTTAACCAGCTCGCCAAACTTCTGTTACTTTATATTAAATTATTTATCTCTTTCAATTTCTTAAATTTTATTCTTTTCCTTAATTTTTTCTTCAAACGACACAAGTACCGTATAATTAATACGAAAATATTTTTTAAAGATTTTATAATATATATTAATTAGATTTTAAATTTTTTTAATGCTATAGACATGAGGCAAATTGTCTTAAAATTTTCTTATATTTATTTGAAATTGCCTTGTCTTTTATCATTATTAATCGTGAAATTTTTCCAAATAAAAGTGGGAAATTACTAAGTTGTATTATATATTTATAAAAATTTGTTAAAATTTTGTTCTTTTTTACAAAACAATTTATATTTTAGACAATTTATATTTTAGCTTTCAAATTTATATTTTAATGAATTTGTGTAACAATTAAATAAAATTCATGTGTAACAATTAAATAAAATTCATTAAGGGAATTGTCAATATTTATCAGAATTTGTATTTTGTTCTTTGTCGTTGTAGAATTGGAATAATTGTTGTCGATAGAAATAATAATTATTTGCCGATTTTTAATTCTGTAAGACCATTTGAAAGATAACCTAAGATTCTTTTCGCATAAGAATTTCATTTATATATTAAAATAATTTTATATATTATTTAATTATTTGTTTTATTTTCCAAATTATTAATTTATAATAATTAAAATTTAACTTAAACATTTTTTATGAAAAAATTTCAGTATTTAATTATGCATTATAATTAAAACTATTATTTATAATTTTATATTTTTATAATCATTTTAAAAATAAAATTTTTTAATTTTTTTATATATTTTTTAATTAATTAAAATTTAATTCATAAAATCGAAAGCTCATTTCAAATGGCAAATTTAGCATTTTGACAGAAAATAAATTATACAACAATTATAATGATAGCATATGAAAATTCCTTGTTGTATTTTCTGGAGTTATTTTTTATTATTTCTTAACGCTTGCAGTGATTAATATATTTTTATTTTAATGCCCTATTTATTTATTTTATTTATTTTTAAAAATATATCAAAAATTGTTTATTAAATAAATTAAATAAATTATATACAAAAAAATTAAGCTCATTTATTAATTAATAAATTTAATAATTAATATTTCGAAAATTATATTTTATCATATATGAAATATACTATCGATATAATAATTATTTTTTCGCAAAAGAAACGAATTCAGAAATTTTTTGAAAAAAAAATCAAGTTTTTTATTACATTAATCATCGATATATTTATTATTATTTTACTCATTTTAAAAAATATCTATAATAAATAAGAAATTTGTATTTAATTATTTTTTAATATAATTATTTTTATCAAATTAAAATTGTTTCTTAATCTTTATAAATTTTTCTTTTAAATTTCATTTTTTTTCTATATTTATAATATAATTAATTTTAAATCTAAATCATGGCAGTCAAATATAAAAAAAAATTATTTCATTTTTATTCTCTTTCAAAGAAAATAGGAAACTCATTGGTTAATGGTATTAGATAATCATCAAAATTAAACATTTATATTTCAATAACACAATATATTTGATCAAAAAAAATTATTTTAAAATTCAATTTATTTTCAAAATTTCTCATTACAACTTCATTTTTACTTATACCTTATAAATTTTTATTTTTCATTCTCATTCATACGTATTAATATTTTTTTTATGTATTTTTTTAAAATAAATTAAAATCTATTTATTTTAAAATTATAGAAAATATATACAATAAACAAATTTTCGTTATTGCTTTCAATTTGTCTTGTAGAAAATTTTATTTATATATATTTTTATAGTTTTTCTTATATATACTGGTAAAAAATGATGTAATTTACAAAAATTGTTATTTTTATTTTTAATTTATTTTCATTTAATAAATTATTCTCAATATTTCTTATATCGATAAAAATTTCATTAATTATTTTTATTTAAATTAAAAAGCAATTAAGCAACGCATCGCATGCCATTCGAATAGGTACCATCATAATTGCTTTTTATAAAATTTAAATAAAATTTAATTTGTCTTTATGAATTTTCATTTTTTGAATGAAAATTTTCAATGTGAATCATCCTTAAATAGGAAAAAAATACAATTTTTTAAATATGAATGTTTTAATGTTTCACTCTTTTGTGCACTATCTAAATAATCGATTGTCGTTTCTTTATTTATTATTTTAAAATACTATCTATTTTAAATTTTATCGAAATTTATTATTAATACCAATTACTGGTTCAAATATTTTTTTGATAAATTTATTAAAATAATTTTCTATTTTCACCATTTCACAATTTGTTTTATCATAATTTTTAAATCTTTAATGCAAGATGAAAGAAAAATTTTTCTAATCAATTTCTTTTTTTAAGTTTTAAGTTCTTTTCCTTATATTTAATATGTTTCTTTATATTTAAATGGATAAAAAATTGCTAAATTTTATTGGGACATTGTATATAGATGTGGTTCTGATGGTTTCCGATGGCCGCTCTTTGGCAAGCAATTGTGCCCGCAATATTTCAGCTATTCAACTGAATTCTTACCTCGATTTCATGAAGTTACAATGAAATGATTATAGCGGATAAATTTGTACATTAATTCTTGGTAAAGATAAAAAGAAGTGAATGAATTCGTCTACAAAATTTCTTATTATAAAATGTTAATTTACTTCGGATTCTCCTCATCATAATGAATTGAATTGTAATATTTCTAAGAATTTACTTTAAAGATAATGGCAGTTAATTTAATTGATTTCATATAAGAATCAAATTATTTAAATATTGTTGTTTCTCTTTAATTGTATAAATATTTTTCATAAGTATAATTACAAAATATTTAAATTTTATTAGAAAAAAAAATAAAATTAATTTTTTATTCATATTTTATTTATTTAGTTTTTAATTATTGAAAAATTATTTGTTTATATTTTCATATTTATTTAATAATTTCTTAAATCATGATTTTAATTTAAAATTTTATTTATTTTTAAAATGAATGTAAATTAAATATTAATGATGATTTTATTGACTGATGAAGAATTTCTTATGTTAAATAATATTTTTTGTTTTTAGTATTTAATTATATGGTTATTTTTTTATTTTAAACTTTGAAGAAAATTTAATAAATTAATCATGTGCCTTCTTTTTTCCTCTCTTAATTACTTATAGGAATATATTTTGAAAATATATATAAATTATAAAAATTTTATCATTTTAAAATTTTTATTACATTTTAATAATAAAATAAATTTAATAGTTTAATTCATTAATATTCTAAAAATTTAATATGAATAAATTATTTCTTAGAGAGTCTGATTTAACTAATAATGTGTATCTATTTTTTATTCTCTTAACCTACATTTTAATTAAAATTACATGTTAACATTTTTGAAAAAATTTCGTTTTAAAGCTTCGATTATACAATTAGTTATTCCATCATGGTCAAAATTTTTTGGTCATAGTCAGATCAAAATTATTAATTTTATTTAGTATTTCAAATTTTATTACATACATTACAAATAATTTTTATATCCTTTTTAAATTTTTTCTTATATCAATCTTTATATTTTTCAAAATTTCTTGTGCTCTTGCCTACTATGCCCACCCCCTTTCCTTTGGAAATGGAGAGCTGCTGTATTATTATCGATCAAATTTTTGGAACATTCTTAAAATTAATTTAAATTTTTATGTATAAATATTCAATATTATTTTGATATTATTTATTGGAAAAATTATATATTCTTGATTAATAAAATTATAGCCCAACTTCCTTTTTTATTCAAATAAAAACCATTAAGATTATATTAGAATTGTTTCAAATTTAAATAATTTATTTTTTTTCATTGCATATAATTCAAATTTATATTTTCGATTTTGACATTTTTATTAATAAATGATTTCTTCTAATTAATGATATTAAATCCTATATTTTAAAATTAATGCTTCGATTTTGGCCAAAGAAATGCAGATTTAGGCAACCCAATATATTTCTTTATATTAACAATAGGATTATCTTTATTGAATTATAAATTTTTATTCATTTTTTTATTAAAAAAATTAATTTTTTTGTAAAAAAATATTTAATTTAAAATTTTTTAACAAGATCAATTACGCCCGCTTAAAGATCTATAAAAGATGGAAACTATGCGGATGAGGAGGTATTATCTATCTATCAGCTCGACTTTGACCACAATCAATGACGAGAATAGGCCACCGTCGCCAGGGGAATTTTGCTCCAATTTGAACACACATAAAATTTGATGGAGATTTTAATATCAATCTTTTAATTCGATTACATTTTCGAAATTTTAATCAAATTATTTATTAAAATTTTATTTAGAAATTTTTAATTTTTTTAAATGAATTCATTAATATGTCAATAAAATCAAAAAAATATGCTAAATTACTCATCTAATTATGATTATATTTATCTTTCATTGTCTTTTTATTGCTTAAAATTTTAAATTATAATTAATAAAAATAAATTTAAAAAAAATAATTATAAAGTATAATCATTTAATATCCTATTTGAATTTAAATGAAAATAAAATATTAATATTATTTATTTATCGAATATTTTTGATTATAACACAATAATATATTTGAGATAAATATAAAATAAAACGAAATTTATTTAAATTTTTAAACAATTTTATCCATGAAATTATGTTTATTTGGCACAAAGCGCATATAGATATAGAAGAATTTATATTCTTTATTTTTTAAAATAATTTTAAATTTTTTATCATTCTCTAATTGTATATTTTATATTTTAAAATTTAAAAAGAAAAAAATTTCTGAAAATCATTTTGATGTGAATATAAATAAAAATGATTATATGAAAAAGTTAAAATTTATAATAATAAATTTGCAAATAATTTTTGTATTCAATTTTAATAATTCAATTGCTCTCCCAATTTTTTTCGGTTCAATATTTACAATTTATTGTATTATTTTACGGAGCATATCTGTTTTTATTTTATTAATCTAATTTTTCTACATTATTCAATAAATTTATTTTACATTTTTGAATTTATTCCAAAATATAAAATTTATTTTATAGATTCATTTCAAATTTTTTTTTTAATTTTAATATATTTTCTTAGTACTTTTATTTATTATTATATAAAGATTTTTGTAATTTTTTTGGAATCATCCCGCTTCGAGTTGTTTCGAACAAACCAATATATATTTATTTCATCAGAAAATTTATAGGCATCATTTTACTCTCTTTTTTCTATTTAAATTATTTTCATTTTAATATTAAATAAAAATTAATCACTAGCTTTGTTTTCCATCATTGCGCAATTTATTAATTTTATGACCTCAAATAAAGAAGTTATTTTTAAATTTTTTTTATTATATTTAAAGTGTTTACATTCCTTTTTAGAAAATTCTCTTAAATTTAGATCTAATATTATCATAAAATAAAATTTTTTTAAAATTATAAAATATTCTATATAGATATATATTAATTTAAAATTAGTGATATTTTTACAAAAGAAATTTCATTTCCTCATTTCTGTAATACAAAAATTTATTAATTTTCCATTATTTATGTGCTATTGCATATTTGATAGATAAAAGATAAATTGATCATTATCAATTTGAATGGGGTTTTTAATAAAAAAAAATTGTATGATTTTATTGAGATTTTTTTTGAGCATATAATTTTTTCTCAACATTGAATTTGAAATTACATGTATTTAGTAAATAATTTATCCAATTTGTAGTTTTTATTTATTAAATAAGCATCTTTTATCATTAAATTATTTTGTACTATATATATAAATTAAAGTTTTTATTTCTGAATAAATATAAATGAATATAATTGAATTTTTTTAAATAATATTATTTAGTGATGTATTTAATCTAGTAACTAAAATCAAAGCTCTTACTATAGCATAAGCCAAAAGATTATTTAAAGCTAATCCATAGCATTTCATGAAAAGGAATTTCAAATTTATTCTTTTATCATATTAAATTTTATGAAAATTAAAAAAAACAATTTTTATTATAAATTAAAATTCAATGGTTAATATTCAGCTAATTATTTTATTTCCACATTTGTAATACTTTTTAGAAAAATTCAATTGATTTGTAAAAATTAATATAATAAAATTTTAAAATTATCTATTTATTTTTAAAAAAGAAAATATTTCTTTAATATTATTGTAGATACTTAAGTTTCTTTGTTTATATGAATTTATTATTCTAAAAAAATTTATTTTTTTTTTAATTAAGAAATCATTTCTAAATTAAATAATTTATATTTGATATCCGTTATGTCCTTTTAATTCGTAATTTAATAAATAATAATAATTTTTAAAATTATTTCATTTTAATACCTTCAAAAATACTAACCATCCTTTTATTTTCTATTTAAATTAAATCCGAAAATATTTTATTTAATATTTAAGTCGTTAAAGATGTTGGGGATGATGAGCGAAGACGAAGGCTATGCCTGCTACAAAAAAGGGCCAAAAATTCAAAAGTATTAATTATAAATTAGAAAAGATCATCATAATATTAAAAAATGATCTTTCTCATCCATTAATCATTATTATCATTCTCCATCAGTCCGACGCTGTAGGAAATTTCAATTTTCATTTCCGAATCCGGAGCGCCCGATCGTCGAATCTTTTGGAAAGTAAAATAAATATTGCTCAATTAATTTTTTTTTCGTTTAAATTTTATTGAATTATTTATAGAAAAAATTGTTTAATTTTAATTATAAATTTTTATATATAATCATCAGTTTCATCGATTAATATTCTTCCAAATTCTATATAAATCATTAAGTTCAATTAGATAATTTTTTAATTTTAAATATATAATAGATAGAGAGATTTCATGATATAATTTTTAAATTTTTTATATGATTAAAATATTATTCAATTATTTTCTTTATTTTATAATATTATACTTTATTAATATAAATTTTTCTATCATTTTATTTCATCAATATATTTTATAAATTTATTTTTTTATTATTTTTTTTAATTTTTTATTTCTCCGCAATAAATAATTATTTAAAAATTACTAAAAACAAGTTAGTTTTTTTACTAATTTATTGGTGCGTACTACAGTCCATTTTGTTGAAATAATTTTATTAAAATTATATGATATTTTATAATTTTTAAAAATGAACTAAATAAATAATTTATTATCAAACATAGGAACGATTACTTTTATTGTAAGTTAATAATATTTAATTTATTTATTTTTCAAATAAAAATTCTTTAGTTTTTATTTTAAATTAAAGATATAATTTTTTACCAATTATTTTTACATTTAAGAATTGAATTTTATAAAAATTACACTTTCATTAATTTGTATCTTTTCAATAAATTAACAATTTTTATGGAAAAAGAATTTTTCAAATTTAATTCTTTATTGTCTTAGATTGAATTTATATAAAATAATCCTTTTTATTCCATTCTTTTGAAAGATTGAATTTTAACAAATTAACAATATTTTCCAAATTATCTAGTAAATTTTAACAAAATTTTTGACTGTGAATATCGGGTATCGGCACTCTTTTTTTTTATTAATTTTTCCCATTTTTAATTTATAATATAATATGATTATAAGAATATTATTTCCAATTTTTATAATTGATTTTATTTATTTAGAACTTAAAAAGAATTATTATGCATAGAGAAACTCTAGTAAATTAATTAAATATAGAGTTATTTTTTATTTTCTCTTAATAATATATATTTTAAATTTTAATTTTATAATTGAATTTTTAATTTAGATTTGCATATTAATTCTAGCCATCTATTATTTTAGTTGTTTTTTTTAAATTCATTTTTCTCAATTTTGAAAAATATATTTCCATCTACATATCTTCAATTTTACGAAATATTTCATTTAAATATTAATTTAAATCATGCGCCAATTATGACCCTTGTTTCTCAGTTTTAATCAGGACAAAAGGTTTGCCCTTTGCACTTCGCTCTCCAATTTGAGTGATTATACCTAATTTTTGGACTGTTATTATTTTTAGACGAATTAAGATTATTTATATTTTATTATAAAATTTTATTTTTTTACAAATTTATTTTAATAATTTTATTGCATTATCAAATTTATTTAGAAAAAAATTATTATAATTAATATTTGATAAAAAAAATTTTATTGCTGCAAAACAATATCAATAATTATAATTAATGTATGATTTTAATATATTTTTTGATATATTTTTTAAATAGCACCTGATTTTTTACAATAATTTTTGTAAACAAAATTCGGTAACATTCATTGATTCAATATAATAAATTAATATATTAAAAAATTATATTTTTTAGAAATTTTTTAAAAAATTTCTATAAGTTAAATTTTTTCATAATATATAAAAAATATTTTTATTTTACATTCTTTCCTTTTTTTGAAATTTGTCTCAAAAATTTAAAAGTTTATATGTATTGCATATTATTTTATGATATTAATGATTTTTATTTTATTCTTTATAATAAAAAATTAAGAATTCATTTAATGATATTTATCCAATTTTACTAGAAGAATATAAAGATGAAAACTCCTGCGCTAACAATGTCCACACATTGGTTGCATATGCGACATAATAAAATTTGCTGAAGAGGAAATATTTATAATTATTTTTTTCACAATTTTTTTACCTAATTTTTTTAAATATAATTAAAATTTTTTGAATCTAATATATATTTTTTTGTTCAATGACTAAGATCCATTGAATTCCTAATAATGTTAAAGGGAGATTTTTTGAACATACCCTCAATAACAAATTCAATATGACAAGAATTTCATTATTTGTAAAATAATTAAATATATAGAAGCTGCCTTTTCATTTCTTATTTCTGCAATAATTTAAGATAAAAGGAAAAATATATTCGGCAAGTTATTTTAGGTTTATATTTTTTTGAATAGATTTCATTTGCATCAAAAACAACAATTATTTGGATTAAATTCAATAAAAAGCATTAAATATTTAGAATATTCCAATGTATGACTTATTTTTTATTATTAAATATTAAAATTTTTTTTCATTTTTATTCAATGAATACAAAATTCTTTTAATTTACTTTGTCAAAATATCAATATTTTCATTTAGATATAAAAAATTGTTATTTCTTATATGTACATGATTTGAATAAAAAGGGTACAATTTCTGAATAATATAATAAATTATAATAAATGAATTCAAGTAGATTTTTATAAATTTAATTTATTTTTCCTTCCAATTATCGCTTATTATTTTTGCATAGAAATAATTAGGTAAATATCTAAAATATAAATTTAATCATCCAATTATTTAATTTCTTACTTTTTACATAATTTTATTTTTAATCCAACAACTATAAATTAATAACTCTCTCAATTTTGCTTTCAATTTTGTAGTTACAATGAATACAATTGACAAGTGGAGAAATATTCTTATAATTTTATATTAATGAACTTTCATAAATTTGATGAGATCATCAATGTTTTCTTACATGTTTAATTTAAATTTTATATTTTTTAGGATATTATTCATAATTATTCTTCTTGAATAACAAAAATTATTTTATTTTCTTAAGAATTCACATTAATTTCTGGTGGTTCATATCGTATATTAATGTAATTTAATTTCTATTTATTAATTATTTTTATGAATATTTATTTTATTTTTATAAAAAATTATTAAGTAATTTTTTTTTTCGAAAAACTTATTTTTATGCAATAATACTATAATATAAATTTATTGAATATAAATTTAATGACAAATTACTTTTTTTTCCGAAATTAATATTCTTTTTAATTTTAATTATTTATTATATTACTTAGATATTTTTTTTTCCATTTCGTCTTAAAACTTTTTCCTTTAACATTGATAATTTTCCTTTTTTATTAATATGTAACAATAAATTTTTCTTACCGATTTTTTTTTATTTTATTATAAAAAATTTAATTAAGATATATTTATAACTTAAATAGATTAATTTTAATAAGAAATAATAAAATTCATTGATTTTTATTATCGTTATTTATGTAATTCAAATTTATTTTAATCCACAATATTTTTCTTATTATTTTAATTATTTAATGATTTTTTTATTTCAAAATATTTTTATTATCAATTAATTGCTGATGACATTGTAAAATCATTATAAATTTTACTTCTTTAATTTAATATTTCAAACGAACATTAATGGGTATCTAAATATATATGTGCATTGATATGTATAAAATGGTTCTCTGGTTTCAAGTCAGTGTGAGTTAATTTATTTTATGGAAATGTATAAAACAGGGGTACTGTGGTTTCAAGTCAGTATGCGACAAGTCATACTTATTTATATTATAATTATATTTTATTTATATTTTATTATTAGTAGTAAAAATGCTTTAACCTTTGCTCTAATATTTTATTTCATTTTTATTTTTAAATAACACCAAAAAAATCACATATAATTTTTATTAAATAAATTTTTAAATATCTATTATATATAAATATGCAATTATATTGAAAATTAAGAGAAAGATAGTACAACCGGCAATTTTTGAGATAACACAATGTTAAATATTGTATCTAATTTTCATATCTCTTTAACTTTTATTTAGATCTATTTTTATTATTTAATTTTAAATTTATATAATATTAATTTTTTAATTAAATATATCAATATTTATTATTAGCTGCGAAAAAACAATTGGGTATTACCTTGTATAATTAAAATATATCGATTTTTAAATATTTATTTTGTAATCTTTATTTAAAATTCTTCAGAAATTTATTTCCGACAAATTTTTCATAAGAATTAAAAAAAAATTGTGTTTAAATTTACAAAAATTTAACGATCTGTTTTTTATGTTCTTATAGGAGAGCAAAATTCCGTTATATTTCAATAAATTTTTCTGAAAAAATAGTAATTGCTAAATTAAAATACTGAATAAAAATATAATTTTTTTCTTTAAAAATAGATAGTCATATAAAATTTAGTTATAATTGTTTATTCGTAATTTGATAATTCAAAACAAAATCGTAATCAAATGATTTTATAACGTTAAGAAGAATTATTTTAATTACTTTTTTTTCTAATTTATTATTATTATTAATTTTACCTTATTTATATCGAAAATGATTAGGAATTGGGAAAAGGATACGAAAAATTCACAAAAACCAAAATTCAAAGAATATGAATATCATTGACTTAATTTTAATTTCATAGATTTCTTCAAAATAGGTAATTTTAATAGATTCGTTTCTTTCATTTCTTTTTTATAATATTAATTTCTCTCATAAAATTTATTTTTATAATTTCATTTATTAATTTAACATTTTAAAAAATAATTCTTTGAGCCAAATATAAAATTAATAAATTATCAATTCTATTTTTTCCCTATTTTAATATTCATTTTGTTTAATTATTAAAATTATTTATTTCTTTATCTTCAATTTGTGATTTTCATTTATTTTCTTAAATCCAGAGTTGCAATTTTATTTAATTTTTAAAAATTTAATAAATATATCAAAATAAGATTAAATTATATTTTATTTTTTAATTTTAAATTTTCAATTCTATATTTGGTAATATTTTTTTTTAAATTTTTTCTTTAAAAATTCCTTCTTTCTTTTATTTCAAGAAATTTCAATAAATTACGCCGAATGTTTTGATATGTTTCCCGTCAACTGTACATTCGTTTGTCTTTTATGATATCTAGAAATATATTTTTCCATCCTTTCCAATTAGCCCTATGAATAATGGAGTGCGCAATCATTTTAGCTGTTCTACAATTCTGCCTATCCTTGTGTGCCGTCATCAAACGCCTTTTGCCTTTAGCAAATGAATTAAAAGTAACAAATAAACATTATTTAAGAAAAGGAATAGTTTTTGGAAATAAATTAAAGAATACATAACTTTGTAAAAATTGGTTTTATTGTCAAATTTTTTTAGAAATAAGAATTTCAACAAAATTATTTTCTCATTTTTATCTAAAATCACTCTGTATAATGCCTTTTTCATTGCCTGCCTATTTTTCTTGGTCAGAACCTCGTCCAGTCCAGCTCCATATAGTTGTTCCTAACCATGTACCGAGTTTTTAAACATATGAGAAAAATATTTTTTTCAATAATTTTTTTATTATTATCAATTAATAATTTTTTATATTATATTTTTTAAATTTTAATTTAAAATGTTTAATTTAAATTTCTCTAAATACATCCGAATAATAAAATTTAAATTTTACTATACGATCCAAATAAAATAATATATATTTTATTGAATTTAAAATCGTTAATATTCTCTTAAAAGAGATAAATCTTATTAAGAAAAATATCGGAATAAAGAATAAAATTCTTTTTTTTTGATTTTTTATTCATTTTATTAATCATATATTGAATATAGTTTATTTTTAAAATAAATTATTTTAGAAATAATTTCATGAAGAAAACATAATTGAATTAATAAAAATTGAATATTATTTTAAAAATTAATTTTTAAAGGAATTTTTCAAATTTTTAAATTTATTTAAGTAGAAAAGAAATTTTCTATGAATTTTTTTTGAATCTGTATTATAGAAATAACTAAAAATTAAAAAATTTTGGTCCTCCATTGAACACTATTAAAAAATTAAATATTGGATATTTCAATTAAAATAAATTTTAATCCAATTTTTAAAATTTATTAAATTAATTTAATTTTCGGCTATCGAACGATTATTTTTCCACTGCTGTCAGTTACCATTCAATCCTTCTCATTTCCCTTTGTGAAATGTGTTTTTTCTGGATGATTTCAATTTTTTGAAAAACATTGCTGTTGTCTTTTACTTTTCCATCGGAATATTCGGCATGGGTGGCTTCGGTGTCTGTGGTATCAGTCAAGAAATTCTTCAAGCTATGATTAGCTTGTTGAATATAATTTTTCTCAAATGATTCTAAATTTGAATTTTTCAATTTATTATTAAAGTCAAATAAGGCATGGAACGATTACTTATTCATTACTTAAAACTATTTTTTATATTTTTTAAACAAATAATTTCATAATTACTTTATATAATGGAATTAATTTGAAAAAAAATTATGAATATATTTATCTGTTCATTCTGTTTAAAATATTTTTATCTTTTCATTATGTTTAAAATTAATTATAATATTTACTTTATAAAATTTAATCCTGAATAAATTTTTCAATCATTTTTATAATTTCATTTATTCATTTAATTGGCCCTTACTTATTATTTGTTTTTTTTTGTAAAGTGATCATTTTATCTATATTTATTAATATATGATCTTATTTTTTAAAATAATTTTTCAAAGCATATCTATATTTACAATTAACTGCATGAATAACAATGAAATATCATTGAATTTAATACATAATAATAAATTTTTAAATTGATTAAAAAATATTTTTTAAATAATATAATTTTATTTATTTTTGAAAATTCCAAATAAATTAATTTTATTAATTTATATAAAAAAATTTCAAGTTATTACTTTTCAATCTATTTAATATAATGTAATAACATATTGATTTAATTTTGTATGATTTCCTGATTTTATTTCATGGTTATTACTTTCGATAATTTTAGTATCATAAGGTTTTATGAATGTATCTTTTATAACGATATTATAAATAAATATTGTTGCATTTTCCATCTGAATATTCATAGATTTTTTATTATTTAATTTATTTTTTTTATTTACAAAATTTCTTTTGCTTCTTCACATATTACAAATTATTCATAAATAAATTTATCTAATTAATAATTTAATATTAATTAAAAATGTTGTTCGAAAAACGCATAAGTTTTTTAGTATCTATGCTTATTTTAGTCTTTGTAAATATGATTAAATAAATTTCATAGAAATATATATTCTTTCTTTCAACTTTTTTCTTTTATATATTCATTTTTTTATATTTTTCTCTAAATAATTCTATCAGTTGAAATTTAAAGAAAATTATATTGATAAAAAAGAAAGATAGTTGCGATTTTTAATTTTCCGAATTCCTTTCTAAGCTTCAGTTTTTTTTCAATTTCTTTGTTTAGAAATTAAAATTTATTTCTTGAGATAAGTCCACAGTGCTTACACCTTAAATATTTATTTATTAACATGATAAAAATCTTAATAGAATTATCATTTTATAAAATTTTTTATATATTTCTGCATCGTAAGTGTTGAAATTTTATGGAAAGATTTTTTAAATAAATAAATTAATTTTTAAAGGAAACTATCCATTCTCAAGTTATTATTATAAAATTTTTTTCACTTAAAAAATCATTGTTTTTTAACATTTTTGAGAATTAAAAATAATGATTAAATTCAATTTGTTATTTCAAAAAATGAAAATTTTGGAAATTACTCGTTTAAAATTATTGTAGATAATTATCAAATTTATAATCATGCATGGTTTATTGGAAGAAAGTTAAGACTTATTATCCTGTTTGCAAAAGGGAATTCTTAGAATGATTATGAAAAGCTTATGATCCTATTTGCACCAAAATTTTTGACATCGAAAACCTCATAGATTTCAGCATTTAGTATCATTAAATATTCCGATTTATTTATGGAATTGATGCATTTTAGTCATTCATATCATGGCTAAAAAACAGTTTGTTTTGCATCTTTAATTTTGAAAAATTTTCCACAATTTTTACTATAATTAAATCATTAAAAATTATTATTGGAATTGATGATCTTATAAATTGCCGCACCGTTAGAAGCCTGAGTACTTTTTTTTACCATAAATGTGGCCAAATTACTCTTCATATTCTGGTTGATTATACTTTTCAATTATTTAATTTTATTATTTTTATTTTATTTTTGCATAAAAATAGGCATTAATTATAAAATTACTTTTTATTAAATAAGTTTGATTATAATTAAATATTTAAATAATAATGTTCAATATTTAATTGAAAAATTAAATACCATATTAAAATATGAGTTTAAAATTATAATAATTTTTTTTGTTATCATTCAATTTTTATCCCATTTTGCTTATATTATTTTTTAACGATTATTGAAATATGATATAAAATCTATAAAAAATATATATTATTTATAATTTTTTCATTTAATAATTCATATTCTAAATTTTTAACAATTTTTAGTAGATTATTTTAGTTTAATTTTTTATTAATAATATCAATCAATTTCAAATATCCTGAAAATTTTTCTATTAATTTATTTCAAAAGCTATTAGATAAAAAAGAATATTTATTTTTTATTGTTATTGATATATTTGAAATTATCTCATAAGTAATAATAAATTTACATGCTCATACGCCAGTCCATCAAATTTATTTTATGTAATTTTGATGATTTATAAATGTACTTATAGCTAATTATTAATTTGTTCTTTAATTATGACTAAATTATAAATTTTGATATTTATTTTACATCTTTTAGTAAAATGACCATATACATATTATTTTACAATTTTCTTCACTTTTTATAATTTTTACTCCCATATATTTTTTAGTGAAATTATGATAATTATTTTTTATTTTATTTGCATGTAGTATATATGATTATTTCTGCCACAAAAGTTCTTGCAGTAATTAATTTGCAACAACACTAGAAAGTAGAATGACGAGTAGTTAAATATCGATCTTCAATAATATTTTATTTATTTTAAAAATTTCATTAAATAATTTCTGTCTAAATATTTTATGATTTTTCATTTAAAATATATAAATTATCAATTAACTAATATTATTTTGTTAATGTTTAAATTTTTATTATAAATCAAATAATAATTGTATAAATTTAATTGATGATTTAAATTCACGGTTTATTATACAATTAAATAGAAATAAAATCATAAAATTTGTTGAAATAATTAATTTTCTAATCAAATTTTATTTTTTTCATAGAATATTTTCAAAAAATTTTTGATCTCTTTTTAAATTCGTTTTATGCAAAATAGATCATCTATATTAGCACAAGTTTCATTTTTGACTAAGGCGTTTGGGCTCCATGACAGCAATTTATGCACAAATTCTTGTTATTCAAATAACTGGCAAGTCAAAGTAGCAATTTTGTAATTTTATCACTGACGATTGCGCTACAGACTACCAATATTTTATTTTTCGAGATTGCATTGAAAAATTTCGTTTAATTATTAATCGGTAAATCGTCGAATTTAAAAATTTTTTTTAGATAATATAGAAGAGAAAAAAGAAAGCAAAATAAATTAAATTTATAGGTTATATCGATCCTGAATGTATAGATAAATTAATCTTGTTACATAATTATAATTTTTTTAATATCCTTTAAATATTTATTTTTCAATTTTTAATGAACTTAATATATTTTAATTTTGAAGTAAAATAATGTTTTTATTAAATAACTAGTAAATTGATTTCATTTATTTTATTTTAATTTAAAAGCAAATCATTTTATTTAATTTTTTAATACAGAAATAAATAATATATTTATTGTAAGAAAATGATTAATTTATTCAGATAGAAAATTAAATTATTTAAATTGCTTATGCTTGATTCTCGCAATTTAAATTTGGAGCAGAATTCTACAATTTAAAACTTATTTAAAATATTGCTGTTTGAATTTTAATGTAATTTTTTTCATTATTTTAACAAAAGATTTATCAAAAGAATTTTTAATTATATATTTATTTAATTATTAGATGTATATAATTAAGAAATTTTGTTTTAATACATTTCTTAGAATGATGTATTTAAAAAAGTAATTTCTTCTTTATCAAATCTAAATAAAATCTTTTTACTTCTAAATATATCTTTTTTTTCATTGTTATATTTATTATTTTCATTATTCATTTGCGTTTGTATTACATTTAGGATTTCGTGATATACTTATTTTTGATCATTGAAAATTAATTAAGCAAAATGACAACGTTTGGGTTGAATTTTTAAATAAAACATTTATATTTATAAATTTTATATACTTGTTTTAATAATTATCAAATTAAATTTTTTTGATATTTTAAGCAGTCAATATTAATCACTTATATTGATTTTGGCTTTTTTGTTTATAAATTTATTTAGCTACTTATTTTATATTCTTTAATTATTTTATATTCTTTTATTTTATAAATTTTTTTTCAGAAAAATTTTTTTAGTATTTCCTATTTTATTATTTTCTGAATCACATATAATTACTTTTATGTATAAATTTAATTATACTAGTAAATACTTACTCAAAGAAATTTTTGGTTGTGAACAAAACATATTTGAAATCTGACAGTGGAATTGATTGAATTGGCCACGAAATATTTGTTGGCCAATTTTGTGTACTCAACAATTAACGATAAACAATGTTTCCAGTTTTGCATCTGGATAAAAAATTGGCACGCATATCATGCATCTCATGTAGAGTAATGGCAGAAATTGCAGTGTTAATTTTTGAATACTTAATTTTTAAAATCGAACTTCGCAAAATAATCGTTAAAATTAAATTTTTCCTATTGATAAAGATTTTTAAATATAGTTTAACCTATTTAAATAATTCCCTTTAATAATATATATAATTATAAAAATAAAGCTAATTAATAAAAAAAATTATATTTTTAATATTTGAACCTTGATTATTAAATTGTTTTAAAATTAAATTTTATTATAATTTTATATTTTTTTTTCATATTTAACAATTTATTATTTTTATTATTTTAGAATTAAGAAAATTAATTATATCTAATTTTTATTCTTTCATTTAATAACAAGCAGAAAATTTAATTCTTAATATTATAGTAATAATATTTTGAATGAATTCCTATTAAAGAATAATTTTCTTCTTAATATTTTTAAAAATAATTTCGAATTTAAAAATCATTTAATTCCGCACCAGCTAACTCGCAATATTTCTCTTTTTTATGATTTATTTTTGAAAAAATTTTATTTTTAATCTTCTTTATTTTTTATTATATTCATAAATTATTAAATATTAAAATTATTAAATTTTTTTCTTGTATGTATAAAAATTGCTGGAAATCTACTCAACATCCAAGGGGATTTTTAATTAAATCCTCTTGATTTTGGATCTTCAAAATATGAAAATACAACTTATTTATTTCAGAATAATAGCTCATTGCATTGGGATTTAGACAATCATTCCACTTGATGACGTCACCTGTGATTATTAAAAATTCTTCCTTATTTTATTTCAATTTTTTCGGAGTCGGGCCCAGCTCTGATTTTTGGCGACATGGTGGCGAGCCAAAGAAACGGAGGCTTATCTGCTCATAGCTTATGGTGGTTACTGCTTATGTCACCGTTAAATTTGATTATTTATGTTTATCTGATTAATATCAATGTCGAATTAAAAATTCTTTTATTGATATATATTTTTTTATTTTCCGCAATTTTTTTGAAAATTTTTCTAACATGCTTTTTGTTGAATAGAAAATAATTTTACTTGAATTTTAATAAATTTATTTAAAATATTTATTAATTTTCTATAAATTTTAATTTTTATATATAAGTCATATTAGTTGCATCAAGTTATATATTCATTCTGAAATAATATAAAAATTTTTTATATATTTTATTAATTTTTTACAATCAAATTCATTATTACCTTATAATATTATCATTATTATTACTTCATTACATTTTAAATTTTATTTGTTTTAATTTTTAAATATCTTATTTCATTGTTTAAAATATGTAATAATATAGGCGGATTATATTTAGCTGCAAAACTTATGAAAATCGCAGGCATGACCACGGCTACGGCTAAGCCGCGGTTAGCCGCGGCTACGGGCGGCTAACGGCTATAAATTTTAAAAATTTGACGGCTACGGGCGGCTAACGGCTATGAACCACATACCCGCGGCTAGCCGCGAAATAGCCGCCATATACAGATTTTCTATTTTTTGGAGAATTTTTCATAAAAATTCCCTCCATCAATATTTATTATTTTTTTAATTTACAAATTTTTGCTATTATTTTAAAATTTATGGTAAATAATTTGCAAATTTTTCCCAGAGTGATAATTTTTTGCCTATTTTTTCTTTTCTGGACTTTTTTTAAAAATTTTTTTGACCAAAAAAATTTTTTTCGAAAATGCGGCTAACCGCGGCTAGCCGCGGGCGGCTACGGCTATAAAATTTCAAAAAATAAGCGGCTACGGGCGGCTAAGGCTACGAAATAGCCACGGCTAAAACGGCTACGGCTATAGAAAAATTGTAGCCGTGGTCATGCCTGTGAAAATGTGAAATTTAACTACACAAGTTTCTGTACTAAAATTAATTATTATTAAATAAATATTGAAAAATTTTTTATTCATAATACAAATTATTTTTTATATAAATATAAATCTACCATAATTTTATTTAGTTTCTTTTTTTATTAATCGAGTTTTTCATTAATGAAAAAATAATTTTCATAAAAATATTATGATTTTATCCCGCCTAATATATTATAAAAGCATAAATTAAATGATAAAAAACCTTGTATTTATTATAAAAATTATCACGATGATAATGTTCCAGGCTTGGTATTTTTTAATTCCTTGATATTGTTATTTTTAATTATGTGATATATATATAATTATTTCATTATATATCTTTTATTATATATCTTTTTAATCAATGTTACTAAATTCCGAAAAATAATTTATTTCATTTGGTGTGCATAATTTTTAAACAATTATTTTTTAAACATTAAAAAGATTTTTTTTAATTATTAAAATATTTCGATATAATTATCTTTTTAAAATATTTTTAAAAATTAATTTATTCATTTTTAATTTTAAGTATATTTTTAAAAATTTATATTGAATTAAATTTTCCCATCTTTATTTTGGGTATTACGAAACATTAAAAAATATATTTATTTTAATTGTCCTATAATATTATTTATATTAATTAAATAAATCAAATTTTTCTTTAATTTTTGTAACTTAAAATTTTTATATTTTTTTTTTTAAAATTTGATGAAAAATAATAATAAAGCCGAATAAAAAATTTGATGAAGAATAATAATGATTTTCAATCAAATTTAGATTCTAATTCACTTTTCCTTTCACCAATGAAAGCTTCATAATATGTATTTGAAACATTGTCTCTGAACATCATTATAAAATTTTAAATTATTTGTAGACTCTAATTATACTTCACAGCAAAAAAATTTTTAAATTTTTTGATTGAAATTAAAAATAGTACATATTAATTATATAGTAATAAATTTTAATTCTATTTTTTTTCAAAAATCTATATATGCATGGCACAATGCCAGAAGGACAATGGAAATGAAGCCTTCGTAATTGTAAAATAATGATCCCGATTTTACTGTTTTTCTTTTTATCATCCTTTCTCATGTTTCACCCTCAAGGCATGAAGGATTGGTTATGTTTACTTTTTTTAAAGGGTTTTTAAGGAAATTTTTTGAACTCTTATTTTTAATATCATATTTTTATGAGTATTTATTAGAGCGAATTTTCAATTTATTTTTTCATTCTTTTGGATGCCCCTCAAATGATAAAATTTATAGGTTAACAAACAAGGTATAATTATCTTTATTTAAATAATTATAAATTTATATTTATTATTAAATAAATTTTAAATGCCTTTAAATTTATGATTTTTTTTTACATTATATATATAAAAATTTTGCTTTTTTATGTGATTATTAGATACTACTTTTAAAATTCGTTTATGTTCGGCCAATTATTAAAATTTATTAAAAATGTAATATAATCACAATTTTTTTGGTATATATGAAACATTAAAATTATAAATCGTGAATTAATTTCAGAATTTTATTTTAGAGATGGTATTTAATTGTACTTAACATTTTCTTTATAAAAATATTTGTTGACAATTAAACATCATATTATTTATATAATTTGTATATTTGATTAAATTTTATAAAGTTAATTATTCAAACAAATTAAAATTCCAAAGATTCTACTTAAATAATTCAATAATAAAAATTATATTTAACATTTTCCTCCTTGATTATAATTTTTAGTAAATTTTTATTTTTTTTTAAATTACTTATTAACTTTTGATATTTGAAATTTATTTAAAATATTGTTAAAAAGAAATTTCATAAAATTTTAAAATATTATTTAATAATTAAGCAATTTCATTAAGTATCTTCAAATTAAAGGTTAATTTTAATTGAAATTTTGAATTATGAGGAAACCACTTGATATTCATATTTATTTGAAGCTTAATAATTTAATTTATATTTTTTTTATTTAATATGATTTTAGGAATCACATAAATTTTGTAATATAATCTCATACTATTTCTAGATTTATATATGCATTGAACATTATCGAAATCAATATTTTATTTCAAATTAGAAATATGACAAATTTTTAATTATATTTGTACATTTGGATGGCATAGCGCCGAAGGAGATAAGATATAATTTTATATATTATAATATTTATTGTCAACTATCAATTTATTCTTAATTACTTGATTTCTTTTATATATCTTAGCAATTTTTATCTTTATAAATATTTAATGGATTAAAAGAAATAAACATAAAATTTTATTCATTATTGCTTAATTAATATTTACTTCCTATATTCCTTCAAATTTTTTTATTATTCAATTCGTTAATAGAAGCGCTTTTTTAAAAATATTTCATAATTTAAATTAATTTCTTTAAAGTAAATAAAATAAAAAATATATTTTCTAGCAATATTTACATGGGCCAATTTTAATAGTCATTGCTGAAAATAAGGAATTTTTTTGCTTTAATTAATGAATTTTCATTGTATTCATTATAATTTTCCTTTAATTTTATTCTAATAAATTATAAACTATATCAAAATTTAATTAGAAAAATTTATTTAATTAATCTATAATTTTATTAAAAAACAATCCTAGGCATCATTTTTTTATTTTTTTTTCTATTTTTTGCTTCATTCTTATTTTGACTAATTTTAAATTTAATATAAATGATCTTTTCATTTACAGCTTTAGATTAATTTTTTAAATAAAATTTATATACTAATTTTATAAAATAAATATAATTATTTTTAAATTTTTAATTATAAATATATTAAAGATCCAAGGGACATAGTTTTTTGTATAAGCAAATAATGAAAAATTAATATATCCTATATTTTTTCTATATTTCTTTTATACATATAATACAAGCATTTTTATAAAATGTCTTTAAATTAATGAATATTTTATTTTAAAATGAAAAATTACTCTTAATTTGAAATACCTATATTATTCATTATTTATTTTAAAATTTATTAAAATTTTAATTTTTTTTTTTTTTCAGGATTATATTTTAGTATTTTTTCCCTTTAGTAGAATTTTTCTTTTAAAAAATTTAATAAAAATATAATTAAAATGACCATGGGTGGTAAAATTTTTTTTATAAAATTAAATAAAAACAAACATTATATTGCATTGTCGACATTCAATTAATATATGTTTCCACAGCGCATGGATATTAACTCATTCCACAACAGAGCCTTTTTTTTAATTTTTAATTATTCCATTATATAAATTCATTTTTTAATATTTATAGATTAAATCTTTTACAAGAAAAGTGTTTATTAAAAAATATTTTAAAATATATTTATCTTTAATTAATTGAAATTGAATGACATTGCATTTTGTTTTTAATTAAATTATATTCATATATTAAAATTTATTTTGATCTTCATATTCAAAAAATATAGTAATAAATCTAATTTAATTAAAAATATATATTTTATCGAAATTTTAATATTCATTTTAAATTATAACCCTGTATCTAAAGTCCTTCAAGTGAATGTCAACGCGTTTGAGTTTTTCTCTGCAGTTTACGTAAATTGTTGGAATGTTAAACGAATCAAATAATTCTGAAACTGAAATAAATGTAACTTCTATTCAAATAAATTATAGAATTTTATCTATAAATTAAAATATAAAAAAATTTTAATTTTATTATCCATTAATATTTATACATTTCTCTCGTTAAAATGTAACAATAATATCCATAACATTTTTATTTAAAATTTTTAAATTTGTTATAAGATTTAATAATCATTTATTTTAAGTTAAATATTCGAGTATATTTTGGGACAAATCCTACAATTTGGAAAATGTATGAATTTAAAATTTAGATATATAATAATTTTTTCATTATGTTTTCTAAATTTATTATTCGTTTATAAAATAATTTTTTAAAAATATTTAAACCACAATTTTATTATAAATCTTTCCATCCAAGCATCCAATTATTCTGTGAAATTTCCACATAAGGTCTATTATTACATCCATATGTCATAAAAATAGCTGATTCTATTTCTTTTAAAGGAATAATTTAAATTATTTAATAAATTATTCAAAAAAATTTTATTAAAAATTTTTATTTATTTTAAATTAATTCTTTTTTTTGTCCAATTATATTCTATGAAGGTTTTTTTTCTATATAGATTGATTGATTTATTTTTATTCAAAAATTATTTTAATTCAAATTTTAATATTAATAATGGCATTTTATAGAAAAATTAGAAAAATATTGCTTAAATATATAGGCGGAAATTTTAATATTATTTTGACTAAGATACTTCTATTTGCTATAAATTTTTAGAATATTCATTCATTGTTCTAAAAAATTTTACAATAAGATTTCTCAAACATATATTGGCCTTTAGGTTCCATTCTCTTACGGACATAGAATGATGATGAAAATCTTATGATCCTATTTGCACCAAAATTTTTGACATCCAAAAACCACATAAATTACAGCATTTAGGATCAATAAATATCCCGATTTATTTATGGAATTGATGCATTTTGGTCATTCATATTATGGCTAAAAGAACAGTTTGTTTTGCATCTTTAATTTCGAAAAATTTTCCACAATTTTTATTATAATTAAAACATCAAAAATTATTATTGTATAATGTTCGTATAAATAGCCGCACCGTTAGATGCCTGAATGCATTTTTAAGCTGAAGGAGTCTTAAGTCAATCTACGAATGAATCATTTGCATAATTTTGTTCAATCTAAATATAAATCAATTAAAATTTTAATTATTTATTTTTATTTAATGATTGAATCTTTTTAATTTAATTTTATATTAAAAAAAATTTAAATTAAATAAATTAATTATATATATATAGAAAAAATTTAATTTTCTTTATATGAATAGAATTTGCATCCATGTTTTTTTATCGATGAAATATTCTAATAATATTATTCTAAATTGATCTAAATTATCAAATTTTTTATTTATTAAGCAAATATAGAAAATTTTTATTATTTTATTCAAGAAAAATTTTATTTGATTTGAATATATTCTTATATTATTCAAATATCCGGCAAGACAAAGTGGCAATTTTGTAATTTTATCACTGACGGTTGCTCTACAGACTACCAATACTAAATTTTTCGAAAAACTTACCTGATTTTGCCCTTGGGTTCAAAATAATGGACATTCTCTGGCTTGTCAAATATTTAATTTTTTTTTATTTAATCTTCTCAAATAAAATGTATTTTATTAAAAAAATGTATTTCTAAAAAATAATTAAATTTATCTAATTGGATTATTTTTTCCTTTATAAAATTTTTCTTTTTTTATCACTATTTTATTTATTTCATAAATTATATTGATTTATAAAGTCAATCAGACCAAATTACCATATGTTGCGATTTGAATTGTCCGGCAATTTGTCTGTAATTTTGAGTCTAGATGTTACTTTAATTAAGCTAATTTTTTTAATCTTTTTTCAAATTTTTTTTTTATTATTTTCTTTCAACTTTCCAAATTTCATTTTTTCTTTCTTTATTATTTTAAAATTTTAAAAAAATTTTTATTATTTTTATTTGATATTTTACAAAACAAGGAATTTAATTTTAGTTTAATTTAGATGTACTCACTTTTTATCTCATAAGTGTTATTATTAATTTATTTCATATTAAACCAAAAAAATTATTTTAAAAATTTAAATTTCTATATAAATTAATATATAATTATATAAATCTTTCAGAAGTTGTGTAACTATATGTTACAAATTTTATTTTTTCTTTATTTTATAATAATATAAATTGAATTTCTTTTATCTAAATTATTTTTTCAAATTTTTTAAAAAATTTATTATGAATTTTTCTTGAAGGATATGAATTATTTTATAATTCATTTTTATTAATTTATAAGATCAAATTAATAACATTTTACGTTTTCCTGCTCAATGGAAGATATCGCCGTCGCAGTTGACTGATGCTTTATTAAATATTTTTTTTCAAAAATTTTTTTAATTTAAATATTTCCAATTTGAAAATCATTTTAGAATCTTTTTCTTATTACTTCAAGTCATAATTAAAATTTATTTATATTTTATAAAATTATCTGAAATAATAAATTAATAATATTGTCTATAAATCCTTGAAGGAATATATGTCGTCACTTTTCCAAAAATATTTCTAATCACTAATCGGACTTTTGATACTGCTACTTCCACTTGGAATAGTAAAATTTTATTTTACTTACTCTATATTTTGATAATTATTCCTTTAATTTCTACTATGATTACTAGAATTTATGCTTAAATAATTTTCTTATTTTAAATAATTATTTCTTTTATAAAATTTATTTAATTTTATTTTTATCATTTCACTATAATTATTTATTTACGATTGGATTTATTTTATTAAATATGATAATTTAAGTACTTAGTTAATATAAATTTATACAAAATGAAATTAAATTAAGCTTGGAAATTACGGTTCAAATCGCCAATGAATCGAAAGCGTATTTTTAAATGTCAAAATATGATGTTCCATAGCATTCATGCTAGTAAAGTATTCGAAATTTATAAACTGATTTGGCCTTATAACCAAATTTTCACCTTATTTTAATTTTTTAATTATATCAAAATCTAAAAATATTTTTTTATTTTTATTTTTTTTTTATAAAAAATAAATTTTTTCAGTTGATTTAATTTCTTCATAAAATTTTCTGTCGATTTTTTAATATATTAAATTTTCAATTTAAATATTTCTTTATTTTAGTAATATTCCGGATGAATATATTTTTTGTTTTAGTAATTTTCCAGATGATTATATTTTTATCTTTAAGGAGTTTTTTTTTATTTTTATTTGAAAGCATTATTCAAAATTATTGCCAGAATTTGTTAATTTGGAGTTAAATTTTTATTAAAAATTCTATAATATTTCTTAATTAAAATATAAAATATTGATATTTTATAAATTTTTTATAAGGATTATATTCTAAGAATGCAATGACTTATATATTTAAATCTTTCACCAATAAAATTTGATCATATTGGTTATATCATTAATTTTTAAAGAGAATTTAAATTCTCTTCCATATAAAATTTTTTTTATAATTATACATATTTAATTACAAATACTTTTTTGATGAAAATTAATTTAATTAAAAATCATATTGTTTTCATAAGAGTAGTCTCGGCCTTATCAGAAAAAAATGTAAAAAAGCTAATATGATAAAAATGAATCCATTTCATGAAGCATTTACCAATAATATAGGAATTTGTCTAAGTCAATGGATTTTAATGATGGAAGAGTCAATCTTAATCATTTCTTTGTATGTGTACGCGCTTTATGAATTTTTTACTTAAAAGATAAAAGACAAATATTCTTTTAACAATTCTTTTTTATCTATATATTTCTAATTGAAAATGGAGCAAGAGTTAATTTCTCGCAGCTGATTTATTAGAGATAAATTTTGCATATTGATTAATTTCTAATCTTCTATCATCATTTTGAGAAGTTAAACATACGACTGGATTAAGTGACAAAGAATTTTCTATATCTCATCAAATTAATTTGAACCGAGGCAATTTCTTTAATTCAATTTGATTTAAAAATTTTATTTTAATAAAATTAGATAGTCGTATTATTATAAATTTTATAATGCTCTAAATTTTCTTTAATAATTACATTACAAAATAAAATTATGGATTATATTTTATATTTTTTTTGTTAATTTATTGAATATTTCTTTATTTTATTTACTCTAAACATCCAATTTATTTATATAATTTTTTATATTTTATGTAATATTTAATTTAAGAAATAGTCAATTACCTAAAATAGTAGTAATATATCGAAAATTGCTTATTTATACCGAAAATAATTGTAGAATACAACTATTTGTTTTAAGTACAAAAAATATTTGTAGTACAAATTAACAGTTAAGTAGATTTAATCGATTAAATTTATAATATTTATTCAGAATTTTTTGATCAATCCGAAAATTTAAATATTTAGATAATTGATGCTCTTTTTAAAATATTTTTATTGCACAATATAAAATTAAATAGAATATCATTTATTTTCATCTGATTTTAATTATATTTTAATATAAATTTTTATGATGAATTTCAAAATTTTTTATAAATTTTATTATATTCCATTCAATATTGTAATTTTATATAATTAATAAAAATTATTTAAATTTTTTCCATAAAAAATTATTATAAAATATCTTATTATTATCATATTTTTAGAAATTTCTTCTCACTAAATTAAAATTATTTTCATCTTTTTATAAATTTTTTCTTTAGTAGATAAATTAAAAAAATACAGTAGATAAAAGGAATGCTAGATTTTGAAGAATGAAATATCTGTCGAACGAAAAAATATATGCCAAGAGAAGGAAAAATTAACTTTGCATCACGTTGAAGATATAAATCGATTTAATTTAAATATTTTGGAAAAATTTTTATAAAATTTTTTATATTAAATTTATTTATTTTTTCACTTTTATTTAAAATTTATATAATTATTTTTTAATAATTGAAATCTTTGTAGGAGATCAGGTCTAAATTCTTTAATAAAAATTTATATTATAATTAGAAATAATATATTAATTTTAAATAATTTATTATTTTTGAGTTTAATTTATTGTAAGTGTAATTAATTTTATTATAAAATATTTTATATAATAAGATATTCTTTTCTGTAATATTTTTAATTGTATAATCCTAAAAATTTTTTAAATTTGTAATGAAAATATTTCAAATTCCATAATTTTTTTTTATGATTTTTTAATATTTTTTTTATAAAATATAATTTATATTATAAACAAAATGCATTACTTAATGACACTATTTTAATATTTTTTTCTAAATTTGAAAAATTTTGATATATTTCCTATTCTTTTATATTTTTAAAATTTCTAATTCTTTCAATTATTATTCATGAAACAAATCTCCGATAATAATTAATAATTTTTAAAGTGACACATTAACTATTGACATCTAATAACATACGATAAATTTGATTTTGTTTTCCTTTCTCGATATCGTATCGTCAATTCTATTTTTATCACAAGCAATTAGATGAACTTTAGTTATTATTATTTTTATTTAAATTTTTCTACTTAAAAAATTATCAAATTTGTCGCTTCTTTTGAAATAGTTTTCCTCGTTATTTAATTTTAATGGTGAATTTTTAATATTTAAATATATTTTTATTATGGTAATAATATTTTAAAAGAATTTTTTTGTGCTTTCTTTTATAACCAATTAAGGCATCATTTTCTTATATCTTTGTTTGGTAACTAAATTCTTATAGAACGATATTAATATTTTAATAAAAATTTTATGATTTATAGTAATATTTTAACGATAAATGTTTTGTAAAAAAATTCCTTTTAATTTTTTCCCTCCTTATAAAACAGACTTTCCCATTCTTCAATTTCAAGACCCATTCATCAATTTATTCCAATTCTTCTGTTAATTCTAAGGCATTCATCGTCAGGAAATCCTTCAGCCGGAGTCTATTGAACATATTCAATTATAATTTATTTCAAATAATTTCTTTTAAAATATTTTCGATTATAAAATTAGTTTTTTTTATGTAAAATAATTCCTTTTTTTCTGTAGTATGTAAATAATTAAAAATATATATATATATATATCAACTTAAAGATTTTACTATAAAATTTTATTTTTATTTAAAATTTATCAACATTTGTTTTTTAATCTTTAAATCATTTTTATTTATATTTAATAACAATATAATTTTTTTAATGATTTATTCTAAAAAAATTATTAAAAATATTTTAGTTGAAAAATTATTCGCAGTTTATTTTCAAATTCTTGTTGATACTTTTTCTTCTAGCTTAGCCAATATTTTTTGGCAATTTTGAATGAAAATGCCACTCTTTTATATTAGAAGAATGAAAATTTTTAACCTGTGAATTTATAATTTTAAAACAATCGATTAATGTTGTAAATTAAAGAAATTGTTACATTTTTATTCATTACTTTCTTTATTATTTTTTTTATGTACAAGTTTTTTTTATATTTTTTCTTTGCATAATATTAATAAAATTTGGAATTTGGATATTTTGTTATATATTTTTATATTTTAAATAAATATCTTTTATTTTTATAAATTAATGATTTTGCGTTATCTATTATTCCATTATCTTGTATACATTAAATATTTTATCATTTCATATATTTATTATGTCCTATATAGTTAAGGATTTTTATTTTTTGATATTTTATTTTGAAAAAAATTTATCTTTTATTGTATATTTATTAATTTAAGATTATTTAATTTCTTTTTTTTAATAGATTCATAATTTAATAATATTTATTTTAAGAGGATTATTTTATTCGAAAAAATCAGAATAATTAGGTAAATTTAATATTAATATCATATATTTTTTAATTCGATAATAAATATTTGTTTATATAAGATCTCTAATTTTTCATATAAATTTGTAAATGGCCTTAAAATTCAGCGAAGAAGTTTTTTTGTTGGACCTACGCTGTAACATTTTGGCTAAATTTCATCAGTTTTTTAATATGTTGCGATTTATTTATAAAAATAAATTATCATTTTTTTAAATTAATTAATTAATTGTTTTGAAGGAAATTCTTTAAATTCAATTTTTATGATACATGTCATTTTGAGAAATATTTTTTTATGATATAATTTCAATTAAAAAAATTTTTTATTTTGCATGGATATTATTATTATTTAACAGAGATTTCAAATTTAATTTTATTATCAGATTTTTTATTATTCCAAAACAATCACTTGGTATCCCAAAATTCTCGATTGATTCAATCCTTGATCCAAGTGTCAGTACATCTCTCTCTCTCTCTCTCTCTCTCTCTCTCTCTCTCATCTCAATAAGTTTCAGGTCATATCTTTGACATTGCCTGAATTTTCAAGCTCTCAATGTTGGTTATTGTTGAAAATTATAAATTTAAGCTTTTATTCTATTAAAAAAAATTATAATTCAATTTATGTATAAAGCCTTGGATGCCAACTATTTTATTTTTATTTCAATCTGCTCTGACTTCATTTAATATTTTCTCGTTCGAAGAATTTTTAATATTATTTAAGAATTTTAACATTAATTAACTTTTGTTTTATTTATATATAATTAATCAAATATATATTCCGTTAAAATTCTTAATTTTTCCGCAAACATGGCCCTTTTACCATTTTTTGTTTTATTTTTCTCATTCCATATCCATATGAAGAGAGCATTTCAAGAATTGCCTTTTTTAAATTTCTGCAAGAGCCATCGTAAAATACATATTTTGCAATTGTGTATTGCAAAATTCACCATTATTCAGTTACTACTTATCTTGTGTTCATGCAAAAAGGTTTTTCGACTTGTAAAATAAGCTGTCAGCTGGCTAGCTCTGCATTGTCTTTTGTTATATAATGTTGGAATTATGAAAATTTATAAAATTAATTTATTTTTTTAAATTTCCTTCAATTAAAATTTTTATTTTTGATTAAATTTGTATCTCTTATTAAATTTATAGTTTGATATATTTAAAATGAATAAATAAATATTTTAAAATATTTTTTTTTGAAAATTTTTCAGTTATTATAATTTCTACAATAAATAAAATAATCTTTCGTAATAAAATTTAATAATTTTAATTTATGAAAAGAATATGTAGGCTAAATTTAAATCCCTTACTCATTACAAATTTTTTCTCTTACAAAATTCCCCTGGTCCTAAAATTAAGAAATATATATAAAATATTATAAATTTTTAATTAAAAATTGCCTAATTTATTATTTATTTAATGAAAATAATAATTTTATGATAAAGGATATTAAATAATTGGAAATTTAATTAAGATAATAGAATATTTCTTTTATTTTATATTTTTTAATTAACATATTTTTATTTTTTTCTGTATGATTATAAATTTATCAATTCCTTATATTATTATTATTTTTTAATATAAATAAATAATTTTATTTATTTTATTGAAATTTATCTTTCAATAGAAATTTTCCAATATATATATTCATTTGGATTAAATAAATTAAATCCTAAAAATTTATTAATAATTGGTTTTTCTCAATATAAAACTTTTAATACATTTATTTATAATTCTTGATTATAAAAAGTTTGACTTTTTTCAAGTGGCCTCGCAGAAAAAATTAATAAATGGGGCATTCCATCCGCAGTGATCACCAATTAAGCATAACAATTTGGCTCGCAACTGTAGTTGCAAATACATATCAGAATTTCATCTTGATCAGGAAATAATTATGGAGTGGAAATAATTTTTTTATTGGTTTTACAATCTGAGGAGGGTATTGCGGTATTATATAGGATTGCATTAGAGCTTCCCAATTGGAGTTTACATATTTACGAAATATTTATCTCAATAACTTCCAATTCAATATTTTTATGAAAAAAATTTTCAGTAGTAAAATTGTTTATGATATTTATTTTTTTTTTATCTATTATAAATCAAGTTTTCTTTTTTATACCAATTCTTATTCAAATTAATTTATTTTAAAAAAAAATTTAAATTTATTTATAAAAATTTTTAATCTCGGATTAAAATAATACATCGTTTAATTTATTTTTATCTACTTATTAAGAAATTTTTCTCTTAAATATTTTGAAAATACTAACTTTTATTTTGTAAAAATCCTTATATTCCTTATCTATTCATATGAAATTTCTCTTGAAATTTATTTTCTAATTTTATTATAACAAATTATTTTTTACGAATGTTTATAGAATGGTTATTTTTATTGCTGTTTTTGATGTCAATTCCATTTTCCCCGATGTCGCGGAATGCGTTGGCCCAATGGATTGGGACCAAAACGGAATGATGAAATGAGAGGAAAATATTCATATGATTAACATAAAATTCCGTATCACCCTGTCCCAATCACCCCATTACCAATTTCCCCATTTTAGTGTCATTTGATTCTTTCTCTCCTCCTCCACACCCATTTTGCCCATTTTACCAAACAAAATTCACGGATGTTGATTTCCCCTACAATTTCATATCAGCCCAATTCTCCCTATAATTCTGTTACGATTAATCTATTCCTTGCAAAACCTTGCAAAATTCCTTTGTTTGATTCTATTTTTGCCTATAATCCAACATTCATATGACTCTTTTTTCCCTCTCTAATCAAATGTTATCGCTTTTTTGCCTATAAAGTTTCGGCAGTTCACACATCACCTGAGCATTTTATTGCCCTTATAAACCCCCTTGAATTCTGTCATTTCACCCCAGTTTAACCTCAGTTTTACCATCGGATAAAATTTATAAAACCAAGAACACTTCAATTCAACTCAATCCAAACCAACCCAAAGTCCATTTCCAATCAAATCCACAGCAAAAGTTCTCTTCAAAGACTAATTAACCTCCGAGTTAACTTAGTCTAATTCCTCACGCAACAACCGGCTCCGAACCCGGATAATATTCTGTTTGTGGAAGGCTAATCCCTGCTAACCCCGACAGAAATTTGGTGGCCCCGACGTGACTTTTGCTGTGCCCTGTCAAACAACTGTCAATTGCATTTGCCCTTTGCCACTTGCCGAGCCCGTCAACCCTCGACAAGTAAATTTGTGGGATAAAAAAGTAAAATTTGGGATTGAGAAAAGACACATTTACCTTCGTGTATTTCTGTCTTTTAAAACTTTGAGACCCTTTTACCTTCGTGTAAATTGGTCAAATAAAAATCCATCCAAAAAAGGCAAAAGAGCCACTTGTTGTTACAAGTAAGCTCTTCCTAAATTTTACTCCCAGAGCCACTTGTTGTTACAAGTAAGCTCTTGAACAACTTTTCAACTCACAAACAGACCCACTTGTTGTTACAAGTAAGCTCTTGGAAAACTGATTCAACTCTCAAGACATTTTTCGACTCTAAAATGTCTGGACCAATCCAAAACAAAATCATTAATGCCCTTCGCGCTGGATCGCACGTCCAAGATTCAGTTGCGCTCGAAATTGAGGTCGATAATGCCAAACCCACCTTGGAAAATTGGGCCCTTTACGAAGCGCAACTTGAGTTGATCAAGAAGCAAATGGTAACCGCCTCCGTCGCAATCGACGATGTCCGCACTGGAAATGAGAATTGGAGTGACTTGATCCGTAAACTGGGTGCCGCCGGTGGCGATGAAGATCAAAAGTATACCGCTTTCCAAACCAAATACAAAGTTTCTGAAGCGGTTGAAGCTATATATATCAAGCTTGATGGATTGCAAACTTTGGCTGGAAAAGTCTCGGCCCAGGGAAAGATCCTTCGATTGAAAGCTGACCAAGAACAGCGGGCAGCTGAAATCACCCATGCTCAAGCTCTAGCCGCCGCCACGGCTGGCGCAAATGTCGACATTGCGCCCAATGCTCAAGCCCCACTCGGGACCATTTATGCGCTGCCAACTTTACAAATCCGCCCGTTCAAGGGTGATCGTCGAAATTGGCCCGAGTTCTGGGAAAGCTTCCGAAGTGCCGTCCACACCAAGGTCGGCAATGATGCCGAAAAACTGAATTTGTTGCGCTCGCTACTTGAAGGGGAACCCAAAGCCCTCATTAGCGGATTTCGACTTGAAGATCGCAACTATTCAGATGCAATTCAGCTCCTGAAGGAGACATATGGAGATGAGAAAAGCTATGTTCGCACACTCCATGCTGAATTGTCCAACCTGCCAAGAGCCGAAAACTTGTCCAAAACCAATGGAATGCTTTTGGAGTTGGAACGCATCACGAGAGAATTGCGCACTCTCGTAGAGGACACCGAAGGCCCGATGGTGTACCTCACTTTGGAAAAGAAGCTCAATCCGCAATTTCTGCGCACGATCCTGGTCAAGAAGGCCGAGGATCCAGAAAATTGGAACACAACCAAGTTCCTTCAAACCTTGAATGACGCTGTTCGACGAGAAAGCAACATTCGAGAAGTGATGGATGAATATGGCCATCAAAAAGGCCAATCCAATCAAAAGCCCCAGCAACAATTGTCAAGAATGTCACCTCGCAATAGAGGATATGACAACCCTCGCAATAGGGGGAGCGGAAATCAACCGCAAGGGAGAGAACGAACATTCATCAGTGCATCGGTCGAAAGCCAGCAACAAAACAAATCCAAAGGCGATCGAGCGCGAAAGCCTATCAAAAGAAGGGCCAGTGTCCCGGCCCCGAGCCGAACTCCGCTTGTGTCGGATTCATCAGACTCAAATTCAACCCGAACTGTGCAGAACAAAGGCCAACCCACGAGCCCCTGCGCATTTTGCGAACAAAAACATTGGCATGACCGTTGCACAAAATACAGCACACTCGAACAAAGAAAGGAGATAGTCAAAGCCAAAAATCTCTGTTGGCGCTGTCTTCACAATGGACATATTTCTGGCAATTGTCCACGGCCTGCGACCTGCTACAAATGCAAGGCGAGCCACCCAACCGCTCTCTGCCCAAAACTAATTCAACATGCCGCACCAACTCTGGAAACACAAACAGAGGCACAATACGATTCAATTTCGTCTAGTGAAGAGTCCACAAAAGGTGCTTGTTGCCATCATGCCAAGCCAAAAGAGCCAGAAACCCATGAACAAGTACTCCTATCAAGGGAGAAGCCAACAAAAGCCCTCCTCATGACAACGGAGGCAACAATTTTCAATCCGGCTAACCCCCGGCAATCTATGATAGCTTCAGTCTTCATAGACAATGGATCACAACGTTCATTCATTTCGGCCCGAGCTGCCGAACAACTTCAATTGGAAGCAATTGAAAAGGAGGAATGCTACCTCACTTCATTCGGTGATCCAAATGCGAAACGCTATCTGAGCGATCGCGTCAAAATTGGACTCTTGTGCGACGGTGGTGAAAAAATGATTTTCACCCTAAACAAAATGAAATTCATTGTCAACAAAATGCCAATCGTGGCCCTCAGCTCGATCGAAGAAGATCAGCTGCGCAAGAAACGACTTGCACTTCCCCAAGACATGAGGGAACCCGACTTGATGCTTGGAATTGATCATTTCAATGATTTATATATCAATCCAATTGAAAAGCTACCAAGCGGCTTCACACTGAGTCAATCTCGACTGGGCAAGATTATCAGTGGTTCCGGCAAAACCGGACGAATCAAAAAATCAACAGCAACATACGCAAATGCCGAAAATCCCCAAATTATGTTTTGCGGTGCTGTCCTTTATGATAGTGACAGGCCTGGTGATCCAGACCCATCCTCCGAATGCGATTGGAGCAGTGAATCTGAAGAAAGTGACTCAGATTCCGATCATCAACCAAGGCCATCTCAACCAATGCCAAGGCCTTCGAATGAAGTTTCAAATATGCTCAAGTCGAAACCAGTTTTGCCTGCTTATGTTAAACAATGGACTTCCTCAGATTCGGATTCAGATTCTGAATCATCCGATTCAGATGAAATTCCACGACGGCGAATCAGAAAGTCGCCACCAATCTCAACAAAACAATACCGCATTCAAATTCCAATGCCCATTCGCAATTGCCATTGTCGATGTATGGAATTCCGGCAAATTGGCAAAGAACTCACTTGCATCTGTGCTTATCTCCGCAAAAGCTCGCCATGCACCTGCAATCCTGAAGGCGAAAAACGAATCCAATTGAAACCATGGGGACGATGCAAACCCAACAAATCCGAATCGGAATCTGATTCTTCGGATTCTGAAACCGAGGAGAAGAAAAAGCGAAAGGAAAAAGTTGCCTATGTTCTACAAAACCTTGAAGTGAAACGAATCACTTCTGCGCCAGCAATCGAGCCCAACCAAAAGGACGAAACTAAATCTGCCATCATCACCGAAGAAGAATTGGCACTCGATGACAAAATGGCTCAATACTTCAGTCTCCAAGCAATCGGCTTGGATGACGCCACAGAAGCAGTCGATCAAGATGAAGTCATGCGCAATTTCAAGCGAAATTTGACTTTCATCGATGGGCGTTATCAAGTTGCCCTCCCATGGAACCATCGCATCAGCGAATTGCCAACAAATTATCGACAAGCTCGAAGTCGATTAATCGGGACATTGCGGAAACTCCGCTCTCTCAATTTGATTGATGCTTATCAAGCCATTCTCACTGACCAGCTTGAAAAAGGAGTCATCGAAATTGTGACTGATCCCAAAACTGCTATGGGTCCAGTCCACTATCTCCCACATCGAGCTGTCATTCGAGCCGACAAAGCAACAACAAAAGTTCGCATTGTCATGGATGCCAGTGCAAAGCCAAAATCTGTGCCGAATGCACCTTCACTCAACGATTGTTTGCATACAGGACCACTCCTGCTTAAAGAATTAGCTGGAATCCTCCTTCGCTTTCGACAAATGAAACGAGTGCTCCTTGGAGATATCGAAAAAGCCTTTCTTCAATTAGGTGTTCGACTCCAAGATCGCGATGCAACGCGATTCTTGTGGATCAAAAATCCGCAAAATGCCAATTTGGATCAGGAGAATCTAGATTTCTTAATCTATCGATTCTGCCGTGTATCCTTTGGCTTGACGGTCAGTCCTTTTCTTCTCAACGCAACCGTCAGAGAGCACTTGCAATTATCGGATTCTGATTTGGCACAAAGAATCCTCGATAATCTCTATGTCGACAATATTATGGTCTCAATCAACGAAAAGGAAGACATGGTCGAAAAGGCCAAAGAAGTGCAATCAATTTTCAACACTGGTGGCATGCACATCCAAGAATTCTTTTCAAGCGAAGATGGTGAATTGTTCTTTTCTGACCTGCCGCAAAATTGGTTGGCAGAAAACTCACAAATAACCAAAGTACTCGTGATCAAATGGGACGCCTGTTCCAATCAAATTGAATTTGAATTTCCAAAATTCAATGGAAAATTCACTAAACGGAATGTACTTTCCGTCATTGCGCAAGTATACGATCCACTTGGACTCATTTCACCATGCCTAATCAAAGCAAAGCAGTTCTTGCGCACCTTACATCAAGCAAACCTTCATTGGGATGCAGAATTGAATGATGAAGCCAAGAATGAATGGCAATCCATTCTTGAATCATGGAATGATTACAATGATCAACCATTCACAATCCGTTTTCCACGATACATCTTTAGCGATGATCCAATTGAATACCATTGTTTCACTGATGCCTCAGGAGTAGGCCTCGGTGTTGCCGTTTATCAAAAATGCAAATCTGTAAAAAACGGCATGGGCTTCACTCATTTAATCTTCGCCAAATCATTGCTCAAACCGACCACATTGTCTAGCTTAGAAGGTTCCACTCCAAAAATGGAACTTCAAGCGTTGACAATTGGCGTTAAAATTGTCAAATATTTGCAAACTCAATTGCACTTTGGTGACAGCCAAACCACATTATGGACCGATAGTCAATGTACAATTCAAAGCCTAAAACGACATAACAATTGCAAAAAATGTGGAACATTTGTGCACAACAGACTCAAAAAAGTCCGCGCAAGCGGAATCATTGTCAAGCATATCGACGGCAAAGATAATCCATCCGATTTGGCCTCGAGAGGTCTGACTCCAGCGCAATTGAATTCGAACAAACTTTGGCGAAACGGTCCTGATTGGCTGAAATTCACTCAAGAATATTGGCCAGTTCCAAAATCAATTTACACTCCAGGAGAGGAAATTCCTGTAAATGAAAATGCAGATGAAAAGTCACTTTTCGAAATGTGCCTGGCTATGACTGAAAAATCAAAATTCGAATCGATCATTGATGATCAACGTTTCAGTCAATGGAAACAAATCAAAAAAGCCACTGTCTACTTTCTACGATTTCTGAACAATATCAGCAAATCAATTGATGTCAACAAATATCCAAAATTGAAGCAAATCCGCCAACAAATGAAAAGTGGCAAGGTTTTAACCGCCCAAGAACTCAAATTGGCTGAATTATTCCTGATTGGAGAAGCACAAAAACAATTGCCTCCAACGGAAAGTCAGATCAGAGATTTGAGACTCTTCAAAGAAGGTCCAGAAGGGTTCGAAGTATGGAAAAGCGATGGAAGACTCGCTCAATCCGACGTCCAGGAAAGCGCTCAAAATCCTATCTTCTTACCCAATCAATCGTGGATTACCAAGCTCATTATAATGGATTCGCATCTTCGCTGCAATCACACAAAACACCGAATCCATCTTGGAATCTTACGTCAAAAATATTGGATTCCAAAAGGCCGAAAAACATTAGAGCATGTAATCAATTCTCCAAAACATGGATGTTTGGAATGCAGAAAAGAAAGGCTTAAACCATATGCCTACCCAAAAAATTCCTGACCTTCCAAAGGAACGTGTCAATCAAGTTCGACCCTTCACAAACACAGGCGTCGATTACTTTGGCCCAATGAATGTCAAAACCAATGAAGGCACGGTCAAAATCTGGGTTGCTCTCTACACTTGTCTTGTTGTACGAGCAGTGCACTTGGAAGTTGCAGAGGATTATTCAGCTGAAGCATTCCTGCGAACTTTTCGTCGATTTGTGTCGCGCAGAGGCATCCCAGCAACAATGTTCTCGGACCAAGGCACCAATTTTGTTCTTGGATCAAAAATCATCAAGCAAAATTGGACAAATGTGCTTCAATCGAATGAAGTTCAACAGCAAATCGCCCATGAAGGCGTCAATTGGAAATTCTCAACTGCAAAGGCCCCATGGAGGGGTGGCACTTGGGAACGTCTCGTTGGCGTTACCAAGAATGCACTTCGCCGGACAATCGGCAAAAGTTTACTCACTGCGCCTGAACTTCACACTTTAATTTGCGAAATTGAAGCATTGGTTAACTCAAGGCCTCTAACCTTTCAATCAGAAAGTGAACCAATTCGCGCCTTGCGGCCGATAGACTTTCTCATGCCATACAATGATGATCAAGCGGTTGAAGTCAATCTGCCATCGTTCGATGATGATGCCGACGATGAAGATTATGTAACAAAAGAAGACGGCAGAACCAAGATTCTGACCCAATTCAAAAAGGGACTCCAAAGAATGGACAAATTCTGGCAAATCTGGCGCAATGAATACCTTCTTTCATTGAGGGAACGCGCCAAAGACAAATCCACAATTGGACAATACACGCCTCAAATTGGCGATATAGTTTTGATTGAAGATGACCATCCTCGATCTTTATGGTCGATTGGAAAGGTCCTTGACCTCTACAAAGGCAAAGACGGTCTTTGCCGAACCGCAAAAATTCAAATAAATAAAAAAGAATTTAATCGGGCAATCAATCAACTCTATAATTTAGAAATCACCAACGAACGTGAACCAATTCAACCAGAATTTGCTTGTCCTCTAATCGAAATGACTACGCCATTCCCACATTTATCGCAAGAGATCATAAGCCGTTTAAATTATCTCGGCGAAAAACAAAGTGATCTAAACTACTTCGATGAGGACGATGATGCTATTCCAATGGGACCTTCCCGACTGGCGCCCGAATTGCAAGAAGAATGGGAATATCACTGGAGCCAAGGCGAAGCTCATTTTAACCAAGAGCTCCGAGATAGTCTCATTGCTGCTGACAACCATATGAGCAAATATCAAAATAAACAACCATATCCACCGTGGGACCATTTATTTGAAGAATACATGGGCATACGGAATCTCAATCGCAAATATCCTGACGATGAAGAAGCCATTGAATTGGACTATGAAGAAGAAATAATTGAAGAAGAGTCAAAATCAGTGGAAAAAGAAAGTCCAACAAAGAAAGGAACTCTTAAAGGGTTCAAAATACCTCACCTTGATGAAAGCAAACAAAAGCCGATCGAACCAAGGAAAAGTATTCTGGCACCACCGGTGGACAATTCAAAGAAAGGACAAAGTTCATCAATGCAAGCTTCGAGTTCAAAAAGAAGCGCAAGGCCAATTGAAATGCCATCAAAACAACGCAAAATGGATAAACCAAAGAATCAAGAGAATATTCGTACGCCTTCGCCGAGAAAACGGCGAGTGGATTCACCAAATCGCCGACTTGAATATCGACGAGAATCTACCCCAATTCGGCATCAAATTCGACGACCTCAAATGTCAAGAAGTACAACTCCTGAACCAAAATTGCATTATTTGACTGCCGATCGAAAGAAGCCCATCATCCTGGATTACAACATTCTGACTGAATGCAATCCTGATTCCCCTCATCATGAAGCATGCGCTCGAAACGTAACCCTCGGACGAATTGCTCAAAAACGACTTGTGATGAAAGACTATGCCAATTGCCGAGCAGAAACCTTCATGCAAGTTCTCACCTATGTCTGGCTTGCTCGTTATCAGAACCTACCTCAAAATGAAAGGCTTATGATCCATGAAGCAGCGACCGGACTCTTGAACAGAGGACAAAAGGAAACAGCAAAATTGATGTGGGATGAAAAATGGTCAAAATTGAAGAAAAAGCCCTTTGACCAATCAAAAATTATGGAAGCACTTGAATATTGGCTCGGTTCTTGTTCAATTTTTGAAGGCATTGTGGCGGAAAATCAATACGGTTGCATCACCTTCTCACCAATCGATGGAAATGAATTGGGAGGATTCAAACAGTTCATGAATGAACTTCAATGCGAAGTGAACACAGCAATTGCCATTACTCGAAATAAAAAGTTTTATGGCAACCACATATTGCATTGCGAGACAATCATTCTTGGCAACAACAACGCTGAAATCCTTCAAGGCTATATGCCTAATTCTCGCTGGTTCACCTTCGATCCTGAAACAAGAATTGACCGGAAACTATCATTATCGCCAAAGAATGAACGAATTGTGCTTTGCTTTAGTGATGAGAAAAATTTGGCAAGAAATTTGCAACCAACAATGCGAAAACTCTACAATGCCGACGTCGAAACCAATTTGATTCTTCAAGAAACAAGAAAAAACCGCGAATGGTCACGAACCAAGAGACAATGCCACAACCTATGCCAAGAATACAATGCTGGGTTCTACATTTATTCGGGAAAAGGCATCAATTTGCGCAAAATCGCAGATAAAATTCTCAGCAATGAACGACCCACACAACGACCCAGTCACTCACTCAGAGGATGGGGAATGCTGCGATTTGTGCCCATGTTGTTGACATTTCTAATGCTGTTTGCAATGATCTTTTCTGCCTCAGCAACAAATGAACGACGAAAAACTTCTCAAGGACTCTGGAAACCAATGACCTTGGAAGAAATGGAAGAGCCCATTCCAAAACAAGAATTTTGGCATCTTTACCCAACTTTGTTTCCACATCTTCAAAAAAGAGTGGATCCAGAAACCACAACAAAAGTCCCATATGCAAATATTCTTCACGATTTTCGCGCCAAAATGCCGGATGACCCGGAAGCCCGTGCGGAACATTCTCGCAATTATGCTCGACAATTTTGGGAAAGATACAAACAAGTAAATGATCAAGCAAATACAAATGAACCAACTACAACTACTGAGAAACCATACAAGACAACAACAAGACGCACAACTACAAAAAGAGAAGTGGCAAGTCAAGCTACGAGCCCAGTGACCCAAACCACAACTTCAAGAAGAATCACTACCACGGCTCGCACCACAACAATATCAACCACAACAATCAGTCCAACGACCGTTTTTATGCAATTAATTTTGTCAAATTTTACAACGGCATCAACCCAGGCACCACAATTCATTGAACCAATTGGACAAGAGGAAGAAGTACCCGACTACAATGCGTACAAATCAAGAAAACGAATCCGCGATGAATGGAACCCATTGTCAATGAATGGCGATCCAGTCGTGGCCTGTTCACATCGTGGAGGAACTTTATGGCGACTTCAATTAGGGGAAAATTCGCAATTCTGTCGAGCGCCCCCAAAATTGAACGCAACCTGGACAAAAACGACCATTCACCTTTACGGCCCAATCATCAAACCAAAGCCAATTTTGACTGGATACCATTGTTCAGTAAAAACGATCACGGAATCGTACTACACAAACTTTCTCTGAGACAGATTCATAATCGACAAAACTGAGGAAATGCTGCACATTTCTCGAAAAGATTGCAGAAAAATGGTGGATGCTAAAAAGTGTGAATTCACCAAGGAAACATTGACAGGCAATCCCAATGGAAAAGTTTGGCAAACAAACAGCGTTCTGGATGAGGAATTTCCCGGAAGATTTGCCAGCTTCTTCACCGGTGCAAAAACAAGTTCGGTAACGAACTGTTTTCTACAATTTGCATCGCTCTACTACAAACCACACAACATGGAACTGCTTTCACCAATTCATTCACTGGAGGATTGTACATATGCCAATGACTTCTGCGCACTTTCTGACAATTCAAGTCTTGTTTGGACATCGAACTGCCCAAATGGAAAGTGCAGCGGCTGCGATTTTGAATTTATTCAAATATTGCAAGGAGAATCAACCAGTACTAGTGAATATGCCGCCGCCACATTTCTATCCATCACAAGAGAACAAGCTCTAACTTTTGTGCAAAATGCCCAACAAGTCATTGCTTGCAATGGACAACAAATCAGACTTTCGGAGCAAGGATTTGGAATTTTGGAAAGCGAATATCAATCAATTCGTGCTCCACGTGGCAAAAGATATGTCAATGAACAACAATTGGCAGCACAATTGACCGCCACTCAAATCTCCGCTAGTCGAGCATTGGAACAACTTTATCAAAAGGAATGCCAAAGAAATCAACGAAATGAGAACCCAACAATTCAAGCAACGCAATTACTTCGTAACCCTTGGCTTATGGCTCGCTGGATTGGGACATCAGCATTGGAAGCTTTCTCATGTGGCCCAATTCAACTCAAAGAAATTGGTCTTCGTGCAACAACAGAATGCTTCCTCTACATCCCAATCAAAGTGCGGATCCGTGGCTCAATCCGAGAAGCCTTTTTGGATCCAGTTCTACGCATTATCTCATCCAGCTCACCAGTATCTGATTGTGGGATCTACAAAATACATTACTTCGAAGTCAGTAAAAATGTTTGGAAGAAAATAGACACCGAACATGGAATTGCAACCAGTTTGGACATCAGCAATGTGCATGAACTTCAAGAAAGCCTGACTGAAAAGTTAGGTCATCATCTCAATTTGCACCCAATCATATTCCATGATTGGTCCATCAACAACAACACTGACTTTGAGATTTTCCCTCACATCGATGAATATGCCCGTTTCGAAAATTGGAAAAATAACCCTGCAAAACGGATTCAAGATCGCGCCGAACAACTTGGAGCATTACCAGGAGGCCTCAAAGGAGTGATTGCTGCAAAATTCCATGAAATTATTGCAGAAATAGTCCACAAATGGATAATACTTTGCTGCTGCTGGTCATTCTTACTTTTACTTCGAGATTTTCTGTTCCCGATCTTATTGGCCTACCTCATTGGACCAATATGCGCCACATTTCGTGGATTAATCGGACGACAAAGCCAACAAATCACCACACCACGACCCAGATTTTCAACTTTCTTCAAAAACAAGCAACAAAAAAGAGAAGAACCGAAAAGGCAAAAACCAAAGAGGAAAACAATTGGAGAAACAGACAAATTGATTGAGGAAAGACATCCAACATTTGCATTATCACTTGTTCCCAGCCGATCAATGCAAACACTCACACGAACAGACGAGGAGACTGCACGCAACACGCCCAAACCGCGACTTTCAATGAACATCGACTCGTTATCAGCTCATTTCCGACCACGAACCCGAAGCGAAACTGATGGAAGTGCTGATATCCCATTTGCTCGAACCCGTCCAATTCGAGGGCTGCCGGACAATTGACGTCGGTGGGAGTGTCGCGGAATGCGTTGGCCCAATGGATTGGGACCAAAACGGAATGATGAAATGAGAGGAAAATATTCATATGATTAACATAAAATTCCGTATCACCCTGTCCCAATCACCCCATTACCAATTTCCCCATTTTAGTGTCATTTGATTCTTTCTCTCCTCCTCCACACCCATTTTGCCCATTTTACCAAACAAAATTCACGGATGTTGATTTCCCCTACAATTTCATATCAGCCCAATTCTCCCTATAATTCTGTTACGATTAATCTATTCCTTGCAAAACCTTGCAAAATTCCTTTGTTTGATTCTATTTTTGCCTATAATCCAACATTCATATGACTCTTTTTTCCCTCTCTAATCAAATGTTATCGCTTTTTTGCCTATAAAGTTTCGGCAGTTCACACATCACCTGAGCATTTTATTGCCCTTATAAACCCCCTTGAATTCTGTCATTTCACCCCAGTTTAACCTCAGTTTTACCATCGGATAAAATTTATAAAACCAAGAACACTTCAATTCAACTCAATCCAAACCAACCCAAAGTCCATTTCCAATCAAATCCACAGCAAAAGTTCTCTTCAAAGACTAATTAACCTCCGAGTTAACTTAGTCTAATTCCTCACGCAACAACCGGCTCCGAACCCGGATAATATTCTGTTTGTGGAAGGCTAATCCCTGCTAACCCCGACACCCGATATGCATAAATTTTCATATTTTAATAAATTCATTTATTATAGAAAATTTTAAAAAAGTTATGATTGGTTTAAAAATTATGATACAATATTATAAAATTCTCTATATTTTTTAAGCTAGTATATAGAAAATTCCTTTAAATTTTTTTTTATATATTTGGAATTTATTAAATTTATTTTAATCTTATTAATTTTTTGATTGAATAAGGGCAAATTCAAAATTGGTTGGAATAAATTTTCACCTTCGCTGTTTCGATTATTTTAAATTTTATCGAATATTGTCAGGAAATTATTTAAAAATCTCTTACTAAGAATTTTCCTAAATATCAATTCCATATTTTTAGAAATAATTGATAATTTCTACTAAATCTGTTGAAGATAAAATTTTTTAAATAAATAAACGAATTTAATTTAATTTGACATAAATATTTTTCAATTTAGATCAAAATAATTTTTTTAATTATTCAATAAAATTAATAGAAGAATTTTCAATTGAAAAAATGGATTAATAATCTTTATAAAGATATTTGAATTAATATTAAATTTTATAATTAATTTTATAATTTTAATTCATCCCATAGCTATATTATTATTGATTTAATATATATAAAAATATTTTTACTTATGATTTTCTTTTTTTCCTATTGGTGCCTTTTTTCGTTGTCCAATATATGGGCAGCCTTAAAAAGTGAAAAATATTTCGACTTGTAGATAAATTTCCATATGTTCCATTGTTATGGCACTTTTGAGAGATCTCAGATTTGCATGTCGGCAGGCTTGTTTCAATTACTGATATTCACGAGTTAAAATGAATATAATAAAAATTTTCACAGATTTTAATATTTTTTTACGTACATATTTTAATTTTATAATTTCAATTTCTATTTAAAGTTAATTTATTGAATTATTAAATTAAAAATTTTATAAATGATTTATATTATTTCTCTTTTTATCAGTTTTAATAACTTTTTTCTTTCAGTAATTTCAATGTTCTAAATATTTTATGATTCTGATAAAAAATATCCTATTTTTTTAAATTGTGATAAATATATATATAATTAAATTATTAAATTGTTTATTAGAAATTAAACATATTTTATTTTGTGTATTATGTTTCGGATTTGAGATAGCCATAGAGGATGACTTCATAAATTTTGGCGGTGATTATATTTGATAAAGTTAAAAATGTTTCATGATTTGATATTTTATAAGAAAATTTTCAGTTATTTATAAAAATTTTGATAATTTATTATCTTTTTATATTAATATAAAATATAATTAAATATAAAATAATATAGAATTTTCAGCAATAAAATTTTAATTTGATTAATTTTATTAATTGTATTATTAACGCAATCATTTTTTAATTTTTTTCTCCCAAAATTTTTCTTGAGCTGCAAAAAAAATTTCTTAATCACACAATTAATTATTTCAGCTCTGAAAGTTATTGTTTTATCAATAACATTTTTCTTTTGTCATTTGCGACAATTTCATTCTAATTAAATGTAAATTTTTATTTTATGTAAAAAATTAAAATAATTGAAATTTTGCCAAATAATTAAAAAAATAAAATTATTTAAAAAAATTTAATATTTTAAATACTAGTATTATTTAATTAAAAAAATATTTAATTTTCCGTTTTTTTAATTTTCATTATTTTAAAAGAATTAATTTAACATCTTGCGCCTGAATTAATCAATAAATTTTGTCGCAAATTTTTTTCTGAATTAATATTTTGAAAAATCGACTGAGCACACCGATTGCGAATTGATTTCTCAGCTTTCACAAATTCTTCAAAACTTTCGAAGCATAAATTTTAGAATTTATTTTTATATTTCTATGATTTATAAAAATTCATCAATTACATAATAAATTTATTAATTATTGAAAATTGTTAATTTATTTGACTGATTATTTAAATTTAATTAGAATTGGCAATAGATTTCCAAAATAATAAAATAAATTTTTTAAAAATTATTTTGTCAAATTTTACTTTTAGATTCATTGTCACCTTCCGATTCATCCGAAATTTTAAATCATATTGTCCCTGAATTCCTCTGTACTGATTGTTTATCCGGATTGAGACAAATTAAAAATCAATATTTCGTTCCGTTAATAATTATTTTATTACATATATAATTTCTGATATGTTTAAATCAAAACATTAGTAAAAAATAGTACAATGAAATTTGATATTAACTTTTTTTCTTATAATTGTCGTAATTTTTGTAGCCGCCTCCAGTCATGCCTATTCAATAAATGTAATTTCTAATATTTCAAAATGAAAATTTAAAGTTAATTTTTATAATTCTATATAGTGATATATTGTTTTAAACTTTTTTTTAAATTTTCATTTTTTTATTATTCGTCTTGAGCCAGTCTGGCCATCCAACAGAGCATGTATTAAAAGGATCCAATGCTTTGGGATGCTTGATTACTAAGTGCTTTGCAAATTTTTACGAAGCCAACTTCTTCTGTGACCATGCATTTTGCAAATTTCTTATTTTAATTTCATTTATTTGAATTTTAAATTAATTAGAGTTTTGGTAAATTTAAAATTATTTTAAAAGAAAAAATAATTTTCTTAATTTTTATACATAAAATTATGGTCAAAACTAATTAATCAAATTTGATAACTCTTTGAAATATAATTTTTTTCGATATTAAGTTTCAATCAATTCTAGATATGGACAAAGTAAGATTAAATTTAATCGATAATTATTAATTTCATATTTTATAATTTTCTTAATTGAAATAAAATTAGTTGATAAAGTTTGGTAAATTGGATAATAATAATTTCCATTTTTTTACAAAATATTAAAAAGATATTCAATTAAATTTTAGAATTATTTTGATTTAAATGATAAAATTTTTTATATATAAATTTTTACATTATTTTTATATTTATTTTTAAATATTCCATATGTATATTGAATTGAAGCTTTTGCAAAAATTGTTTATTGCTTTGAGATGGTTATAGCACATAGAAAACTTATAATGTATTATTATTACATTTTTTAATAAATTACAATCCTAATTGTATTTGTTAAAAATATTAAATTTTTCAATTAGTCAAATAATATTCATATTTTATGAATTTATAAAAATTTTTATTCATCTTTTTATATTAGTACTAAATTTTTTAAATTAAAAAAATTTATTTATTAAATGAAAGTCATTATGGACAATATGGATTGTGTTTCTGATATTAAATTTTACAATTTATTTTTATTATCATATATAATGTTAACTATTTTGTAATAAAAATTATGATATTTATTTAATTAAAAGAATATTTGTTGCTGTATTAAATTTTTTTAAATTATATATTAGATGAAAGTCATTATGGACAATATGGATTGTGTTTCTGTTATTAAATTTTAAAATTTATTTTTATTATCATATATAATGTTAACTATTTTGTAATAAAAATTATGATATTTTTAATTAAAAAAAATATTTGTTGCTTTTATTTGAAAAAATAAAAATTTTAATAAAATTGGAATTCATACATGTTATTAAATATGATAATTTGCACTTTTAACCACAAGCACAATCCTCAATGCAACATTTTTTGGCTTTGATTCATTTCATTGTTCATACCTAGTTACGCAACTAAGGGTCATACAAGTGCAGGCGAAGTTTATATATTATATTTGTGTAATTTTCGAAATAATTTTTTAATATATTAATTATAATTTCTTCAACAATATTTTTTAATATTTTTTATAATTATCATTTATATTTTATCAAACTTTTTTTCTTTTAATTGCGTCACAAAACAATCTTTTTTAATCTTCCGTGATCTCTTTATTTTCGATATTTCTTCATCAAGGGCCGCTTGAAAAGAGGTGGACGCTTCGACATCTTTCACTTTCTTTATTTCCTCCTTCAAGGCTTCAATGTATTTGTGTTTTGCGCTGTTAAAATAGCCATTTATAAATTTCACTTTTTATAATATTATATGAAAATATTATTGAGGATTCACGCTTGGAAAATAAATGAATTAATTTTTAATTTTATATTTTTGATTCTCTAAAATGACAAAAATGATTATCGCCAGCATAGGATTAAGTGATTATTTATTTTGCCTACATTGCCATAGGGATGATATTTTATTTATGCCCGCTAAACTGCGACAATATAAAAATTATTTATTTATGGGATGATAATTTTTTTTAATATTATTAATTTTAATTTAAATATGTTAATTTTATTTTTATTTTTCTTTTTATAAAAATGCATAATTACTACTCATCTAATGGAATTCCTTTATTATTGTTTGTAAGATCTATATCGTTTTTAAAAGATATATATTTAATTAAAATCGATCTGTTAATTTTTAATAATTTTTTTATTTTATAAATTAATAATTCATTTATTCATTAATTTTTAAGATCATATTAAGTTCTAAAAATTTTCATAAAATTTTAAAAAATTCAAATGTAAGAATATTTAGGCTTTAAATAAAATATGATTTTGCCATTATAAATAAATTCATTTCATGGATATTAATTTTTTCACAATTACAAAATAAGTGATTGAATATATATATTTTTTTAAAATTTATTTATTTTATCTATACTGATGACATTTTCTTTGATTCGAAATTTTCATAATTAATTTTTTTTTATTTTTTAATTATATTTTTTATATAAAAAATTAGGCAATATTTACATTTGAATATTTATTTAAATAATTTTTAATTTATATTTATCATGTCCAATTAATACCATTCTTCATTATTTGTCATATTGAAAAGAGAGACGGAAAGTAATTGATAAATTTTTTTTATGACAAATGTTTCATTAAAATAAAAGTAAAAAAAGTGATTTATTTATTAATATAATATTAATATCCATTTTTATTTAGATTTTATTTTAAAATCTTTAAATTTTTAATTTTATCTTTTCCTTTTTTTATCAAGTTGCTCTTCATATTTGTTCCAATTAGAATTAATATTTTCAATTTTTCAAAATTATTTTTGATTTAATAATTTTTAATTTTAGATGTTTATTTAAATTTTTTAATCTTTAGTTATATTAAGAAATAATAATAAGCTATAAAAATTTAGAAAATCATATATATAATTAATTCTTTATAAATTCGTTTCTCATCAGTCGATTCTAATTATTTCTAAAGATAATGAAATATTTTTTTAATTATTATATATTATCGAAATTAATATTTTTTTTAAATTGAAATTAATTTTTTCTTTATTCATACATTTAAATGAGAAACAACCAATTGAATAATGGAAATTATGTCCAACTGGGAGGAAGGATACAATGTTTGTGGATAACGTATTAAATAATAAATTTATTGAGAAGGGAGTGACATCCAGAATCATAATAAAGTGTAATATTTCTAAAAATTTTATTATTTATTAAAGAAATTTTTTTCGAATCAATTGCTAGTTAAAAATGCATTATAAAATAATTTTTTATTTTTCATCTATTTTCTGCCTTTCCAGGATATTTGAATTTATTTTTTTTATATATATTTTTTAATTATATCGATTTATTTTTCATAATGTTTCATAGATTTTATTCAAATATCCTCAGTTTCTTCATCCGATTTTTCGCCAATTTGCTATGTATTATCGATTATTTTAAAATTAATTATATTTATTTAAATATATTATTTCCATAACAATTTATATTATTGTAGAAATTTCCTTTCAAAAGTAAGGTCTAAATTTGCATCAACTCCAAATCAGCTAATTAATCAATGAATTTTTAAATTTAGCCAATTCTATTAATTTAATTATTTTATAAAATTTTAAATTGATATAAATTAATAAAATATTTGAATAGTTCAAATTTACTGAGATTAAAATCGAATTTGATTTTTATTCATTTTAAAAATATTTAGATTCTCATTATTCCTTTATAAAATTACCTTACATCATAATTTTTATCGCTATTATAATCCTTAAGTGCACTGCGATAAATTATAATGCAGTAAGATTTTTTTATTTTATAATCTTAAACATTACTTTCAATGAGAAAAATTATAATTTTCTTTAATTTAAAAAATTATTTTTCTATTTTATTTTAATTGTAAGCATATATTCTGAATTTTATTTTATTTTATTATTTGTGCAGATTTTAATGAACAATATGAAGTTAATGTCAAATAATTAGTTAAAATTAATTTTTTGCTTTTTTCTTAAATAAGATTTTTTCTTTTATATTAATCATTATAATTTATAATTATAAAATTATTATAAATAATTGAAATTTTTCATAGTTAAATTTTATTTAATATATTATCAAATTTTTAAATCAAATTATCAAAATCTTTTTAAATATTGATGAATTTAAAATACAATTGATTTGCGATTCGGTAAAAAAAGATAATTTTTTTTTAAAAGATATTTGATTTAGGATTCAATTAAATCAAATAATTTTCCTAGTTTTAGGCTTTGAATATTGTTGAATGGTTTTTTAATAACTTTTATCTTTTCTTAACTATGAAATGACAATATGTGGAGAATGATTGTAAAAGTGGTGAAAATGTATCGAAATTATGTTAGTTATAAAGAGGCAATTTTGGGCGGGCATTCATCCATCGCCAAACCACAAACGATTTGCAAAAAGGGGCAAGGGGATGTCGCGCCAGTCGGGCATTGCACACACAAAGGGGGGCAGCCAGTTTGGGGAAGAGGAAGAAGCACACGCACAAGGGAAGAGCATTTGGCGGATGAGGGGGAAGGCACAAACAAAGGGATATCAGCCGGAATTTGGGACGATTTTGGGGCAGCAATCAGCGCTTTTGGCGGGGAGGTCGATTTGATTGATGAGAGCTGAATTCTGCAAATTTTGCAGAATTTATTCTTTTATTTTATATTTTTATTAATTTTTATTTTTGCCCAATTTAATGGGCAAAAGTTGCGACAATTCGCAACACTCGGGGGGACACTCCAGGGGAAGTCCCTACCAGCTCTCAATTTTCATCATCATAAATGGCCGCCAAACGTCGCATGGACATTTGGGGCGTTCCAGGTATAGCTAATTGGACCCGTCTATTACCGGCATTTCTTGGCCCCCTTTCTGGTTGTTCCCGATTAAACATATTAATCAGATTAATTCCACCTAAAAAAGTGCTCAGGGTTGCCGATGCCGGGGTAATGACCAAAAGAGTCGCGATTGGGATAACCACGTCACGGATTATAAACACAGTTGCATAAATGCAACATGCTATAACCCAGAGGTTATACAGCCAATGGACCCATCCCCAAAAGAATTCCTCAATTTGGCCTTTAAGACCATGCGGAAGAGACCCTAAGGGTTCAGCATCGGCCTTTTGTTCCCTCAATTCCCGATTTTTCCAATCATTCATCCGCTCATGTTCACTGATGTGAATTCCTGGGAATTCGAGTGATAAGTTGAACAGAGTGAGCTGATGAAAGACAAGGGGATTTATGCTAAATCCTCCTAGAATTGGCTGTTCGGGCAATTGATGAAGCGAACTGTGGGGTATTGCTTTTAGATCACCCGTTTGAGTGTCGAAAAGTTCTAACTTCCCATGAATATTTGACAAATGTTTTCCATATGTCAAACAGTCCGCTTCAGGGGATGTGGGTGTCAGGATCCCAAGCATTTGATCCAGAAAACCCACCAATATTTTGTCATGTATGTCCATTTCCACTGGCAAAAATTTGTAGCAATGTCCGGGGGTTGGTCGAAGCCTCAATGCTCTGCTGGAAATGGGGGCACAAGGATAAACTTCAAGGATATCCTTTGTGACCCACCTTGCCTGAATATCCGTTCTGTTGAGCAGATATCTGGACGCTGGCGTTGCCTCTGTAATCCGTTCCGTGCGCTGGCATTCTCTGAAAAAGAGTTGTTGAACAGCCCGTGTTACGGCAACGTTACTTGCCGTAAGCTGCGAGGCTAACTGGTCAGCCAGCACAACGCCGGGAACTGGATTGGCCTGCCGTTTTGACCTTGTTGGCAATTTGATTTTGATGTAGTCTCCTTCCATTACGGCATAACCCTGTTCAGAAAGTCTTAAGATGTTTCCATCACATGACCTTACTTTGGGTGCATCGGCAACGAACGTGAGAGCAACCTCTCTCGAGGTGCTAACCCACATTTTTTCTGTCACTTCACCATTCCATTCGGCTAGCAAATTGAATTCACATGGTCGGCACCTGCCATTGCATTCACTTTTCCAGATTAGCCGGGATCCATTCACTTGGCAACTGCCTTCATTGAGCTGGCAATGCCTTGTGTCATATACAGGGGAAATTATCCTTAAATCCTTGGTTGAATAGAATAATTCCGTTTCTGCATACATGCAATTGACGGCAACTGCCGTTTTTGATCCCGTCCATAATGAGGCAATTCTGCCTGGGAAGTCGTAATGCATGGCATTGTTTGTGCTGAAGAAGCCATCCGCCTTTTGAGTCATGGCTCCATCTGTTTTGGGGCAAATCTTGCGCTTCTGCATCTCTTGACACTGCATTGCGGACACGTTCTCAAACCTTTTGATGGGTTTTTGAAAGAATTTGTCCCCCAAAAGATTTGTATAATACTCTTTGCTTTCAACTTTGATGCTGCAGATGGCCGCCCTTGGCAGTTTGACCGGTACCAAGTTTCGATGGTAGACGCGTAGTCTCATGGGCTTCCACGTGGTGAGCACATCGGGAGGAGCACGGCAAAAAGGAGAGATCTTGGGATTTTTGATCCAGAATTCTCCTTTATTTGAACACCAAAGTACCTGTTTGGTGACGTGTTCAGTGACTGGTTCGTCCCAATCTTCAGCTTCTGCTTGCCTTCTGGATGCACTCCTGCGTTTCGGTTTTTCTTCCCAACTTTGCTCTTCAGATTCCCACGAATCTTGCCAGGATTCAGGGTATCGTCCTTGGTCGTTCTGTTCCGGCTTAGTTGACATTTTCTGCTGAATGGTAATCGGTTGTGCCATTTTTGGTGCAGTGGTTGTTGCGTTGAAAATTGGAGATGTTGCCATTGCTGTTTGCCTTTTGGTCGTTGATTGGGGCTTTGTCGTGGTTGTTGTCTTCACCATTGTTCGTGGCTTATCGGTCGTTGATGGCTTCATTGTTGGAGCCAAAGTACTTGATTGCCTTGCAGCTTCGGCATATTGTTTGGCCTTGGCACTTGCCTTCACTTTATATCGTGCTGGGCGTCCGTCAAGGTTCACTTTGGCCATTCTTGCCGGCGGCGAACTTGTTCCAGGAATCAAGGTGGTGCCAGCTGCAGCCGCCAATGGGTTGAATATGAAAAGAAGAGCCAAAAGGACGATGGGCAACAATCGAGTCAGACGTGCTGACAAAGGGGTCCTTGCTCCGCTCATTTGCCTTTCAGGCATCGTTGTTGGGTGGCTAGAAGTAGCTGCAGCCGCTGCCGAAGTGCTCTGCTCTGGGATAATCGCAGCTGTTGGCGCCAATTTTGGCGGCTTGACTGGAGGTAGTTGGATACCCATTTCCTTAAGGACTTCCAGCTTGTCCTCTGGATTTCTCCTTTTGACGGCCACGATGCTTGCTCCACGCTTCATAGCTTTTAACGCATCTTGAATTTTTCGCCATTCTGGGTACCATTCAAATGTCATTGGCGCCTCCTCGATGATGATGACACACCTCCATACATATTGCATTTTTTCCATTAATTTTTCCAAAATAGGCAGCAAATCCGGCTTGTCAGCTTTGAATACAATGATGCCGAGATGGAGTTGAGCTCCCAAAAAATAGGCTTCCAATTCATCTCCGTTGTCAATAGGGATGACTTGAGGGAAATGCACATGTTCAGCCAATGGTCGAATCGCCCTTTCATCACCAATGATAAGTGTCGAGACGATAGGATCGTAGATCCGCATCGGAAAGAATCGTTGATGGCGGAGGCTCATCATTGCCAAAGAAATGTTCCTCTGGAGTTCGTCAATGAACAATCTGAGGTGGGGTTCTGTTATTCCCCTTCTCTCGCTGGGCCAAATGTCAATGGGTCGATCGGGCCTCGTGGATAGTTCACAGCTAAAGACTCTGCACTTGTAATTCCATAGGTCAAGAAGTTGTATTAATCTCTTGGCAGGCCACGGTTGCTTCTTTTTCAAAGCCCCAAAAAACTGATTTAAGGCTTTCAGCGGGTCTGTCCTGATAATCCAGGCAATCGATCCGGGTTGATTTTCCAGGTGATGACGCAGGACAAAATCGACAAGAAGAAGGTGCAGAAAGGTTGGCACAATTTCATTCCAACTGCAACGAAGCACATGACCCCATGGGTGATTTGTATGGTTCGAAACTGTCCATTTTCCGCCATTTTCATGTACGATTGGATTCCATGCTTCTCTTAATTTTATTGGTTCGCACATTCCGTGTCCTAGAAGGGCCATTTCTGAGCACGGTTGCGTTAACTTGAATTTATTCAGGACACCCCTTCTTTCTTGATTGTTGCCTTTTTCATAGAGGATTTTATGTCCGGCAGGCGTTTCGGGAGAAGGCGGTGGCGATGGCGTCATCAACGAATTGGTCCGAGGCCACCATTTCTTTGGCCTTTTGGCTGGTTGACGTGCCGTTTTCGACGGCTCGGCGTGACGATTCAGTTGTGATTTTCGTTCCATCGATCCAACTTTCTTTGGGTCACCTTTGGGAATCCGGAAATCATCCAATGGATTCCGGAAGTCTTCCAGAGTCATTTCAGCCGGTACTTCATGATGCGACTCTGAAGTCCGTGGAGTCGATTTTTCATGTTGTTTCCTCTTTCGATTCTGCACAGCATTCATCCTTTCTCCTCGAGGCAATGTCGGTGGAGGCGTTGATGGCGGTGTGTAGCTCCTTCTTGTTGGAATTGGAGTCAACCGCTTAGATGGAATCCATTGAAGGGCCTCTTGTTGTCGGCTTGATTCAGTCGTCAATTCAATTTCGAACTCGGGCGCTTCTGGACCGCGTGGCACTGGCTCGGTCTCCTCGATGATTTCGTCGTAGTCCAATTCGATTGAAGACATTTCTGAAAGAGCACATGCCATTATTGTGTTTTCTTCTGGGTTTTGGGTAATTTCCAAAGGATAAATTTGTGAAACTGCTCGTTTGAGCGTCCCATTGCTTGATTTTAGGACAATTGTCCTTATTTTTCCGTCCCTCCCTGGGATCACATCGATAATTTTTCCAACTTTCCACGTTGATCGTGGAAGATCGTCCTCAATTAGGACGAATTCTCCGGGGATAGGCTCACGATTAACCCCTTGTTTTTGCAATTTCTCAAATCTTTCGCGCAATGCGATAAGATAAGAGTCATTCCAAATTCTCCAAAATTTGTCAACGCTGGCTACTGACCTTTTGAAATTTTCCATCAGTTTATCTTTGTTTTCCCATTTCGGGAGGTAATCTGGATCATTGTCTTCTTCGCCAATTGGCGGCAAATCAGAATTGATATCCGCATATGGGATTAGAAAATCGATTGGTCTCAATGGCACTGTAACTTCGCCTTCGGCCAAAAATGTGAGTGGTCTATTGTTTACCACCGTTTCGACTTCGATCAAAAGGGTTGATAAATCGTCAAAATTCAGCAGCTTTTTACCGATTGTTCGGCGTAAGCTGTGTTTGACTAACCCAACAAAACGTTCAAAATGGCCACCCATCCAGGGGGCTCTTTCAGTATTGAACGTCCATTTTGTGCCATTCGAAGCGGATTCGTTTTGAACAATTTGGCTGGAGAATGCATTTTCCCATGCCTTTTGTATTACTTTGCTGCTTAGGACAAATTGAGTCCCATTGTCAGAATTGATCAGGCGAGGCGCGCCGCGTCTGGCGACGAATCGCCGATATGCCAGCATGAATTTCTCTGCTGAACAGTCCAGGACTATTTCCATATGTAGAGCTCGTGTGCTCATACATACGAAGATAGAAGTCCAGATTTTTTGAACTTCAGTGCCAAATCGTGCACGAAGTGGCCCGAAATAATCAATTCCTACGGCCGAAAACGGTCGTGAGGCTTGGACCCTCCCCTTGGGGAGTTGCGGCATTTCTGGCTTTAAAAAGGGCTTTGCCTTGAATCGGTAGCATATATTGCATTTGGTAAATGGGTCTGAATAAAGGATTTTGCTGATCACTTTTCTGGCTTGAGGTAGCCAGTATTTTTGTCTGAGTATGCTCAAAAGGATCCCAATTCCACAATGATGATTTCTCATGTGGATTTCCCGAATAATCAATCCTGTTATGGGACTTGATTTTGGGAGATAGATGGGGAATTTTGCATCTTCTGGTGCATTACTGTCGGCAATTCTGCCTTGGCATTTTAAAATTCTTTCTTTTTCAAACAATTTTAAGTGTTTTTATGTGTCATCTGATGGTGGATCAAACTTTTGAGCGGATTCAATCAAGAATCCTTCAGCCACTTTCAATTCTTCCACTGTGGGAATTTTGGCATTTATCCTCTTTCCTTTTTCAAGCTTAATCTGTTCAATCCATTGGGATTTGGACTTTCTTTTGAACAGAAGCGCGAGAAACTGTAGAATGAAAACTACAGTTCTCTTCAATTTTTCCCAGGAAGAATGCCTTGATGGATCGATGATCCATTCGGGTTCAGGCATATTGGCAGGGAATGCGCAGATCGGAGGCTCAGATTTTTCCTTCTTTTCTGCCTTTGGATCATAGCTTGCTATAGGTTTTGGCCATTCACTTGCCTCCTTTTCAAGCCATATCGGTCCTTTTAGCCATAGTGAATTTTCAATCAATTCACAAGGCTTTAGACCTCGGCTGGCCAAATCAGCTGGATTTTGTTCTCCAGCAATATGATGAACTGGCCAATTTCCTTTGATTTGTTTGAGTCGGTTCTCAACAAATCTATCCCTTGTTTCATTCCCTTTAAGCCTTTCAATCGTGCAAGAGCTATCCGTCCATAAAGCGACTTGTTTATCACTTATGTCCAGTTCTTTCTGCACAAATTTGGCCATTTTTGTGGCAATGGTGAGGGCTTGCAGCTCCATTCTAGGAGCAGTGCTCTCATTCTTGGGGAATTTCACCGGGCGGACACGGCTTTTGCCGAAAATCAGATTTGAACTGATTTCTTGGCCAATTGTTCGCAAATAAATTGCAATGCCCATTGCCTCTGCGCTTGCATCAGAGAATACATGCAGTTCATTCTGCATTTCATTCTTCCCTGCAAACCGTGGGACTTTTATTGCGATTCCTTCCCAATCGCGCATCAATTCAGTCCATTTTTCTTGGATTTCAGCAGAAACTGGGGTATCCCACAAGACATTTTTGTCTTCCCAAAGATCACGGATGAGAAGCTTGACTGGGAGGGTAGCCGGGCATAGAAGCCCCAATGGGTCATACAATTTTGAAATGTGTGCGAGCATTATTCTTTTTGTCAATTTTGATTGGGCAAATTGTGGCATTTCAATCGTGAGCTTGTCAGCATCAACGAGCCACTTTACTCCCAGAATTTTGGGATTCATTTCTGGAGAAATGTCATTTTCATCCAACAGTTTAAGCTGCTTTGAATTTGACATGAATTGGCACAAACGCATTCCAGCGTCGGCAAATATTTCTTTGGCCCTTTGACAGGTGTCCAGAAATTCGCCTTCAGTGGTATTCATGAGAATATTGTCCACATAAATGTTTTTCTCAATTGCTCTTGCCACCTTTTCTTCATAAAGGGCAAGATGCTCTTTAATTGTGCCATTCAACAAGAATGGACTACAATTGAGGCCAAATGGCACTCGCCGGAATCGGAGAATGCGCAATTTTTCATAAAAAAGTGAATCTTCGTTCACATTTGTTGGGTCCTTAACCCAGAAAAATCGGCATGCGTCGCGATCACTTTCTCGCAATTCAATTTGCAAGAATGCTTGTTTTAAATCGGCGCATATGACAATAGTCATTTGCCTGAATCTCATCAATATTCCTGCTAAATCATTAAGCAGTGATGGACCTGTGTGGAGACATTGGTTCAAGCTGGGCAAATTTTTTCCAAATTTGTTGTCTTTCATTGAGCCGTCAAAAACAATCCTCACCTTTGTGGTTGTTTTGTCAGCCCTCATGACAACTTGGTGGGCCAAATAATGAATTCGCCCTTGGGTGTCTTTGTCTTCCACCTCTTCGATGATGCCAGCATCAAGCTGGTCTTGAAATATTTTATTATATTGCTCAAGCAAATCTGGTTTTGCTTTGAGCATTTTCAGAATGCTTCGCAGCCTTCCTCTTGCCAGCTTATAATTAGTTGGCAGCCGATCTGCTTTGTCGTTCCACAGCAGACCAGCCTGGTAGCGGCCATTTTTGAAGGCCAGGTTGGCTTTGAATTCATTCAATATTTTTTCATCTTCGTCCTTTTGGTCATTTAGACCAATCATGCCTGCATTTTCGAGGCTAAAATGGTCTGAGACCATTTTGATCAGTTCTTAATTTTCAGAGCTGATTTCAAGATCATAATTTTCTTGATTTGTTTCAGAATTGTCCGTTTTTTGGGCTTCAATTGTTTTGGAATTTTGTCCGTTTGAGGACTTGTTTCCATTTTTGTTCCGTTTTTGGAGAGCCACAGCAAAAATCTGTTCATCTTCTGAATCAGATTCGTCGGAAGAATCCCATTTGAACTCTTTTGTTTCCGGTTTGCATCCCGAATTGGCTTGCCTTTCAGATGTGGGTCTTTCGGGTCTGCATGCACAAGGGCGTTTTCTTCCAAAATATTCGCAACTGCATAGTCCCTTGAGACCATCTTTTCTTTTTTTCAAAGCATTTGCAATTGCAGCCATAAATAAATGGCCATGGAATAGGCGAATTGTTTCCTTCATTCGATGAACTCTCATCTTCAGATGAGCTCTCCTCTTCAGCAGATGTATCTGTGAAGTCTTCTCCGAAATGTCCTTCATCTGGGGCACGTCGGAAATAACGGCAGCCAACCTCGACGGGAGGGGCCCTTACGATGGGCACTACTGGTGGATTTGGCTCTTCTGATTCCTGCATTCCGCTGTCATCTGAGTCAGAGCTTTCATCACTGTATTCATATTCTGATTCCGTCCAATCGTAATCTGGATCGACTGGGGCATCATCACTGTCATAGACAGCTACTCCGCAGACTTCTGATTCAGATTCTTCCGGTTGGATGGCACAAAGGCAATTAGCCATTCTTCCTTTGCCGGAAATGAAATGTCCCAAAGCACATTGGCTAAGGAAGAAGCCGCTGGGTAACTCGGAAACTGTTCGAATGTCAAACAGCTGCCATTGATCGATTCCGATCAGTATATCCGGTTTGACCACTTTGCCTCTGATTGGCAGTGGATTTTGATACAGTTGTCTCTGTTCTTGCGGATTTATCGGTACAACTCTGATTGAGCTGACCAGATTTGCCATAGCATTAGCTGAAAGGATTAGCTTTGTGCCCTCATTGGTCCGAAGACCGAACTGAACTCGATCGGCGAAAACATTTTCCCTTTTCATGCCAAAAGCGGACACTTGAAAGCTTTCTTGGCATAATGTTTTGAGTTCAAGCGCGGATCTTAACTCATTGGTAATGTAAGACCGGTGGCTTCCGCTATCAAAGAATATTAATGCCTTTTCTTTGAGGCCCAGTTTTGACGGGTTGAACACTTCCGTCTCCAAGCACATAAGCAATACCTTTTTGCCTGAATTTGGGATTGTGTCATTAACAGCGCACAATTCCTTTTCATCATTTTTATCTGGCGTGCCCGTATATTTGGGCTTTCCGCTTTGGGAATTTGCTTCTCCCTTTTTACATAGGGCTCGGTTGTGCTTCCCTTGGCATTTTGCGCATTTAAGGGATTTAATTGGGCAGCTCGAAGCGAAATGTCCTGCCCGAAGGCATTTGAGACATTTCTTGAGTTCCCGTATTCGGTCAACTCTTTTGTCGACCGTATTGTACATTGGGCATTCGCTGCTCCAATGACTGTTGACGCAAAAGGCGCAGGGGCCTTGTGGCTTATTTCCACTTTTGGCATCTTTTTTCTGTGCCTTTGGCTTCCCTCGCTCTTTTCCTTTTGCCTTTTCGGCATCAAATGCCGGAAATGAGACAGAGCCTTCATTTGAGCTCTTATCCCAAAGATTTGTCTTCTTTGGTTTTTTATTAGGCTTGCTATGCTGTTCAGCGCTTAAGCCTAATGAAGTTTTGACCACTTCTTCCTTCTTCACGGAATTAGCGAGAACATTTTTGAACATGGTTGTATTCCAGTGTTCTCCAGCTGTATATTTCATTTCTAGAATTGCACGAAGTATGGGGGCGAACTTGACTTTGCTTTCAAGCAGGGTATACGTTGGAGCCCCCTCCATATTTTGACCATAATTGCCCAATTGCCTGGTTAGGCGTTCAATCTCATCGCTGAGCTTGACCGTTTCTTGGAAATTCTTGGCTTCTTTGAGCCCGGCCAATTCCAAATGAAGCTTATCTGTGTGTTCCTTCTTGCCTCCAAATTTTTCTTTCAAAAGTTCCAAAGCTGTGTTATAATTGTCCGGGTTATCAACCCGTAATCCCTCAATCAATTTCCTTGGTCCATCAGACAAGTGTGTTTTGAGATGGATCAATTTGGTTGTGCCAGCAATGCTTGTATTGGCATCGATGGTACTATTGAAAATCTCTAGCCATTCAGGCCAGTTGGCTTTATCACCAGTGAAGATGGGTAATTTCAGCTTTGGTGACTGAAATTCATGGGCTACGGCTGTTGCGCCAGTGCCTGTTCCCGCTGCTGGCCCAATCTTTTGTTGCTCCAATTTGAGCTTCAATTGTATATCGGACTCAAGCTTTTTCAAACTGCGAAGTTTTTCATTCGCAGTTTTCATTTTCTCATCAAATTCCAAGGTCTCATGGACCGTGTTAAAATTCTTTTCCTCTGCTTCCGATTTTGTCTTGTCGGTGACCATCTTTCGGAGATAGTCAGCCCAACTGTTTTCTGCCGATCTTATATCATCGAGATATGTGGCTACTAAATTTCTGTCCTCACGGACAACCGAGAGCCTTGACTCAAACTCGGCAGCATTTCCAGCTGCCGAGCGGCCTGGATTCTCTTTCAGAGTTTGGTCCAAAATAATAGAATCAATGGCTGTTAAAGCCGTCTTGATCTTTTTCTCCAATGGCTTTGACATTTTTAAGAATTATTTTTCAAATTCTTTTTTTTTTCAATTTATCCAATAAACTTTGAAGTTTATTTCTTTTTTGGCTTTTCCCCCTTTTTTTGTGTTATAACAATTTAATGTTATAACTTTTTGAAATTTGAAATTTAGGGATGTTTTAATTTCCCTTTATTATTTTAATATTTGACTTTTTAGGTCAAATTTGAGTAATTTTAGATTTTTAACCCAATTATCCCTAAATTTCACTTTGCCTCAAATGCAAATCCTCGGGAGGCCAAAAAAGGAGCAAGCAAGAATGCAGCGGACTGGATGGGCAATGCAAGTTTGAAGACTGCCGGGCAATTTAGCAAGGCAATGCAAGGCAATGAGTGGAAGGAAGGGCAAATTAATAGTCGGGGCCACCAATATTTGATTTAGGATTCAATTAAATCAAATAATTTTCCTAGTTTTAGGCTTTGAATATTGTTGAATGGTTTTTTAATAACTTTTATCTTTTCTTAACTATGAAATGACAATATGTGGAGAATGATTGTAAAAGTGGTGAAAATGTATCGAAATTATGTTAGTTATAAAGAGGCAATTTTGGGCGGGCATTCATCCATCGCCAAACCACAAACGATTTGCAAAAAGGGGCAAGGGGATGTCGCGCCAGTCGGGCATTGCACACACAAAGGGGGGCAGCCAGTTTGGGGAAGAGGAAGAAGCACACGCACAAGGGAAGAGCATTTGGCGGATGAGGGGGAAGGCACAAACAAAGGGATATCAGCCGGAATTTGGGGCGATTTTGGGGCAGCAATCAGCGCTTTTGGCGGGGAGGTCGATTTGATTGATGAGAGCTGAATTCTGCAAATTTTGCAGAATTTATTCTTTTATTTTATATTTTTATTAATTTTTATTTTTGCCCAATTTAATGGGCAAAAGTTGCGACAATTCGCAACAAAAGACAAACATATGCTTAAATTATGCCAACATTTAATTTTGTAAAAAATTAATATTTATTTGATTTTTCTTAATAAATTATACCACCAAAATTGATCAAAATCCAAATAATTAATTTCATTCCTTCAATGAGGTAAATTATCAATTTTTACATTATTATCCTTATTTATAATTTAATAGCGGAATTTGTCAAAATTTTAAATCGATTAAATAATTAAAATTTTGAATATATCGAATTTACTTTTAATTTTTTTCATTCATAATTTAAAATTCTGTGCTCACAGCTCATATAATTTACGCGCTTTCCTAGGGAAACATAATCGACTCGTATTCGGTAGATTCTGTTCTATAATTTTTTTTGTAATTTTAATGTTAATTATTTCTGAAATAATTTTTTCATATTTTTTTTTATTAAATTTCATTTGCTTGACTTTAAACTAAATTATTTAAAATTAATAGAGGAAATATCATTCTGATTTTAGCTTATTTTGTTCGTGTATTATAGTGAAATTATTTTTTAATATTTATTTTTTATTAAAAATATAAATTTATTTCATTTAAATTTATTTAATATATAAATTATTATGTTCATTTGCGTCATATTAATATAATGTCATAATTAATTCATTTAATGTATTCCATAGACTTTCTTTTGGATTCGCAAATATTTGTCCCTTTAATAATTTTCAGTTGCAAGAAAAATCCTATTCTTGAACATAATAATTTTTCAATATTTCTTCAGTACTCCACCAATATATTCTTGGCCCCAACCAACAATATCAGCTGCATGTTCTCCTCCAATTTTTCATATTTTATAGTAGCGCCATTTCGAATATTGTAAAATTATTCAAAATAGTTGAATTTTTTTATGACTTCCTTTTTTTAAATTTTTATAAATCATCAAATAAATTATTGCCATGATGACTAGTTTTTTCCTCAAATTTCTCTAAATTTATTGAGCAGTCAGTCTAAAGATTTTGTTAAATTAATTACAACTAAAAATCAAAATTTTTTTTATAAAATTATTCTTATTAATTTTTTGCGAAGGAATATTTTATTCTCCTTCAATGAAATTTTTTTATAAATAATTAATTACCATTTTTCAGAAAATATGAGTTATTAAATTCTTTTTTGTGTCTTTAAAAAAATTAAATTTTCTAAATTTTAGATTGTTATATTTAATATATATTATTTCTTTTCCATCCATTCTTATCAGGCAATAAATTTAATAGAAATGAGAAATTATAAAAATTAAAATATTAATCCTTTAAATTGGCTTTTTAAAAAATTCTATATTATTCCTTGCATTTCTTCACTATTAATAATTTTCGTTTTACAATTTTAATTTCTTCTAAATCATAGTTTTTTTTTAAAAATAATGTTATATTTTTATTTTAAAAAGTAAAATTTTTTCTTTTATATCTCTCCTTTAACTCTTTTATTTCAATCCTAAAATTTGTTTGCTCAATTTCATCATTATTTTGATTATTCAATTTAATATATATTCGGCAAAATTTTTTGTTCATCAAGATATATTATTTTATCGAGTAAGAAATTATATTTTATTTTAATCGATGAGTTAAATTTGATTTATTTTATAAAAATTTTTTTCTGAAGAATTTAGAAAATAAGATATTTTCATCTTAATGAAAAGTTCAAAAATGGCTGGCACATGACTTTTGATGGGCAATATTATGAATTTTTTTTTTTTTCAAATTTTGTAGAAGAAAATGATGATAATTTTTAACTTTAAATTTTTTTTTTCGCAATACTTTTTTGAGTAGGCTCTTCTTGCATAAAGCTCAAACAATAATAGGAATTTTTTTTATTTTTACATTTTTTAAAAAGAATCAATCAAATTATCCTTATTTTTAATAAAATAATATATTTTTGATATTTGAATTAATTATTTTTATAAATTATTTTTAATAATTTTTAAAAGATTATTTTTAAAAATCTACTTTATTTTCAGCAATTAGCATATATTTTTATATTTCTGTACAAAAGAATTAAATTTTATATTAAATTAATATTTTTAATTTATTTTCTGGAATTTATTTCTTTAATAATTTTAATCAAATTATTAATTATTATTTAATTTTTAAAATTTTATTTGATAATTATTCCATTTTTGTGTAAAAATAATATGAATTTTTTTTTATTTTTCTAATCTTTTGACTTTATTCATAGGCATGATTATTTTTCAATGTTAATCATTGGCCATTTTAATAAATGCTCCAGATAAATTATGTTTGAGTAAAGTGGGCTTAATTAAAAAATGAATAAAAATTGTTGTTTTGCATCTTGTTCCGAAAGTATTAAAACGATTTTTCGATTAAATTTTATATTTAATAAAAGACACAATTGCCTCACTTTTCTTGATTTTATATGAGAAATTTTATAATAATAATTTATTTATATGTTTAATTAGTTAACACTTATTAAAAATATCATAGAATTTTCGTTAGGATATAAGAATATTATTATAATTCTAAATATTTTATAATTCGTAGAATATTTATTAAATTCAAATATTTAATAATTAAAATTTTAACTTATATTTTTTGACTTGAAAAATTTGTTGATAACTCAATTTTTAAAATTAATTTTATTTTATTTGACAGAAATTTTCTTTATACTTAATAATTATATAGTTTAAATTATTTAAACATTATTAAATAATATATTTAAAATTTTAAATTAATTTACTCTTAATAATCAATTCTTAATTAATTTTCTATTTATTTCCATCTTAATAACTTAGAAAGAAAAAAATAAAATAAATAAAATTTTTTTAAATTGAGATTTGTTAAAATTATATAAAAAATAATTGATGATAGATAATTGAGATAAAATATATTAAAATGTAAAAATATATTTTATCAATTTTAATGAATTAAATAAATTAGATATAATTTTTTTTAAAAATTTGAGATACACGACATTGAAAATGAAATTATTTAATTTAACTAAAATTCTCGCTCTGTTACCGTCCTCCAGTGGGGTTAAAGACTCTGTAGGATTCAAGGGGAACAAATTCAGAATATTTATTACCTTTAAAATTTAATATTTTTGATATTTTGTTTATATAATATATAATTGCTTTCGACATTTGCACAAAAAAAATTAAGGCTCTTTTTCTAGGGATTTTTTCGATTTGGGATTTGCACATCCTAGGGGCAACTTTTCAGTGCGCATCCGAGAAAAATACGCGTTTTTTGATAGGGGTTCGGGATTGGGCCGAAACCGGTTTAGAAACCGGTTTGCCCAGGTAAAACTTTTTTCCTTGAACCTATATTGAAATAAATGTTTGATGCGACCCGTCTCCTGAGTCAGGGCTATCTTTTAATATATAGGTTGGGGGGTCTACGGTGGACAGGGAAGGCCAAAAAATTGACGATAGGGGGTCCATTTTTTGAAAATTTTTGAAATTTCCTTATAACTTTTTTGAGAGTTGAGATAGAAGCGCGCGATAAAAAGCAAAGTTGTAGAGCTCGACGAGGCGAATCCAATGGTGTATTGCGCGTTTTGTAATACTAAACCGGTTTCGAGATATAAGCTTAAACCAGTTTAAAATATAAAATATTTTGGGATAATGTGTCATTTAAAAATAAAAAATAGCTAGCAAGAAAAACATCGAGATTTTGTTGCTAGCGCGTTTCGAGTTCTTCAATTGATTTTATTCTTTTATTCCGCCAAAAATTATTTTTAATTTAGAATGGATATTTTAGATTCGATTTAATTAAAATTTAATCAAACTTATTCAATTCCAAAAAAAAAATAAAAAAATGTCGGAAAATAATGAGAAGGAAAAAACACCGCCAACAATTGTTGAAGAGGATGGCCGAAATGGCAATGGCGATGAAAATGCGGAGGATGGCGAGAAGAAGAAGAATGGCACTGAGAAGGAAAAGAAGAAGGAAGATGGAAAAGGGAAGTATGGCGGTAGAGGAGGTGGAATGAAAAAGGTATTTTTTATTCATTTATTTTTATCAATAATTTTATAGCGAGGAGGAGCCAATCGCGGGCACAATCGCAAAGGTGGAGGCCGTGATGATCGCGATGACCGTCGTGGCGGAGGCCGTGGTGGTGACAGCAAATGCTATAACTGTATATTTATAATTTTATTTCTCTCTATTTTGATATTTTACAGGCAATGGGTATGGACATTTTGCGCGCGATTGCCCGAAAAAGAAAGGCAAAGGTGGCGGCAGCGGAGGAAGCGGAAATGGAGGCCAATGCACCTCAAAAACAATTTATATTAACATGTGATAGGTTACATTCATATTTTTTTTAAATTTTTCTATACTTTTATTTAAGCAATGCGAAAAGGAATCCGATCCATCATGGGAGGAAGGAATTGAATGGCAAACAATTGTAATTTATTATTATTACATATTTATTCGTTTTTGTTTTCTTTTAATAAATGTTTATGGCTTTTTAATTAATGCTTTTTATTTGTTATTTTTGCTTTATATATATTTTTATGTTTTTTATTACACTTTTTAAAATAAAATTTATTATTTCAGCCGGTTTGAACGAGGCGTTCAATGCAAAATTGAGGTAATTGGCTTGGATTATAATTAATTTAACTTCACTTTTAGTTATCAATAAATGTCGCCAATTTGTTGGTGCATGATTCGAGTTTGCCCGAATGGTCGGTGGTTACTCCACTTCGAACATTGAGTTTTGACATTGAATGCATGGGTCCATTAGGTTTATTTATTAATTATAAAAAAAATATAAAATATTTAAAATATATACAGGAACATTCCCTGATGCCAGCCGTGATCCAGTCAGCCAAATAGCCAATATGGTCAAGTTGGAGGGCCAAACGGAAGCATTCGTCCGAAATTGTTTCACCCTGGGAACATGTGAACCAATCGTCGGTTCGGACATCATTGAATGCATCAATGAGCAGGAATTACTCTCAAAATGGGCCGATTTTGTGCGACAAATTGATCCGGATATCCTCACTGGATATAATATTCAACATTTCGATTTGCTTTATATCATGGATCGGGCGAAACAATTAAAGGTTTTAAATTTTTAAATTAATTATTATTATATTAAAATAAATATTTTAAATTTAAAATGACGAATAATAATAGTTCAATGGTAAATGATTTCTCCTAGACTACTCAAACAATATATCCAGTCGATAGTTCTCGACGAGACACATCGTTTGATAATGATTTGGCTTATAAGTTTATCCAATTTTAAATTAGTTTAAAACCAAACAGGATGGTTTAAACGGTTTAATTTCAAAACCGCAAAATGGTTTAATATCAAAAACCATCAGATGGTTTAATACCAAAAACGTAAGTAAGATGGTTTAGTAGTTTAATAACAAAAACAGCAAGATGGTTTAAACACTTTAATACCAAAACCATATAACGGTTTAACACCAAAAATTATAAGATGGTTTAAACGGTTTAATAATATCCTTAAATGTGATCAAACTATGAAAATTTATATACTAATCAACGCGTCCTGACAAGATATATTAATTTGGTGGGCCCAGACAAACCAATTTAACCATTAAAAATTATTCGTCATTTTTATTTTTTTTCGCCATTTTAAATACTATCCAATATCCAAATAATTTTTTAAGATTGAGAACCGTGTCTGCTATTTCAGTAGAATAAAGGGAAATGTTTGTAAGCAAAGGGATGCCAGCCTCCAATCCAAGCAAATGGGCAACCGGATCAACAAAGTTTGCTCAATGAATGGTCGAATTGTTTTTGTTGTCTTCAGGTGATTTATTGATTTATATGAATTTAAATTTTGTTTTAAGATTTTACTTCGCGATTACAACTTGAGAAGTTATTCGCTGAACAATGTTAGCTGTTATTTCCTTGGTGAACAAAAGGAGGATGTTGTCTACAATTTTATACCATAATTACATTACAGGTTTAATTAAAAAAATATTAAAATATATGTTAGGAAATGTACATTTCCGGAAATAGGAAAATCTCTGTCAAAATTTTTAATTCATAGAAACGAGAATATTCGATTCGGCAGGGTCTATGAAATTTCAATTTCAGACCGTTTAAAATCTTAGACAATTGTTAGTAAAACACAAACCGGTTTGGGTTTAAAACTCCTATTCAAATTTTCAGAACAACCTACACCGGTTAAAAATTTTATTGACCAAATAGAATATAGAATCAAAAGAGCATATGCCTGTACGACATTTAGAAACCGAAATTTCCAAAATTGGTTAGGTTAAGCATTTCGGGAATTGTTCAATTTCCTAAATTTTCTTTAAATATATTCCATAAATAAGTAATTTTTTATTAAAGAATGGTTCGGCGCGGGATCGTCGTCGATTGGCTCTATATTTCATGAACGATGCGTATTTGTAAATTTTACTGTTGGACAAATTAATGTTGGTCATAAATTACATTGAAATGGCTCGGGTCACCGGCGTTCCGCTCAATTTTTTGATTTCACGCGGCCAACAAGTCAAAATTCTTTCAATGCTTTTGCGAAAGGTTTTGGAATTTTAATTTAAATGATTTAAATTATTTTTAATAGACTCGTCGCCTCACTTATTTCCTCCCAGTCATTGAAACTGGCGAAGGCGGGGATGAAGTCGGCTATGAAGGTGCCACCGTCATAGAGCCACAAGATTTTTACAATGAACCAATTGCCACGTTGGATTTTGCCTCATTTTATCCATCATTTATGATTGCCCATAATTTATGCTATACAACATTGGTCAATCAGAAGAATGTCCCAAAAAAGTTTAATTTAATTACAATTAATTCATTAATTTATTTTTATTTAGTTTGAAAGAAGGCGAAGATTACATTCGAACGCCCTCCGGTGATTGTTTCGTCAAAGCAAAACATTCAAAGGGATTGCTGCCGCAGGTTTTGGAGGAATTGTTGACGGCAAGGAAAAAGGCAAAATTCGATTTGAAGAAGGAAACAGACCCACTCAGGTTATTCAATTATGAATGATACTATTTAATTTGTTCAATAAATTAGTGAATTGCCAAATAGAAAATACTTAAAAAAATATTTTATTCAACCCATAAAAAATCATTTTTTAAATTTAGTCTTTCGTTATTTCTTTTTAGTGTTTATTTTTTTCGCATTTTTATTGTTTGCAATTTGCATACTGTTGGCAATGGTATTCATTTTAAATTTAGAAATTGTAAAACATTACGCCAGAGGTTTTTGAGTCGAAAAAATTTTAACAAAAATCAAAAACGACGCTTGAAAAACTTTTTTGATGAAATAAAACGCGTATAAAAAAGATAAATGATATTGATTTTGATTAAGTAATTTTAATCTATTGATCCACAACCTTTTAAATTTCATAATTCTTATTTTTTAGATGAATTGGCCAACAATAATTCAAAGTTTGAATAAAATTAATGAAAAGGAACTGCATCTCGGGATTGCTGGCGATTCAAGTAAAATAACACTTAATTAATCCACAAATAACTTATTCAATTTTAGATAAATCTTGGCACCAAAAGTACAAGGATTCCGCGTGGATTTATGTTGGAAATCTTCCTTATGTTGAATGAAGGCGATTTGCTCGCGGTTTTTTCACAGTTTGATTTTAAAAACATACTATTGTATTAATTTTTAATTTAAGTTATGGCGAGATTTTCAATGTGAATTTGGTACGTGATTGGAAAACAGGCAAATCCAAAGGCTTTGGCTTCCTTTGCTACCAAGATCAGCGGTATATTTTCGGATACTATTTAATTTGCCAATAAGATGAAATGTTTTAGTGGTTTATCTTAAACCCCCAAACTTTATACTCATTAATCAATAGATCTGCGGCCTGGTCAAGAGTCAAGACGCATCATTTGACTATCTTTTGGCTTTGGGTTCAATCAATTCTGACTTAATTTTGAACCAAAATGGGTTTAAACCGTTTAATACCCTTTAATTGTTGATCAAACTATGACAATTATATACCATTCAATGCGACCGTATTGACAAGCTCTATCCTATTGGGTATATGATTTGTGAGTGGTAGGATAAACCATTATAATTATTTTAACGTTTTAAATGTCCTTATTTAAGTTCAACCGTGTTGGCTGTGGACAATTTCAATGGGATAAAGTTGGTTGATCGTGTCATCCAAGTGGACCATGTCGACCAATACAAGGTTCCTAAATACCGGGAAGTTGCGCCAGAAAAAATTCGCAAAATAAAGGAGGAAGGATTCGCACCAGAACCAATAAATATTCCGGCCGAAGATTTGGAGGAGGCGGCCAAACGCGAAAAGCGGCAACAAAAGAAGAAGCTGAAGAAAATGGAAGAGAATTTGGTCGAATTGGAGGAGGATGAAGTGAGCAAGGAATTCAGGAAAGCGAGAAGGGCACTGAAGAAGGAGAAAAAGCAGCTGAAGAAAATGATGAAGAAGCAAAAGCGAGTGCCGACCCCGGAAGAGAAGCGGGGACATGCCGACGATGCGGGCAGATGGGACGAAGAAGGTTTTGTTATTTAAATTAATCAAAAACATATTTACTATCGAAAACACTTTTACAAACGAAAAGACATTTACAAAAAAAACACATTACAATATTCCCGGAATGAAACACAATCTAACCGGAATGAAACACAATCTAACCGGAACAAAACACAAATCTAACCGGAATGAAACACAATCTAACCGGAACAAAACACAAATCTAACCGGAATGAAACACAATCTAACCGGAACAAAACACAAACCTTTCCGGAAGGAAACACAATCTAACCGGAACAAAACACAAATCTAACCGGAATGAAACACAATCTAACCGGAACAAAACACAAATCTAACCGGAATGAAACACAATCTAACCGGAACAAAACACAAATCTAACCGGAATGAAACACAATCTAACCGGAACAAAACACAAACCTTTCCGGAATGAAGCACAATCTAACCGGAACAAAACACAAACCTTTCCGGAATGAAGCACAATCTAACCGGAACAAAACACAAACCTTTCCGGAAATATTTTTTTGTCTTAATTAAATATTTTCTTTTAGTACTGGCAGCAATGGATTCGATGAACTGCGTCGATCAAGCGGCCAATGATGGAATGCTTCAAGGATGACAATGGGGACCCGGGTATAAAATTTGAAGTATAGTATTTTTTTTGGAAATTTTTTTTCTATTTTTGACTAAGCCAAAGAAAAAAAAACAAATTGCATTTTCGATATATTAAATTTTTGGTTTTTTTTTCAAAAAGATGAGTGTAAAAATTTCAAATCGATTACACACTCATTATCTTCATCACATTTTTTCTCATGTGGGTCCGGTGCACTTCGGTGCCCATCGGCCCGGGGGTCCGGTGCACTTCGGTGCCCATCGGCCCGGGGGTCCGGTGCACTTCGGTGCCCATCGGCCCGGGGTCCGGTGCACTTCGGTGCCCATCGGCCCGGGGGTCCGGTGCACTTCGGTGCCCATCGGCCCGGGGGTCCGGTGCACTTCGGTGCCCATCGGCCCGGGGGTCCGGTGCACTTCGGTGCCCATCGGCCCGGGGGTCCGGTGCACTTCGGTGCCCATCGGCCCGGGGGTCCGGTGCACTTCGGTGTCCATCGGCCCGGGGGTCCGGCGCACTTCGGTGCCCATCGGCCCGGGGGTCCGGTGCACTTCATTGTGCCCATAGACAATGAAATTGCCCTCGAATTTATTCGTTGTAGGCTCATCTTGCTTACGCCACAGCGTAAGCATTCGTGAGCTGCCCATATACGGCGTGCAATGCTTTGGTCTTGTATCCCGGCTCTGCCGGCTACGGTTGGATTGGCTTTTTGATTAACTGGCAAGGTGTCCGGTTGTTCGAGAGTCCCGACCCCTGACCAGGTATAGGCTGGATTGGCTTCTGATTATTTGATCAATATCATTTATTCGGAAGTCCCGGCCTTTACTAAAAAAAGCATTGTGTGTTAGTGGGACTGCAATTAGTAATTTTTATAAGGATTATGATTTTTTGTTGACTCTTAACGGTTAATTGTTGGCTTTATGCTAACTGTATTTGATTTATTGTTGGCTTTATGCTAACTATTTGATTAATTGTTGTCTTTGTGCTAACTATATGTCGTTAATTGTTAGCTTTATGCTAACTTTATACGGTTCAATGTTGGCTTTATGCTAACTTTATACGGTTCATTGTTGGCTTTATGCTAACTTTGTTTGATTAATTGTTGGCTTTATGCTAACTTATACGGTTCAATGTTGGCTTTATGCTAACTTATACGGTTCAATGTTAGCTTTATGCTAAATTTATGCAGTTAATTGTTGGCTTTATGCTAACTTTGTGATTCATTGTTGGCTTTGTGCTAACTATATGCCGTTAATTGTTAGCTTTATGCTAACTTTATACGGTTCAATGTTGGCTTTATGCTAACTTATTTGATTTATTGTTGGCTTTATGCTAACTATTTGATTAATTGTTGGCTTTGTGCTAACTATATGCCGTTAATTGTTAGCTTTATGCTAACTTTATACGGTTCAATGTTGGCTTTATGCTAACTTTATACGGTTCATTGTTGGCTTTATGCTAACTTTGTTTGATTAATTGTTGGCTTTATGCTAACTTAAACGGTTCAATGTTGGCTTTATGCTAACTTATACGGTTAAATGTTAGCTTTATGCTAAATTTATGCAGTTAATTGTTGGCTTTATGCTAACTTTGTGATTCATTGTTGGCTTTATGCTGACTTTATACGGTTTAATGCTGGCTTTATGCTAACTATACAATTCATTGTTGGCGTTAAGCTAACTTTATGCGTTTCATTGGTGGCTTTATGCTAACTATTTGATTAATTGTTGGCTTTATGCTAACTTTTTATGGTTCACTGTTGGCTTTATGCTAACTTTATACGGTTTTATTGGCTCTTATCATTATACATTTTGCCATAGGCCATGGCTCAATACTAAATAAGATGCCTATTAGAATTCGATTCATGTTAAACATGATGTTAATATCATTATATTAATGATGGACAATTATTGTCAAAAATATCACTTTCGCCTGAAAGGGATTGTTTGTGAGAGTGAACTGAGCAGGCATAACCAATTGATGCATTGTTCTTCATTTCACAATTTTCAATATTGAATAAATGTTTGACTTTTATTGTGTACTTATTGGTTATAATGCCTTTTCTTATTGTTGTTCACATAATTTTCATAAACTTATTCCTTTTTTTCAGATGCCACGAAGCATTGAAACAAGAAATAAGCGACGACGAGAGCAAAGCCGAACGGGCTCAACACCTGTTTCAGTTAGCTCAATACCCAACCGTCCTCTTCAGGACGAAAGTGATACTGAATCGCTTACGGTTACTATGGACCCTTCAAGTCCTACAATCGATCTTGAATCGTTAGCGATAAAAACGCCTAGACCACGAGTTTTGAGTGCCATCTCTGATGATGCGCCTCCGAAAAAACGAGGACGACCTAAAAAACGTGGTAGAAAGGCGCAACCAAAAAATACGGATGGGCGTTCAACGCCTTCAAGCGATTCAGATACTGGAAGTCGCGCGGGAACCCCTATTCCAAATAGTCCTCTTCAGGATAAGGCGGAAGAAAGGGCAACCGCAAAAACATTGCCTTGGAATTTGTGTAAAAAGGGACGACCGCATTATGCCATTAGTCCCGAAAAGGCAAGTACATCACAAATTACCTGTGAAACACCAGTGAAAGAGAATTCATTCTCACCACTTCCTTCAATCATATTTGGAAGTGCAACAAATTCGCGCGATACATCGCCGATGAGTATTGCTTCATCACAAAGAAGCCGTGGACGACCAAAAAGAAATGCAAAGGATGCAGGTCGACCCAAAAATGTCACACATGTTGACACACCAATGAAGCCAAGTTCAAGTTCATTGGTTTCAAAAAAGGTACCTACGGGTCCTCAAAATCAGCAGCAGGCAACTCCTTATGTTTGGAGAAGGCCAATTCAATTTGCTACTGTGCGTAATTTGAACGCAACAATTTGGCGCCGTGCTGATTTGTCATTATATGAGCAAGATAGTACAACCGTTAATGGTGTACTTCAACCACCTCAAGGGCGTCGTTATATTGAAATACTCTGGAATGATCCAGGTGCATGGCTGAATGATTCGTTCATTTATGCATATTTATGCTATGTGGCCAAAAGATCGCCTAAACAAGTGGTTGTAGTGGATCCTCTCTATTCAGATCCAAATAATTTTGATCGTACAAGAGGTCATATGCAAGGACGTACCGTCCTCAACTCATGTTTCAATTATGATCCAAATATCCAAACAGACATCGTCCTCATGCCTCTGTTTTTCCCAGGTCATTGGACATTGCTCATCTTTGATAGAAGCAATGGAACATTCTTTCTGGACTCATTAGGTTTAAATCGGGACTTTGATTCCCGCTTGAGTCCAAATTATCCGAATTTCAACGCACAAAGAATTCCACATATTCAGCAAAGCTTAACTGAAATAATTCCTGGATATGATCCGGATGAACGTTATATAACTGTTGTTGATCCACACACATATACCCTTCAACGGGATGGGATCAATTGTGGATTCTTTGTATGCCTATATGGCGAACATTATTTGAATTATGGCACATTTCTGAACAGAAATTTAAATATTAACGATGAACGCCATCGAATTTTATGGCATATAAATGAGCTCTATGGCCGGGATGATGTACCATACTATTATCCATACAATGTCCAATCAACTACTGGACCAGTTCGCACTCTTACATTTGAACAAGAGTTGGAAAAGGCCATTGAAATTGTGCCAGAGGTCAACAACGCTCCAGAGCCAATGGAGCTTGAAGACATTGAAATCCGGATTGAAGATCCCGATGAAAGTGCCAAGTTACGTAAATCGGCAAGAATTCATCAGAAGCAAGTAAAAAAGGCTGCGGAAGCCAAAAAACAAGCCGATGAAGAATCGAAAAAAGCTGTGCCTTACACAAAGAAAGGTTGCAAACAGCACGCTGGCATCGGCTGTTTTTCCTGGAAATCAGGTCATTATCCTGAATATTATAATTCGGGAATTCCAGGAGATCGAATCTGCGAACATTGTGCCAATAAACTCTATAAAAACCAAACTTATTGTTGGTCATGCACTGAAGGGCGGGTTGAATTGGAACCTTTAAAGGAATATCCCGACCCTTATGACAAGTTGGTTATTGACACACATCCAGACTCAAAGTCTTTCATTGCAAATCAAGCGAAATTCAATAGCCTTTTCGCTTTTGCCTCACTTTCAGCAGGTCGTGCTGATGCGCCTGAGGGTGGTCCAATGCCAGTTCTTTTGAACGGCGAATTCCAACGAAAGATTGGTAGCCTCTATGCAGGCAATGATCAAATACCATCTTTTGATCAACTTTATATTTTGGATTCTCAGACGGCTAATGATTGTCGAAGGAATAATGAAATCCTAAAAAAATGCCAAAAAAATGTCCAAAATTATTCGAGACACTTGATCAGTTGATCAGAGAGCACCATCCAATGGCGCATATTTTACAAAATGCTCATGAATTCTATCAGGAAATGGAGCAAAATAATCCTGACGAATTAAAGAATTTCAATATTATTTTGATAAATACCAGAGATGCACCAGCAAATGTGCAAGATCCACATCTTCATCCGAGACAAATTAATCTGCCAACTCGGGATGAATCGACTGTTTTTGCTATTTGGTCATCTTCAACAAATGATCCAGTCCCAATAAATGGTATTTGGATTACAAAGAAGGGAGGACTTACTGAATGTTGGCCTAATCATCCCATGACTGACTCCCTACTTTACCCACTCCTGTTCATTAACGGAGATTTGGGTTATCGGAAAGATATTCCATATAAAAAGTCAGCCAAAAAGGCCAAGAGAATTCAAATCAAAAAGAAAACGTCCGATGATGAGGATTCACAATCTGACATATCCATGGATGATGATCAGAGCGAAACATCATCTATCGCAGAAAGCGATACTGATTCACTCGACCTTTATGGTGATGAAGGTTCGAAACGTAAATATCTCTCAATGAGAGCATTTATTCGTTATCAACTTGGAATCCGAAGCCCTATAAATGATAAATATCATCATATTTGGAGTGCAGGTGGCGGACTGCTTGATTATGCCGCAAGAATTGATGATCAGGTTTTCCAATTCTTGCGCACTCCTGAAATGGATCTTCGAAAAGAATTGCCAAAGGAGATGTTGGATTTCTTGGCAAAACAAGCTGGCCTGGCATCTTCTGATGCTTTAGGTAAAGTTGTGCTTTTCCGTTCATACATGCCAGGTTTCAGACCATATTTCAAAGAGAAATATACCGATGGTTGCACAATTATCAACCAAATTCGGAAACCTGGCCGGGCAATGTTCTTGCTCACATTCACTTCGAATCCACGATGGATTGAAATTAAACCCCAAATGTATAAAAATGGTCAGTCCTTAATTGATCGACCAGAGGTTCTTGTAAATCTCTATATTGATAAAACACAAGATATATATCGGAAAATAAATGAGAGCAACGCCTTTGGAAAACAACTCGGCTATGTTGAAAGCATGGAGTTCCAAAAAAAAGGCGGTCCTCATTTTCATCGCATTATTGTTACCGAAATTGAGGCGATTCCGGCAATCATTGACGACTATATTTGGGCTTTTATTCCAAAATTGCCGCATCCTGATGATAAATCAGATCAGGCAAACTTCCTCAGAAGATTGCGTGAATTGGTAATCCAATATCAATTACACGATTGCCGAGATGACTTTTGTGGACCAATTAAAAATGGAAAATGCACTAAAGGATTTCCACATGATTTTAGTAAAGAGACTTTCCTTTATGAGGATCGTCCAGCTAAACACAAAAGGCCAAGCCCAGAAGATGGCGGCGAAATAGTAATGGTTAAAAAAGGGGGTGTGACACAAATATACGACAATCGTCATGTCGTTCCCTATTCACCATTCATTCTTTCACATTATGAGACGCATCATAATTTGGCCTATTGCTATGGCGAAAGCACCAATATGGCTTATCTGACAAAATACCCATTGAAAAGCGCTGATCAGAGCTGCGTAAAACTTGAAAATGGTGAGGTGAACATTGATGAACCCGCCAGATTTGCGCGAATGTACTATCGTTCTCCATGCGAAGCATTCTGCCGCATTATTTCTGCGCCATATGTCCGCATGTCACATGTGGTCATTCGTCTCACCATTCATTTGCCAGATAATCAGCCTATCTATTTCAAAGGCCGTGAAACAGAAGAGGCGCTTGAACGTGTCGAGGCTGGCGAATTGCCAAAGACAATGCTCACTGAATATTGGGCACAATGGGCATCGAGAGAATCCGTCCAACGAATTGATGGTAGTTGGACATGGACCGATGATCCTGAGATCAAAAACATGCGTTATGATCAAATGCCAGAAAAATATTCATATGATAAAAATGCGAAAGTTTGGAAAAAGCGCATTGTCGCTAAAAGGGCTAACATAAACAAAAAACCTATTATTGGTCGGATTTATCGGCCTCAGCCTAAAAATCAAGAGCTTTTTGCTCTTTATGTGCTCATGCGCCATTTTCCTGGCGATCCAGATGCCTTGAAAGACATAGACGGCTACATATGTGAGTCATTTGTTGAAGCAGCACGTCTGCACGGTCTCCTTATGGATGATACCGTTTGGGAACGAACTCTCAACGAGGCATCCCAACAAGGCATAATTGGAGCACAATTTCGCGATCTATTCGTGCAAATTTTGGTATTTGGTAACCCAAGCAATGCTTTGGCGCTTTGGGAGAAATTCATTGAATTCATGTTCAGTCATGCGCGCATTCTTGGCGTGCCTAAAAATCACCCAGAAAGATTACGCCGAATCGATCATGCTTTAGCCGTGATTGAAGCGCAATTGGCAGATTACGGTCTGACCATGGAGAATTTCCAACTACCATTACCAAATGTCTCATTTACAAGAAATGTTGACGAAGCCATTAAACGATATTTCTTCAGTTCTGATCTATTTGACGACGAGGACGACGTCGATCAAAGCAAGCCGCAAAATTCATTCCAATTGAATGCGGATCAAGAAGAAGCATTTAAACAAGTTCAAAAAGCGATTAAAGCCTCACCATTCGATGATAAAATTCCACGAACATACTTCGTATATGGTGACGGTGGCACAGGAAAAACCGTCCTGTTCAATCATTTCATTAGAAAATTTCGTGAAATGAAAAAGAAAGTAATCGCTTGCGCCTATACAGGCTGTGCTGCCACCCTTCTCTTCGGAGGAACTACAGTTCATTCTGTATTTAGATTTACACTCGATATTGAAGAGGACTATACGCCATCAATATCAGTCCAAAGCTTTCATGGCCAACGAATTCGAGTGGCAGACATGATCCTCATCGATGAGGTTTCTATGCTTCCAAAACACATGTTTGAAGCAATTGATCGTGTCTGCAAGCAATTAGCAATAAAACAAATGAAGCATTTACCATTTGGCAGGAAGATTGTCATCATTAGTGGCGATTTTAAACAAAATTTGCCGATTGTCCCGCATTCCATAATGGAGGCGCAAGTCGCAGCTTGTATTCAATATTCCCCATTGTGGCCATTATTCCGCAAAAATCTGCTTCGCCTGACAATAAATATGCGTCAAGGTCCAGGTGAGCGCGCATTCTCAGAATGGCTCAACCAATTTGGTTCGGATCCAAATGCGGAAACAGTTGAAATTCCTAAGAAAAATGTGGTCCACACATCAAATAATCTGAATAATTTTGTGCTTGACAATGGACAAGCACTAAATAGTCCACAACAGCTCTTGAAGCGGCTCCTTTTGGCTCCACATAATGTCACTGTTGATGGCATTAATAGCCAAATTATTGGAATGCTAAAGACCAAGGAAAAGATTTATCTTTCAACAGATGAGTCGCTAATCGAAAGACCATTCGATATTAATGCAGCCGATGACGAGGAAGAAGCATTGAATAAATTTAATCCTTCCGGCTTGCCTTTGCATGAATTGAAGCTCAAAGAAGGAGCAATTATAGTCCTCTTGAAAAATCTTGCTGTTGCTCGAGGACTTGTCAATGGTACACGAATGGTCGTTAAAAGCTTGCATGATAATATCATCATGGCAGAGGTGATTACCGGTTCCAATGCAGGTACCGGAAAGCAAGTTGTTCTTAATAGATGTTGGTGCGATTATGAAGAAATTGGTCGCATAGATGGAATTAAATTCCGTCGTTTTCAATTCCCAGTGCGTCTTGCATTCGCAATGACAATCATGAAAGCACAAGGCCAATCGGTCAATCAAGTGGGTCTTGATTTGTCTCAAGAAGTATTTGCCCATGGGAATTTATACAGTGCTATGTCTCGTGTAACAAGAGAGGCAGGCTATCGCATTTATGCACCAAATGCTCCAACTAACCCCAAAACGGGCAACATTTACGTAAAAAATGTTGTTGCTGAAGGATTGGATTTCTTGAACGAATAGCTGCAATCCTCGCAGTTAAAATCCACAGCAGAATAAAATGCAGTCAAAAATAAAGTTTGATAAATACCCTGTCCCGGTTGGATTGGCCACCCATTCCTATGCAAGGATGGTATTACTATACCGGAGCATAGTCGAATGGGCTGAACCGTTGGGTCGGTCAATTTAACCGTTGACTGCATTCGAAAGAATAAAATAGGATGGGGGCAGGTCGGTGAAGGCGAGGTCGATGGTTGGATGTGGGTTTAGAAAAAGACCCAGAGGATTGTCCACCAGTCCGCCTTGCGATGCATTGGATTTGATTGCCATTGCATCAAACGAAATTATAATGTGATTCCACCGGCCTGTTGGCGTACAAGGTCTCCACACCTCGCAGGCCTCCTCGCGGCCGTACGCCGGTAACTCTTCGCCTAATAACAGTGGCTGTTGTGAGCCAGGTTGAAGAGGCAAACCCCAATTGAACACAACACTTTTGGGGAGCGGAAGTGGTAAATAAACAAGGCGAGCAAAGCGAGTACTACTAAATAATAATGGGCGAGCGGAGCGAGCCTTGCGGAAAAATTTAAGGGTCGAGCGAAGTAGGCCAAAAAGAATGAAAATTAGATTAACACTACAAATATTTTAACGCAGAATGTCATAATTTTTTTCCGAATTCTACAAATCAACTAGGGGTCCTTAAAGCGCCCCGCGCTTTCAAAAATAATTTATTACATTTCGCCCAGTCTAAACGCTAAAGCAGTCCCGAAGGGACTGGTTATATATATAAAGATGCTTTCGACATTTGCACAAAAAAAATTAAGGCTCTTTTTCTAGGGATTTTTTCGATTTGGGATTTGCACATCCTAGGGGCAACTTTTTAGTGCGCATCCGAGAAAAATACGCGTTTTTTGATTTGGGTCCCGGGTCGAGCAGAAACCGGTTTAAAAACCGGTTTGTCCAGGTAAAATTTTTTAACAAGGACCTAAATCAAAAATCGGCTCGGTGAAGGCACACCCCCAGAGTGTGAGCTTCATTTTGATATATGGGTCGGTGGGTCTCCGATGGCCAGGGGAGGCTGGAAAAATGGCAACGTGTGGCCAAGTCGGGTGCGCGAGTCAGAAATTCTTGAATAACTTTTTTGCGAATTGAGATAGAGGTGCGCGATAAAAAGCAAAGTGGTATAGCTCGACGAGTCGGATCAAATGGTATATTGCGCGAGTTTAAAAACCAAAACGGTTTGGAGATATAAGCTTAAACCGGTTTAAAAATTGAAAAATACGAGGCGAGCGAAGCGAGCCGTCTAAAACTTGAATAAAAAACCTACTGGGGTACCTTAAAGCGCCCCGCGCTTTTTCCGATACGGAAGCATGCTTTAAACCAGTGGGGCTCTGCCCCACTGGTTTTTATAATTAAAATTCTTTTTTTATAGACTTTGATTATATTTATATTTTTCTCAATAATTTTTTCTCTTATCTTAAGCAATATTATTGCTATAATTTTTACATTTTTAAAGAATTAATTTAAATAATTTTATTTATTTCTCCTTTCTGAATTGATTTATAATTTAACTTTTTTTTATTTATGCAATTTATTATGGAAATTATATTCTCTTATGATAAAATAGATATAATTGAAATAAAATATTGATGTAGATATAAAAATGCAAATTAAATTTATATATTTGTTAAAATTTACATAATTTTATTTGTATGAAGTAAGAATTTCTGACGACAATGAGTCTTTTTTGACCAATATTTTCATACTTTTGTTAGATTATAATATATTAAATTTTTTTCCATTATTTTTATAAAAATATTATATTAAAATTATCGGAATTTTTCATTTTTTTATTTAATATTGTAAATAAATAATTATAATTAAATATTTTTTAAAGTTTAATTATCTATTATTTTAAAAATATCTGAATTAAAATTTATTATTATCATTATTTTATTGTTGAACAATTAAATTTGATAAAATAATGTAATCACTAATCAATCATTTATTTTTTAATAAATTTTTTTGAAAAATTTTTTGATATGATATTTAAGAAAAATATTCATAATCAGCATCAAATTCTTTTATTGCGCCCAAGGGCAGACGCTGTTAAAATTGTTTTTTGAATAATTTTAACAATCTGAAAAATTATAAAATTATTATAGTGTTAAATTGATTATAAAATTTATGATCATTATATTTTTTATTCAAAAATTTTTTATTAATTTTAATTTAAAAAAACTCTCATAATTTCCAACATATTTCCTTTATTATTATCATTTTAAAAATGGATTTCAATTTTAAATCACCATTTAATGAATTCTTCTTGTTCCTGCTCGTTCAAAATAAGATTTTTATTTTTTTTTCAAAATATTTTATAAAGAATTATATTTTTCTTCTATTATTATTGGATTAATTTTACATCTATATATAATATAAATTTATTTCACAAATTATTTGCATGAGAAATATGATATAAGAAGCTTCTTTTATTTCCAAAATATTAAAATTTTTATTTAAATTTATAACTGGTTTTTATTTTTTATTTTAATTAATTTTAAAATTATTTTATTTAGTTAATATTTAAATTTATTTATTATACCTTTTTTTTATTTACTATTTAATATTTATAATTCATTATTTTTTTAAGCAAAGTTAAAAAATTATTTTTATTTAGATTGAAGCAATTTAACGTTACTGAAATATTATAGGCTATTCTGCACTAATAAAATTTTTTATTCGCATAGAATTATACTCAGAAATAAGAATTTATAATTAAATTTAAATTATTTTTATTTATATATTTTTTAATTTAAATATATTCCTATTGTTTTTTTTAAAAATTATTTTTTAATTTAATTCGGTTAATATTGAATTTTTTATTTTTAATATTTATACAATATAAAATAGTTTTTAATATCTTATCGGAAGCTAATTTCTCGGCTAAAAGCGCAGAAATTGCGCTATCGATACAGCCGGCGGTTATAGAATTGTTGGACATTATTAAATTTTTATGGAATTTTTGATATCGGAGGAGGAGGGGATGGTTTATTTTTTCATTTCAATTTATTTAATATGTATTTAATTCATGTAATATAATTAATTTACTTTTTTCAAATAATTTCTTCATACACTCTCAAATTTTTTAAATAATTCAAAAAAAAAAGAATTATATAACTCGATTAATGAGCTATTTATTTTATTTAAAGATATATAATTTTCCAATAATCTAGTTGTTGAATTATCACGGACAGATCATTGTCATAAGGAATAATAAAAATTCATTAAATTTTTTTTTTAAAAATGATTATTATTCCATTCATTATTGTATATTTATTTATTAAAATTAAATTATTTTATTTAATCATAAGCATAAAACACTTTACTTTTTGCTTTCAATTATTTCCACATCCATATCAATAAAACTATAAGTTTCTTTATTTATTTTACCACACTTCCAACAATTTCAAAATATTTTATCTCATTAATTCTTTTCACCCCATTTTATTAATTCACAATATTATAAAATTCAACTTTTTAAGAACATCATTTTATACATTCATCAATTAATAAACTAAAATTAATTATTGATTAGAAATTTAATCAATCATTTAATCATTTTCATTTATAAAATATTCAAATTTTCTTCATTTGGAGAACATCTACTTTCATATACATCCATGGAATGCCAATATTAAAGCAATATTGTCATTCAAAATACTTTTTTGAAAAAAAAAAAACTAAGGAATTATTTAACAAGTTTGCCAAAGGACTGGGCTTGAATTAAGAAAAATTTAATGGAAATGTTAGAAAAATTCTAATATGGAAGAGTTTTCTTATTGGATTAAATTATAATATCCATTTTGTAATTATTTTCTTAAATTATATTTTTATTTTTTGAAAATTTTATTTAGATTGAAGCAATTTAACGTTTCTGAAATATTATAAGCAATTCCGCAATAATAATATATTTTATAAGCATATAATTATACTCAGAAATATGAATTATAATTCAATTAATTATTTATATATTTTTTAATTTAAATATATTCATATTTTTTTAATTATTTTTTTAATTTAATTCGGTTAATAATATTCAATATAATAAAGCTTTTAATATCTTATCGGATTATTTATAAATAATCTCATTTGAATTTATTTATATAATTTTAATTCATGTAATAAAATTAATTTACTTTTTTCAAATAATTTCTACCTACCCACTCAAATTTTTGAATTAATTCAAAAAAAAATTATATTATTCGATTAATGAGCTATTTATTTTATTTAATGATATATATAACTTAAAAACTGGTCGAATTGTAGAATTTTTTAGCAAAATATTAAATATATTCGATTATTTAGAGAATATAATAATTTTTCAAATTATCTTAATGTGTTCAAAATTAATTTTAAGCTTTCTATTTTTAATTAAATTTTATTTTTGTTTTTAAATTTCATTTAATAAATAAAATTTTATTTTCTATAAAAATAAATTTAAAAAATATTTATTTTGAAAAGGCGACTTTTAATTAAATGAATTTCGATAATTGGAAGCAACTTATCTTTTAAATTAAGGATATTTGTTTCATTTATCTCTTTTTATTTGATTTTAAGAAATGAATTTCTTTTCAATACAGTTATTAAATGTTATTTTTTTAATCTCTAAAATTCATTTTAGAAATTTATTGATTATTTACAGACGTAATTTACTTTTATTTTATTTAAATAATTAATAATAGAAATTAATAATTTTAAATCTTTCATTTTTTAATATAATTTTTATGTAATTCAACTAAAAATTTGTTGTAAGATGAATTTCATTAATAAAATATAATTGATTTTAGAAATTCAAAATTTTTAGTATGCTCTTTAATTTTTCGAAATGTTTTTTTAAATAAATATGAAATTTATGTAAATAAAAAATTTTCATTAACTATATTTATTAAACATCATCTAAAATTTTAATTATGAATTAAATTAATTTTTATCTTTTTTTTGTATAATTATTATAAATCGAAATTTGCTAGGATCGTTGATTTTTAAAAGTTATATTCATTTATTAATATTTTTTAAATAATCAATTTTTTATTCATACTTAATATTTTTTTAAATTTTTTCAATTCACTACATATCCCAATGACTTTTAAATAATTTTCATACGGTAGCACCCAAGCGGAAGGGTAAGGGGTAGGTATTTAAAATTAATTTTGGCGCTTGGATATAATGTCACTTTTGGATAAAAAGTCATATAAAATTGGAACGCTTCCAAAAATAAATGGAGCAATATATAACCCTTGCGTATGAATATAGTGGCCTGTCCATCTGTTTTAAGGATAAATTATCACGACTTGGAACAATTCCAAAAATGAATGATAGAATGTACGGGACAGACAATGTGAGTTGGATACAAAGTCTTGGCATTCTGTTTTCCCGTAATTTAATTAATTTGAAAAATTAAATGTTTGGAAAAATAATTTGTTTGGTAAAATCAATTTATTCCTTTAAATTTGACGTTCCTTTGAATGTTCTTCAACCAATATTTAACAACCGGAACAATGAGAATTCGTTATTATCATCCAGGCCATATGCCAAATGCAATTCGTCAAAGTAAATTTCTTTTCAAAAAATGGCACTTTATTTAAATTTTAGTGATGAACATTCACGAATATTGTATGCTCCACAAATATTATTTCAAGAAGGATGAGTCCGAGCCGTACATTCTTTGCATATACCGCTTTCAAGGAATTCCCGCAAACAATAATCGAAACCATTTGGTGGGCCATGTTGTTGAGGAACAATGGATGAGCAAAGATTGCACTTCATCGGAGATGCTTCAAGGTTTTGGAATTCTTTTTATCACAACAAAAATTTTTATCATTAGAAGCAGGTCTGATTGACTCGGAATTTTCCAATGTGGTCTTCATTTGGTTCAAGGATTATTTGCCGCATGTCCCCTGGCGCCGCGTAAATGTGAACCTTCTTGATGAACAATCGGATGAAGAAATAACAATTGAATGAATTGGATAATTCACTTTGCATGCAATTATTCACAATATCAATTACTTTTGAATAAAAACTGGAGAAAGAACATAGTCGCCTAGGGGTTTCGTCCTTGATTTAAGCATTTAGGTAAGGGTTCAATTCTTTTTCGGATAAATTAATTTTTTTCTTCAACAATTTTATCAATGTTGGTCCCATAGGGGTGAACAAACTGTACAAAGATTAAAATCATTATAACAATCTTCATGCATAGTGTGAATTCCCCAAAAACATTTTCTGAATGCATTTGGACCTTTGCCTTTCCAATTTGAATTTGTAGAACGTGTTGGGTGATAATGAGCATTTCGTTGGCAATTCCAAAATTGGCAAGGTCTATAGCCCGAATTCATGCATAGAACACATAAAATGTCTTCTTCTTCTTCCGGATTTTCCCAATACCAATTCAAATCGCAAAGCAGAGAATAACGATGTCTCGTTCTGCTAAATTCTTGATCAAATCGGCCATTCCTCAATTCTCTCAATTTTTGACCGATTTCCATCACTTTTTGTCGTCGCCTTTGTCTATAATCAAGCCAATATTTTCGAATCCAAGAGCCAAGCGAATAGGAAGATAAAATTGCTTGTGATCGACCCTCTTCCATTACGCCATCCTCATCTACTATTTTTAGGTGATATGGTATAAAGCTGGCAATTTCTGCTAACAATTCGACCGGTAATTTGCGAACGATAATTGCATTTTCAATTCTCAAATTTAACAAACTTTATTCAATTCAAAAAATTGCACAATATGCATCTCACTTTTCTTGATTCTTCTTTTCTCGTCGCATTTTGATCTCATATTCCGAAAAATCCGGATAATTTGCATCACTGAATTTGAAGAGCAACTCAGCCATATCCATATTCATAAGCACACATTTTCGGCAAAACGATTGCTTGAAAATGAGCCGATCATTGTCCTGAGTTAACTTTGAACGAAAAATTTCAAAACGTTCATTGCCCATCTTGTAATTCTCGTCGCGGCACTCTTCACAGAAATGCAAACTCGCTGGCCACTTAGGTCGAGCTAATGGAAATTTATAATCCGATTGATGAAAGAATTAAATAAAACCTATTTTCCAAAATGTTTTCTCCCGATTCATGACATTTGAGAGTCGAGATCGCTCAAATTTGTTGACCAATTCGTCGACTTCACCATTGCTTTCACCTTCGGTTTTGGACATTTCGGTTTCTTCTCCATCGGTTTGGGTTGCAACTGCTGAGTTTTGCATTCACATTTGAATTTTGGTTTAATAAATCTACCACGAGAGCTTTTAGCATTTTTGGGTTTAATTTCATTATCGGCACTTCGTTTCACACCTTGTTCTTTTTTTGTAGCCATTATTGAATCAAGAGCACAAATTGGACAATTATTTGGAATTTTGTCAAATTACGAAATTTTTATTTTCAAAATGAATGAATGAAAAAGGATGAGAATTGACATGAAAGAGGATGAGGACGCTTGACTCATCCACTCGATCGATATTACGCAATACCCCGCCCATTCCCCTCCCTCATTTCCCTCGCTGACCCTTATTTTCTTTCTCTGACCTACATTTTCTCTTTTGACCCACATTTTCCCTTTTTGACCCACATTCTTTAGAAATGACCTCCAAAACTCCTCTCTTAAAAGTTTTATCAAAATTGTTGGACTGCAACGAATCAGCCCTTCAAGAGAGACTCAACCATCCTCTAAATATTCAAAAGGTTAATGACTTCCTGCAGGGCAAGGAATTGCAGACATGTTATATGGATAACCTTGGAGAATATAGGGAAATTAATGGATCAAGGTGCAGAATTGGGACAAAATCCTCTCGTGAACAACATGCATATGAGGGATATTTGGGCATCACTGTTGAAGTGAATTGAAAAATAATTATTTTATTTTAATATATTTTTCAGCACCATTTTTATATCCGACGTCGTATCCGTCTTCAATATCCCAGAATGCGTTGTCTAATGGAAATGACCCAAAGCGGTCACAACAAATATTATCCCCTCGGTTTGACCAATTCATTTGAAATAAATTATTTTCCATATTTAGAATTAATTATGCTCGTCAATAAAAAGGAAGAAGTGAAAGAATTCGATGATAATAAAGAAAACCATTTTTTCCCTTGGACTCATTTAACAATTAAAACACCAGTTCATTAAGATTTTTTCTATTTTTTTAATATGGAATATTCTAAATTTGATGCCAACGAAATAAAATTTCCAATTCCATCTGGAATAATTGTGAGTGGTCCATCATCTTCAGGTAAAACCGAACTTGTGCTCAGACTACTCGAAAATGCTGAAAATATGTTCGAGCCAAAACCAAAAGCCATTCTCTGGGCCTATGGTGAATTCACGGAAAAAATTGGTCAATTACAGAGGAAAGGGTATCATGTCTATCAAGGGGTGCCTTCAGAAGAAACTGTTGCCAATATGCCCAAACCATTTATTTTTGTTTTGGATGATTTAATTCAAGATATAGACCCGAAACGATTAGCAAATATTTTCACCAGGAATAGTCATCATCAAAATTTCACTCCTATTTTCATAACTCAAAGCCTCTTTGACAAGGCGATGCGGGTGCCTAGGGCAAATTCTCATTTCATTTTCCTATTACGTTGTCCTAATGATCAGCAGAGTTTGAGGAGCCTAGCCAGTCAATTATTTCCAAGGGAGAACGAATATTTCTACAGTGCATATAAACAAGCCTGTGAACGAAAATTTGGCTACATATTAATTTCCCTTCACCCCTCAATTAGCAACAAATTGAGATTAAGGTAGACAAATTGAATTGAATTTAATTTAGAAAGTTTTAGAACCAATATATTCCCTGGTGAGGAACAAATTGTTTATTTACCAAAAAATGGTTAAAAAGGAACGACAACCTATTGGAAAATTACCACTTAAGCATTATGGATTTTTGAAAAGAATGGCTCGAACAAAATCGGATAGGAAACGACAAAAATTAATAAAATCGGCAACCAAAGATCAATTATTGGCATTGATTGAAATATCCACAAATTTATTGTCCGATTTCAGACTAACAAATAGGCAAAAGCGGAAACTTCTACCGTATGCCCCACTGGTGAGGAAATTTTCCCGCATTCGGAGTGAAGGTTCAGCAAGAAAATTTCTTGAACAAAGGGGGAGTGGTCTTCCCTTCGCTGCTCTTTTGACTCCAGTATTAATTGAAGCGGCATCTCATTTAATTTCAAAAATTACTAGAAATGGCAGCAGCACTTAAATATATTCTGGTACCAGAACCAAATTTTAAATCCCTTTTGACTGAAACAACAAAAACAACAATGCCTCAAACCGGGAAAGGAATAAGCGATGACTTGGAAGAAAAGACCCTATTTGAATTTGTCAAAAAGAAACTTAGCCAAGCGAAAAAAGGAAAGAAGAAGAATGCAAGCACAAAGAACGTATTATTTAATCAGAGACTCAGAAGTTATCTCAAAGCCCGTAAGGCCTTGCTTAATCGCCCTATGAAAGTCCAACTTGATTCTATTGGGAAAGAATTAATTTCTAAAGGAGGAGAAAAAGCAATATTGGATGAAAATGGAGAATTGGAACCTATTCAGAGACAACCTTCAGTGAGAACGCCAAGAGAATCGGTTGATGTTTATAGAACAGCCGGCTCCACTGCTGATTGGTCGGGTGCAGATGATACAGTATTTGACCACACCCCTACAACAACTCAACAATTAGAAACACCAATTATAAAAACTAGAAGGCAACAGAGATTAGAGAAATCAGAAGGAGAGAAAAAAGAAAAGCAGCAGAGACTAAACGCATTGTCAAAATTAATAGCAAGTAACCCTTCGAAATTTGGTGTCCTTAGAGATGAAGAGGGCAAATATGCTATAATGAACCCTCAAACTAAAAGACCAGTCTTTAATTCTTCTATTGTGGTTGCCCTTAATCGTTTGATTAATCCCACCCCCGATTTGGCCTCTCCTCCTGGAATGATTTATTTGAGGAGAAAAATATTGGAAGACCCGGAAGCTAGTCAATTAATTCACCAAAGCTCTAAACAATCAGGAAAAGGATGGTTAAGACAAAGAAAGCACAAAAAGGTACGCGGAAAGAAACACAGATTTCAACCAATGAGGTGGAAGAAAATACAAAAACGAAGAAAATAAATACAATATATACGGATCCTAATAATCCCGGTGGTTTCAGTGGATTTGTCAATTTGTATAGGGAAGTTAAAAGAAAATATCCAGAGATTACGAAAAAAGATGTACTCCATTTTCTTGAAGGAAATCGGACTTATACTCTATTCAGGGGAAGAAGGCGTAATTTTAAAACATCAAAGACAATTCCGATGGGTTTTATGACAAGTAGAATCTAAAGATCTTGTTCCAAATTTTTGTTTTAGATTTACAGGTGGATTTGGCCGATTTTCAGAGTTTAGCGGAAGAAAATGAAGGTTATCGATTTTGTTTGTTGGGTGTCGATGTCCTAAGTCGTCGGGTGTTCGCTGTCCCGATAAAATCCAAATCCACAAAAGATATGCTGGAAGGATTTGAGGAGCTTTTTAAACAAATGCCACATCTTCCATCTGAAATTTACTCTGACCGTGGATTAGAATTCGAAAGTGGGGAAATGAAGAAATATTTCAAAGATAAAGGGATTGAAAAATTTTCTGCACGTAGTAGCTATGTAAAAGCAGCTGTAGCTGAACGATTTATTCGTAGTTTAAAATTGAGACTTTATCGATGGATTTCTGAGAAAAATTCCTTAAAATGGTCCAAAGTTTTGCCAGAAATTGTAAATGCAATGAACAATACAGTCAATGCAGCAACAGGGATGACCCCGAACCAAGTGAATCCGAAAAATGCCAGCATTCTTTGGGACAAACTTTATAGGGAATATCTTTATCCAGAAAAGAAGAGAAAGACGACAAAATTCAAACCAGATGATGCTGTTCGTTTGGTAAAAAAGAAACAAACATTCGAAAAAGGATATTTGGCTAATTATTCAGGTTTGTTAATTAGTCATACATGCATATACCCATTTACAGATGAAATATATAAAATAAAAGAGGCGAGGAAATCAAACCCAGTGGACTATTATAAATTAGAGAATTATAAAGGGGAGACACTGAAGGGAAGAGCATATGCACCAGAGCTGGTTAAGACGCGACTGGATGCAGACACAACCTATAGAATAGAGAGTATATTACAAGAGAGGAAAAGAAATGGTGTAAAAGAATTACTGGTGAAATTTTTCGGTTATCCCGAATCATATTGGATTAAACAATCAGATGTTGTTAATTAATTTGAATAAATCATTCTTTTTAAAAATTAATTTCTATTATCAATGTTTATTTCATTTTAATATTTAATTTATTCTGAATGAATAAATTCAATTTCAGATGAGTAATTCATTTTATGTGATTGTTCCAAGCACTGGAACGGATAATCAAACGAATAAATTTCGAGTACAATTGCCTAGGAAATTGATATTAGATGGACCTGGATGGACTGTGGGATTAGCTGGAATAATTTACCCAAATAGTTGGGCATCAATTGGAGCCCATGAAGACCAATTCCTTGCTATTCAATTAAAAAGCGGTGAAATCAGACATTATAAAATTCCTAAGGGGAGCTATACTTCGGCTAAACATCTTGAGCAGAGCCTTTATCATGGGATTATCCGAGATATGGAAAGACGAATTCAAGAATCAAAAACTCATGACACGAGGACCAATAGAGCTAAAAGAAAAGTGAATGACGATGGAGAGGCACCCCTTCTTCCAGCCTCGTATAGACCACCAACAAATACGGCTAAACAAACTACCCAAAATTTACCGCAAAATCAACAACAAATTTCCCAGTCTTCCTTAACAGAAAATCAATCACCGGAAAAAGGAATGGCGGAATATCAGAAAGAATTAGAATATTTAGAGGAACGTGATGGCTGGGCTTATGCACTAGCTTTAGAAATTTATTTACAACGGTTTAGAGCTATTTTAACCATAGAAAGCCCAAATTTGAATGAACATATTGGAAAAAATTTTTCAATTTTCAAACAATATTATGACCAAATTGAGAAAGGTGCATTACATCCCCATATTATGACAAAGGAAACTGAGGAGAATTTATTAGCCTACGCAAGAGCAATTCGCTTTGTTTACAATGAACACATTAGTCGATTTGAATTTGTTTGTACGGATGATCGAATATCACATGTCAGATTGACCCCACAAATTGCCTATGCTCTAGGATTTGAGGAAAATATTAAAATAAAAAATGGAAATGTAGCCCGTTACGCACCAGATATTCGAGGGGCAATGTCACAATTATGTGTCTTTATGAATCATGGAGTAATGGAATCAATCATCTTTGGCAATTCTTTTTCCAATCTACTTCAATTGGTGGCTGTTGAAGGAGAAAGTGGCGCTACAATTCAAAAACTCTTCACAAATCCACTTATGCATCGAGTGGTGGCACGAGAGATAGATAGTATGGATTTCGAAATACGCTCAATAGACGGAAGACTTGTTAAATTCGATTATGGACAAATCACCCTGACACTTCTATTTAAAAAAGCAATCTATTTCTGAGTTCATTTAGATTATTTTAAAAATATGGTTAGACAAATATTTGACGGGAGTAATCTCCGCTTAAGTCAGCAATTTTCTCAAGATGGAGGTGGATTTATTGGGCGTTTTGATCATGCCAGTCCCTATCAGAGAGGTTATGGCCATTTCTCAGCTTTGACAAGACAACGAGGGGCTGGGGTTGGTTCAGTTTTACGAAATGTTTGGCGTTATTTGAGGCCATTGGTCTCCAAAGTCCAACCCATAACCACAAATATTGGAAAGGCTGTAGGACAGGAAGCACTATCGACTACAGCTAGAGTATTAGGTTTTATTTAAATAAATTATTAATTAAAATTAATAATAAAAATAGATGACGTAGTGAAAGGGACGGATTTGAAAACGTCGGTGACTAATCAAAGCAAGGAGGGGATTCGTAAATTGGCGAATAGGGCGGCACAAAAATTACAATCAGGGGGCGGGAAGAGGCGGGGCCGAAAGTATAAAAGCAAGGGGAACAAACGAGGCCGCGTCATTTTAAAACCAGAGTTAATTGGACAGTCAGTTCCAGGAAGAGCTTTATTAAAAAAGAGAAGAGCAGATAATCTAGGATATTATTAAAAAATGTTGTACAAAAAGGTGGATGGAGCCAGCCCTAATTCAATTTCAGCGGCATTGGACTTATTCTCTACCCCTCCAACGAATTGTGCGGTTAGTAACAGTATGTATCGGCTTTATCACCCATTAAATCCCATAAAGTTAGTAATTTTATATAATTAAATATAATTTTTCCTTATTTTAGTTCCATTCCTTTCCTATTTAAAATACATCCATTGACTTCGATGATTGATCTTTCTAATATATATGTTATTACTGAAATGCAGTTAAAAAAGGTTAATAATGACGGTGAATTGGAAGATTTAGCTGCCGGCGAAATCGTAGCCCCTATCCAAATGCCCGGTGGCACTTTTATAAGAAATTTAAAAATTATGCTTAATCAGAGGGAGATTTACGATTCTAATCAATTATATAGCTATAAAGTGTATTTGGATACGGAGTTTAGTTACCCAACAACAGTAAAGGATGCCTATCTTTCGGCTTCAGGTTATCACAGAGAAAAAGAAAATCCAAATAGAGTCGCCGATGACGGTTATATTGCCCGTAAAAATGCATTCGCTAGCAGTAAGACAGTACAATTCATCCATAAATTGAGTGCTGATATCCTAAATCAAGATCTCTATTTGTAAGTTTTTTCATAAGAAATCGATAAAAATCATTATCAGAATCACAAATACGGAAATGGATATCGAAATTACCCCCCAAAATGATGACTTTATGATTATTCAATCGTTGGTCGCCCCTGCAGCGGCAGTTGTTCAACAGCCAGCTGCTGGTGCAAATCCACCTGCAGCTCCGGCTGTTGCTGCAGTGCTACCAAAATACAAATTAGTTATTAATAATATTGCCCTACAAGTCAAAACGGTAATTTCTTTGCGATTGATAAGACTGATAGGAAATTTAGATTGATTTGATGGATGGACTCTCTCTGGAGTTAAATACAAAATTAAACTCAGAGCCTGCACGTTATGGAATAAGGAAAACTTCGATAATCACATCTTTTATTAGTGCGGGCCGTCGTGACTTTATTTCCACTCTATTCTCTGATGAGGTCCCAAGACGTATTATGATTGGTTTAGTGGCAAACAAGAGTGTTATGGGTGATAAGCATACATCGCCATTCTTTTTTGATAATTTTTCTGTACGAGAAATTGAATTGATGGCTAATGGACGAGTCTATCCACAGACCCCATATAATTTAGACTATCCAAATAGCCTTTTTATAAGAGCTTATCACGATTCACAAACAAACTTAGGATTTGCCGGAACGAATGAAAGTAATGGAATAACATATAAAATGTTCAAATCAGGCTGGAATGTTTACTGTTTTAATTTGACAAAGTACTCAATTAAATTCCCTTTAAATTCAATCGATATTTTTAGCGCACAAGAGGAGACGCCAGGCTTTGAGCTGGTTAGAGATGGATGCACCATGATAACCATTAGGTTCTCTGCCGATGTACCACCCGGAGGGATCCAATTGGTTGCCTATGCTGAGTCAGATGGTCAGTTTAGTTTCGAAATACTGTACACTAGTCATTCTTTTAAGGTCTTATTATGGTTGACCGGAATAGAACAATAACAAGTGATTTAACTGTATGATGGAGACTCAAGAAAAACAATTCCAATTCCAAACCCCAATTGCTTGTGATTTCCCTCAAATTTTGGATAAATCCCCGATAAATTTAATTTTTTGTATACTATATTTTCTTTTTGCCCTTTTTATTACCGGTTCAGCCCTTTATTTTTATTGGTATGGGAGGAATGGACAACAAAACAATAGGTTATTATAATGAATTTTCATTATACTTTCTCTCGATATAGATCGCCTGTTGAGCTCAAGCCCAAAGACCAATCGCTTTTATGAGGGAACATATCCTTCTGATAGGATTCCAAATTGCAGAGATTTCCCCTGCGGGATGGTCATTAATCATGTCAGATTTTTATCATTAAAAAACAAACAAATAGTTGGATTTAGGATAGCTCGAATGGGAAGGGAACTCATTGGTCAGCCCTTTGGGTGCAAAGAAAGAATAAAGCATTCTGGTTCGATTCATTTGGTCGACCTCCACCTCTGAATATTAGCCAAATTTTGAAGAATAGATTTGAAAATATCGAATATAACCCCCATAAATTTCAAAATTTGTTAGAGGATAATTGTGGCCATTACGCTATTACTTTCCTTCATTTTATGAGCTTAGGCTCCCTATTCCCCGAAATTATTAAATTTTTTAAAAAATTAAATGATCCTGATAATTTTGTATTTAATTATGTAAATAATTTCTAATAAATTGCAGATAAATGTTTTTCTTCATTTACTTTTTTCTTTGCTTTTCTGATGCTCTGGAAATAAATTTGGTGTCGGAAAATCTGGATTCAATAAAATTGGATGAAAAGATCTTCAAATATGAATCTAGAGATGGTTTCGGCTATTCAAAGGATAAAGTAATTTTTTCGATTTTGAAAATGAATTATTTAATTTCTCCAGATTTGTCTCCTTCATAAACACAATAATTTCTTCGGTTTTCAACTTTTCAATATTTGGACAATGGAATTAACAACACAATTCCCTTTAAATATTCGCAAAAACGACAATGTACCGATGGCTTGCTTTCATTTTAATGAATTCACATTCATTTTCATCAAAAATAAATTTAATTATACAACAATTGTACGAGGAATGCAGCAAAAAACCATCAAAGGACTTGAATATGATTTTCTTTCATTCGACAATATTCATGAACGGCTCTTCGCTATCAAAAATGGAAAAATTTGGGAAATTGATCTCATTTCTATAAACAACCTCTTTTCCTATCCAGGAATATTGAATAGTGCAAATATTCAATTAAAATTTATTCAAAACATCAATGTAACCTCAAAAGTTTCTATCATGAATGATCATCTTTTCATTTTTAATCCAAATAATATATCAATTTTTCTTATTTACTCAAAATGTAACCCTCAAATCATAAAACTACCTACCCTCAAACCTTTTAATCTTTTCTTAGCCCCATCAAAATCAATAATTGAATCCCCCACTTTTCCATTTCATTGGATAATAATCGCCTTCTTTCTTAATATTCCAGCCTTTCTACTTTCCTACCATCTTTATAATAAATATCGAAATTATCTCCCTGTTCTCCAAACAATTCCTCTAAATATAAACCGTCGAACTGAAATTTTCACTTCAGTTTAATATGAACAAATTTATCTAATAAAATATTTGAAATGATAAAAGTGAATTTAAAGATGGAATATTTTCTTTAGGATATCCTTATATTCTGAATTCATATGGAGGAGATAATTCAATGGATTGGAAGGGTGGTATCGATTGGTTAGAGTTTCAGAAAGGTCATCTCTTCTTTTGCTGTGATAATAGGATTGAGCATAATATTCATCATTCCTTGGGTCTTTCAAATCGCCGCTGTATCCATAGGGCACAATTTGACCATGTGAGAGCAAAATTCCTTTCATCAAATTGATGACAAACTTTTTCTTTGAATGGACAGTGTGGATATCCCCGGGGATGGAAATCCTGAAATGGCGAGTGTCCAATTCCATTGGTTCATCTTCAATTCCTTCCATTTTTCTCAAAACTCTTCTTTTCAATTCTTCATGATTAAAAATTTGCGAATTGCCTATGTCCAGAGTGACCCCTAAATTAAACAAATTCAAAGAGAAATAAAGGTCAAAAATTACCTTTCAATTTTTGGTCGTACCAAATATTGCCTTCTTTATTTCTCATTTTCACCGTATAAACTTTCGCACCGCCACTAATAATTTCGAGTATTTCATCATTTGGGTAGACCTATAATAATCTTTCTTAGAATAAAAAAACTAAAAAAATACATCGCTGAGTTCGCCCAAATGCATTCCTCCTTGAATTGGGTCCCCAAAAATATCGGAATATTCATATGCAATAGAATCCTAAAAATTTTTATTAAATAATTACGATTTTAAGCCCACTGTGTCCATATAGATAATTCGAACGTCTTTTCTTTTCAATAATTTTTGCAAAGCTTTGAGGAGTTGAACACGTCCACAAGCTGTAGTCCAGGCTGCTATTATTATATTTGATGAGGGATTTTCCATGATGAATTCATCTTTTGTTCGAAAGACAAGCATTGTTGTAAAATCATCGATTTGATCAATTAGAGAAAATTCAATTTTGGGGTCATTCAAATATTGGGCCAATTGTGCATCAGTATTTACAAGGACGGTTTTAGAAAGTTGATTTCTCAATGCAAATCGACCCCACAGACCTATAATGAATAATTTATCATTTAATTACTCGTAAACTTACAATTCAACATCAATTTGGCAATGAATTTTAGTCCAGGATTAAAACTGATATCTTTGGGTTTGATATCTAATCCGAACTCATCATTGGCCTTTTTGCAATATTCCCGCATTGCTTTGATCTGAGCCGCCCCTTCCAAATTTTTGATTTCAGCAGGCCATCCCGAACTAATGTATTTCAAACGGAGGAATTTCCTGACATATCCCTTGAACAATGCATCATCCATATCCTCATTTTCCCAGCAATAGGCTCTGAATATTTTGGTGACCCGATAACCAGCCTCTAATGCTTCAGATAATTCCAATGATGTCATTGTTGCTTCCCACCCTCGTTCTTTGTCATCAAAATGGGTGCAAAAGTAATCAGGATCATATTTGCCTTGTTTGAATTTTTGAGCACATTTTCTAAAATTTTAAATTTAAATTTATAAATAAAAAATTGATATTACTTGCACAAACTGAACAGCAATCTATTGTCGCTGAAACGATGCGGTACAACTGGAATGTCGATATGTCTCGGCGGGACAAGAAAAACTTTTGAGATGCTTCTTGCCAAACAATTGTGGTCATCATCAATAATTTGGTATAGATCATCTGATTTCGTAAAATTCACTTCTTTATTCACAATTGTGCACTTTGGATGATTTACAGGATAGGATTGGAAAAAATTTCTAAATAACGAATCAATTTAAATAAAAAATTGAATACTTACTGGCTCGGATAAAGGCTGACAAAATCATACATTTTAACCTTTCTCTTGGAAATTTCTTTTATCCATTGTTCTGCTGTTTTGTCATAAACCGTCACATTCAAATCGGCTGGATTCCCATTCAAATTCATTGGAATTTCATTTTGTTCAGCCGAAGCTGTCAACCATTCAGGCCCAGTTCTTCCCCTAGAAATAATTATTTTAAAAATTCATAATAATGAAAACCCGAAGAAGGCGTCTCGAATATTCAATGGGCCAGTATCGCAACAATTGTCCATGAATGCCTTAAATTCGGGATCCTTTTCGTAGAGTTCATCGATGCTAAAAATACATTTTAGGGTTAAACTGGATCATTTACTCACTCATGTTCCCAAAATACTTTCAAAGTCATTTCCTCCATAATGGCCTCGCATTTTTCGACATTCTGCTGACGAATATCACCCACTCTTCTACCGGATAACACATCATCATCTTCCAATTTCTCATAGCATTTCGGGCACGCATGCCAGTGACATCCAAAGATTTCAATCGCTAAAGGTCCATCATAGCCCGGTCTATTCTCCACATATCCATCGAGTAAATACTTAGAATAAAATAAATAAATTTTTAAGTTAATTTTACTTGTCTGTATCGTTTCTCTCCGCCATTATCCACATGTTGGATATCCCATCCTTTGGCTTCCGCCAACCATTTTAAAAATCTTCTGGCCTTAGTCGATTGTTGTCCCATCCGTTCATAACCCAAATGCGGGACCAGTGCCAAATATTTCTCTGGTAAATTCGTTCGGAAATACTGAAAATGAATTAATTTAGATAATAAGAAAAACACAAACTCTCATGCAAGCCGCACTAATGGTCACTGAATCGAGGATATTCATTCCAGTGACATCTCGAAAAATTTCGATCATCTTTACGAGGCCATGGGTCAGAATTTTCACATCTTAATGAATATTTTTAAAGAAATTTTTTCAAAGAAACCTGCACTGCAATATTCGGCTAATTTTTGGCATAAATTGAATTCAGTATAATAATTTTTTTCGTACCATTCATCGAATATTTGCCTTGCTTTCTTTAATAGACCATCGGCGTTGTAATGAATTTTGTCCGGTAGATGTGGAAGAGTGATACCATAATTGCATGCCTGAACAATATTTAGATATACTTTAATTTAATTTACCTTATTAAACCCGTACGGAAACCATAGTTTTCCCTCTAATCTTCAATATTCAGTTGAAAAGTTTCAACAAAATTGGCCAATTTGAGTGGAATAAGATTGTAAGTGTCTCGGAATATTGTCGGATTTATCACACCTTTTTTGCGAAGAGACATTTGGTATAATTTGTTCCCTTGCCGAGTCAAACTTAATTAATTTAAAATATTTGAAATAAAACTGGAATGCATACTTTGGAATTAATCCGGAATTTCTTATAATGTCTCCCAAATTTCACCGATTCCTTTTTCCAATTGTCCAATTGTTGCTTCAAAGATACTTTTCAAGACTTCATCTGGGTAGAGTCCATCCGGATATTCCACATTCAAGATGAGAAATTCGGCCATGAATCGATATCCTTTAATAATTAATTTGATTTTCTTATTATAGAAAAAATAACCTTTAAAACGTTGACTTGTCGCTTGAGCTGCACTTATGCACCGAAAACCCTCGCCGTCAAAATTCTTTTCGTTAAGAACACGATTCATCGGATTTTCCTTGACTTTTTGTGGACTTTTCCCTTGACCGGCACCTTCTTGAATTAATTCTCTTGCTTCCTATAAATTTTTATTTAAATTTTTCTTAAATTTTCTGAATTACATCTTCTTCTGGTTCCCAAACTTCCATTTCTTCCAAATCCATTCTATCAAGAACGGGCATTTCATCAAAAATGTTTTGTTGATTCATTTTGTCTTTGTTTGAATTTGTTTTATAAATCAAAAAGAATGAATTTTCTTAAAATGAACAAAATTAAATCGGAAAAGAGGTTAAATTACGAAATTTAAAATAAAAGTGATTAAATTTTTGTTTCAAAATATTTTCCCTTTCCTGTCAACACTCTTGGATCGGCTAGGTAATTAATCAAAGCACAAAAATTTATGTTCGAAAAAAACAACATTTCCGTCCCGTCTCGGATGAGGGAGGTAAAGCGAGGTGAAGCGAGGTAATTAGTCAAGGTGCGAAAAATTGCGCTAAGATCATATCTTGTCTACGTAAAAAAAAACTTACTCAATGAGGGAAATAATTCTTTTTTGTTTTTCTGGCCAAGACAAAGTGGCGAAAAAATGGAATTGGTATATTGTAATATGGGAGATCTTCTTATCATTCGTCCTTGGAAATCATATTTAATTTCGACCTGTTTTTCTGGACATTTTATTTATTACTCTTTAAAATAATATTTTCATTCAAACTTTTATTTTTTAATGTGATTTAATTTCTTTTTGATTTTATAGAATCCTACGAATCTTACAAAAAATCCTATAAATCTTTCCCAAAACAATGTCAATGTGGGCGAAGCCATATCACCAATTCTCTCGCGTCTACATGGCCAGATCCATGTTTAATGGAATGAAGGAATTTAATTCCTGCATGGAAATTATCGTAGTGGTGAGCTCAATTACAATAATTTGAATTTTTATTTTAAAAACAGAATGAGGAAGAGAGTCGCCGGCTCATCTTCTCCGTCGATCGAATTGCTGATCCATCTCCCCGAGCAATAATTACGGATTGGATCTGCGATGCCCTCTACAATTTCAAGTTTCCATGCATGGTTTCATGGCGTCCATCCTATCTCTACACCAACCACAACATCAAATGCGACAATTCCAAAGTGATTGGCGACGAAAAATGGCTGCTCAAGGATGGTTACAAGGATGAGATTTGGCCATATTTGCGAGATGGGAGAGTGCTGTGCGGGGCTGGTTGGTCAGAATGGATCCAATTCACTAAATTGGGTGAAGCAATCACCTACTTGGATGGGAGAGGACAAGCCTCGGATTTGGGCTATGGATTGGAATTTTTGATTTGGGTAATTCGGGGAAAATCTAGGGATTTAAATCAATATTTAGAGCCCAAATCACATTGGTCGTGGGTGCATCGTCCTCAAACCGCCCAAAAAATCTTTGGTGGAGTTCCTGATCCAATCGTTCATGGGCTTTTCGCTGGATGCTGTCTCCATCAAAATCCGAGATGTGTCCTGGCAAGGCAAATCAAAGATCGGAGTGATACACCAAACCCCTGGAAATGTTCTTACAAAAGAACAATTCTTCGCCCGAATTCAAAACGAAACCACTCCGTTCAATGTACAAGACCAAGGTGAGTTTGAAAAAATTGAATTAAAAAAGAAAAAAAGTAATTCCAGTTGATGCACCGGCAATTGGCCCAAGAACTCCTCTACGAATGCGGGAGAGACTCACCTGCGAACACTGCAAAGGTAATCCAATTAATCTATGAATTTTTGATAATGTTCAATTATAGGATTCCACCGTTCTGGTGATTGCCTCAAGACCCCACCCAAATCCAGTCCACCAAAGGGTAAGGAAATTTTTGAAATTTAATTATTTTCTTATTTTAGGAATTCTCAAAATGGCCACTCCATCGCCTGGCACTTTTCGAAAGGCGAGTGAAATGTTCCCAAAGCGAGGTCCAAATTAATATTTAAATCCCATTTGAAATAATAATTTTTAGGCCGCAGAGGATCGAATTCATCAGAACCAACTCCAGTCAAGCGCAAACGTGTTGTGACTTATCTGAAGAAGAGTGCCCCAAAAGCTTCGGAAGATGGTGCATCAACCAGTCAAGTGATCCCTCCTCGCAAGAAGAGAGGTAAAAGATTAACTCAAATATTTTTAGTAATTTTTAACTATTTAGGACGTCCAGCAAAGCAGAAGGCGAAAGAACAATTGGCAAAAGTGGTCAAATATGAGAAGGAAGAGGATGAGAACGATGGCGAGATTTTGAGCGAAGGAGAAGAAGAGGAGGGCGAAGAAACATCATTCATAGTGCAAGATGAGGAGGAGGAAATGAGCTGGCCATCGATGGAGGAATCGGACGAAGAAGAAGATGAAGAATGAATGAATGAATAATGAGAAAAGAGATTTGGATGAATTAATCAATGAAAGAATTACTTAATCTAATTGTGAATTAGCAGATTAAGTTAGAATAAAATGTTGAATAAAAAATAAAGAATTTAATTTGATCTAATTTTATTACATTGTAGCTAATATTCTTTAGCATTTTATTTCTTATTTATTTTCCCCTTCCTTTTGAGAGTACAAATTCCATGAATCATGGGGAAAAGCGGGAAGGAAGGAAGGGGAGGGGAGAAGGAGTGGGTGTTGAAAAGCTATTATCGCCTATCGGATAAATCAATATTCTCGGCCAAGTAAGGGAATATGGAAAATGGAATTCATTCAATCCACAATTCAAATTCTTTGGATAAAAAAAAAAAAATGTTTTTCTTCATCCTCCTCCTCCCAATCACAATGGCATATAGAATGGAAATGAGGGCAATTGACAAAACCGGTTGTTTTACACCTATTCAACCCATAATATGTATGGATAAACCAATTGGCAATTTTGTTCTTGAATGCCAGGTTAATTAAAATTAAATTCGTCAAAATATTTTTATAGGATTCGAGCAAATCAATGGTTTGTCCCGAATGCCCAAAGCCAACCACCAAGGAATGCCCAATCTGTCCAATATTTCCACCAACAACGTGCCAAATTCCGTCAGAACCAATCATCAAGGAATGTCCAATCTGTCCAACAATTCCACCAACAACGTGCCCAATTCCATCAGAACCAATCATCAATGAATGCCCAATCTGTCCAACAATTCCACCAACAACGTGCCCAATTCCGTCTGATCCAATCATCAAGGAATGCCCAATCTGTCCAACAATTCCAACAACAATGTGCCCAATTCCATCTGAACCAATCATCAAGGAATGCCCAAAATGTCCAACAATTCCAACAACAACAATTGAATGCCCAAAATGTGAAATAATTGGACCAACAATGATGGATTGTCCAATTCCGACACAACCCTTCACCATCGAATCATTGGTTATGGTAATTTTCAGAATTAAATTGAAATTAATAATGATATATATCTTCAAGATTTGGGCTGGAACCATCATTGTTGTTGTGTTCTTTTCCATCATCGGAACAATTGCAATTCAAGTGAAAATTAGATGATTAATTATTAAAAATATTAAATTTTATCAGAGAATTATTGAACGACGGAGGTCGAGAAGGAGGCCAACATTTCAAATGAGGCAAATGTCAGGGAGGAGGAGGAGGATGCAACCACAACCACCAAGCAGACCACCACCACCAAAGCTTCCACCGATTCCCGAAGTAAGAAATTTGCATTTTTAAATTAATTTTCAAAAAAATTTAGCATGTCTGTGGGCCAGACTGTGCTTCTTTCTCAAGTGAGGATGCGGCTGAACAACTACAACAAAATGGAGTGGGCCAACAACAACAACAAAATGGTGAGTGCCAAAAACAGCAAATCGACGGCCAACAACAAGAATACAATGAAGAAGGCGAATTACCACAGCAACAGGAGGAAGGAGAAGAAGATGAAGAACGTGAAATCTTTTATAGTATTTTGTTGACTGATGAAGAAAATTAATTTTTTTATTTATTTAATTAATTTTATATTTTATTTAATATATTTTCACATTTCCATTTAATTGAATAAATAATTTTAATAATTTTATTATTTTCACTTTCTCACTTTTAGCATGTTCATTTAATGGGGTATTCTTGTTTTCTTCGAGATTAAATCTGAATAATTAAACAGTGGAATTTTATTGTTGTTCTTTTTTCAAATTTTAAGGATATAGCATATTTTGTCGGAGATCTCAATCTAATAATGAAAGTGTTTTTATAAATAGATCCTTTTTCACTAATTTATTCATTTTTCCCATTCTCCACAAAAAGCCGTTACTGGCTTTTTTCAATATTTTTTCAAAAATTTATTATTTTTATATTTTCAGATTAATTAATTTTTATTATGAGCGAGAGAATAATAATAGCAGCTATTAATGCTATCGTCCGTATTGCCGAATTTGTTATAATGGCAACAGCAAGTGATTCATTTTATTTGTTTTTAATTTAATTATTTATAATTTATTAAGGATTCCAAAATGGAGGTGGAGGAGGAGGCGGTGGTGGTGCGGGCGGTGGACCAGGCGGTGGTGGCGGCGGAAATGGTGGCGGAGGAGGTGGAGGCCCAAATGGGCGAGGTGGTGGCGGCGGCGATGATGGAGATGGGAGAGGTGATTTTTTTTGAATAAATTAATTAAATTTTTATTAATAATTTAAAGGTGATGATGCTCCACCGGCACGCCGCCCGTTTTTTGGGAACGCAGCATTCGCTGGCCGAGCAATGTCACCATTCGGCAACAACGGATTTCAGGACCGTGAACGAGACCGCCCCCGGTCCCCTTGGAACCCCCCAAATGATGACGGCTGGGGCCGGGGGTGGGTAGACGAGAACGGTCATGGAGAGGACATGCCCATCCAACAGAGCGATAATGAAGAATAGGAAAGAATTTGGAAGAAATTGGTGGAAGAAATAGGAAATAAAAATTTTTTAAATATTTAATATATTCATAATTATATTTTGAAGAAATTTAAATTTTAGATTTTATTATTGTAAATTTTTGAATTTAATTATATAAATTTTTATTGGGAAAAAATATATTTTTATTTATGAATTTTATTTATTATTTTATTGGTGTATTTATATTTTTAATTGAATTTTTAAGTATTATATAATTTTAGTTGAGAATATTTATATATTTTTAGTAGAATTTTTATATATTATTTTATTAATTTTAAGTTGATAATATTTGTATAATTATAGTAATAATTTCAAAAATATTTAAATAAATTATTTTTATTACAGTATTTTTATATAATTTGTTGAAATGAATATGGTTTAAACCGTTTAATACCCTTTAATTTAGACTAATTTTAATAAATAATTTATATACACTTAATGATATAAATCATTCCAACAATATTCCTCTCCAAAAATGACACCAAAAACATGATGCGTGTAACCCTCCCTTGCAAATTCTTCCCTTCCTTCACCATTTCCAGCCTATACCCTTCCTCGCTTTGATCAGAAATAACTCGAATCTAAAAATTAAGAATAATAGAAATATAACAAATATAATCAGAAAATAATATGATATTTATATTACTCCCTTCTTCACCATAAAAGAAATCAATCGACATTTCTCCTTTAAATGTTGCGATTTTGCGCTTGTCAATGTCCACAAGAATGCATCCAACTTTGCTTTATATCGTTCATAGAATCCTTTAAATTCAATGAAATTAGGTATATTTAATTGATTAGTTTCGTATTTAAACAGTTACCCGGTTAACTAATTTTCGAAATCACAGCTTTTAAGAAAACGGGGAAATTTCAGAATAGAATAAATCGATTCATCATGGTCGGTTTAATATTTGAATTTCATTTTAGACATAATATGATAGAGAAAAAATTCTTAGACAAGAAACAATTTGGTTTAACCAAGGTTCATTTTTTCAAAAATATTTTAAATTAATTTCAAATTTAGTTCCACATTTAATTAGATAGTGAGCTATGTAATTTTGGAATTATTTAATTAAATATTGAACTGTAATTTTTGAATTTTCAGCTATTGAAAAATAAAGACTTGAAAATATGTTCATTCATTTCAGTATTGCCGATTTAACGTATAAAATTTCACATAAATTATGACCAAATCAGAAATTCGTAGACTAAAAAAATCCTTTGGATTTAAGAAGATTTAAATTTCAAAATATTGTTTATACTAATAATTTAATAGATAAATCGATCAAGTCTTTATGAACCCTATAATTTCATTATTTATAGATAATTACGGAAATTGGTTCATCTGGAATTAGTTTGATAGTGATCTAAAAATTTTGAAATTCCAAATATCTACGAAAACATAGAATTTAAGAATAGGTTCAACCGATGTGGCCTGAGCGATTTAGAATAGAAAATTTCAAATTTAGAGATAAGAAATAAGATCTAATACAAAAAAATTGCATCGACAGAAAACGGTTTCGATTAACAAGGGACCATTCTTTCAAAATAGGCTTAAAGAATTTGAAATAAGAATTTATAGAATAAATTGACCATGACAATAGAATGAACACATTTTCAAATCGTTATCAAGCCTGGAAACTAAGTAACCTAAATACTAATTAAAGAATTTCTAAATTATGACTAGAAGTATTGTTTGATCGATTTAGTTATAGATAAATTCTTGTTTGAAATTTATATAAAATAAATTAATTTTAATATTTAATTAATCATGAAATAATTATCAAAAAATCCATTCGATTATGTTCCATAATTACTTAAATTTTACAAGAAACCTATACATCCTAAAACATCAGTCCACAGAATTGAGCGGAGAGGAATAGAGCAGAGCTATTGCCCACTCTCTAGGTAGCCTGCCGTTGGAGTGACATTCCCCTTACATTGAGAGAAAGAGGAATGGCGACCTGCTCAACGGCGGTCTGCCTAGAGAGCGACCAGCTCAAGGGCGGTCTGCTCTATTCCTCTTTCCCCGCAACTTGCGAGGAAGCTATATGGAAGTGAAATGTGGAGAATAAATAGAAAAGGCTTGGGAAAATATTTTATGAGAAGGAGTCGCTTTGTTCATAGCATTTCTTCTTTCATTTCTTTTACATTCTCTCATTCTGTCTCCCTATTCTATTTTCTCTCATTTCTAAAGAAATATAAAATTAATAAATTGGCGTCGTTTTTCATTGACTTAATATAAGAATAGAAGAACTTCTAATAAATTGGTGTCCTCGTTCTCTTCATTGATACAATAAAATAATAAATATAAGGAAACTTTTACTATTTTAATTTACCTATATTATTTTAAAACTTTTATTCTAATATTTGCTAATCTTATCTAAATAATTAAAATTAAGATTATTCAAATTAAATATGCCAAAAAGGCCTTGTTTCTTTTATAGAAAGGGACGTTGTGGAGAATGTGCTAATTGTATATTGTTTATTCACGAATCAGCGGAGGCAAAAATTTTAGAAAAAATAGCAAATTGCAAAACGAGACATTGTTTACAAGAAGTTATTCAATTGGAGGAAAATATATTCAAAAAAGGTTACGGCATTGGCAAAGGCGTTATTGATCAAATAATTAAAGGTTAATTTTTTACTAAAAATCTCATTGCAAAAATGAATATTTTCATAAAAAAAAAGTCTATTTTGATTAGACTAATTTTTAAATGTCATATTTTATATATTCGATTGCCAATATTTGATTTTGCCATTGATGATATTTGTAAATTTAGGACCTATTAAATTTCAATGTGTTGAATGTGGGATCATTTTTAATTTTTATGGTGTTACTTGGAAAGGATTTGAAATGGAAATTCATCCTGAATTAGGTGTGGCAGCTACATACCTGGAAGAAGATAACATTGTAAGTTTAATTATTTTTGACATTTTGATGTGCTTTATCGGGAGCATCCCTATTGGTGGAGACAATGTGGGCTGATAAATTTATAAATTGTTAAAATGAAGCATTTCCAATTAATTTTTTATCAGATTAAAGAGCTTAAAAAGATCTATCGAGTGATGTAGAATTCATAAAATTGGTTTATATAGCCAAATGTACAAAAAAATGAAGCAAAATAGTATAACAGTTATTCTCGAATTTATTTTAGGAAATACTAAATCAATTATTTTATACATCATTAGATATCCAAGACATTGCTCTTCAAAGTGATATTAAATTAGTTGAATTCTATTTTGCATCAAAGTTTTTCACGCCCAATTGGCCTGCGTCAAATTTGGGTGTTCCCTATGTTCTATCTGATTTTGATTTGAAGCTTATTTTGATTTCCTTCTATTTTAGTTATCTTAAAGTCTTGAACTATGATCCAATCAATTCATTGGCATCTATTTTATTTATTTTTTCGATTTATATAATTCAACATTTGTCGAAATTATGATGAATTGAATTTCGAATTTTTAATCATTATAAAGTAGGATAGGGGCTAGGATTCGCTTAAAATTAGGGCTAAGTTTAAAAGAAATGTTAATAATACCTATGAGTAAAGATTTAAGCATTATTCTTGCAAATTCATCTGGTAATAAACAATTTCTGGTCATTGGAAATCAAAATAGGTTAGTCGAAATCAAAATTGGTTGTAAAACTCAAATCTATTACAATTCTGATATTAAGCCTCAATCGATGCTTACGGATTATTTTGAAATGAAACTCTTTGAAGTTGAGAAAAATATTACCAATCCGCCGTTAAAAAAAAGAAGATTCCGAAAACGTGGAAATCCTTCATCAAATGAATGGAAGAAAAAATTAGAGGAAATGAATAATTTTAATCAAGCACAACTGGATTTAGTTATCACACAGTTTAAAGAAAAATCCGAACAACTTGTTAAAGCAAGGCACCTTCGTGGAAAAAAATTGCCTGCAACATTAGCAAAAATTAATGATTTTGCCGAATATGTGGAGCTAAAAAAAATTGAACATCATAATGGTGGCATAACTGCAATGGATATGCAGGTCTGAAATAAATTTAGGAAATATCAAAAGAGACCGGCACCGGACCGAATTTTTGACAGATCCGGTCATTTTTGCCAGAATCCGGAATCCGGAGAAAAAATTTTATAACTGGATCCGGTCCGGAATCCGGCAAATTTTATGAGATTTTAAAAAATTCGGCCAAATCCGGAGCTTTTTTGCTTGATCCGGCCTAAATTTATCCAATCCGAAATCCGGTCCGGAATCCCGCAGATGACATTTTTCCGATCTCTAATATAAAAGTTGAAAAAATTTTATCGGTTCAGATGTTTATCTCATCTTATTCAATCAATAAATCTGATGAAAAGAAATCTTTTAAAAATAATAATTTTTTAAAATTTATCTAAGATTAATTATTAAATTTTAAATAAACAGAATATTAATAACGTTGACAAATTATATACTATTCAATGTGTCATGAACAGTTCTATCTATTGTATTTATGAGGCAAAAATAAATCATTAAACCATTATAATTTTTCATATTATGGATTGTTTTTTTAAATATTATTTGATAAATTAATGTCTACCTTAAGGGAGACCTGATATTGACTTGTGGTTTGGATTTGGCCAGCATTTTATATGATATTGGAGAAGATAAAGTGGAAAATTCCTATATGTGGCATCAAACAAGAATTAATTGTTGCATTTTTGATAATGGTCGAATAATAACTGGAGGAGACAAAATTAATATGGATATTTTTGGTGAAATTTATAGCATTGGTGTGCATAAAAAAGAAATTTTGGATATCTCGTTACATCCAACAAAATTCCATGTTTTGACAACTGCTAACGATGGTTTCTGGTCTTTAATAGACCTAGACTATTGTAGAACTTTGACAAAGGTTTTATTATATGATAATGTTGAATTGAATGATCTAAAGCTCATATAAGAGAAATTAGAGAACTTGAATAAAAATATGAAAAAAAATATTTCTTAGAAGAATTGCTTTAATTCAATATATTTGATTTGAAAAAATGGAAATTTTGATTTATAAAAAATCAGAAAACAGTTTTTTTTGAATCTACAATATTGTATCATTTAGTAAATCTCATCGAGACTGATCAAATATTGTATAAAATGCCTTTTTGATTCAAAATATAATAGTTCAATACCAAAAAATTTGAAATATGGTTTATTTAATTCACTTAATTTTTGTTTAAACAGTAATGATATTTCGGAGATTGAGATTTTGTGGATCACCAATTCGTATAAATCTAAAAAAATATTTTTCTATTAGAATTTTTTCGATATCTATATTCAACTCATCAAATTCTCTAAATTAATTATTAAATATAGATCATTCAATTGTTTAAGTAAAATATGAAATATAATTTTTCGACTAGGTAAAATATCCATCAAATGAAACTTTAAATGTGTGTAAATTCCACCCTGATGGAAAAATATTCGGGACTGGTGGACAGGGAGAAGTTGTGAAAATGTGGTCAATTAATGATTTGAAATGTGCTGCTGCTAGTTTAATTGGACACAAAGTTTAACTAAAATAAAATAACTATAAAATAATTGTATTAGGATTCTATTGTTTCAATGGCTTATTCGGAAAATGGATATTATATGGCAACAGGATCAAAGGATGGAGAAATTATTATCTGGGACCTCAGAACACAATCCAATATTGAATCAATTGAAATCGACCAATCAATGTGTTTATCATTCGACAATTCTGGAAAATATTTAGCTATTGGTTCCTCAGCCATTGAATTGTATGAAACAAAACATTGGAAAAAAATTGGCCATCTTTCCGAACACACTGACATCATCACTCAAATTAAATTTGGGCCTGACGCTAAATTTATCGTTAGTACTAGTTTAGACAGCACAATTCGTTTATTCGGACTGAAAAGAAATGAAGAAGAAGAAATTGTGACAATCGATTGAAATCTTTTCTTTTCAATTTATAATCATTTTTCAATTTAATAAAAATGAAAAATATCAATATAAATCAAATAACAATTGTTTATTTTAATTAATTATATCGTTTTTAAAAAATTAGGCCAAAAAATTAATTTTACTTATTATTATTATTATTTAATGGAATTCCTGTCGAAAGGGGGGGGGGGGATGGGGCTACCGTATGAAAATTCTAATTGTTGGGGAGGGAGCTACCGTATGAAAATTCTAATTGCAGGGGAGGGTGCTACCGTATAACAATTACGTAAAAGTCATTGGGATATGTAGTCAATTCAAATGGCTATTTTTAAAATTAATTGTGGATCAACTCCACAAAATTCTTGAACCATAAATTTTTTTAATTTTTTAAATTATTCTGAATTTAATTATTTCTTAATAACATTAACTGGCCAGCCTAGCCCAAATCACCACCATTCAGTATTTCTATATCATTTTTAAAATTTTATTGATGAATAATTTTTTTTTAAAATTATCATTTTCTTATTTAATTTCACTTTCAATATTTATTTTTTATGATAGATATACTACTTCATAATAATAATAATTAAATTCTGAAAAATTTAATATTTTTTCTGTCGAGAAATTTCGAAATCCTACGAAATTCATAATTTAATTTTACAATAATAATTTCTTTCTTTTATATTTTAAATCGCAAATCATTCTAAATATATCAGAAGAATATTTTTTTTCTATTATATTTTTAAAATTTAGTTTAAAATAATTTACTTTTCTATTATTTAATAATTTAATTATTTAAAATTTGTAATTGTTCTATATAATTTTATAATGATAATATAGAAGGGATATATTTATTTAGAAACAAATTTCCGAAATTTATTTAATAGTTAAATAAAATTTTGATTTTCTGTTATTATTTAAATAACTATTATATAATTGAGTATAAAATAATTCACTTTAACTATTAACATTTTATTTTCATCGTTGTTTTATATCTGGAGTTTAATTTTATCGATAAAATATTTAAAAAATTGATAAAATATTATTTGAAAGATAATGGTTATTATTTGTTAATTCTAAATAGTATAAAAGAAAAACGAAATATCCATCAATCAATCATAGACATTCAATATTTTTCTTTTTAAGGAACATTTGAAGATTTGGCTTTCCTCTATAATATCCACACATGAATTGCTTCATGCGCTATTATTTCGAAAGGCGAAGGCCATTCTCAATTTTGTAGTACAACCTTATGTTTTAATATATATTTAGTTAAATTTTTGAATATTTTCAAAAAAAGACTTACCTGTTTCTTTTTCCTTCATATTTATTCTGTTAAATTATATTATTTATCCTGAAATTTTCTACTTAATATGTCGAAAATGTTAATAAATTCCAATTATAATTTCTACATTTAAATTTACTTTTGATTCGTAATATTCATAGCTGTTTATAGAATTTATAAAATTCGTATATTTTTGTAAAGTTAAAATATTAATATCTATTTTTATCACATAACAAATTAATTAAATATTCATTTTTTTATTTATTTCGAAAGATAATTTATAAAATTAATTTTTCTTTAGCTAAAATTTTAATTGATATTTTGTATTCTTTTTTTTCATTCTTTATTTTTTCTTCATAATTTTAATATTATTCTTTAAATTTAATAATGCTGGAACCAAAAATAATCGTTCAGCTACATAAATGTTGCAATTTTGGATAGTTATTTCCATGATCAGAAATTGATATTTAATTTTATTAATGCAATTTCTAAATAAAAATATATATATACTTATAATTAATATCAATTTTATTTCATCGATTTTTGATCAAATATAATAATTTTTATTAACAATTTTTAAAAATGTAATATCGATAATTTTTATATATGATTTTTAGTTCGTCTAGATTAAGGTATATTTATATATACCTATTATATATAAATCTTAATATAATTACTATTAAAAAATTTATTTTAAAATTTAACTTTGATTTCGGACGAAATTAATTTCTTTTTAGATACTCTCTCTTAATTATTTAGAGTATTTCCAAATATTTTCAAAAAAATTTTTTTTAAATTAATTATAATTTTTACTACTTATTTTTTTAAATAAATTATTTATTATTTGTATTAAATTTTTTTAAATGAAAAATTGAGACAAATTTTTAGTTACAGTTAAATAATTTATTATAATATTTTTGGATCTTTAAAAAGCTTTCAAATTGTTATAAATTTTAGTTTAATCGAGATATCCATTTTTAAGCTAATAATAGAATTTTTAAATATGAATCTTTTTTCCTTATTATTTTATTTATCTTTTTATGCTTTTTAATTTATTATTATTTTTCATTATTTTTCTCATATGGTCGTAGAAATAACCTTGTTGATAATTAATTTAGTATTAAAAAATTAAAATTTTAAGCATTTTATAAAAACCTTTAAAATATGATAAATCATTTAAAAATGATATTGCATCCTGAATCCTCTCTTTAAAGCATTGACTCATTTTTTCCTAAATATTATATAATTTTTTTTTATTTACTCCTTTATAAAATTTATAATATACAACTATGCTAAATTTTTAAATTATTTTAAATTAGATTTTCATTTGTATTTTATTTCTATTCTAATAATAAATTAAATTTAATTTTGTTTAATTTATTTAATCATAATTTTAAAAGATAAAATATGATTTTAAATTTTCATTTATAAATTTTATTTCTAACTGATTATTTAGCCTCCTTGGGATTATCCATTCAGAGTAAACATTGCTTGATTCGGACTTCTTGTCGTTTTAAAAGGATTTAATCATTCGCTTTTTTTTCTAACAAGCAATTTGTATAACGCTCAAAAATAAAGTTGGAAATAAATTTCTTTCATCTTTATTGCTTTTAATGTTATGTTATTTATTTAAATACTTATTTTTTATTTTTCTCTTTTTCAAACATTTCTTTCTTATTTGATAGAATTTATTTTATCTAGAAATTTGATTATTGAAATTAAATTAATTTTTATGTCTAACATAAGGATTTTTATACTTGTGAATTAAATGAAAATTTGGTAAATAATACCGTTAGCTGATATGTATAATTTTTTCTCATAATTAATTCATATAAAAACAAAACTATAATGACAATTAATTGATTATAAATTTAATTTTGAATTTCATGAATATTTGCTACTTATAAACATAGAATCCGTAATCTATTTTCGAAAATTATATCCAATGAATTTTATATTAAAATAAATTTTAATTAATATTTTCACACAAAACTAAAAACTATATTTAATTGGTTATAAATTTTATATTTTTAAGTGCATCAGAAAGATATTATTTATTATGACTATAAGTTTATTTTTCAATCTCATAAATAATGATTAACATAAATAAATTCATTTTAAATTCTATCTTTCAAAATTTTAATATTTAATTTAAACTAGCACAAATTTCGGTATCACTATATTTTTACTAATTTTATATTTATTTGAATTAATCTATCTTTTTTGTCAAGAAAATTTAAATAAAATTATATTTTATTTTTTAACAATTATTTTTTAAATTAATATATAATATTTAAAATTCAGAAAGAATGATTACTTAAAATCTTTATTTATTTTTAGTCAAAAATTTTTAATATCTTTGGAAAATTTTTAAATACAATTTTGCTGTGTGCAAAAATTTATATGGAGTCGCATCTTGGCATCCACTTCAACAAGACATTAATTCGGCATCTTTTCTATAATTTTCTTTGGATTTATTCCAAATTTTTAGATGAAATATTTCATATAAGATTTTTTCAATTACATTAAAATTTAAATTATTTGAAAATTTTTTTAAGTTGGCTTATCTAATTGTATTTTTTGTAATTGGAATTTTGTTCTAATTTTATTTAATAATTTTATATTTAATTACATATTTTTGTTTTTTACACAAATTTTATCTTGAGCTTCTTCGGCTATTTAAATAATATTTTATTATTTTTATATATATATATTAGAATTTATCAATCTACTTTAAAAATTCTTGCTCTCAGCCCTTATCAAATTATTTTTAAAATATTATTTTAAAATAAATTTAGACTTTCATAAAAAACTGTTGAGAATTGCGCCTTCATTTGGTTTAAATAATTCATATAGCTTTTTTTATTTTTTAAAGATTTCATTTTATTTATTAAATTATTTTTTGATTCACTTCATAAAATAATTTTAATTAATAATTTTATAATGGATGTATCAATATAGTTGATAATTTATTATAAAATATTTCTAGAAAAAATTGAATTAAATTTTTATTTGGGAAATTTTCATCAAAAATCCATATTTTATAATGATATTATATTTTTATAGTTTAAATAAATTTTCTTTATATAAAAAAATCCATGCAAATGGAGTAAAATTATATTTTATTTGTTGTTATATTATAACAAATTCTAAATTTTATTTCCAACTTTAATTTGTTATTTAATATATTTTCCTTTGTATATTTTTATTTCCATTTGGATGTGAATTTTATTGGGCAATAGATAAAATGATATTGTCTGAAAAATCATGAAAATTTGGGTATTTAACCATTTATTAGCAATAATAATAATATCCAAATTTTGTTTTCACCAAATTTAATGCCAAATATCGTCCTACCATTTAAATAAAAATTTATTTTATAATTTTTTTCAAACTGAGCTTTTTGAATTCAAAATAGGTATTTCAATATCCATTATTGTTATGTATTTCTTATTTATTTTCATTGTATTTTAACATTTAAAATTTTATTATATATGTAGAAAATAAATAAAATAAATTTTAAAAAACTAAAGCAACCTAGGCCTGCGATTTTGGGCTCTCGAATTGAGATGAAGCCGGAGTGCCAGATATTAATCTTTCATGATAAATAAGATTGCTCTTATTAAAATAATATATATTCAATTTATTTAATTTTTCTCAGCATATTTTAAATTTTGTATTATTATCTTATATATCAATTTTTAAAATTTTTTATTCTTGTGACATTTTGTTTAATTTCATATAGCTATTTATTTCATTTCTTATTAAATGAATGAATCCGATACCTTAAATTTCTTAATAATTTATCTCAAAAGTATTTTTTAAATTTTTAAAATCACAAAATTTCTATAATATTTGATTATTTATTGGAGGAATATATATTTAATTAATTTCCTGTATATTTATTATTTCTTTAATTCTATTTACATTATATCTAATTTTTTATTATTATTTTTGAAATCCCATTTTATAAATTATATTTTATTTTGTTTTAATCATTTTGCTTTATTTTTTAAATTATTTGTTTATACATTATCGTCATTACTATACAATGTTGTTCGAAATCCTCTTTGCCCAAATGGTGTAAAATTATAATTAAGATACAATTTTAATAATTATCATCGAAAAGATGTTAAACTATTTTATTAAGTTAAAGTGGAGCCCTTTATACATATATAGCTAATATAAAAAGTCGAAGCCATTCATTTTCATACAGCATTCGTGAATCATTTATGCTAATGGAATTTATTTTTATTATACTATATTTATTCATTTGAAATTTAACCTATGTATAAAGTTATCAACATTATATATTGATGCGTTTAATATATTATAATCAATTTTATAAATTATATATACGTATCTATTTATTGTTCTGAATTATATTTTAAAAATTTTCGAAAAGTTACTTTTTTCTATCAATTTAATCTAATTTGCTTTGTTAATATTTATTGAAAAAAAAACAACTTCGTATTCTTGTTTTGAACATGAACCTTTTTTCTCTTAATTTAAATTGCATAAAACATTGGTTATGTAATTATTTAAAAATATAATTTAATTTTATAATAGAGTAAAAAATTAAGATTTATTAATAAATATTTAAATGGAAAGTCTTTTTTTCAATATTGTTTACAATTATAAAAGATTATTATAATATTTTTATTTTTTTATAATTTTATTTAACTTTATTATTTTTTTAATTATTTAAATAAAAATTATTTCAATTTTTCTAGATTTTTTAGTCAAATTATTCTTTTTCTAATAAAAATTAGATTGAGTATTTTTTAATTTATTTTTCAAAAAATAAATAATAATAATAAAAAAAATTTATAAAATCTTTTTATCTCATTTTAATTTTTCGGAATGCAAATTTTCCAATGTTTCCAATTTGCTGCACAAGAATTCTCTCAAATACATTCAAGCTATTTGGAATATTTCTTTATGAAAATTTCTTCAATTATTGGTGGATTTGATTTTATTTCTTTCCATTTGAAATATTTTAATAAATAGAACAAAAGAAAATAAATTTTTAAATATAAGTTTTATTTTTTTATGTATTTAGTTCATATTTACGTATTTATTTTTTTGATAATTTTTTTTTCTTAATTATTCTTTAAATGAAAAAATAAAATTATATTCACTTTCTAAGATTTCTCGTTGAAATATTTTGTAGGTTTTCGAGTTTCGAAAATATTGTCAAGTTACATGATGTCATGGAAGAATTTTGGATGATTGAAAAATTAATATTTTTGTTTATTTTTAACAATTTAACAAATTTTCCATTTAATTATTTGCATTATATAAGATATTTATAGCTTGATTTTTCTTAACTATTCGCAATAATATTTTAAAAGAAATTATTTTATTCTATTTATTTTATTAATATATATGAAAATATTTATTTTTTTTTCCTTATTTCCTATTATTAATGATTTAAAATTTGAATGTTGCGAATTTTTATCAATCTTCGGTCATATGTTTCATAACATATATAAAATGGCGAATATATTCAACAATTCGATATTGCATATTGATTTCATCAAATTTTTTGTATCTTAAATTAAAATTTTATATTGCTGAATATATACTGTAATTATTTTTATATCAAATTTTTATTTTCTACTTTAACATTGTATATAATTTTTATTCGTTTTTATTCTGGATTAAAAATATTTTTAATTGAAGTAAAATATTTCTTAATTTAAAAAATATTTCTTCTCGTTGAAAGAATTTTTACTTTTATATAAAAGATTTTCTTCATTAATAGCTAATTTTTAATAACACTCTTTATTAAAATAAACTTAAAAATTTCGCTAAAATACAAGAATACTTTTGATACTATGCATGGTAGAATATTATTTTATTTTATTTTATCATTGGGATTTGCACAATCATCCATAGGGTTCTCCCTTAACTGATTCATTTAAAAATAAGATATTTATTTTAAAATAAATTTTTATTCCTATTTAGGAAATTTTTAAAATCCTAATTTTGAGTATAAAAAATTCATAAAATTTTAAATAATAATATAAAATTGCTTTTATTTTAACAATTAACTCTTGTTTATATTGATGTATAGTTAAAGAATAAACTAAATAGCCAGAATTTTGTTTTTCTGTTAATTTTTCTGTGGTTACTTCCTTAAATTGATTTTGAATATCATAATATTAATATATGGTTCTCTATTTTATATTTGAAATTCAATTTATATTTTTCAAAATTTTCATTAAAATTTTATAGTATGGATATAAAGATTTATTTTTTTATAATAAGTGATTAATTACTCAAAATATTTTTTATTCGAATAAATAAATCTTTATTTAAAATTAATTAAATGAAGTATTTTATTATGTTTTCTATTCATATTTTTACTTCTACATTTATTTTTATTTTTCTTAAAATTTTTTTTTAGCATTATCGGCCGGAGGAGGGTCATTTGGTGGAACGTTGGCCGGTGGGTGTCCATTCGGGCTGGTCAATTTTCTTTATTTTAAAAGATATATTTTAAAGATTTTTGTAATTACTTATTTTATTTAATATTTTATTGAGAATAAACAATGAACATACGTTTAACAATCATTGATTTAACTAGAAAAAAAATTAAAATTAAAATATATTTTCACAATTAATTTTTTAATTTCAAGATTAAAAATATAAAATTTAATTTTATATGATACTTGAAATTTCTTTTATTTTAAAAAACTTCAACTTAAAATTATTTCTATTATATATAGGAATTATTATTTTTCATTTTTAATTATATTATTGTTTTTTATTTAGTGAACTCAAATTTTATTTCTAAATACATAATATAAAAGCATTTTTTTATAAATAGGAAATTTGCTGGTTAATTTTAATTTTTCAAAAGAAATTGTTTTTAAAAAATTATAGACGATGTTATATATTATTTAATATTAACTTTTTTAAGTCATGCATTCTTAATTCCTATTCTTTTCGATTTGGCTCTTTGAATTGATATCATATTGTTTCTAATTTCTATCGATTTATTTATTTTTTTTAAATTTCAAATTCATATTTTTTTTATGGAAATTCACTAGTAGACAATTTTTTTTATAAAATTCGTAATTTAAAATTTTTTTAATTATTTTAATATCAGAATTTTAGTTATTTTACTTATTTCTAATTTTAATATATATTTTATAGAGTCGAAATAAATTGAGTAATGGGTAACCATAGGGTCAAGCGATGGTATTTCACGAATTCGAAAATCAATTTCATCTGGTTGCATATTTTTTAGTATGGAATATACATACTTTATTTTTAATTTTTTTATATTAATTTTGTTTGTATTATTATTTGACTAATACAATCATTTGATTATACATCTAAGATGAAAAACAAGAAATGAACTGATATAACAATAATATTTTACATAATCGAAATGTAAAAATTTTATTTTCATTATTAAAAAATAATTTATTTTACTTCAACTATAATTCTTATCAAATTATTTTTTTAAATATTTTATAATTTTATACTACTCTTTTTCTGTTTTAATTTATCAATAAATAATTAATAAATTTCAATTTATTTAAGTAATTAATTATGTTGAAAAGGAAAATTTTCATAAATATATGTAAAATGGTTTTTTTGTCATTTTATATCTTTCTTATAAATATATTTTTTTATTTGATTAATTTTTTTATTTTTAAAGCATATTGATTTTTATTTTTCTAATATCATTCATTGTATTTTTAATTTCTTTTATTTCTATTTTTTTCTTTTTCTTTTATTTTATCAAATTTTTTTAATTCTTAATTATTATACATTTATTAATTTGCAAGCATGGGATTTTAAAAGAAGTCATATGATAATTTGTCAAAATTTTAATTTTACCTTCTCTCGTTATATTTCTTGAATTTGACATTCATCTGCGTAAGCAAATTTACTCAAATAAATTAATATCTGTTTAATATATTTATTTTAAAACCAATATATTTATTTTTATGTTTTTAAGCATTGTTTTTTGGATTATTTTATGCTGCCTATTCTTTCTCCAGGCGTACACGTTCGGCGATCTAGCGACAATGCTCAATAAAGGTTAATTATGTATATATTGATTTCATTTAAAATTTAATTTGAAATAGAATATTTGAATAACTTTCCTATAAATTATTTCTTATTTTTCATCTATTGCATAAACTATAATATTATTAATCCAATTTCATATCAATTAATTTTTTAAAATTTTCTTGATCTAGAAATTCGGTTAAGATTCTTAATTAAATAAAAAATTTAATTATCTTTTTGATCTATTTTATTAATTTTTAATAGATTTTAAGCAATTTATTTTATGTTATCTGGGAGTTACTAATTTGAGATTCCTTCTTGATATTTTTTTCATGAACCATTCCACTTTAATATGAATATTGACAAATAAATAATTTCAAATTTGAATATTTTCATATAAATTATTTCGGTATTATGCTACGCTTTCCTTGTTTTATTATAATTTTAATTCGCTATAATAATTTGACAATTTCAGAAGAATAGAATAAAAGGTTTGATGGTAAGGTTTTGATTTTTTCTTTATTCTTTTATTAAAATTTTCAAATTCGTAATCAATTATTTTTATTTCATATTGCATTTTGGTTATTTGGAAATTAATAATTTTTCTGCTTTTTATTTATAAAAAAATTACATTTTTAATATACTTTCATTGCATTAGTTATTTAAATTATTTAATTTTAGATTTTTAATCTAAAATTTTACTGAATTAAATTTAGCAAATTTTCATTTATTATCTGATTAAAATTAAAATTTACTTAGGTAGAAATAGCTTGATCCTGTAATTCTAAAAATCATTTTTTCTATTTATACTGTGGTAAAATGAATTTGTACTTTGGAAAATTTTAAATAATTTGGCAAAATTCTGTAGATTCGTTTTCTTTTTATTATTCATTGAATAAAGGAAATAATATATAAATTTAATTTTTTTAATTAATGATAATAGTCAAAGATTTTATATTTTTTTTGTTAAGATAATTTTTGCACGAACAAATTTAAATAAGCAAAATTATTATTTTCTTTAATTATTTAGATGTTATAATATTTTTTGAATTAAATATCTAATCTCCTTATTTTTATTAATTAGATTCTTCTTTTATTTATTAATTTAAAGATATTCTAATTTGAGCCAAGTTAGAATTTGTATCTGTCCAGACAATTTAAACTTCTTCTTTGATTTGAAGATTAATTATTAATATTAGAATAATGTAATTATTAACCATTTTTTCTAGTTTTTATTCAATTTCTCTGTTTTAAAAATATATTCAAATTAAATTTTCTAGAAGTATTATATTTATCAGGCTATTTGTTAAATTAATTATAAATTTTAATAGTGGTAAGTCTATAAGAATTTAATAAATATTTCTAATAGCAATTATTAGTATTATAACTATTCTTTCAAAAAAATTCTTATTAAGAGCTATAAATTTTGTTATAAATTGGTAGTCATTATCATCCCATAATGACGTTTTCATAACATTTATATATATGTATATATATAAATAAATAATTTATTTCTTTTATTTGTTTAATTTTTATTTTTCGTTATAATTAAAATAACCCATTTGTGCATTCAATATTTGATTTTGCCATAATTAATATCGAAATTTCCCTGAAAACATCAATAATTTAAATTTAAAATAAAATAATAATAGCTGTTAAATTATAAATTATTTTACATATAAAAATTAATGTGTATTAAGAAGCACTTTAGATATATTTTTAGCATGAATAAATATTATACATCTTCGCTGATTATTAATCCGGCAATATTAATTTTTGATAGTATACTCTATTTTAAATTTATTTTGTACATTTCCCTTTTTTTCTTTTATATTATTTTTTAATTTTTTTATATTTATTTTCATTTGTATTATATATTTTTTAATTTTTAAAAATAAGTAATCGAATTAGTATTATAGCTTTTACTTTATAATTTCTTTTTTATTCTTTAATTTTAACTTACAAAATTTCAATTTTTTGGTAGCATAAATTTTACTTTGTAGTATATAAATTTTTGCTTAAACTCTTACTTATTAAATATTGTAAGTTGAAATTGAATAATATTAATTATTTCTCAAAATTAATTTAATATGATATTATCGAAGATAATGAAATTTGAGAATATTTTATTCTTTTTCCATATACGTGGTCTTTGAATTTGAAGTCCATTCATTAATATCAACTTTATACTTTGCATAATTGTCGAAAATTTTTTAAATTATACTTTAACACTATATACAATTTATAAATTTTAAACAAAAAAAAGAGTATTTAAATAATTACTACTGCATTTTCTGATTTTTCTTTATAATACATTATTTTTTCATTCATTGAATTTCTGAAGAGAATTTGCAGAGGGAAATTTATGATTATGATGAAGGTAAATCATCCAATGCCAGTTGATGTCCTGCAAATTAATCATTGGTTAATTCTCATTTCAAAATTTTTATTTAAGCTAGGTTGAAATTTGTTATTCGTTATGTTGTCATTTATATCTTTTATATTTTTCTATATATTTATTATTTGAACTTTTTTATTATAAAATCTTATAAATAGTTATATTTTATTATCATTTTTTTAATATTTATAATAAATTTCTTCACTATTTCTAATCATGTTTCCCAATGATAATATATAATGACATTGAAAAAATATTATTTAATTTATTTATTTAAAAATAATTTTATCAAGTTAATAAGAATTTATAAAATAATTTTTTTTCAAACTGAATAGCTAATTCTTTACATGCGGAATTTAAAACTTCACTCAAAATAAATATGAATAAACTTTTCAATATTATATATTTTTACTAAATAACATATATTTGGTCAATTTTTTAGATGTATTCTTCTGTTTAAATTTTATTTCGTTTTTTCTTTCATCTGCATTTGTCATGAAAGCGTCGTTGATCACCAGGGCAGCTTGCGTTGTTCATGTATATTATAGTGAAATTAGTTTTTCATTATTTATTTTTTTTTAAAAATATATGTTGGAAAACCCTTGAATATTTCAAGTTGAAAAATAATTAAATAATTTTTTAAAAATCTTTCTCTTTATCATTTTTATTCGAATATTTACTATATATTTGGTATAATTTTTATTCCATATTTTAAATTCTTTCCTTTTGCATAATAAAAGCATCAATTTCTCTCATTATGAATCATTTGTCATATTTATTAATTTCTTTTTTATTTTAATAAATGTAATCGAAGGACAAGAATCAAAATATTTATTTGATTATAAATTCCAAAATTTCTTTTTAAAATTCATACCAAATATAATATTATGTTAAAACTATATTAAAATAAATTAATTATATTTTCTTTTTATTGGACATCATCGAAATGTCTTCATCCTTTTTCTGAATTTTCTTTTTTTAAATCAAATTAAGTATTTTGGAAGTGGCATTACATCGTTATCATTCCGCCAATCCATCTCTTCCGCATACAGTAGTCTTATTTTTTCGATCAATTATATAATTTCGTATTTTTATTTATCAAGAAATTTATATACTTATTTAATTTGATATTAATGATAATTTTAAAAAAAACTTTTTTAAATTATCACCCAATGTATTTTTTATTTTTTTAATATAAATATTCTAAATTTAATACTAATTTAAGAATATCAATTATAATTTTATATATGCTTGATATAATTTTTTTATTAAATATATTTTTATGCGTTTTTATAACTTTTAAAATTTTTCCTCTTTTTGCTCTATAAGATTTTTTAAATTTTATTCTATATTAGGAACCAATTTCCTTTTTAGATGCTATAAATTTTCCACTGATGGTCAATCATTCTATAAAATTTTCTAATTAAAATTTATTTTTAATAATATTAATAAAATATTTTCCACCAATTTTTTTTATCATTTTAAATTTTATATAAATTTTTTTATTAGATTGGAAATTATTGAATTTATAAATACCGTATGTAGCTCAAAATTTTTTAATATAATTATTTTCTTACGTTAATTGAATAAAAATTTATTTCTGAACAATTATTTTAATATTAATAATTAATATTACGAAAAAATAAAAACAATTATTTATATTTAAATTCTTCTCTAATATATATAGATTAAAGCAATTAATGCGCTTGAGATTATTAAATATTAAGAAATTTTTAACAATTTATTTTGGATGATAACGACTATTATTTCACAAAGATCAGAATTTTTTTCATCTCTTTGCATATTATTATATTTTTAATAGCATCTTTTGATAATTTATTAATTATTAAATAAGATAATAAAATCTAAAATATTTCATCTCTTTTTTGAAAAAAATTTCTAATTATCATAAAATAATTATATATAATATTTTAAATAAAAAATTTAACAGATTAAATCTTTGATATATAAATTTTTCAAATTTTATAAAATTTTTTAAATTTGTTTTAAATCATCATTGGTCATTAAGGTAATACATTTGGCAAATTCCAAATTATTAATTGTTTGATGAGCATGAAATAACAAAATGGTTCTTTTTGATAATTTTTTATAAAAAATTATTTTATAAATCATATGTTCATCATTTTCAAAAGAACAGAGATATGGAAATTAGTGCATTTTATTTTTATATTTAGCATGATTTTATAATATAATTTAGTTATACAATGAATAAATCAATTCAATCTCATATTTTAAAAAATAATTATTTGAATAAATTAAATTAATTTGTTTAATGAAAAATATTTTTTATATTAACCAATGATTTTCCATAAATTACAATTAATACATCTTTTATTAAAAATTATCAACAAAATTTGTGCTTATCTTGGACAAATTCTTCACAGAATCATTATTTGATAAATTTTATAATTTGATATTCAAAAATGTTTCTCACCCATATTTCAGAAATCTCAACTTAAATTTTACTTCACAAAAAATGGAATGCTCCATAAAAATATTAATATTAAAATCTACATTATAATTCGTAGGATTTTATTCAAATCTTTATATAATGATAAATAAAATATAATATGATGTGTGTAGACTTTTATTTTTCGATTGTTAATAATTAAATAAATTAAATTGTTTATGATTATATATATTTTTCATCAATAATGGAAAAAAACCCTTATAGTAATTATATTGTAAATATGTGCCCGAATATAATGCACAATACATCCATAAATTTTTCTTCTTCAAAAATTCTTTAGTTACTTAACCTAAATATATCTATATTGAATTTTCAAATTTTTATATTAAATTTATTTTAAGTATAGGCTATCAGGTCTATTGCCTTTTTAAGATTCTTTTCATATTTTATTTCATTTTTTTAATTTTTTAGTTAATTTAGAATTTAATTTTATTACATATTTAACTTTTTATTTTATTTCATTCTATTAAATTTATTTATCTTATGAGTTTCATTTTAAAAAGAAAATATTATTTTTAGTAAATAAAATTTTAAAAGATATTTATTTAAAAATAAAAAAAAATATATTTATTATTTTTTAATATAAATGATAAGAATTTTTGATGCATTATTAATTATATTTGAATAATTATTTTTCTTTTATTTTTTATAAATCTCAAACATCATGATATGATTCACCATGGTTTCTTTAGCATTATTTTTCTTTGAAAATATTTTAATATTAAATTGGGAATAAAATATTGAATTTAAGTAATATTTTTTATTGAAAATAATAAATAAGTTTAATAAATTTTAAAATAATTTATTTTCAACAATTATATAAATTTTTATTAAATTATTGATTAAGAGTAAATTGCAAAAAAATTTCAAATTTAGAAAATTTATTATATTTAACAATTTATTTTATTATTTTTAATAAATAATTATTTAAATTATACAAATTTAAGATTCTTTTTCTTCATATTTAAATAATTATTCTTTTTTTGGTTAATATAAACTACAATCTATTTGATTATACCCAATGAGCTATTGTTATTTCTTCTAAGTTAATATTAAATTTGAATAATTGAATTGTATGTTCTATTAAAATGTGTCTATTATTTTTAATATTTGAACAGGGAAAAACGAATGAATTAATATTTTTATTTTAGTAATTTTAATAGTATAATTTTTAAAGAGCCCGATTTAGGAAATTTTTTAATTTAGGATTTTTACAAATAGAAATAAAGTTATAATTTATTTATATAATTAGATTATTGTTATTTATTATTTATTCGAAAATAGTGTATGTTTATATTTTATTTTTTAAAATAAAGATAATTTCGAAATTAAATATACAGGAAGAGAGTTATGAAAAAAAATCTAAACTGTTTTTTAAATTAATGAAATAATTTCTTTCTTTTGGAATTAGCTTTTTTCTTTGAAATAAATTTTTATATTATTTCTATGATTTATTATCAGATCTATTATTTTAAATGATCGGTCATATTTTTTGATAAACATGGTTGTTGTGTTGTTTTTGTCTTAGTTGGGCATTTGCATTTCAGAATGGTGCTTTTTGATCTCTAAGATGTCCTTCTTCCATTTGATGGCGATATCACTATGAAATGCGATTTTAGCATTTTTATTTTATCCGTTTTAAACTAATTTTAATTCAAAATTTTAGGTATTTATTTAAAATAAATATAAATTTATTGTAATATATTTAGACAAAATTTATAGAATATATATAAAAAATATTTAAATTACTTTTAAAAGAAACTTTTAAAAGAAATTTAATTCAGCCATTGATATTGATATTAATTTTATAACAATATATATTCCATTTTATGCTATAAGATTGATTTTTGTTAATGTATCAATGTTATTCGAATTTACATTTTGTATAATTTCAGATATTTATATTTTTGAAAATTTCATTAATTTTTTAAAAAATTATTAGCAGCTAAACATAGACTTAGGGACGTAAGTTATGCATTCAATGTCATATCAATAAAATTAATTAATTTTTTTAAAAATAATTTATTACTATTTTTAGCTGCCATTATTATAATTTCTAACTTTTTATTTTCAATATTGCAATTTTTTAAATTATCCTTGAAGTTCAAATTTGATTCAAAAAAATTTTCATTAATTTTTTTTTTCAATTTATTCTAATTTTATTAAATTTATCTAAAATACTTAATTTGGTCTTTTGCCATATTTATCCAAATTCATTTGCCTTTTTATAGTGAATATAATAAATTTATTTATAAGCCATAATTAAAATTTTAATTGAAATTTTATCCAACATTTCCCTTGAGATGAATCAAAATTTTATTTAATTTTTAAATTTAATGCAATTTTATTTTAAATTTTATAATATTATATTAATTCATAATAGATATAATTATTTATTTTAAATTAATTTCTTTATTTAAATATTTCTTTAAAAATGTTATGGTATTTAATATAATTTCTAAGATTTTAATAGATGAAAATTTATACTAAATTTTCTTTTAACATAATGGGGCACCTAGTTGTACATCCAACCAGCGTTGCACTCGTTTGGCATCATATAAGACAAAACTAAGGTTTTATATTTCTAAAATTAAAATATGAATTAAATATATTCTTTAATTTTTAATTATTTCTCTTGAATTGTCTTGTCTTTAGGGACAAATCTAAGGAATGAGAAAAAATAATTTTTTATTTTATTTCTATGTACACATGTTTTTATTATCGATAATACTACAATAAATAACTCAAATAATAAGTAGTATATAAGAAAAATTTTTATCAAGGCTATATTTACTTCCAAAAACGAATAAAAATAACAAATAAAGCTTCTTTTATTAATATATATTTTGTTTTATATATTTTTTTTTAAAATAAATTATTTCTAAATTAATTTATTATAATATATAGAATAAATATGATTCTTATAATCAAAATTTCAATAATTCAATTTTTGCTTTTTATTATAATTTCATATATCTTTATTTTTCTTTTAATATTTATAGCATCAATACAGAAGATAATTTAAAATATTATTAATTTTTTATTATTTTTATAAAGAATTTTCAAATACAATAAATTTAGTTATATAATTTTAATATAATTTTTGCATTTTAATAATATAAAAATCGCATATATTTTTTCTGGATAAAATATTTTATGAAAATTAATAATATATATTGCAGTGCTCAAGCTATCAGAAAAATGATGACTGGTTTTCTTTCTCATATTATTGTTGTATAATTTAGATTTGTCAATTTTCAATTATGAAATTTTTTAGATTAACAAATTTTGTTGAATATTAAGATTAATTTATTGTATTTATATCAAATTTAAAATTTTTTGCATTTAAAATTTAAAAAATTTTTCACATTTAATATATTAATAAAACTAAACTTAAAATTCAATAAATTTTTAGTCATTTGTTTCTGCAATCAGTTTTTAATCAATGCTTTAGGAAATCCTTTCATTTTTTCTTCATTTTTGCATTTTGCATTGAACTATTATTTGGGTCCTCTCTTCTGCCGGATATTTCTTAATTCTTTTTTTGGCACTTTCTTTTAATTGTATTTTAATTTTGATATAAATTTATTTTATTTATTTTGGTATTTTTGAAAATATTTTTTAATCGATTATAAATATTAACAATTTTATAATTTTTAATTAAAATATAATTCTCAATTATTTCAATTACATTAAATTTAATATTAATTTCTTTTATTTTTACAATAATTTATATATGCTTTTTTATTTTTTGATTTTCAAATTTATTTTTTTTTTATTTTCTCGAAATTCGTGCGAATAATCAACGGTTGGGTGAATTAAATTATTCTTATAGACAAAAGAAATCACAAAAATCATTGCTTTATAATTTCTAATAAAATTATTAGAGTTATATTTCTAGGAAATAAACAATTTATATCAAATTTTTGAAATAATTTTTAGTTTTGTTTCAAAATATAATAAATATAATTTTTTTGGGCTATAGCCTTTTATTTAATATTTTAAATACAATGTAAATATCTAGATATAAATCTTTTTCTTGATGATTAAATTTTTCTCTTGCAGGTCTATTAATTTCCCGAAGTATAGATTCCCTATCATTTTTTCTACCATCTCTATAATTTATTTTAATTTTATTCTTTCCAATTGAAAAAAAGTCAGTTTAATATATCGAAGAAATGCATTAAAATATAATTTTATAATTTTTTATTAAATAATTTATATTAATTAAGGATTTTTTAAGTTATTAAATGCATGAATTACTTTATATTGGCTTTATTTTTTTTCAATATATTATTTTTCTTCATAATTTTAAAATTTAGCTATGTCAGTACATACTTAAAGTAAAAAATTTCATTATCGATATATTCTCACGTTATTTAAAAATAATTATCTTCGTCATTATTTTTAATGTAATAAAGTTTTCGCATTTATTCAAAAATGAATGTAGATTTATTATCATTATTTTACTTTTATCTCTATATTTTATTTAATTTTACTAGAACGAAACATTTTCATTAAATTATTTTATTTTAAAACATGTATTACATTTTAACAGTTATTAAAATATGTATAATAATAATATTTGTTTTTTTCTAGATATTAGAAATGTTTGTTATATTTTCTTCTCATTAAAATATGTATAATAATAATATTTGTTTTTTTCTAGATATTAGAAATGTTTGTTATATTTTCTTCTCATTAAAATATAAATGTTTTTAAATTATAGTTTAATTGAAAGATTTCCATGCACATCCAAATAATATCATCCACCATTCTGTTGTGAGAACTTGACAACCCTTTTAAATGAATTGGCTAAATTTTCATCTTTTAAAAGTTATTTATATTAAATATTATTTATTTAATATAATTTAAATATTCGTCTAATTATATAATTTATTATTTTATTTAGCAAATTTTTACACTAGAATTCATTTCGATTTTCTTATCTCTTACCAATTATATTTTGTTATTACTCATTATTAATGAAATAATTTAAAATTAATTAATTAATCAAAACTTATTTATTTAATTACCTATGATTCTCTAAAATAAATAATATTTTTAATCCAAATTTTGATGGGAAATTAAAATATATCATTTTTTAATTTCCTTTTCTGTTAATTTAATTATTTATAATTTTCATTAATTTAAAATCAAGATACTTTTCTTTTTAATAAATTTAAATAAATTATTCATCCATTTGATAAAATTTTATATCTATAGTTTAACGTCTTTTTCGGACGAATATTAATTTCCATTTAAATACTGTATCATTTTTAAACATTTATGTTTGAAATTTTATAATTTATAATTTTGTTAATAAGGATATTTATTAATACATTTAGATTTTATCAAATTACAGAAAAATCAACATTTTGACATATTAATCACCGTTTCCATTTAACCCATTCATTGTTCTTTTTAAATATAATTATTTTTTATATTTTTTATTTAATTTTATTTGAACGAAACATTTTCATTAGATTATTTTATTTTAAAACTTGTATTACATTTTAACTGTTATTAAAAATGTGTATAATGAAAATATTTGTTTTTTTCTAGATTTTAGGCTGATGGAATGCGTCTTCAATAAATAAATGCAAATTAATTTAATTTTTTTTGTTTAATCTTATAAATAAATTTTAATAAAATCATATATTTTTATTTCATTTGAAAGATAACGAAAAGTATCCAGCGTGTATTTTTTATAATAATTGCATTATATTAAAATATCTAAAATTAATATTTTTATATATTTTATTATAATTTATCTATAGCTTAATTTATTTTTTCGCTTTTTTGAACCAATTTTATCTTTTGGAATATTTGGTAGTTCTTCAGCATCAGTGTAAGTTTTATTCCAAATCTCTATAGTAACAGATCCGCTAATTGAAAAAGTAAAATTTTGTTTGATTTATTTTTTGTAAAAAATTTGTTGAAAATATAAATAATTTTTAAAAAATTAAACATCAAATATAATTTTTTGCACATAATAAATAAATTTTTAGCTATTTCCTTAATAAGGAATGTATGGAGCGGGTTCCTTCGATCTCTTGCAATTCTTGCTTTATTCGATGGAACTAAATAAATAAATTTATACTCAAAATAAAGGCTATTCCTTTTTTATTCTCCTAAATTTTAATTTATTTAAATTTTATACTAATTAATTTTTTAACATATTCTATTTATTTTATTAATAATAAAAAAAATATTAGGATTAGTTATGGTTTGACTTCTTCATAAAAAATTTATATTTATATAATTACTTTGTAAGATAGTTTTAATAATTTTATGAATTAATTTTTTAAAAAAATATGCATAAATTTTATTTTTTATCTAGATTTTTTTAACATTTAAAGATATAAATTAAAAAATTAAATTTTATTATTAGTTTTTTATTTTGAGAAAATTATTTAATATTATTTTAAAATAAAATTATATCAATTTTATCAGGTGGTTTATTTGAGATTTTATTTTATAATTTTTCCATCGAAATTAATCTCTCATGAAATTTGAAATCATTATTTTATTTTTTTTATAAAAAAAATTATTTTTTTTAAATATTCATCAATATCACATTGATAAATTAAAATTTGCTATTTTGTTCGAAAGCATCTCCTTAATTTTGTCAATATTTAATCTAATTATCTTTTAATTTTCTCATATAATAATTCACACGGAATCAAATTGATCGTGTATTCAATTTGATCGCCATCGTTGATCTTTTCTTTGTTGAAAATAATTCATTAAATTCCAAGTACTTCAAATGGCAATAATCGTAATCGTTGTTAAATTTGTTATAATGTAATATGATGTAACTATTTTATTTATTCTTTTTATATTAAATTTTGAAATTAAAAACGCTTCATAAATAAATAATTAGCCTTTTTTTTATGTATATTAATAATAAATTGATAAAAAAAATTTATTATTTCAAGCCAATCTTATTATATTAATTGTTATAAAACTTATTATTTATTCAAAATGAGTTAATTAAAAATATTTGCTTTCATCAAATATCAATAAATATGTATATTTGCTTATAGAATCTATAAACAATAAAATTTCTTGACCATGTGACTCCTTGAGCCACTATAATATTTAAAAAATAATAACAATTCCCCAAAAATTCTTATATTTTGAAATAAATATTTAATTGCTAAAAATTGAATGATTTTTAAATTTAATATTTCCTTTTTTATTTTCTATTTTTAATTATGCAATTATGATTTCTTGAAATATTTTCTAAATAAGTTAAAAATTTCGTTAAAAATTTTGAATCAACATTTTAATTCATATACACAATCAACTAATTGGAAAGCGTTTTCTATCTTGGAAAAATACAAGTATAATTAACTTGTTTTCTCTCCCCACATTTATATGATTTTTTAGAATACAAAAATTTATATTTTTATTCAAAAATATTATCAAATTTTTAAACAATTTTTATCGATATTTTTCTTTCCAATTTATTCTCAGCTTTTTTACTAATGAATTTAATCTGAAGTAAAAAAATAAAATAATCAGAAAGAATTCTTCCATATTTCTAAATTATTGATATAACTAAAGATTTTATTAAAAATTTTTCTAATAGATCATAAAAATTTTATTTAATTAATTAAAAATTAATTCATATTTAATGACTATATATCCCAAATTTGTTCGCCTTCAAATTTTCCACGTTGACCTTAAGTTAATATATTAAAGTATAATAAAAATTGATTATAAATTTTGAATTTGCAAAAGTAGAAAATAAATAATGATATGATTTATATATATAAAGTTTACTAAAACGAGTTTAAATTTATTTAAAAATATAGTCGCAAAAAATACAATTTGTATTTGTAATAAATATTTTATTCAAAAAATATTCCATTATTTTTTAACTATTTTATTAAATTTTCTGCAAAATGATGTTTAAATAATTAAGCTAAATTTTATAAGGAAATATGAGTTCTGACCAAAATTATTCTAAAATAATTTTTTGCCATATCTGGACAAGATTTCTTATTTTTTTTTCCAACGATCTTTGGCAAAGTTTTAGCCAAGATCTGCGGAGAAGGTGTTGGCTTCTTTTAATCGAATTTAACAAGAAATTTCTGTTACCGACTAAAATTTAATTAATTTTTTTAATAATTTTAATTGTTTTCAATTTATACAATTTTTTATAGTATCAAAAATGTTTTATATTGATAATTTTGCATACATAATTGCATACATAATTACCCGTAAAAATTAATTAAATTTTTTTTATTCTGATGTTAAATTATTTTTTAAAGGTATGTATTAATATTATTATATATAAATATTTTGTTTTTGCATTTACTTTATGTAGATTTATTATAATTTAAAAATATTTATGAAAAATATTTAAATTTTTTAATTTCATTATAATATAAATAAATTCATTTTTTCTTTTTTAACTGAATAAAATCATAAATAAATTAATTTTTTCATATAATATATATTTAAAAAACTAAATCGCTTATTTTATTACCAAATTGACCATGCTTTGTGTATGAAAGATATTTTAAAATGAAAGAAAATTCTGATCAAAACTTTTAAAATATTTTTCAAATTAATAATTATTTTAATTTTATATTGATATCATTTCTCCAATCATAAATTAATTGTTTTTTATTACAATTTTAAATTAATTTATTATATAATTTCAATCGATAATTTTTTCTGAAATATATTTTATTAAATATAAAATATATCCTGTATTTAGCTTTTAATTTATTTCCAATGTTATATCATAAGTACGAAAAATAGTGCGAAAATCCCACAATCCGTATTGGTGTTTTGCTGAGGCATTTTGTAATGTTCCGCGTCCTAATTTTTTGATGAGATTGTGAATTATTGTTGCATTGCCATATATTCGATCATATCACTAAAAATATTATGATACTTTATTTTATTCAGATTTATTTTTATTTGAGATAACCTTTTTTTAAATTTTAAATACTTCTTTATTTTTAAATCTTTTATAAAAATTTAATAAATTTTATTGGAAATTATAATTTTTTAATCTATATTTTATTCTTATACTATTAAATCTGAAATAAATTTTTAACTTGATAGATTCCATGAATCTCAGTTGGAAATTTCTTTTTCCATCATTATGAAAAAATAAATTTTTCTATTTTTTTCAATAAAGTTAATTAAAATAAATATTTCTGAAATTAATTACTAGAATATCTATATTATATTAATAAATTTATTATTTATTTTCATAAATTCGTCGATTAATTATAAAATAAAACCTCATTAATTTTAACAAGTTCTTCGGAATTTTAAAACGAAATTATATAATTAACATTTCTATCATGATTATAAAATTTCTTTAATATGACTAATAAAATAAAGTTTTTAGTGAAAAAATAGACGATGAAAAATGTACAATTTTTAAAAATACATCAAACGGTCCATTACGTAAATGTTTCCATCATAATTATTACAGCATTTTTTCAGGGCATGAAGATTATCTAAATAAATTTCTCAATAAATTTTATATAAAAATCTATATTAATTTTATTTAGTCAGATTAAATCAGCAAATTTATTTATTTTCATTTGATTACTATGAAGATATTTATTAAAATTATAAAATTTTATTTTTCTATTAAATATTTAAATAAATTTCTATATCAAATTTTTATAAAAATTTTAATAAAATATTTTTTTTTATTTATATTTAATTAGGGTCCAATAATAATTGCTTGGATAATTAAAGATAATACATCTTTTTTGATGTTTGTAAATTTAAACGAAAATAAATAAATTTATTTAATATAAAAATATAATTATTTATTTTATATACAAAATATTTAAAAATTCTTTTATTTCGAATATCATTTAAAGTCGAAAATTTTAATTGATTTTATAGTTTAATGTCTTTTTTATGCAATAAAATATGTAATTATTTGATCATTTTTCTTATTATAGTTGTTTATTTAATGAAAAATGAAATCATCTTAAAATAATTTCAAATATTTGAATAAATAAATTTGAAAACCTTATTTTTTTCAATAATTTTTATCAATTATTTTAATTGCCGCCAATTTTTAAAAAAATAATTCGAATAAAATTAAAATAAAATATTATCTATTCTCTTTAAGGATTAATTTTTCGAACCACTTTTGCTGGATTTTGATTTATCACGATGGCTTTAATGCTCCAAAATCTTTCAATTATTTCAAGGTCAAAAATTGGTTTTCAATTAAATAAAATAGAGTGAGTTATTAAGGTGGTATTTTGTCTCACCTGCTGGTCAATCAACGAAACACTGTGTTGATTATTGTTTAAGGAATATTATATTTGCCGACATCAAATTTCCTTGTTTCAAAATAATTCTTCGCTATCTTATTATTAATTGATCTATAATATTTTGCAGTTTTTTAAAAATATTTATTTTTCAATAAATATATTATTCTTAATTTATAAATTATTTCAATTTAATTTAATTTTATATAAATTTTGATATTTTAATTAAAACGAATTAATTTTATTTTTTTTTAGATTGATATATGAAATAGCAAATAAATTTTTATATAAATGACAGCCCTGCAATTCAAACATTGTTTCAGTAAGTTAAGCGATAAAATTGGATGGCAGTTAGTTTCTGAATTGTTAAAAATGAAATATAATAACTTTTTTTAAATTTATACACCTATATTTGATTTTTAGATATATATATATGATACGATTTTAAATTTTTATTTGAATATATACTTATGGTTTATTCATTTTCTTATATTTAAAAATTATTTTCATTTATAAAATAACATGCATTTTAATTTTTTCTCCTTCGATAGAATTTTTTTATATTTTTATAATAATACATTTTATTTTTTATCCCCGAAATGATTTTTCTTAAATTTTTTTTATTTATTATTTTTATTGATATTATTCTCTTATTTTGCATTATGTATTTCTGCTTTAATTATTTATATTATTATACATTAGAATTAGTCTAAATAATTCTGTATAAAAATAACTTTTTTATACATTTGATTTAAAATTATTTAAAAATTCTGTAAATAAATATAATATTTATAATTTTTTTTTTAGTATTTAGCCAAATTTGATTTTAGAAATTAAGTTAATTTATTTTTATTTCATTATTTTTGGTTAAAAATTTATTTGAAATTTATTCGATATATATTTCGCTTTTTTTATTTTTTATTATCTAATATTTAAATAAACATTGTTCTTATATCAAATTCATTCAAAAATATTTTAAATTTCGAAATAAAATAATAATAAATCCTGGGAAATGTATTTATAATGTTGACATTCATGCAGCAAATTGCATGAATTGCTGTACCAATAACCGATAACATTGCATTGGTCTGTCAATTCTACAGCAGTTTGTTATTAATTCTTAATTAAATTTTAATTATTCTATATTCTCTGAATAGGAATCTCTTGTTTTTTTTTATTTGAAAAAGATAAATTAAAAATATATTATATTATCATATTTATTCAAAATTTGCCTAAATTTCCTATTTTTATATCTTGTGACATTTTAAATTAAAATCAATTTAATTTTATTATTCATCTAATCGATTTTGATAAAATACTGAAGTAAATTGAGAGAAAAATGGATTAAATTTTTCTGAAAAATTAAATTAGATAATTATTGAATTAAAAATTTTAAATATAATTTTGATTATAAGATTTTTTTGGTTTTTCTGGGCTAATTTTGATTTTATCCCATTTATTATAATTAATTTTAATTTTTCTTATTTTTTCGTGACCATTACTTATCTTGACGCCAGTCGCAATAAATTTTATTTTATTTATCATATATCAATTTCTTTGTAAAAATTATTTTTTAATTTAACTCCAAAAAAAGTTTAATTTTTATTTTTTAATTATAAAAATTTATTTTGTTTAAATTTATTAATAATTTTCATTTTTTAATTTCTTTCTCTCAATAAAATTTGATCTAAATTAACAATATAAAATTAAATTTTTTGAACTTTTAAGATTATATTTAATTCTTGATGAATTATTTGTTGAAAAATGCACCGCGCAATTAACTTTATCAAAATTATTTTTACTTTTATAATTTTTCAATCATATTTGTTTACTAGACTTTTTAAAATATCCAAGTGAAGCAAATTTTTTAAATATTAAATTAATTTAAATAATTCTATTTTCAAAATGAAATAATTAATTTATCTATAATTATATTTTATTAAATATGTATTATTTGTAATCTTGTATTTTTTTAAATTTTGATGTTACCATTGACCTTGAGTAGTAAAAAAATAAATATGAATTGTAAATTTCTAATTACATAAAATACTAATAATATTTATTTTAAACTTAATTTTATAAATTAATTTTTTCCCATAGATAATAAAGATTACTTTTTTAAAATATATCTTTATATCCTTTGGCAAACCGTATTTATATTATTAATTAACTTTAATATTTCATCATTAAATTTTCATTCTTATTAATATTTTTTGTAGAGAATAATTTTTGGTTTAATTTTAAATTTTTTAATCCTCTTCTAAATTCACTGTAATAATATAAATTTCTATATCTTCATTGCGATAATAAATTTTGGTTATATAATTAAGATAAATTTTTATATGTAAAGATGTGTTTTTATATAAGATATTAAGTAATAGTTGGCTGGAAATGTGGTCAAAAGAAAATTGAAATTGGTTTTGATGGAAAATGAAAGCTATTTTCTAAAAATATGAAATTATCATCTTTAGGGTTAGGGAAATCGCGTCCTTTAATCATTTTTGATTATTTTTCAAAATTTATTTTTTTATTTGTAATAATAAATCTATTTCGAGATAAATTTATGGAAAATTTTTCTTTTTTTTGTATGACAAATTTAAATTCACAGGCTAAAACTATATTTTTTCCGATTATTTCTATATTCAAAAAATAATATTTTTCTGGATTTATTAATGTTGATTTTTTTTATTTTTTTAAAAATTATATAAAAATATTTGATATTATTATTTCCAATATTTATTTATGAAAAAAAACTTGAATGATCTTAGTGATAATTCGCTTTACGGGACATTCTTGCGTTATTTGCATTTATATTGATTTGTGTTCTTTTCTTGCAATAATATATATGTATATACATTCATAATTTCATTTTATTAATATTAAAACTTTCAATTTAGAAAATTGTAAAATTTTTAGATGAGTAGCAAAATTTAAAAATTTGCAGTTTTTCTCTATAATAATTTTAATTTCGGCTTTTAAATGATATTTTATATCATATATTTAATTTTAACATATTATTTAAAATTTTAAATCAATACAAATTATTTCAATTTTATTTTTTTTATTTATTATTAATCAAATTCATCATCAAAAATCAGCATTTAAATATTATTAAATATTTTAATATAATTAATTCCCTAATTTTAATCCATTCATATTGGCACATACTCTAATTTTATTGATGAATATAATAAATAATTATTTCATTTTTTTGCATATTTATGATGTTATTTTTGATAAACAAATATAAAATATGTATTTAATTATTATTATTTTTTATAAAAATTTTCACTTCATTAAATTAATTATTTTTTTTGAATTAAAGCTTTTTGTTTAGGAGTAGTAATAACTAATTTTTTGAATTTATATATTTTATCAAATACAAAAATATATTTTATGAATCCTCAAAGAATTATATTCCTCAGTTTGTATAAATTGATGATATTATTTGTTTGTATTTTTTAATTTTTATTTTATTCTTTATTTAAAATAATTTTAAATTTTTAATTGATACAAAATTATTAATTAAAATTAAATATTTTTTTTATTTCTAATTAATTTTTTTTATATCAATTTTATTTTTTTTCAATATGATATATTTTTTTAAAATAATTTATAAACGATATATATGTGTAGAAAACAATTATTTTTATAAAATTTTTCTTTAAAATTAAAAATTATTTCTTTAAAAATGTCAATAAATTTTAAAGTTACAACTTAATAATTCCTAAAATTCAATTAGATCTTTGGTTTTAGGCTATTGCTATTTCACCAGATAATTTCATAAATATTAATAGTAAAAGTTTGTACGTAGAATTTTGCTGATAATCCATTAAATTCTAAAAAATAAAAAAATTTTATAAAATTTTTGTGTTTTATTAAATCTTAATCATTTACATATATTTTTTTTAAATAAAATTTTACAAATAAATTTATAATAGAATCAATTTAACGTAATCCTAAATATTTATTTTTTTAATTTTTTATATTAATTTAATTAAAGCTTATTCTTTTAAGCAAAGTATTAATCTAAGTTAAATAAATTTTAAATAGAATATTTAAAATTTATATTTCATTTAATTAATATTCCTAATCATAATTTATGAAATAATAAAAAATTTTCATTTTTATCGAATATCATTTTAAATACTTGCGAATATACATTTATAATTTATAACTAATATTTTAGAAAATATGATGATAAATTTTAATAAATATAAATGGCAATAAATTTTTATATTTTGCATAATATTTTTTAGAAATACTTTAATTTTATAATATAATTTAATTTTATAATTAAATGGTACTCTCTATTAACTTAATAAGATAAAATTTTCTTCCTTTTTAGGTTACTTTTCTATAATCATATATGAAATCTGGGTTGTTTTTTCAATTAATACAATGATATTTTATTATAATAATAAATAGAAAATATTTTTAAATAATTTTTATTTTATTTAATTATTATTACATATATGGTCGTTTATATTATTAAATTTTTTATTGCATAAGATACGAAGCATGGGAAAAAGATCCTTAATTTAACACATCATTTGCATCGATGAAGACACTTTAAATAGATTATAGAAAAAAATTAATAATTTAACTTTTTTTATTTTTATAAAATCAATAATAAAATTTTAAAAATTTTATTTTAAAATTTTTTTCATTCATTCATTATAGTGAAAAGATTGAAATAATAATTTTGACAAATATATTTTCTTATTTTTGGGAATTAGATTATTAATAAGCATTTATTTTATTAGTATCTTATATTTTTTGATGTAAAGCTTCATTAATGCTGTTATATTGGCCCCTTCATTAATTTTCTATAGAGATTATAATAATTTAATATTTTTCTATAATTCAATAATATTTTTTAATATATAATTTTGTTATTATTTTTTATCAAATATATGATAACAAATTTTCCATTATCAATTTTACAATTTTAAAAAAATTATCAATTTTATTCAAAATATTATTTAGCATTAAATCAAAATTTTTATAAAAATGAAATTTTTTGTAATTTTATAAATAAAATAGTTGTTAATAATATATTAAAATTTATCAGTATTAAAATTTTTTCCATTTCAAAGCAAATATCTAAGTAGAATACTCTTCGTTTATGAACTCCAAATATCAACATTTTTAAATTACATATTAAAATCCTTGATTTCTACATAATAATTGTATAGGAGAGTACGTCGGAAAGGATGAAAACCAAGAAAGATTTTATTGCTTAAAACTGTTGGCACGATCACCAGAAATCTATTACTGCCAGGAAGAGCTTGATAGTTCATTATCATAATTATGAACCATGATTGTTTTCATTTTATAATTCGATAATTTTTTCTTTTTCTATCGCCATTATTTGAAACAATTTTTAAATTTACTTATTTTTATGTTTTTATAAATATTAATTAAAATTTACAATAATTTACCTAACTCGATGAATAATAAATAATATTTTATATAGTTTATTTTAAAATAGTTATTAATTTATATTATTTTTATTTATGTGACTTATATGGAGAAATTTATTTTACAATTTATTTTTTGGAATGTAATTTAATTTGTTAATTTGAATTTATTTCTATAAAATTTCAAGACGCAATAAATAATTTTTCTTTTCATGTTATATTTCTTAATTATAATATACATCATCATATTTTTGATTAGATTTTTTAGATTTTCATTCTAAATAATCATAATTAATATTACAATTTTTTATTTTGTTTTCATCAAAATTATATTTTATTTTATTATTTTCAATTATTTTATTTTATAGTATTTATGTGCGTATCCTTGCCTAACCAAAATTAAAATCAAATGAGGATAAGAGAAAATTTTATCAAATATTTTTTGAAAGTTTTTCATTAATAATTAATTTGTTTTCTATTTCTAATATTTTTGGCTATATTGATAAATAAATTTAATTATATAATTAGTTACTGATGATGAAATTAGCTGATTAAATAGAGCGAGAAAAATACTTTAGTGAATAATGTCAAGATTAAATTATTAAAAATAAAAATATATTATTCATATTCCTCATCTCGAATTTTTAATAAATAAATAAAAGGAAAAAAGAAAATAAAAATATTGTGTTTATCAAGAACCAGCAATCTTTATGTAATTTTCACTCTTATGGTCCCAACAGTAAATTATTTGGTCTTATATTTTAAATTAGTAATTTGATTATGGACTAGGATCAATTTATTTGTTGTTTGAATAATTAAATTTTCAAAATTTTTAAAATTTTGTTTGCTTAATTTGCATCATCATCCTCCCAATAATTTTCCGGTAATACAATTAACTACAAATTGAAGAAGCTAGAATTATATTAACATATAGACGACAATGCAGGATGTTAAAATTTCATACCATTTTTATAAATTCTTTTGAGGAAGAGCATCAATAAATTTCCATTTATTAATTTAATTAAAATATTTCCGATAATAAAAAGAATAAATAAATTTTTGTTTTCTTAAATATTTTATTCGATTGATTTTGAAATAAATTGTGATAATCTGAATTTGCATCATTTATAAGATTAATAAAGTTTTTAGAAATACCATTTTATATTAAGTCAACTAAATTTTAATAAAAATTTTTTTCATACCTTTCTGTTTTTTTCATATTCAAAAATTTTTAAATTATATTTTTATTATCTTTCAATTAATCTATTTCTATTTAAAATTTTCTTTATTTTTCATTTCATTTTCTATTTCTTTAATCGGTAGTATTTTTTGCACGATATGAATACGAATAAAACTTACAGGCCAGCAAAAGAATTAAACTCATCAGGCTGTTGAGGCGATTTCAATGAATTCGCTAATTAATGGTAATTTTGCAGGTCAGTTGTTATGATATGAAAATGTATGTTTCAATGTTCATCTGGTTAATTATCAACTTGGCTTATCATAAAATTTTATAAACTTTCTATAAAAACTTAAATAGTTAACATTTATCAATAAAAGTAATCAGATCCATTTATTAATTTAAAATAGATCTATATAAGACTAATATCAAAAAGAATATCATAATTTGATTTTAAATTAAAATTTTTATATAGATAAAATAACTCATATTAGAAAGAAAAAGAATAATTAAATTCATTAAATCTTTTAATCATTTAATGCTAAGCATATCAATTTGTCTAAAATACAATATTTTTTTTGAATTTAACACGAAATTAAATTTTTATTGTTTATAATAATTTTAAAAAATAATTTTTTTAAAAAATTAAAATATTTTTCCCGTCAAAATTTATTAAATTTTTTAATAGATATATTATTTCACGACATTGATCATTTCATATTTCTTTATATATAATATATATAATATTAATTTTTTTTATTATTGATATAATTTTTAATGGAAAGATTAGTGTATTTGCTGCTCTCTCTGGTTGTTTATTTTGCCATTTTCTTCGATTTTTCTTTATTTTCATATTCACTTAATTTTTCGATTTAGACGGGTTCTTGAATTTCTTTTGTTTCTTTTTTCTTCAAAAGGTTAAATTGTTCAATTAACTATTTTGAATCTTTAATATTAATATCAAATTGTACTTGTATTTATTCATAAAATATCTTTTTAAATATATCAATCCAAAATATTAAATAATACATGTTCCTTTAATTTTTTGATAATAGAAGATTAATTTTACAAATTTATAAATAGGAGATGATAAAGTAAAATAATATTTATTAAACTGAATTTTATATTTAATTATAATTTTTTTATTATACATTAAAATAAAATTTTAATTTAATATCTTAATTATTTTTAATTTTACATTTCATTTCAAAATTAATGAGTACATTTTTTTCGGTTTAAAGTTAAAACAATATTTGGAAATAATCAATTAAAAATTTTTAATCTGAAAAATATATATTTAATTAATCTTTATTAATGATTAATAAATTTTTGTTAATTTAATTTTTAATAAATCAAAAATTCCATTTATCTAATTAAAGCTTTGTTCTGCATTATTAAGGTGACAGTGATCTTTTCATATATTTTTGTAAAAAAATTTATATATGGAATCTTTTTTTTATTTTATTTTATTATTTTTTTCTCAGATTTATTATTTTATTTATCAATAATTATATTTTCTTTTTATATTTACAATTGTTGTATTTAATTTTTTGTTAATATTAATTAGAATTTTCCATCTTATTTCTTTCACAAATAATTTGCAATATTACATTTCCAAATTAATTGCCCTTAAATTTCTAGTCCTTTAAATAATTTATAATTTTAAAAATGATTAAATATATTTTCTTAGAAATTTTTTTAAAATTCTTTTTAGAAATTCTTTTTTGTTAATTATTATACGAATTTATATTTACATCTGATCAGTTATTTTACATTAAAATTAATTTATCTGAGATAATTCTCTTTGGCGCTCTGTATCTTCGTATGAATTTTGTGAAACGAATAAGAATTTTTCTGCTGAAGAGTCTGTGACTAATTCTGGGTGCGTCAATCTAGTAAGCGCACAAACAAATATCATCACACATTTTATGCTTTTCTATTCCGTCGGTTGATTTCATGGCCATAGGCCCAAACCTTGCGAAATATTAATTAAAATAAAAAATTTTTTAAATCGCATATTATTATTATCAACAAAATTTATATTTAATATGGGTGGCCATCTTCATTAAAAATTATATGTTTTTGTTAATCATTACAGATAAACAATTTCTCTCATCAATATTTACTAAATAAAAGAATTAATAAATTTCTATATCCTCTCAATTAACCATATTTGAAAATTAATTTATAAATATTTTATTGACATAAAATCACTATTTTTAATATAATTTTTTAATTTAAGAATTAATTTTTCTTTTCATTTAAAAATAATTTGTACTAATTTAAGATAATCTTTCATTAACTTTTATCTTCCAAATAGACAAATTTAAATTTAATAATTCAAATATTAAATTATAAAATAATCATAGAAAACAAGAAAGGAACACAATTCTATCAAAATTTTTTTATATTTTTAATTTTCACATTAATATTTTATTAAAAATATAATCAAAATTTCTTAATAAATAAATCAGATAAAAAAATTTTTATTAGTATATTTTAGGTTTTTAAACATTTTTTATATGGTATAATTAATTTATATTTATTTTTTGAAGTAATATTTTTTAATTAATTCAATTATTTTGGATTTCACTGATAAAAAAAATTGAATGGCGGCAAATTTATTTCCATAATTTATATTTATGATAAATTTGATAAGGATAAATTCTTTTTTCAAAAAAATTTTTTTTAATTTTAATCATTAATTGCTCTTTAATTTTAAAATAATTTATTAATTCTTTCAAAATTTTGCTTTAACACAAATTTTACATTTTTTTTTCTCAAATCTCTTCTTTTGTTTTACCACTATTCAATTATTTTTACTAAATTAATGATATTTTTAATTTTTTTTTGGTTTTATTTTTGATTTTTAAATTTTTTTTCCTTAGAGTTTATTTTGAAATTTTTTATTATATTAGTAATAAATGATATTTGATTATAACAAGATTTGTTTATTGAACATTGTTGAAATACGCAAATTTTGACCATAATAATATTTTATATATTTCTTTATTATTTAAATGTTTAGTTCATCAGCATTGTAACTTATTAAAATATTATTTAGTCATTTTTTCTTGTGATGGCGGTATAAAAATTCATTTTTTTTATATTTTTGTTTAAATTTTATAAATTCATATTTGATAATTGATTATTAGCAAAAATTTGCTATATTTTTAATTATATTTCCTTTAATTTTTCGCCTAGAGGATAAAATAACTTTTTAATTAAACCTTAGGGAAATAATAAATTATCAATGAATCTAAAAATAAATTGGGTTCGGTGTGGAATACCGCTTTAAATCAAATTTAGTTTTAGTATAAAAAAAATTTCTTTTTTTCACATAAAAATATTTAATTAGTAATTACATAATAGTAAAATAATTTTATCAGAGATTTGCAATTTGAATAAATATTTTTGATTTAATATTTTTGAATTTTAATTATTTAAAAATAGTGAATTTGCTTGGATTTCTTGAATTCTTTTTGGTAATCTTCATCAAATTAATTTGATTTCTGTATCCAAACAAAGTTAAAATTATTTAAATGATAAGATTTTTATTTTTTTGATTTTAAAATTTTATAAAAAAAATTATATATTTTATCTCAACTTTATTTTTATAAAAAATTAATTTTTTCATTCTATTTTAATTTTTTCTATAAATCTGATTGTTGTTCATCAGATATAGCTATTATATCACCTATTTCATTCTAAGTCAATATTTTCAACTTCAACAAATATAATATCTGATCCATTATCATATATTTAGGATGAACATTAAAATATTTTATTTTAAATAGAATATATTATAAAAAATTTTTTAACTTTAAGAAAAATTTATTATTTTAATTGCTTCACAATTTCATTTTAATTGAATCTATTTACAAATTCAATTCCTCTTTTAATAACTTTTAAATAAAATTTATAAATTTTCAATAATTTTCCTTATATCATTCTTTTAAAAATTTAGATTTCAATAGTATTTAAATTTTTTTCAATGAAATCATCTTTGACTCTCACTATAGAGTAAATTATTTTATTTATACCAAATTATTTATTGTTTATTAAGAATTTATTAAATATCATTTTTATTAAATTTTAATTTTTTTTAGCTAATTTATTAAATTTTATATTGATTTAATTAAAAATTTTTGTTTACTACTATTTTTAAATTGATTTTTTTTATTTTATTATTTATTTAAAAATTTTTTTTAATATTAAAAATGTAGCTTCGAATCCCATGACAAAATATTGTAATTTAAATTCAATATTTCTTTAAAAAATAAATTGCCTGGCTAGAAATGTTGTATCATACTCTTAGATTTGCAAGTTTTCCTTTTTCAAGCAATTTGTAGTTTTTAATTTTGTAAAATATTCCTTTTTAAAATTATTTTATTTTCAAAATTTTAAAACAAATCAAATTAAATGATTTTTTAATAATATTTAAGTTATATTGATGATAATATATTTTACGATGGGAGATATTGTTATTTGTTTTTCAGTTGTCTATTCCTTAAACACTGTTCATATTTTGAAAAGTATATTTAAATATAATAGATTTATAAAATTTTCTATTTATTTTATTCTAATGATTTCAAAATGTTAGAGTAAAAAATATTTTTCAAAATTACCTCACCAAAATTGCCCAACTCAATTTTTTTAATAAATTTCAAATTTTTGGGATTAATTTTCCATTGATGTTCAAATGAAATTTTTAAATTTTTATATAATATGTTTTTGAATTGTAATAGCATCATTTTAATTTGATTAATGATATAATTCTTTTAATTTTCTAATTTGTTTCTTAGTATTTATTATTTGTTAATAAATTACAAAATATATGAATAATGTCATTTATTAAAACAAATATATCTATTCAAATTATTTAATTAGTTTTTTATAAATATTGCCGAGAAATCTTATTATACTGATAATTGTGACCTACCATCCTTTAATTGATTTATAAGGGTTTTAATTTTTTTTCCCTTATTAAATACATTTCAGATTTAATTAATTATGAAAAAATAATATTCTTATAATTCCTCTATATCATAATTTTAAACAGGCTTTATATTTTATTTTATTAAAACAATCATTATTCCTACATATATTTAAAAATAGTTTTTAAAAAGGGGTTTAATTATATAAATATTTGCATTTATAAATTTAATTATCAATTTTTTAATTTTAATAAATAATAAATTATTTATTACATTTGTATGATTTTTAAAAAAAAAATTTAATCGTTCCATTTTCAATTGAGGTATCGTTAAAATTATATTTCAAAGTAATTTAATAGAAAAATAATGACTTTCTTTAAATCTCAAATTATTCATTTAATAATATCAAGCAATTATTTTTTCTATCAATATTGAAAATAATATATCAAATTCAATGTATATTACATTTAGAAATATTTCTCTTGAAAGTATTAATTTTTCTTTTTCAATTAAAAATAATTTTTAATTTGAAATTTTAAACCACAATGAATATTCCACATTCTGAAGTGCCTTCACCCTGTTGTTGCACATTAACAATTGTATTAATAATGGCCCATTCTCTCCATGTGAAATTTTGAATTATATCCATTGAATTTAGCATACTTGTAAAATATGTATAATTTTAATATTTTTAAATTAATTTCAATTTATAGTTCATTATTATTTAATATATTTTTTTATTGATTTTCCTTTATAAAGGTAATTGGATATAAAGTTATTTTAGCTACTATTTCTTAGTCATCACGTTTTTCATGATCAGGCAATATCTTTTTTGCATGAAACCATCTTGATATTTAATTAGAATTATTTATAAAAAATTATTAATACATAATTTTTGTGTATTAGAGTTCGTACACCCAATTATTGGTAAAGTATTTTATGACAATATAATTCATTAATTAATTTTTGATAATTATTTAATTTTCTTCTTATTCATAAAAAGGAATAATTTAAATTTTATATTTTTAATTTAAATTTTTTGTGATAAACGTCAATTTTAAAATTTTTTCAATAAAATTTATCAACATATTTATTCAATTTTTAGAATTTATATATTTAAATAAATTTTTTTAAATATTTTTAAATTGATTATGTTATTTCTTAATTTTATAATTATTTTATTTTCATTTGATTTTTTGCCGTATTTTAATAATTTATAATATGATTTTTATTAAAAAGATTGCACAAGAATTCTTTCCCTCATTGATAAATCGGTCAATTATCAAAATTATATTATTCTTATTCTTTTCTTTAAAAATTTCATTAAGGATACAAAAAATTTTTCCTTGATTTTGATTTTAAAGCATATTCTGTTTTTCATTAATCATTATTTTCATAATTTTATTAAAATTTATTTGATAAAAATTATTATAAAATATTAAAAAAAATTTTTATAATAATTGTAATAATTTTAAAAATATCTATTATTTAAAATTTTATAATTTATATATAAATTATTTTACAATAATTAGAATTAATTCATGAAGAAAGAAATGCAATATATAAAAAATTTTTAGTCCCCCAATTAATTGCAAGATCTTTAAATTTGTTTATTGATCTAGTTGCGTGTTGGAAGTTTAAGTTTCCATTCATGTAATTATTTTATTATGTTTATATTTATAATTTTTATTTAATTTTTCAATTAATTTAAATATGTTTATAACATAAAAAACATTTTTGCTATTCATTAATTTATAATAACTAATGTATATTTTTTTTATTCTAATCTAAATTGGTCATGAACTTTTCTGCATTGTCCTTTATCATCTTTTCAAAAAATTCGTGATGGTCACTTAGATCAATATATTTCCTATATATTATTTTATATTAAATAAAAACAAATTATTTTTAATTTATATTCATATAGAAACACAATTTTTTCAGAAAATTTCCGATTCTAAAATGAATTTGGAAGAAGAAATAAATAGAAAAAAAATAAATCCAGCGTATATTTTTAAATCGAGTGTTATTTTTTCTACCTCTATTTCCATTTTCATAATAAAATTAATAATAATATTCATTTTAATTTGATATTTGTAAATACAATATAACGAAAATTAATATCCTGTTTTACATTATTAATTTTGTCTTTTATTAAAGTAAATAATTTAAAAAATTTTTTATGTATTCTTTATCTGAATATAAATTTATTTAAGATGTAGTTTAACGTCGATTTGGACAAACAAGCAAATATTTTTGTTACAATCATTTGCCATTTTGGTCACTATTATTTCCAGTCTGTGTTTTTTATTTAAATTTTAATTAATTAATACTTCATCAGTTTTTCATTTCTATTTTTCTTTAAAATAGATGTTAATAATTTGGGATTTAAAATTATTTCTATAAATTTTAATTTTTATTTATCTTTTATCATATTTAAAAGAAAAAAATCCAATTAAATTTTGGAATATTTTCTTATATAAATATTACAAATTGTGTAATTAAAATTATTTAATCTTATTTTCAAATTAATTTCATTTAATTTTTAAAATTTTAAGCATATTTAATAAAAAATTTTTTTTCATTTTTTATTAATATATTTTATTTAATTTATTATATGTGAATTTTGGGGAAGGCATTTCAATAAACTAAGTTTTTTTTGTGATTGCGCGGAAACCAGAGAGTAGAACATTTATAAATTTTTCTTTTCTTGTACTAATTATTTTTCATTACTTAATTAATTTTATATAAACTTGCAGAAATAATGAAGGGATTTATCATGATAGTATTTTAATTTTTGTTTTAAATTTAATTTTAATTAGTATATTTTTTATAAATTTTATAATTTTATTTTTTTTAAGAAATTTGGATCGAAAAAATTTTATTTATTTTTTTCTTGTTAATTTTTCAAATTATTGGAGAATTTCATTATTTTCCACGCCAATAATTTTTGTTCAATAAAATATAGGTTAAATATTATTTCATTATTTTTTAATTATAATTAGTTTTAAATAATTATCATTATAATTATTAACGATATAATAAAATGTTAGAAATAATAGCATCCTAAAGATAATGTCATTCTAATTATACATAATAAATTTCATTGCTCATATTTTGTTGCCATGTAATTTTTATTTTATCCGTGATGTTTTTGAATTATTGTTTGAAATCAATTAATTTTATTATTTAAATAAAACTTTATATATAGATTTTAATTATTTTTATTTCATTTTTTCAAATACGCAAAATAATTTGGTAAAAAAAGTATTTTGAAAAACATTTTCAAATAAATTAAAGAAGGATACATAAAATATTTTAAAATTGAAGTTAAAGTATTTAGGATTATTTTTTAGAATTTTTAACATGGCTGTAATTAATTTTTAATTTTGTATATTTTTTAATTACTTTTATTTTTTGCAATTTTTAATTTATAAATAAGCTGAACGATTTATATTTTTTTTATAGAATAAATAATTTATTTTTAGAAAGTTTTAAAAATATTTTTGGAATAAAATTTTATCTGATTCAATAACATTTTATTCTAAAATTAAATATATGATATTAATAAAAAATTTTTATATCATTTAGAATATATTTTTTTAATATAATTTTTTATGTATAATTAAAAGAAATTTATATATTCATTATTTTTGCATCTACAATAATTATTACTTATATACTAGAAAGATGCTTTTAAATTTTCACATTTCAAAATTCAGTGGTTTTTCTAGCCATTTTTAGGGTATGAATTTGGTTTCATTCGACGCAGAATTTCATGGCGAATTTGAGAAAAATATGATTTTTTCGATTTATGTCCCCGGTTTCGAGTTATAAGCCAAAAACCGGTTTCAAAAATTGATCTTTTTCAGTTTGCCCGGGTAAAACTTTTTTCTCTTTGATTTTTTCATAATACAAACTTATACTTGGATTTTAAGATTCTTAACTATCGAATGATATAAACATTGTGGGGTCTAAATTCAAAACCCAGGGATGTGGAGGTGCGCAAAAATTGGCAATATGGCATTTTTCCCTTTGTGGTCGATTGACGAAGATGGGAGGAGTGAAAGAGGGGCAAATGAGGAAAGGGGGTGGAGGACGCGGGTTCGAATCCCACCCGAGGCAGGTAATTTTTTTGATGAATAAAAGGTTTATAAGATTTTTTGGGGGTGAGAAACCGGTTTAAAGTGTGGTTTGAATTTTATGAAATGCACAAAAAAGTGAAAAAGTGGTTTAAAAATGGAAAATGACTAAAAATGTCCATTTGGCGAGCGAAGCGAGACATAAGAATTGTTAATAAAAAGAGTACTGGGGTATCTTAAAGCGCTCCGCGCTTTTTCTAACGCGGAAGTTCAAATTTAAAACAGACGCGTTAGCGGCTGGTTTGAAAATCAATATATTTTTACAAAATGTTGTATTTATTTATTTTTTTAAAATAAATCAATTATTAATATCAAAAATTAAATCTTTGAACAAATATAATAATTTTTAAATTAAAATATTAAATAACTGAAATTAAATTAATCATTCAAAATTTTTTTTTCATTTTATAAAAATAATTTTGAATTTTTATAATTGTGAAGACATTAATCATTTAATTATTTGATTGCTAGCAATTTTTGCAAAATATTAAATAAAACCTCCTTCAAGTATTTTTTAGCACTTTCCATTTATTTATCAATATGCTCAGAAATTCATAGTAATCAAGAGCTATTATTTGAAAGGCAATTAAGCCAATGGATGTTTTCTTGAGATTTTCATTTTCTATAAAACTGAGGCGATTTGTATGACAATAAATATTAATTATTATATAACTTAAAAAATAACTAATTCAGTATACTTAGTTTAAAAATAATTGGACTTTTGTCGATTTACAATCGTTTTTATCGCTTCGACATTTTCTCAATCAATAGCAAGAATATGAGGATTCAGGAAAACGCGAATTGGAAACATTGCTGCAAGTTATTAAGATCATTTTCTGTTAAATTTTTTCTATTTTTATTATACTTAAAATTATATCAAATTTATTCTTGGCTAAATCCAATTCTTCCATAAATTTATTAGTATTATTTGCTTTAAAATTCATATTCTTTTTCTGTATATCTCTAAGTATTAATTTTTTAATTGATTTAAATATATCTTATTTATTTTATTGATTTTTGATAGTATTTTTCATAATTTATTTATTCTTGAATTAATTAATTTATTAATTTGTTTCTTAATTGATCGCTGGATTAGAATTATTTTTATTAATTTAAAAATAAAATTAATAAAATTAAGGCATGAGTTTTCTAATACATTTTTTATATTTCTAATTTTTATTTGAATTATGGTAATTTTTTTGATACTCATGTAGAGTGTAATTCGTAACTGTTAATTTTATTTTAAACTCATTGATTATTAAAATATTTTATTTTTTTAAACTTAGAAAATCTCGATCAATGATTGAATAAGATATATGATAAAATATAAAATTAATAAAGATTTTTATAAAAGGATTTGTAATTATAATTTACTAATATATTATTGTAAAAACTAAAATATTTTTTTTTCATTCAGACCAAAATTATTTATTTTTTTTTAAATATTCAAAAACTTTGTCAATTTTTTTCGATATATATTTAAATAATAATACTATTTATAAATAACTAGAATTTGATATAAGTTTCTTTTTTTATTTATTCCTCTGATTGTTTATATATTATGAAGTGTTTGATAAAAAAAATGGAATATTTTTATTATCTTTTTTCTATGGTCATACATAAGAATATTTATTTAAATTCTAAATTTATTTTTTTATCTTCTCTGAAATTGAATTGTGTAAATTTTATCAATTTTTTTATTGATCATTAACTTTATATTTAAAATTATTATTGTTTTATTTTTCTCATTTATTTCCGATAAATGGAATGGTGCATTAAATTCAAAATAAAATGGGAAACATTCTATAGGCTTTGAGTAAATTTCTGGTTTCCAGCAATATGAATATGATTAATTCACCTTTCTTTCATATTTTCCTTTTCTATATTTGGCATTTGACTATCATCTTGCTATTCTCCTTCTAATATGTCCTCAATGCATACAAAAATGTGTGGCAATGAATTTTTGCTTTTATTTACTTGATTATTATTTAAATATATATTGGATTTTCAAATAAATTGTACAATAGTTAACTAATTAATTAATATTATAATGATTTATTTAGCCTTTAATTTAAATTTTTCCAAATATTTTTGGTAGAATTTATGATTTCCGATATAATTATATTTCAATAAAACTAATGTAATATTTTTCTTTATCCAATATAAATTTTACACAATATTTAATATAATTAATTATAATTATTTTAAGAAATTTCTTCTTAAAAGAATAACATTTAAAATTTTAGATTTTATTAGCATTTTAATGTTATTATTATCGTCGTACATAAAAATTATTTAATTTTCTATAGATATTTATTCAAATTATTTTACTTAAAATATTTTTCAAATTTATTTTTTTAATGTTTAATAATTTATTTATCAATAATATTTTATTTTCTTTTTTCCAATAATTTACTAAAAGTAAGCATAATTAAATTTTAATTTTTATACAACTTGCTGATGGAATTATATTGAAAAGATTGCTATCAAAATGATTGTAAAAATTTGGAACTTTCAAAATTTTTCTAAATATTTTTACCATATTTTCAAATAATCAAGTGGATAAATTTTTATAATTAAATTCGTGAATAATTTTAAAAATTTTAAATATAGCGAAATCTTTACTATTTCTAAAAATTACAATATTTTAATATCAAGTTGATGGCGCATAATTTCAACAAAAAAATTTTTATCTTAATATAGAATTTTTTTATTTTTAAGCGAGTATAATTTGTTAATAAAAGATAATTCTTTTATTTTTACAATTATGATGTATTAGATTTATTCAAGAATAAAATCCATTAAAAGATTGATATTTGTATCTATAAAATTTAAATTTATTATTTAAATGCTTTTTAAATTATTTATTTTGAATTTCTTTTTTTATTTAATATTTTTATTTATTTTTTTATTAAACGATCCAAGGAAATTCATTTATTCATTCCTATATGAGTTCAAAAGAATTCTTTTGAAAAATTAAGCATTATTAAATCTTTTCTTTAATTTTATATCATATATTTCCTACATTATTTTTCAAGTGTTATATTTTATAGATATCATTAATTTAGCCAATGCATAAATATCGGTTTCAAAAAAAGTTCTTGTGCCGTAAAGTCTCATTGCAATTATCATGATCGTAGGATAATCATAATCATTTTTGAAAAATCATCAATATTTAAGTTTTATTTATTAATAATTTTAAAAATACATTAAAAGAATTTTATTTTAAAATATTTTTAATTTTGATGAAATAATTTCAATGAAAATATTAAATTTATTTCAAATTAAATAATTGATTAAAAATATTTAAATGAAGATTATTTAAAAATATCAAAAATATTTATTCATTATTTTTTGAATATAATTTTTAATTTCTACAATTCTCTTGTTAATTTTTCTTTGAAAAAAGATGTAGAGATAATTTTTCTTCTAAAGCGATCATTTTCTAATTAATGGATCCATCCAACTCTATATTTTTTTAATATAATAATTGGATTTATATCATTTTAAATAATTCAAATTTTTTTTAAATATAATTATTATCCCCTAATTTGCAAAATAATTAAATAAATTAATGATTATAATTATTTTTAAAAATTGATGCGATTTTTTGTTTTTTTATTAAATAATTATTAATTAAATCATTTTTATTAACTTAAAATCAAGTAACGCCTAATTGGTATAGAATGTTCGCCTCTTCTTGTCTTGCAATTCCTGCTTTTTCCAAATTTCTCTTACACTTGCCCACTTTGTTTTTCCTTTCCCGCTTCAACCACGAAGTGCTCCTTTGCGGGCGACGAGTTAGGCTTGGGAATTGTTGAGGAGAACCATCAGTACGTTGGGGCTTTTTTTTGAGAATCAAAAATTAATGCTCTTCTCTATTCTAATAGATTTCAAATTCTATTTTTCTTCCTTGTTTTTGTGTATCAGACTTTATTTTATAATTTTCTAAATTTAAAAATATAATATATTTATAAATTTCCATGTTTTCGACAAATAATAAATTTTTGAAAATTTTTTATATTGTTTTTTACGAAGAAGAAATTTGATTTTTATTTTTTAAACTGATTGCTTACTTTTATCAACATATATTCAATATTCGAAATCTATTAATTATTGTAAAATAATACATTTATTTAAAATTATTTTTAGTTAATTAAAAATTATGCCTATGAGTAATAATTTTATTTTTATTTATTTTTAATGATAGTTTGAAGCTTTGTAAATATATTTTTGCTGGGTCATGCTCCCGTATTGCGTAAATTTCTATTTAAAATTTTTCAATTTTATTTGTCTCAATACTGAGAAACAACTTGCTATTCAATTATTTATTTATAATATATAAAATTTAATAAAGTATTTTGTAATATTTATTGAGTCAAGGCGTCTATGAAACATAAATTGATATTCAAATCTAGTGACATTTCAAAATATTTTTTCTTCTTGTCGGCGATAATATAATGTTGTCAATCTTTAATTAAATTTATTTTATTCAATCCAAATATTTCATTATTATTTTATAAATAAATATTCAATTCAAATTTATAACTTTCATATAATTTTCATTGAATAATAACATCGAATTATTTTATATTTTATCGCATTGATTTTTTAGAAAATATCAATTTTTGAAGGTATATTTTAAAAGCATAAAATAAATTATTTCTTATTCGCTGATAAAATTATATGCTTTTTCTCGATTTTCTGAATTTCATTTAAATTTTGTTCTATTATTTTATTTCATCTATTTATTTTGGAATATTAATTCATTTCTCAAAAAGAAATCATAATTTTTTTGTATCTTTTTTTAAAATAATTGATTTAGTAATCGACGCAATAATAACATAAATGTTAAAATGAATTTTTAGGTTCAATATATCTTGCGGCGTCTCCATTTTATAGTGAACCAAAGCTCGCTTCTAGGCGAATATTTGATTGCAATTTTTGCACTTCCAAGATCTTCCTTTTGGAGAATGCAATCGTGCAATTCTTCGGCGAATGCAATTATAGTCAATATTTTTGAAAAATTAATGTTACGTATTTATTTGGCAATTGCCTTTCTTTCTGCATTATCTTTTTCTGTAAATTCTGCATTATATATTATTCATATTTTAAATTTATTTATTATATATAATTAATTACATTATAGATATTTATTAGTAAATTTATTTTGGTCTTTTTTAATTTCAAAAGTCACCCTCATTGTCATAGTAAATTGTATTGTGATGGCTGGCTGTTATAATTTATTCTGAAAGATAATTGCTATCATTATTATGATTTATTTTTTTAATATAAAATATTTAAAGCGAAATAAATTTTATAATTTAAAATATTTTGTTAAATATTTATAAAATTTTTGATGATTAGATTTGGAAGAGGTCGACGAAAATTTTTGGTTGTATATCTCTATAGTAATAAAAAAATTATATTAAAAATTTTTTTAATAAATTTTATTGGTAAAGAATTCTAATCAATATTATGTTTGTACAATTCAATAATCACAATTTTTTCCTAATTTATTATATTAATAATAATACTATTCATTTAGTAGAAAAATTCATATTAATTTCATAAAATTTACGAAATTATTTCTGATTGTAAATAATATATATTTTATAGCATTAAAATTTATAATTATCAAACAATTTAAATAAATCGCCAATATGGACATAAAATTAAAATAGATCCTAAATTTTCTTGAATACTTTTCTTTATAAATATTGAACAAATTCTTCCTTCAATATTCCAATATATCGCTAATTAAGTTCTCAAAAAAAATTTTTTTTCTTAAGATTAAGATTTCAAAAGAAAAATTTATGTTATTTTATTATTTGCTTTATTTTTAATAATATTTAGTAAAATTGGCTTTGAATGATCTATTGTACAAATAAGAATTTTTTTAAATAATTTATATTTATGAATGGGTATTTGTATTATTAGCATCAAATTGTCTATATTTTGAATGGATATAAGGTATCGCTTTTTGAAATTTTTATTATTTTAGGCTTATTATTATTTTCGGCCAATTAATAGAATTTTTCCAACAAAATTAATAAAATTAAATAAAAACAATTAACTTGAGAAAAGCTCATTTCTTCTACTCGGGATTACTATGATCAATAAATTTTAAGCAATTTTTCATTTAATTTTATACTTATTTCTACTTTTTAAAAGAATTAATTTCATAATAAATAATTTTTATAATAATTTATTAATATTTATTGCAGTTTTATAAATTAATTTAATGAATTATCAAATTTAATTTAATAATTTTTTTAATGAAAAATTATATATGAAATGTCATTGATTTATTGATCTTCTATAAATATATTATTACAAGTTTATTTATTCATTTTATTATTTTTTACATACTATACCCCTAACATATTCTAAATATATTCATTTTTATTTTTCTATTATAATAAATTTTTAAAAAAATAAATACATTTCATTATTTCGATTTTTATTCTAAAATAACAAATTTTTCTTGTATACGAAATTTTATTAATTCAATATGATGATAGGATAAAAAAGAAATATTATATTAAAATTAAATATTTTCCTAAGAATGGAAATGTTTTAAATATGTTATGTAATTTTTTGATATTCGCTCTTATTAATAAGATTATTATATTTCTATTTTATTAATTATATTAAAAATTATTTTAGAAAATTCCTTCTTCCTGTAGCAGAGCCCATTCAAAGAGCTTTATCTTCATTTTTAGGTAATTTTTATCTAAATCTTTGAAAAATAATTTATAAATTTATATAATAATTATATTAATTTTTTACCTATTTTTAAAAATTATACAAATTATTTAATTTTTTACATATTTTAAAATTATAATTTTATTAATATTTATTATCATTAAAAAATTTACAATTATAGGTTTATTAATTTTTATTCCTGATGAATATTTTTTATTATTTTTTATAAAATTTATTATGTATATTATGCATAATTTTCTTGAAAATTTAATTAATATTATTTTAAACCTTTATACTTAGAAATTTTTTTATTTTTTTTTGATATAACTGATTGATTGTTTTTTAATTTAAAATTTCAACTAAAAATCATTGATTCTTTGGAGTAATAGTCCATTTTTTCAAGTATATTTAATTAATTTTAATTCATCTTTTTATATATGTTTTAAATTTTTTATATCTGAAATATATAATTATTATCTTAATTTATTCTTTGTATCTTAATTTCTTCTTTATAAATTTCGAACTTAAAATTTGACCTAAGAAAATTGGGTCAGCATTTTATATTTTTAATGATAAATCATATAAATCATTCAAGACAAAATATATCATCATTCATCTTTTGTAAGGAATATTTGGTACTTTTTTTTTGTCTATCATAAATTAACATTGAATTATTATTTATAAATTTATTTCTATTGTTCTTCTTAAAAGTTACGGATTTTTCATGCTGGATCTCACTTTTTTTAAATTATAAAAGTTTTAATTTTCAATATAATTATTAATTTAATTATACGTATAGTAATTTTTTATAAATTAATTTATTAAATAATATATTGATAGTTACATAAATTATTATTATTAAATTAAATTGGATTTATTCCATCAATTCTAAGAAATTGTTGCCGAATGATAGCGTTAATATATATCAAAATTATAGAAATTATGTTTAGATAAATTTTCTGTAGCTTGAATTTATAATCAATTTTTATAATTTTTTAATTTTGATTAATTGTATATTGAAAAAATTATTTTCTTATTATACTTTTGTTTTAAATTAATTCGATTACATTATGATCGCATCGATCATTCCTTCCATCCTCATAATGTCAAAATTATAAATTCTGATATTATTTAGAAACTAATCTTTATTATATTTGTTTAAGAAAATTTATAGTTAATTAAATTTTTCAGAGTATCTTGCTAAATGATAGATAAAGAATGAGTTTATTAAAAAATCTTTCAAATTTTAGCCAAGAAACTTTAGAACTAAAAATTTCGAAACTAAATTTTCTATATATATATATATAAATTGTTATCTTGATATTTTTAATTTCATTTTCGCGTTGCTTTGGTAATTCCTAGTCGAATTGTAGTTGTTTATTACTTCGATTTTCTTCGATACATATTTTAAAAATTACAGAAAAGCTGAAAATAATAATATTAATTAAAATTTATTGATTAGCTATACTATTATATCCAATATTTTGTAAAAATTATTATTGTTAAAAATTTAATATATTTATTTCTATTAACATTATACACATTTATATTTTCATTCATTACTTCAAATTATCAACTTTATTAGATTTTAATTTATTTTTATATTATGAATTTACAATATATTTGAATTTAAATAATTTATTTATTAACATTTATTAACATCATTTTATTATTCTTGTTAATTATATATACATATATAATTAGATTTTTGTCTTTTTGATCATTTTTTATGTTTATTATATATTATTTTTTGATTTTTTATGTCATTCTTTATGTTTGTTTTATTTAATTAATTTTCCGAATTCTCGATCTGTTTTTAAGAATTTTTTTACTTTTACATTTAGGGCAATGCCAAATTTCGTCTACCACCCGCGATTTATCCACAATAAATGTAATATAATTTGACAATTTTTCTTCGAATATCGTTGTTTTTTTTTTTGAAAATATTACATTCATCATGAAAATCCTACCTTTTTATATTATTTTTCATTTTAAAATGTCAAGAATAATTTTTCTTCAAATTTGGGTCAAATGAAGAATTAAAAAATAATTTTATATTTGATTTAAATTTTAATTTCTATCATTTCTTCATTCAACAATATTTTGAATTTTCATTCAGTTAATTATATTTTTTATGATAAAAATTATAAATAAATTTATTTTAATTAATTTATTAAGTTTAAGAATCAATTTGAATAATTTAATATTGATTATAATTAAAGCCAAATTTAATATTATTTTTAATTATATTTATTTTTTAAATAATTTATAATTGAATCTTTTTTTACCTTCATTTCTTGGAAATTTTAAAAGGTGACATAATTAATTGAATAAATCAAAAAGAATTGAGTCACAAGACGATCTTTTCTTTTTCCTCACAAGATTGGTCAATTTAGCGAAATTTATTTTGTGTTACAATTAATGAAAAATTGTAAAAATTTTTATTTTGAAGCAATATATTTAATTCCATTTATTATCAAAATTCCCTTTATATGGAGTTCCATAGATGGATTGAGTGCAATGATTTTTAGCATTTTCTCTAAATTTTACATATGAAAATTACTATGTCTTTCTGGTATTTTGGTTGGGAAATTTTTTTAAAATTTGATTATCACTAGGAAATTGATCATATAATTACGATTAGATATTAAAAAAATTTTATTAAATTTGATATTATTTTAATATAAAATTTGATTTAATTTATTTTATTAATTTATAAGTTAGAATTTTTTATTGAACTAAATAAATTTTTTTCTAAATTTTATTAAAAAAAGATGCTTATAATCCCTTGGATTAAGCTATTTAATTCAAGACTTTGTAGGTTGAAACCTCTTAGGACAAGATCAAAAAGAAATTGGACTGTTTGGTTTATCTCTTTTTTTAAAATCTTATGTAATCTGCAGTAAAAAATAAATATATATATTATTTTAAATTATTTTAAACAAGTAAATTACTTCTGCCAAAATATATTATTTATCAAATTTTTATTTATATTATTTTCATTTTTAAATTAAAATTGCAATCACATTGCGATTTGTTTAGTCTTAATCTACAATATTTATAGAGTTTAGCATGTGCACGAAGACAATCTTAGGTAAAAATTTTTATATAATTTTTAATTTTCATTTATAAATTTTATTTCGCACTGATTATTTAGCCTCCTTGGGATTTTCTATAAATTAGAAAGAATCTTTGCCCCGTTTTATAAAATATATAAAACAAATTGAAAAGGTTGGAATTATTCAATATCTTCAAAATTTCATGCAAGTCATTCATTATATTTTTAAACCTTATTTAATTATTCATAATAATCTAATTTTAAAATAATAGATTTTTCGAAACTTTGATATTTTTTAAATAAATTTTAAATATTCACTTAATTATTTAATTAATTTGTCTATCATGTTTGTGATGGGAGACCAATCCCCTTAGATGGATGGCCAAGAGGCGACATACTTTTTAATTAAGATAATACACTGAAATATGAAAATTTGCATTAAAAAATTAATTAGAAAACAATAGGGAAATTTTTTACCGGCTGATCTTTGAAATTTTTGTTGATATAAAAAAGAATTCGATATTTCTATGAATTATAAAAGAAATATGAAATAATTCAGCAAAAAAGAAGATTCGGCAAATAATTTAATTATTGATACAATTTTTTTTAATTTTTTTTAAATAACAAATAGAAATTCAATTTATTTGATAATTTACATTTAAAATGATCAATTTTAGTAATAATTTTTCTTCATGAACCCAAATTGCCATATCAATTTTTTTAAACAGGCTATTTTCTTTAATTTTTTCTTTTAGATTTATTGGTAAAATATAATTTTCTAATTTTATTATATAATTTTAAATAATATAAAATATATACATAATTTGAGGAAAAATTATCGTTTTTTTAATTTAAAATATGTTTACTTGAATTAATTGTAAATTTTTTTCTCAATTCTATTTAATTTAAATAGAACATTATATTTTCTCAACGAAACAATAGGCCTCTTCACACATTTATTAAAATTAAATTTTTCAAATTCATAGATATTTTATAAACATTAATATATAACAGTTTTATAAGGATTACATATAAATAATTATTTTAGTTTTTAATTTCATCGTATTTTGCATTTTTAATAATTTAAATAATTATTTTGAATTCAATGTCAGGTTAAATTTCATTTAAAATTTTTATCCAATTATTATTATATCACTAGCCAATTTAAAATTGATTTTATATTTTAAAATATAGATTCTAACAAAGAGAAATTTAAACTTATAAATTCATTAAAAATAATACAATAATTAAATTAATTTTACAATAATTTTTGCATTTACTCAATAATATTTTAACTAATTATAAATATTTATTGCTTTCTCCTTCTTACCAATTTCATTATTTCCAAATGCTGAGCACGCATCTTTTTTGCTATTTTCTCTGAAGAGAAATTTTTTGAAGCAATTTTCTAAATATTTATTTAGATTTTTAAAAATTTAAATTTTAATATATAATAAATAATTAGAAAATAATTTTTAATTTACTTGAACATATTTTATATAATTATATATTTTCATAAAAAACCCCAATTAATTTAGTGTGAAATATGTACAATATAAATTATTTTTTATTAAATTTTTTTTAATCAATGAAATTTTATTTAGTAATTTTTTCCATAAATATTTTATATAATTCATAACAGTATATAAATTATTGTTTTTCTTTAATTTAAATATTTTTACTATAATTTTTTTATTCTTTATAATATTTTACATGTGAAGAAATCTAAAGAATAATATATTAAAAAATAACGAATCAGATAAAGAAGCAGGTTAGCAATAGGAGGCAAATATTTTCTACGATAATTAAAAATTTAAATAAAATGTTAATAAATTAATTTCTATTAATTAAATTAAAATTTAGAATAATCATTTTAAAAAATATTTAAAAAAGCTTATCGAAAATTTAATTTTATTCATTTATTTAAAATTTATTGAATTATTTATTTTAATAAATATTAATTGACAAAAGAATGGGTAAGTGGTGCATGACCGAATATCATAAATGGAATTACTTCCTTCATTATGCGTAATTCTTTTATTATTAAATGACTAAAAAATTCTATCAAATTTTTTTAATTTTTTATATTATTTGTTATTAAGATATTTTTGAACGTTGAATTTTATTTTTATTATAAATTATTGTTTTCATCAATTTAAGGAAGAAAAAATTTACCTAAAATTTTTTTAATATTTATAACAATTTATATTTTAATTTCACTCTTATTTTAATAGTCGATTTTAACGGAAAAATATTTTTATGTTTGTAAAAACAAAAAAAAAATTTTCAAATTAATATTGAAAAATTAAATGGGAAATCCATTTTTATTGTAATCTTCTTATTGTTTAAATATTTCCGTATATAATAAATTAAATTTGGTCTTTATTTTATGCGATCGATCATGCTTTTATGAATTTAAATTTTTAAAAATTTTATTTTTATGAATTACTTTGTTTATAATTCAATTTTTTGAAAAAAAATTTATTAATAATTATTACCATTATTGGTCACGACGAATGCAATGGGGTAAATATTTTATTTTTTATATTAATAATAAATAAAATTAAAAATTTATGATCGATTTAGATTCATTATATCCTACATTTTAATAATTTATCCATTTTTGTTACTAATTTTATTTTTTAATTATTATTTTTTTGCAGAGGTTATTTCTTTTATATTATATATTTAATGAAAAATTTTCTATTTTATTGTATTATTTTAAATTTATAATTTTACAAAATATATTATTAAAAAATAATTTCCGTTAATTCAGATTTAAGCTTTTCATTCTGATGTCCATTATCTTCAAGTAATTATTTAGACTAAAAATATCAATGAATAATTTTAAAATCAAGATTTAAAATACTATATTTTATAAAATAATTCATCATAATAATTATCGATCCTGTTAATAATTTTATTAATTTTTTATTTCAAAAAAAAAAAATTAAAAATAATTACAGTCAGAACTAATTTTTTTTCTTTTTTATAAATTTTTTTAAATATAATCTTTTTCAATTAAACAGTGTATATTTTATAAATCGATTTTAACATTAATTTTAAAATTTTAGATTAATATTATTATTTAAATTTTTCTATGTAGTACATTTAAATATACCATCTTTTTTCCAATCGAATAATTTAATTAATAAATTTTTTATTATTTTTAAACAAATTATCATTCAAATTAGAATATTTAAATTTTAGGATTTAATATCATTTGATAATTTATCTATATTATTTTAATGAAAACAAAATTATTTAAAATAATTTAATTGTAGATTTTTTAATTATATTTATCCTAAAAATTTTTCAGATAGAATTTTAGATTATCTTTCCTTTTTGATCAAAAATCATCTATTGAACAATATTAAAATTATTTAAAATTAATTTTTATTTCGTTATTATTTTATTTAATAATACCTCTTAATTTTCTGATAAATTGTAAGAGTTTAATTTACTTTCCAAATTTTTATATCATTTTGTTAGATATATTTTTTCAGTTAATTATTTAAATAAATTAATAGGTTTAATTATTTTTAAATTTTTCATAAATTTTTATAATATTATTTGAAATATTTTCTTAAAAATATAAATTTATTTAACAGAGTATTTTAATGATTTTTTGATAAATTTTAAAAAATATATTACTTCTAAAATAAATAATTTCATTTATTTTTAAGCAACAGAATAGAATTTTTTTATTAATTGAAAATAAATTTTAAATATACCATGAAGTCATTTCATCAACTCCATTGTTAGGGCGGCGGTGACTGGATTCGGCGGTACATCGAGAGTATTTTATCAATTGCTGGCTTTATTGAGGATTGATTTATATAATTAAAATACATTTTAAAGATTTTACATATTTTTAATAATTTTTAATTATATATAGAATTAATTATTATGATAACAATTTTAATTTAAAAATTTTTACACTTTCAATTTTATTAATTTCTAAATTTATTATTATATTTAATTTTATTTTTTTTATAATTAGAGTATTTTCCATATATATAGGAGATTTATTCCTTTTGATAATTTTATGAAAAAGCTTATTCTTTGCAGATAACTCAAAATTTAATTCGCCAAAACCTTCATATTATATGTAGTGTCGAAATTTGATATGAATATGTATATACATATTTTATATCATTTAAATTTTTGAATTATAAAAATTTATCGCTTCTTATAATAATTTTCAATGATCTGGAATGCTTTCTTATCGTATATACAAATATAAAATTAGAGAATTTAAAGCAATCATTTTCAAATTAATCTTTTTTTAGAGCCATAATTTTATAATTTTATTCATTTTAATAATTTTAAATTGGCTTTAAGTAAATTTTTTATTTTATATAAGGTTTTATAAATATTCAATTATCATTATAGAATATTTTATAACAAATAATGGATTTTTTAATAAATTACAAAATCTTTAATAAATATATTAATAAAATCTTATGCTTTCATTCCGCTGTTTTTTAGCTCAATACCCTGTCGTTCAATAGGTCTTTCAATATGATGCAGAAAATTATTTATTTATTTTATCTTCATCTGATTTTTCAAATAACCATTTATTATATTATTATTAGATTTTAAGACATTTTTATATTTAATTAATTTAAAATAATATCATTGTTAATAATAATACTGCCAGCATACAACTTTTCGTTAAGTACAATATATTTGGCTCTTAAAATATTATGTTTATATCTTAAATAATTACACATGAATAAATAAATTAATTTTTATTTTTTTTTCCGTATTCTTTTCAAATTTAAAATGAGAATTATTAAATTTAAATTATTTAATTCAATTATTAATAATTTTAGAGATTAAAAAAATTAAAAATATTTTTTCAATTATTACTTCTCATTATTTTAAATAAAAATTGGAAAAAAAATAAATTTTATTACATAAATTTAATTTAAAATATTACATTAGATATTTATTTTCATTCCCAAAATGAATGAAATGTGAGTTAAAATTAAAGAAAAATTAAATAAAATTAGTTTAAAATTAAAAATCAATGTAGATTTTATCTTCTTTATATTCATTTAATATATATTTGATCTTTTTTAATATTTGTAAATAACTTTTTTATTTGTTTAATTATTTATTCAAATAATTTTTAAATTTTTGTAATTATATAATTTAATTTTGTCATAAATTTTATTTTATTTAATGAATCCAAGTGATTATTATTTATTAGATATATGATATTTTTATTTATAAAGAATATTTCAAATCATTAAATGTATTTTTTTAATAGATTTTCAATTATTATATGAATGAAAATGTTTAAAATTTTTTAAATTAATTTTTTCGAATGCATTGGTTTGATTATGTGACTAAATTATTGGCTAGGTATTTGCATTGAGATGATCTTTTCTTGTTTCTTTACAAATATTTCTTTTATAAATTTTTATGTTAGATAAATTTAATTTAAATTATTTATTATAATTTAATTAATTAATTTTAAATTAAATTCTTTAACAAATTGTCATTAAAAATTGAATATCCGAGACAATGTGATTCCAATTATAAATCTTATTCCCGTTGAGCATTTCTTCTTTTTGACAAATTTAAGGAGGTCTTATCGCTTTTGAATATCGTTATCGCGCTGACGTAGTCGCCACTTTTCAGAAGGGCCAATCCGTTTTTTGTTTTATCAATTATTCATTATTTTAGATTTGTTGAGATTTTCCAAAACAATTCTCCTTCTTCACCCACACTGGTGACAAACACCCTTAACATTACCAGAATTTGAAGTTCCATTGCAGCAGTAAAATCCCTAAAACAGCTCCACTAAATACCGGAATATTTCTTATTAAATTAAACTCGGGATTAATTTTTATAATTTTGCTTATTTAAATTATATTTAATATAATTTAATGTCTTTTCGGACGAATTCATATTATTTTTTTTAATTTTATAAATTTATTCCTAAGTAATCTCTATACGTGCTTCTGAGCATTATTTTAGTGTACATACATACTAGAGCAGAAGGAAAATATCGCTAGTACCGTTATATGACTTTGTATGGCAATATGATTTTGGAATTTGTTGAGTTGTTCGTTTATTTTATTCCGTTATTTATTAATTGATATTGAATATTTTTTTCATTTAAAATCTTATAGTATTATATTTAATTTAATAAATTTTTTAGGTATAATTTATAATTTTATATTTTGCATTAATATAAAAATATAAATTTTTCTATATTTTATTTTGTTTTATTATATTATAATTTCATTTATTATTACATTTTTTTATCTATTTTATATAAAAAATAAATTTTGTAGAATTATATAAAGATGTCATGATTTTATCATTTTGCTCGTATAATTTGTCATGTGACAATGATCTATAACTTCAAGATTTTTTCATAAATATTTTTCATCCAATTCAATTGTTTTAATTCCGAATTTATTATCACAATTTTAAATTTTCAAAATTATAATCTCTCTCTCCGATCAGAAAATTATGCAATTTTAGAAAAATAATTATCCTATTATTATTTTTATTAACCGACACCCAGAGAAATGTTTGTCGTTAATAACTTTTAGCAATTAAATGTCGCAATGTCTTTTACATTAATCCATTTTTTCAATATAAATTTTATTTATTATGTTAAGAAAATTTGCAATTTTAGCATAGGGGTTGGAAAAATTGCCAGCATTTGTTTGTTGAAAATTGAAATGCAAAATTTACAAATCGCTCTAAAATTTTTAAAAAGAATAATTTTAATACTTAATTTATTTATAATAGTTTATATAAAACATTATTTTTTTATTCTATTTTCTTTTATTATAATATTTCTGTTATTAATTTTAATAAAGTCTAAATTTTTCGCTTTGTAACAATAAATCGATATGATATATATAAAATTCTTCAGCCATCTCCGTTGTTTAGCGCTTCAGAACAAATATTGATAAATTTTAAAGTTCAAATAATTGAATAAATTTCAGAATATAATTTAATTTTATATTTAAAATAATATTTAATTAAATTTAAAAATTAATTGCTTTATTTTATTGATCCATTTTTTAATTAATTTTTTCTTTCACTTTTATCAATCATTTTTTAAATTCATTACATGGTCATACTCCACCATCACTTTTCGTATGTTGTTTTATTTGAATAGTAAATTGGACAAAGAGAGGAATATGATCGCTGCCAGACTATTAAATTCACAATTTTAAAATTACATCTCATCCTTTACATTGAATTTTGCACGTTTATGATTCAGAATCATCGAGTTATCATTTTTATTTACCCAATTGTGACTAATGCTGTATTTTTTATTTAGAAATTAATTAAATATCATTTGGTCTATGCAAAGAATATTTATATCTTGTTATAAGATCATATTAGTTTTTAAAATTTACATATTCGTTAAATACATTTTTATTCTTGCTCTTTTTATAATAAATAATATTTTAGATATATATTTTTTTAATAAATTAAAATTAATTCTTAACGATAGCTATTCATTTTTTATAATAAATAGTATTGAAATTTAAGTAATTACAATTAATTTGTAACTGAGAAGGTCTTTGTTTACTTTATTCATTTTTATTTGATCGTTCATTTAATTTTTATTTATATCGGTATTTTATCATTTTGACCAATAAATTTCTTGATTTTATTTCATTTTATTTTTTTTTATAATTTTAATAGCAATAATTTTTTAAAAATGTATGATTTATATCGACAAATAAATGTTGATGAAAAAATTTTCCCTCAAAAAAATAAAATATTGTGATTGCTTGATTATGAAATATTTTTCAAATATCAAACTTTTTTTGCTTGACATAAATTATTGGAATTTCCACTTATGAAATTGTTTTGTTCGCTATTTTTTAATCAATTTATGTAATTTTTCATTATTATCATTGAATTTTTGAATTACTTAATTATATAAAAATTATAATTAATTTTATTAATATTATCATTTATTTTTTTTCAATAAATTCAAATAAATTTATTAAATAAAAATATGCTTCATTTCATGTTATTGAAAATGAACTTGTTTTTGTCTAATTATTTTTTTTTAATTTAAATTTTTCCCATTTCGAAAAAAAAATTCGTAGGGCAACAAATTGCTTTATAATTTGAATAATTTTATCTATATTCTATATAAAGTGGAAAATATTATAATCGTATAATTTTTAATTTTTTGGATACAAATCCTATTAATTGAATTCAATTAAATATTGAACGGAAAAATTATTAAATTTATTCTTCTATTCCTAATTATAAATTATATTGACTATGTAGTATAAGTCGATTTTGTTTTATTTAAATATTTTATTAAAAAAATTAATATTTATATTTCCGATTAAAAAGTTATATCAATTATAACAATGACGGAGCCAGTTCTGATAACATTAATTTAATTGCCATTAGTACGCGTGTCAATTTTTATTATTACAAATCATATTCATATTTTTTTAAATTATATAATTTCCAAATTTTTTAATTTAACAATTTCAACAAATTGTCCTATAATTCATTTATCTCAATTTAAATTCAATTATTCAAATTGTTTTTAATATCATTATATTTAAAATTTTGTTATTAAATCCTTAATTATCGTCTCTTTCTTGCTAATTAAATTATCGTAAATTTAATTAAATTTTTTGACTGAATCAATGATATCTTATTTACTAGCAAACATTTATTTTTAAATAAATTTAGTTATTTTTTTCATTTTATTAATTTCTTATAAGAAATCATAAATAGATTTTTTTAATTATATTGATTCATATATAGTCGTTAAAAAGATTTTATCCCTCCGAATATAATGCATACGAATAAGGCAGCATAAAAATTTATATTACAAAATTAATTTTAGATAGATATTTTAAAATTAAACGAGGAAGATATATTGTAAAATATATATAAAAATTACTGCATTTTTTCTAATTTAATTACATCTATCAAAATTGCAATTCGTTCATCACAACCTGATTGGCAATTGCCATACTTAAATATATCTAGGTAGAAGACAGCATTGTTATGTACAGAAATTTTTTGCAATTCACAGAAAGATCTTTTTGTCTTTAAAGACATTTTTCAGAACCATTAATATACCAATTTAAAATAATATGTTATTTTATTTTATACCTTATGATAAAACATTTTATTAATTTGCTATTTCATTTGATGAAATTTTTAATTTTTTATGATATTTTACTATGTTGTTTACTTTTTAATATTATAAATGGATAATAATTTAAACGAATATTTGTTTTTTTTTTTTGAATATGCAAATATTCTTTATTTCATGGAAGTTTTTCAATGATTTATTTTAATATAATTATCATTTTGTAATGCATTTTCTTTATTTTTTATTGACAATAATCTTTATTCACAAATTTCACAAGAAATATATTAAAATTTTTTTTATTTTATAATCATTTGAATTTTCCATATTAAATAATAAGTTCTCATTATATTTTATAAAATAAGTAATTTTAAATCTTTTCAATTTTTGCGGTATTTTTTAATATAAATTTACTTTATATACTATTGTAATTTTTTTATTAATTATATTTTTTATAAATTATTATTAAATACAGTATATTTTATATTTTTTGTTAATTTCAATTCTTTTAGTTTGTAAAATACATATATTTTAATCATTTATTTATACAATTTCTGATTAAGTTTAAATGGCCATTATAATTTAAATTTTTTTCAATTAATTTATTAGCGTAATTTTTCTTTATAAGCTTTTTTATGAAGTGTATTCAAATTTTTTTCATATATTTTATTTTTTCATTATGTTCTTAATTCACAAATTAAAAAATAATGCTATTGTATTTTGTTGAATAGTTTGATAAAACAGTAAGAGTGTCCTATGTTAATTGAGATTGAGGATTAAAAAAATATGAAAATAACTAAAATGAATAGAAATAATTCAAGAATTATTTCTTTGATAATTGGCCAATTTGACAAAAAATGAAAAAGTTGTGCGAAAAATTTGATTTTTTGGTTCAAACGCTTAATTTTCTTGTTTAAAAATTTTTGTTGACAAAACACATAAGTGAAAACGTTCAACAATAAATTTGGAACCCAAAATGGAACAGAGAACTGTTCCATAAATGTTAATTTTAATTAAAATCAAAATTGAAAAAATGGATATTTATCAGGTTAAGCCAATTTATTTCTTGTTTCATTAATAATTAAATCATCTTCATGACATTTTTTAATCATAAATTTACTTTATATTTGCTAATATTTTGTTAAGATTTTTTGATTATTTATAGATAAAATAATTAATCATGGATTTATTTTAAAATTTTAAAAATTTTAAATTTCTTCTGATATTCATTTTTAATTTTTTTTTTTCAAATATATGTAACAGCCACAAGCTACAACATTTCTTGCAGTAATTCAGTTGCAAAAATCCTAACAAGTAAAGTGATGAGCAGAGTAATAAAGATCTTCGATAATATTTTTATTTATTTGCCACCATTCGGTGCTGGCAATGTTCAATATCATTCATTTTTTTCATAAATAATGAAATGGCTGACCAATATGACGGGTCGTCCATTTGAGTTAAAAACATAAATTATTTTAGCATGTTATTAATTTTTTATACTCTTCAAATTTAATATTTAGTTTTTATTTAAAACATTTTACATAATTTAAAATTTAAAATAGCTATTTATAGAATTTTCAACGATATATTTGCCAATTCCTTCTAGTGGAAAATTATTTGATTTTTTAAATGATTTTTAATGCAATTTCGTTATTTACAATAATTTTATTCTAAAAGACCGTAATTTTTTTACGGAATTGTTCAGCTTTGGACTATAGTTAATTATGAAATTAAAATCCAATAAAAAGGGAAGGTCACATTCAAAATTCATTTCATTATTTTGCCATGTTTATTTATATATTAATTCATTCTTATTTTATTATCTACTGTATAAAATTTTCCGTTTGCTTTATTAATTTTTTTATTTCTAAAATTAACATTATTAAATAAAATCATATTTCATAATTATTTAATATATCATATTTTAGCCCGATTAATTTACTTAATTTTGAATTTCCCGATTTCAAACGGAATTCCCCATTTTTTTAGAAAATTTTCTTAATTATAATTTTTACTCAAAAGAACAGCTATCAAACCTCATAATTTTAAAACAAAATGTGCTTTCCCACTGTTTTATCTTAAGATGCGAAAATGAATTGTACTTATCAGCAATTTTCATCCATCTTCATAAAAATTATTTATTTTAATTTTTAAACAAATTTTTTGTTATCATCATTTAACTTTTATACTATTGTTGGCATGTTGGAAAACGATAATTTATTTAATTTTCTATTTAGATTCCAAATTAAATAATAAATATTTTAATCACTTTAAATTAATTTATTTTTCAAATACTGACCCTGACCCATATAAATGTTAATGTGAGTTTTAATTCATTTATTTAGACTTAGAGAATATATATTAAGCAACTAAAAATTTATAAAAAATTTATATTTTTTCAATACTGTTGATTATAATAATTTAATTTTTTTCTAATTTTATTTGGGATGAATGGTTAATATTTTTTTTTTGTTCTTTGAAAATTTATATAAAATTACAAAATATTTTTGTATAGGTTGTATAATCTTTTAATTTGATGAATTTTTAAAAAATTTTATATTTTTAAAATTTTTATACCGCTTGATAGAAAACAATTTATTCCAATTTATAACATAGTCATGAAAAATAAAATAAAGTTTTGGGCTATAGAATTATGAAAAACGAAGTCGTTTAATCTTAGACTTACAGTGGACCGTTTAGAAAATTTTAGAAAAAATAATTTTTCTTTATTCATTTATTAATACCTTTTTTTAAATATTCTTATCCATATTTATTTTGAAATATCGTTTAATATTTATTGAATAAATTATAATATTTTTTATTTTCTAGATAAAAATTTAACATCTTATATAATAATTTTCAGATAAAATTATTAAAATTTAAATAATTAAATATATTGATGATATTTAACCAATGATATAACTATTTCATTAATTTTATTTAATCTAAATAAAAATTTTTAAAAAATCAGCCAAACTTGATCAAAAGAACAAAATTTTAATAATTTAAATTCCTCATACGGATTTGGTATGCTACCATTCCAAAAATCTTTTTCAGCAGATGTATTAATTCGTTTTTTATTTACGAATATATTTAGTTTCTTTTCTTAAAATTTTTATATTTGTAAATCGCTGTAAATTTTATAAAATATATTTAAATTATAAATTTTCATATTTCTTTCTTCTAATTTTAGCTATAATTGTAAGCAAATATGAATTAAAAATGCCAATTAGATTTTTTATTAATAATGGATTTATTATAATTTATATAGAGAAATACATTATTAAAATTTTTAAATTAAAATTTATTATTTACATTTATTAATTTTTGATAAAATTTAAAATATTTTATGATTTAAAAAATATTGCAAAATTATCATGTATTATCGCGAAGAAATTTTTGTTTTCCTGTTTTCTCGAGCTTGGATTGCCTTGCTCAATTTCTTCATACTCAAATACATATTTCAAAACTTCTACGGTTAACATATCATTTACCGATAAAATGATATTCCAATTTATATCTATTAAAATGTATTTCAATTAAAATAACTAATCCTTCGTTAAATTTTAAATTATTGATATTTTAGTAATATTGTCATAATTTCATTTATTGACAATTTATTTCTATGATGAGAATATGCAGACAAATTTCAGAAGAATGTGAAAAATATTGAAGAATACAATTGTCTTCTATTTATTTTTTAAATTTAATGTTGTAGCTCTTTTTATATTTTCTTTTAATAAGATTTCATAATTTTAATTAATTAATAAATTAAAATTAATAATTCATTTTTCAAATAAATTTGAAACGGAAAAAGTTTGAAAATTAGAACAGATAAAGAATTTAGATCTATTTAATAATTTGTTTTAGAATTTCAAATAAATCCATCATTGGAATTTTGTCACAGTGTTATTTTTTAAAACTTTTGCTTTAGATATTTAAAAAAATTGTCTACTAATTGGTCCGGTGTTGAAACCTATTTAATCGAGCTCTAAAGTCTCGAATAATCATTTCTAAACTAATAATAATTTTTAATTCATTTATAATTTTATATAATCCTATCGATATAAATTTAAATTGCTTTTTTTGAATAATAAATTTATTTTAAAAAGCAATATTTATTAGTTTAATTTCAATATAGTCGATAAAGAATTTATGGTTTTATAAATTTTTAAATAATTATAAAAAGCATACATTATTTTTTTTCATTTTTAACTGTCAATGAATTTCATTTTCAAGCTCCTGGACTTTGAGTCATTCCGGTCAATGAATCAAATCAAAAATATGTATTTGAGCATTTAGATTTAATTATCATATAAAATTTCGATATTGATTATTTTTAGGCATTTTAAATAAATTTTTAAATTTATATTTTTGTCTTTTGAAAAAATCTTTTAAATTTGCCATTTTTTAATATTGTTATAAATATATAAAATTTTGAAAAAAATTTCTAATATTTTTTGCTTCAAATTATATTTTAAATAGAATATTCTTATAATATATTATTTGCCATTGTTTTATTTATATTTATAATTTATATTTGCCTTTACATGATGTTAAAATTTTTTATTCTAGAATTTTTTTTTTAATTTTACGAATTTTTAAAAATTTTTAAAGAAAAATTTCTTTAACGAGTAGCGAGCTAAATAACAATTACAATCATGCTATATAATGTAAAAAATAATATTAAATAATTTTTTTTTGTAAATATTTTAATACTTTATACCATAACAATAGATTATTTTATTTTTTTCCGTTAATTTTTATTTATAATAATTTAAAGCAAGCTGTCAGAATTTTCTTTATTTATTAATTGATTTTATTAAAATATAATTTTTATTTATAATTATTTAAAAAATAGCTTTTTATTTAATTATTAATTTTATCAAATTTTATTATTTTAAATAAAATATATTTAATTTTAAATAAACTTTAATTATTTATAAATTTAATCGCTTTATTAAACTGCATGCTTCAACAGGATTAATACAACAAGTACGTTTAAGCATGTTGAAATTCTAAAATTTTTTAATCCATTGTTTTCCATTTATACATAGAACCTTTTCACTTTTCCTTAAAATAATTATAAAAATTTTTTCAATCTGTTTGAATATCTTACTATTATTAAAATTTTATATTAAATTTTATTTTATTTTCATTTCACTAATTCAATGCTTTATGTATTCATTATTGCAAATTAAATATTTTTACAATTTATTTTATAATAATTTCATTTTCCTTCAAAATTTTTTCTTTATCATAATTAAAATTTAATTTTCTAAGTATTTTATAAATTTATATTTTTAATTTTTAAAGTCTATATAAAAATATGAAGTATTTTTGATTAAATTTATATAAAATATGAAGTATTCTTAGTTTATTAATTAAAATTTTATGATTAATGCAATTTCATATTAATTTCAATATCGATCATTATGAAATTTTAAATTGATTATTATATTTTATTATTCATAAACTTTGAATTGGTTATTGAATTAACCTTTAAAAAATAATAATTTCGATCTTTAAAAAATATTACTACAAATTTTGCTTTGTATCAAAATATTTTTTTTAAATTTTTATATTTCTTTTAACAATATTTTATAATTAATTAATTACAATCATCCGAAATCATCGGTTGGAAAGATAAAAATTAGACAATTATATTTAAATATTATGAAAATTGTTAAAAATTTTTGTTGGGTTGAATTTATCATGATATTAGATAAATATATTGATTTAACATCTACAAGCTCATTCACAATTGCGACACTTCTCATATCTTTAGCGCCTTTTCCAAAATTCTAAGGCGCTTTCAATCGTTACTTCTTGCTATATACTTCCATATTGTGTTCTCATGAAAGAATGGAAGTGTAGAATAAAGGATTTACGCGCGAAAAAGTATTTTTTCTAGAAATTATGATTTATTAAATTAAAGAATTTATTTTTTAAAATGATCTTTTTGAAGAATTATATAAAATTAATTTTCATAAATATATATCAATCATTCTTTTTTTAATTTAATTAAATATAATAAATAAATCACTCCTCCAGTAAAAGTTAATTAATATGGGATTTCTGAAGATTTTATGTAGCTTATAATTTATAAAGTAATATTTTATTAAAATTTAAATGCATTTCCTTATAGCATTACCTCATGTGTGAATTCATCCAACAAATCAGCATTTTTTCTTTTTCTTTTTTTTTTAATATATTTATTTTATACAAAATAATATATTTTAGTATTATATTAAAATTTTATTAAATCAAATATTTTATTTTATCTATTATTTTATAAATTTATCACTTAATATTGATTTCAATTGTAGGCATACTATAATTTTTAAAGCATATTAATAAAAAAATTTTTAATAAATTAATTTATAAAATTAATATTATTAAAAATAATTATATTTTATTTTTAGTATTTTTAAAAATATATTTATATTAAAGATTAAACTTTTTTATTTAGCTATATAATTTAATTTATTTAAATTTATAAATTATTAAATTAAATCATATTTTTACAGCTTTTAATTTAATCTTTATTAAAATTCTTATTCAGTTGATTCAAATTCTTCTTCTAACTTTAAAATGCATATTGATTTCAATGAATATTATATTTTAATATTTATAAAAAAAATTTTCCATTTAAAATATAATTATGTAATTTTAATCATTATATTATTTTTATTTCTTTATTTTTGTTTATATATGTAAATTTATAATTATTATTTAATGTAATTATCTTTAAAATCATTGCTTTTTCTGAATTAATTATTTATTGAATATAATTTTTTATGATTGAATTTAATTTTTACTTCTTAATTGCAATATCATTTTATTTTAATTTTTAAAATTAACTGAATTAATTTTTCAATTTCTTTAAAATTAATTTGAAAGTGATGGTTTTCGAAAATTAAATTGTCAAGGTAGTTAGTCAAATTATATATTTTGTTTATTTGTTTTTTTAGATGGAGGAATACATCAGTCGAAATTTTGATATTAATAAATAAATTAATTTTATTCTATCGCAAAACTGTATTTGAACATTATAAATATTTCAAATTATTTATATGTTTCCTTATTATGAAATCTTTTAATTTATAAAAATATTTTATAATTTATGTTTTTTTAAATATAGAATATATTTTTCTTTGATAAGAAAAATTCTCTTACAATTTGAAATTAATTTTAATTTATTGCTGTAAACTTTCGATTCCAGAGTATTGATGAGAATCAGTATGTTCAAAATAGATATAGCACGCAGCGTTGATATATTGGGCATTTGCAAGAATCGATGTGAGAAGCAGCTTCCGTAGAATACTGATTTACAAATCACCTCCTCCAAGTCCATTTGTTTGCATGTTTTGAGCGGCCATTATCAAGGATGGCAAAATGAAGCGAAGTGCAATTTCTCCGATCATATATTTCATGGTATCTTTGAGTCTTATAAAACTATCCTTTGGCATTAATCGTTTTTGATTTTCTTTATAAAATACAAATAATTTTTTCTAAAATATTTATAAACTGATTTTTTAGTTATTTTTAAATATTATTTCTCAATTTTATTGATTGTGAATTAAATCAATTTCAACATCATATAAGGGAGCTTGTACAATTAAATATATAAATATTTATTTCAATTTATTTCTCTCGATTTGAAAAATTAAATGATTAAAAAATTGAATATTAATAATTACGTATATTTTATTATTATTATTATTTATCATATTTCTTTTAATTGCAAATTGTTAAATAATAAAATTTAAATTAAATATATTCAATTATTGAATTAAATTTATTTTTAATTTAATAATATTATTTATAAATTTTTTATTATTAATTAAAATATTTTTAATACAAAAATTATTTAAAATCATTGAATAATCATATTAAATTGTTTTTTTAAATCTATTTTCTTTCATTCAAATGTTCATTATTTTCTATTTGATTTTTTTACTGTTGAGAGAGAATAAATAGTAAGTGAAATCCGATAAGCCACTATTTAGTAAAAGAATTTTTATTTAATAAAATATGATCTACAATTTTATTTAATTTTATTTTTTATTACATTTAATGTATAAAGAATTATGATAATAAATATTTAAATTCAATTAAAATTTTATAATTAGAAAGATCATTTTTAAAAGTTATTAAAGATTTCTAAATCGTTTATGGGAAATCATTTAAATAAAAATGATATAATATGTGCGTGATAATTTTGATTAGATGTGATTGATGATAAAATAAATTTCCACACAAATAAAATTATTTCCGTAATAAACTTATACCCGTAATTAAAGATTGAAAATAATTTTCAGTAATTTTATAAATCTGTATGTGCATTCTGCATTTGCACAAAGTATAATAATTTTTATATATTTTAATTTTTCTTCATTTATTTCTTTTTTAAATTTTTATTTTATGTTTATAAAATTTTTTATAATAAAATTCTTCTTTAATGAGATATAATTAATTATTTTTCTTCTTTCCTATTTTAATTTTGTTTTGGCTCAAAATAATTTATTTTCAATTTAAACAAGCATAATTATTCATCTTTTTTATGTAAAATTAAATTGATTATAATTCTTACAATACAAATCTATAATATAGATAAGATATAAATTGGAAAATATCAAGATGTGTTCATTTAAAAAATCATGGGAATTTTTTGAATTAATAAATTAATGAATTTTCCATCAATAGGCACAAGTTTATGTGTTCCGGTTCTCACATTAAATTAAATCAACTCTTACAAATTATAAACATATAATTTTTATATAATTTTTAAAAACAAATCGATCCATTTAACTTAAATTAAAATCATTTAAACGAATAATTAACATTTTATTTATAAAATTTTTTTTATGGTAATAAGAACATTTATTTGAAATATTTAATTTTTATTAGAAGTTTTATAGCCGTTTAAATTATTTTTTATTATTTACTTGAGATTTGAGGACATTTTATTTTATAACTCTATTATATAAGCTTTAATAAATTTATCAAATTCTTATAATTAATAAAATTAATTTTAGATCATAAATTCCAGTATTTATTTTGAATTGAAAAATTACTTTATTAATATATATTTTTAAATTCATCATATTTAATTTATTTAAAAAATCTTATTATATTTTTATTTATTTTTATTATAAATTTATGAATTTCATATCAAAATTAATCAAAGAACCATGATCATATTCTTGTGAATTATTTAAAAATATTATTTAGAAATTTTTAAAATAATTGAAAATATTTATTAAATTTATTTTAATTTTTTAATTGATTCTCATTAATTTTAATGTAAAATATTAATTTATAAGATAAAAAATTTATTTTTATTGATTTTTATAATTAGTCATTTATCCTTTTATTTAAAAATTAATAAATTTAAATATATGAATATTGAAAGTTTTAATATTTTTTTTTTATATTTTACGATGCTAATTTTTTATAAACCTTTTTTGGTCAGCTAAGATATTTTACAAACCGATAACCTTTTCTTAAAAGTAAGTTTGATATTTTTACATTTTTTAAAAAAATGAATATTTTTTAATTTTATAGAATCAACACTAAATATGATTTAGAAAAATGTTTAGTCAATTTGCGTTTGCCCAGTTTTTATTATTTTTTTTTTCCATATTTTTCCATCATTTTTCAATTATATGCCTGATTCTTTATATAGAGCAATAATATTAATCGTTATCTTTTAGGTTTTATATTTATTAATATTATAATTTGATTTTTTCAAATATTTTAATTTTCAATTTAATTTTATATTATTTAAAAAATGAAAAAATATCTTTTTTTCAAAGAAAATTCAAAGATATACACAAATTGCTTAAATAATAAGTCTTCATCTTCGCAATCATTTTTGCTTCAATGAAATTATGATTGAAGATAATGGTATTCTTTAAGAAAAGCGTCAATTAGAGCTCTTATTATATGCATAGGGATTTCCTTTTCAATTTTATTCAAATTTTCCTTTTATTATTTGTTGCCCCTTTTGTTTATAATTCACCCAGTAATAAATTCAATGATGATGCCGAATACCCAAAAGACAAAGTATTTTTACATCATAATTTTTTAATTTAAAAAATGGTTTTTTCAGAAATAATATTTCTTGATCTAGATTATGATTGTCATTAAGGTTAAAGACATTAATTGCACATTGTTAATTAAAATATTTCATATCTTTTATTATATTAGAATTGTAGTTTATAATGTATACATCACCGCATGTTTGTTTATGACATTGAAAACATCTTTTTTTGTTCGAAAAATTCAATAAGAATAGTACTAAAAATTTTAAAAAATTCAACAAAAAATATATTTAAAATTAAAAAAAATTTTCATATTCAACTCCTTTTATAATACTTTTATATTTATTATTTTCAATTTTTATCATCTGTGATTAATTGCAGATTGCTCCAGAAATACAAAAAAGAAAATCAATACATAAAAATTTCCGATTTAATTTTAAAAATTTTTATAATTAAAAAATTTATTATTTGTTTATATTATAATAGGCCATTTCTTTTCTTTTTTAAATAGATAATTTTTATATTAATCATTATTTTTGTATTTATTAATCTGATTCTTCAATTAATTTGCTCTAATGCGGTATAATATTTTAAATTTAATAATAATATTATTTTAATATATTTTATTAATTATTTAAATAATTAATTCATTTCTAATTTAATAAATATTTTCATAAATATGTTAAAATTATTTGTTTTTTGATATATCTATTTATAGTTATATTTTTAAAAATTATCAAGTACAAATATTTCCTCATTTCTTATTTGGCTCTTCTCTTAACCATAATTGTCTATTATTATTCATCCAAATTAAATTAAAAATCAAGCAAATGCCCAAAAATTTAACCAATAATCAACAAATGCCAGAATTGTAATTTATTTTAATTTAATTAATCAATTTATCTAGAATAAAATTTTTTAATTAAATTATTTATTTTTTTTTATTTTCATACGTTAATAAAAATAAATAAAAATAATGTAATTATTCTCTAGGAAATATTAAGTTTTAATTAATCTCAAAAACTATTTCATTAAAATCAAATTGCATTGAAATATTTCTACTATAAATTGATTTTTTTATTCGAATTTTAAATCCATTTTATGAATTTCACTTCAAGTAAATTTTTATTCAGTCTTCTTTCTCCATCTCTGCTTTCATAATATGAGAAAATTCAACCTTTTCCTCAATTTTCTTTGTAAAATTTTAAATTTCGAAATACATTTAAAATAATTTATATATTTTATTAATTTAATAAATTTTATCTTTTTTATATCATAGCTGGATAATCACTTTTATCTTCGCATTTCAAGGCATATTAGAAGCTAACAATTTAATAAACCATTTTAATTGGAAATCTTAAAATATTATTAATCCATATCCATTTTATTAGAATAATTTTAAATAAATATTTTAAAGAAATAATTTATAAAAAATTAAAAAATTTTCAATTATTTCATCTTTATAAATTTAGTTTTACATTATTTTGTTTTAAAAATTATTTTATTTTATCCTGAAAAATCAGTTTTAATTAATTAATTTTTAATTAATTTAAAATAACTTTTTAATTTTTTTTTAAATTTTAAGTTATATATATATCAGAATACATAATTGAAAGACAATGGGGACAAGAATATTATGTATACATCTAATTTGAGAATATTTCCAAATCGTATACCATTATATTTTGTCAAATAATTTTTAAAAAAATTTAATATTAAAAATTTAATATTAACTCTCTACTTTAAGAAGAATGTTTTAAAATTATCCTAAAAATAACTGATCATGATAAGATAATTTTATGGCAGATAATTTTTAGACCATTTCAAGAGCATAACTTTTCAACGAAAAAAAATTTTTAACAATATCATTAAATTTTTAGAAATTAAATGAATTTTATAATTATTACATTACTAAAACTGTAAAAATTAATTATCAATTCATATATTGAAATGATTGATATTGATTCTTTTAAAAAATTTTTATTCTACTATATTTCGTTTAATTCGCTCATTACTATTTTTTTTCATTATTTGTTATTTTTGATATTCGTTTATTTAAAAGGAATAAATTTATTTCTGATTGAAATTAATTCTATTTTATCTAATGAAAAAATATCCATATTTATAATTGTATTATCAATTTCATATTAACTAATAATTAATAAAATTGCCTTAATAATTTTTTAATTTTCATCTTTTAATTATTAAAATTTTTAAATTTATATTAATAAAATTTCTTTATTATTTTTTATAATTTAAATATATTGCGGCTGTAGGCTAATTTTTATGGACTATTTCAAATTAATAATGGTTTTTTTTATTAATAATTTCGAAAATTATAAAAAAATGCGAATTCAGAGATGAGGCATTATCAATTTTCCTAATATTAATATATAAATTTTTATTATTTTATTTTGAATTTTTCTCTTTTAATATATTTACAATGATTGATCAGCATAATTTAAATAATATTATTCTCTTCTAATAATTCTAAAAATAAATTATAATATATTTTTGATTTATAAAAATTTTTTGTAATAATTTTGTTATTTTTTAACAATGTAAGACTCATTTTAAAATTAAATTGTTCATGTCAATGATTGGAAAGATATATAAGCCTTTAATAAGACGTTTGATTTCAATATTTTTTTCTTGTAATATTTATGTGTTATTTCTTGTTAAATATTATTATAAAATTAATGAAAAAAATATCCAAGCTTTTAAATATTAAATTCATTTTAAAATCATTTTTGATAAATATTTTTGTATTATTTTTGATTTTATTTATAATTTTCTATATTTATTTTGATTATTTTCGAAATAAACATTTTTTCTATAATTTTTTATTTCAATTTTTAACTTTAATTAGCGAAGACAATCGTGTTCTTGACAAACACGTTCCGAATTTGATTGGTCGGGCATCTTTTTTAATGGACTGTTTTTTTAAGGGAATTAAGAAAGAACCAGCGGGCGAGCCCGCTGGTTCTTAAGGGGTGACGGAAGGAATAAGTGGAACGGTAGAAAGAAAGCGCTAACGCGCTTTAAAAGATTTCTAGAAGGGTTATATTTCACAATTAGAATTCATTCCCCAATTATATGATCAAAATTCAACTCGCGCAGAACCGGTTTAAATCTTTGAACCGGTTTAATTTTCAAAATAAACCTCAAATTTGTGATCCCCATCATCGAAAACCTCTAAAAAAATTATTGGCCCTTGGTGGGATTCGAACCCGCGACCTCCCTCCCCATCTAACCATCTTCGCCAATCGGCCATGAAGGGAAAAATGCCGAGGTACCAATTTTTGCCGGCTTCCACAGCCCTGTGTTTTGAAGATAGACCCCATAAACCATATATCATTTTGTAGCTAAGACTCTAACTTAAAATCCTAGGATAACAATGGGTATCGAAAAATCAAAAGGAAAAAAGTTTTACCTGAGCAAACCGAAAAAGTTCAATTTTTTAAACCGGTTTTTGGCTAATATCTCGAAGCCACTTTAAGTTTTTGAAAAAGTTGGAATTTTCTGGTATATGCCATCGATATAGGTAACTTTTCAGAAAAGATGGCTAAAAGTGGCTGGCTAGATTTTCGCCAACTTGAAATAATTAACGAATTTCAAATTTTTTATATAAATATATAATTAGCGAAGACAATCGTGTTCTTGACAAACACTTTCCGAATTTGATTGGTCGGGCATCTTTTTTAATGGACTGTTTTTTTAAGGGAATTAATTAAAAATCAAAAATTCTGGTAAATAAAATAAAATATGGAGGGTAGTAAATGGGTGAATCAATAATTCTATTTGATAAATTTATTTATTTATAATTAAGGATTTTAAATCAAAATTAATAGTTTTCGAAATAATTTTATTTCAAATGGCAATGAAATATTAATAATTTATTTTAAAATATAATTATAAATTTTATTTATAATTAAATTATTTCATTTTTTTATTTGCATTAAAATAAATTATTATTTTTTCCAATTATTCTTAGGAATATTTTCATATTATTATACTTATTAAAAATTCTTTTAATTAAAATCGCATCAATTTTTATTTTAAATTCATTTAATTGTTTGCTTTTTTTTGATTAATAATTAAAATATTTTGTTTCATATAGTCCATATTTTATTTTTAAAATATGCTTTTTTATATGAGAGCCATAAATTGAATTGCGGAGTTGTGTTGAGAGCGGTTGCGCAGTCATGATGAATTTGGATCATGATTATTAAATTGTCTTTGTAATTGTATTATTTATTTAAAATTCATTTTACAAATTTATCAAATTAATTTTTGATTTTGAAATCAATCTCTTTGATAATAATAATTTGTTATTTTGTATCAATTAACTCTCCTGAATTTTATGAATTGAAAAGATAAACTATAATTCTTATAATAGAGTTTCTATTAAATATGTGATTAATTATTATTTTATCAATATTTTTATCAAGGATTTCTGAGAGCACATTTATCCACATTGCCATCCATAGCATATATTTATATAAAAATCAGATGTAATGAAATAATATATGTTTATGAGAAATTATAATATTATATAATACAAATTTTATCCTTTTATTAATTTCTTTTTATGATGCATTGATTTATAGCGACTATTAAAATTTTAATTTTTGATAAATTTGTATTATAAAATTTAAGATATTTTGACAATTTTGACTCAAGAAAAATACAAAATTTTATTAAATAATATTTCTTGATCAAAGTTTTCTTTTTATTTCATTGATATTATTTATAATTTTTATATAAATTTTGGTTATGTTAATTCAATTTTATGAATCAGTTAGATTATTAATTTATTGAGTTGTTACGGTTTTTTCCCTTTTATCACTAAATATAAATCCCTATTATTATCAATATATTTTTTCTTAAAAATTTAAAAATTTTCTTTCATCAAACATAAAGTTATCTCTTATCAATTTTATTTTGAATTTGATAAAAATCATCCTGCAACAATTATAATCCATGAAAATTTTATTTCTTTCATTGTTTATTTCGCTACAAAACATATCAATTAAGATAAAATATTTTTTGCATATTTCAAAATATTTTTTTTTAAATTTTTCAATTATAAAATTTTTGTTTATATATATTTACAGAAATAATTATTTATAGAAAGAAATTGTAATTTTAATACATTTTGCCATTAAATATAGATATAATCAGAATATTATGATTCGCTAAAATTATTTTTTTTCTGATATAATTAATTAAATTTTTAAATTATTTTATTAAAACACCAAAAATACCACTAATGTAAAAAATTTAAATAGGGTATTTATAATTACAAAAAAAATGAATAAGCGAAATGACTTGGAGTTGAATAAGGTTAATTCTAATTTTAAATAAAATTCTAATATCATTTGTATTTTATTATAATTTAGTTCATATTAAATAAATAAATAATTAAAATTATGAAAAACCATTAAAAAGGAAAATTAATAATCAAATTAATTCCGATAAGCCTTGATTTTTTAGAATTCTTATTACACTTAAAATAATTTAAAATTTTTACCTATTGTTATAACATAAATTTCTAGTAGATTATTACATATAATTGTTTCTGGAATTATTGGTCTTTTATTTATAGTATATTTTTCCATTCATTGAAATTTCTTTTTAAATTTAAAATTTTATTTAATTATTCTATATGATGGCTTTTTTACACTTTTTATTTTTTTGTTTTTGATCAGTTTTTATTTTATTCATTTAACACAACTGATTCTCAATTCTGCTAAACCGGTTGAAATTGAAGAATTCAACGACAATAAAGTGAATTTTTTATGAATAAATTTTTTTTTAATTATTCTATGAAATTGAAAAAGTCACCTATCATTTCATTTATAAGTTCAATGAATTCGCCTGATGAAGAGATTACTTTAATACTCAAATCATACAATAATTATTTTTAAATTTTTATCATTTTTTTTTCACAATTTTTTAATTTCAATATTTATAATGAATTCAAAAAATTTTTTCATTTTACTAAGGAAGATCATTTTTATCTTATTTAAAAATTGCTTAAGCCATCAAAATTATCATTATTAGATTTCTTTCTTTCAATTTCTTATTCATTTTATCGATTAATTACCATTTATAAATTTTCTTTTCTTTAGTTTGATTATTTTAATAGATATTTTTAAATAAATATCTTCATTGAAAAAATATTATTTAATTTAATTAAAATAAAAAATCAAACTAAATGTCACCAAATAAAATAAAGCCAGTCATTAATATGGTATAATAATTAATCAAAATAAATAATATCAAAACTATAATATTTGTTTCAATTTGGCTGAAAAATTATAAAAAAAATTTTCTAATTTTAAAAAATAATTAATTTTTATTTTTTTTTAAATTTATTTAAGTGCTCTCATTTTTGTTTAAATTTTTTATTTATTAAATAATATATAAGTCAATAAAATTTATAAAATTTTTTATTAATTTATTTTTATAATTTAATTTTTTTTTAAATGTTCGATTATTTATTTTTAAAAATAAATCTTTTTTAAGAAAATGATTGAACAGGTAAGTTTATTTAATGATATTGTTTAGATCATGAATGAAAATATTAACCATATTGATCCAATTCGGGGTAGGGAGTGATTTTGCTGCCAAAAAAAGAACCCATTTTCGCATGATGATGGTTGCATTTATGACATTCGAAATGAACAATTTATTTTATTCAAAATTTTCTCTTTTTTAATTTTTAATTCTAATTAATAATTTGAAAAGGAAAAAATTTTTTAAATTTAATTGCTGTATACTTATGAATTATTTCATTACGCTTTGATTGAACTACCTTTCTTCGAATTTTATCGAATAGATTTAATATTTTTTATTTTGTTATAAATTTAATTCTTTAAAATCATATATTATTAATAATTGGATTTTGATAGGTATTTTAAACCTTTATAAAATATTTTATATTGGTAATTTATAGAAGTAAAATATTTTAGGATTTAAAAATATTAATTAAATCAAAATTTTAGCAGCAATTGATATAATTTTTTTTATAACTAAAAATTGTTCATTTATCTTTAAGAAATCTTTCAAGCTTTGGAGAATAAATAATTGAGTTTCCAATTAAAAAAATCACCAATTTTATTCTTTCATTGATTCAATCTGGTTTAATGTAAATTTTTTAAATAATTATTCGATTATTTTAAGTCTCGGTTTATATCAATATAATAAATATTTGTTGATTTTAGTTCAAAATTTTAAATAAATAATAATTAAAAATCACATAATTAATTCCAATAATTATATATTTTAAACAATCTCAAGAAGAAATTGCTGAAAGGCACCACTGTTTAAAAGCAAAACTCTATGATTAATGAAAAATTGAAATGCTAAAAAGCTAATATAAAATTACTTTTATATAATCTAATAAAATTTTTAATATATGCTTTTTTATCTAATTGTTGCGTGCAATTTATTTAGATAATTATTTGATTGATGTTTACCAGTATTAAAGAAAAGAAAATATAAAATTAATTATTGAAAATTTATTATAAATTTTTGAAAAAATTTATTAATTTTAATTCATTTATAATGACAAATTCTGTAATCCTTTTTCGAATCTTATTTTCTTAACGGTTACCATTTCATACATATGTTCAACATGAAAATTTATGCTCAATTCTTGGCATTCTCTGAAAATTAAACAATTTAAAATTTTTAGGTAATTTTTTTTATATTTTTAGATATGATACTTTTGAAATTCTCTTTTTTTATAATATGGCTTACCTTATAACAATTTTGAAAGACGAATTATTATTGGAGATTCTTTTTTCGGATCTTACCTTCCAAATTAATAAATAGTTTTTTGCAAATAAATTTCGATACAAAATTACATTTTGATGTATATATATCATCCTTCTGGCTGCTTGTATTTTAATCATAAAAATAAACCCAGGTGTGGGTGGGTATTTTCGCATTTATAATTTTGATTAAATTTCCTTCAATTAAATTTTTTATATTAATTTATTTTTTATTAAATTTTATTAATTTTATTAATTTCTCAATATTAACAAGATTAATTTCGTCATTAGATATTTTTTTATTATGTTTTAAAAATTTAAATTTTATTTAAAATATAAAATATTTATTTTACATATTAAATAAAATTATTTTACTTTTTTAGATAATAAAATTTTAATAATCAAATAAACATTTTTCCAATTTTACTTATTATAAAAATTATTAATTTTTCAAAAATATTTCATTCATTCATTTATTAATTTTTTCTTCTTTTAATTCCTTACATTCATTCCAGCAATATTCCACCAGCTTTTCGTTCAGATTGAAAGTGGTTCCTTTGGCTTTTAATTATTAAAATGCAACTTGAAAATAGCCTGTTGTTTTGGGGATCAATTTTCATACAAAATTTTTAAATTTTATTTTATAACCATTTTAATTTTTCTTCCTTTATACATAAATTCATTTTTTATTTATTATATATTAAATTTATCTATACAATTCTCTTATGTGGATATTTTAAAATAAAAATTTTCAAATTTTCCATTATTTATATTATTAACAAATTAATATTTTTAAAAATTAATTTTAATTTTTTTTATTAATTTTAAAAATTAACATAAATATTTATATATGATTCGTTTTATTTTTTTTAATATACAGAAGAAATTTTTTAATCATTAGAAACTACATATTCATGCTTATTCCATTTTAAACAAAGCGATTATTGTGGGTTGCTTTGCTGTTTAGCAAGCCCTACGTTCTAAAGAAATAAATCACAACGATTGTCTTATCAGAACCTTCGATATAAAGTCTGAATTCTTGCAATCGTCTATTTTAGTATATATTTAGAAAATTATTTTAATAACATGTAAAAGTATTCATTTTTAGGGAAAATCTTTTTTTAATTTCCTTCAAAATTTCTTGGCCATGGCTAATGAATCTAATTTTTGCGGTTTTTTTATTGACTTTTGGCATTTTAATAATTTTATTTTTCTGAATTATTCCCTTCTCTATATTTAAATTGGAAATATTCTATAAATTAAAAATGATTGAGATTATTATTATGAATTAATTAAATATAAATCTTATAATATAATATTATACTTCATACTTATTTTTAAAATATTTTATATAAATTCTTTTTATTTAAAATAACTTAATTTTTGTGGTGATTAATTTAATAATTGAATACATTCATTTATAAATTATATAAATTTGATTTTTTCCTTTTCATACTAATATGGTTGGAATTTGATTTTTATCTTATTTTTTTCATTTATTATCAAAAATTTTTAATTTTTAGAGGTATGAAAGATTGATATTTTGAAAATAATTTTTTTTATTTTCTGTTTAACAAACAAGATGTTAATATTTTTTTGGCAAGCCTTGTAAAAATTTTCTACTTATTTTTCCTATGCGGCGCTTTTATTTTTAGTTCCATCTCCAAAAATTAGTCTAGTCAACTCCATTGTTGTTGTCTAATGCTTCAATGATAATAACGAGGTCATAACATATTGAATTATAAATTGATACAAAGAACATTCAATTCTATATATTGGCTTAATTATTATGGTTATTCCAGTATTGTATTTTAAAAAAAGTTATTAGTAATTTAACAAAAGAATTAAATTTTTTATTATCCATTTAATTTATTTTCATATTTCTTACATTGTTTTTTAATAGTAATACATTAATTATGTTGGAATTTTTTGTATCAAATAATTAATACTAAATAAAATTATAGGTGTTAAAAATTAATTTTGTCAAATATAATTTATCATGACACTTCAAGAGCCACGAAATAATGTTACAAAATTAATTATTATTTTGATTTTTTGATTTTTTTTTGACTTTTTAAAATAAAAGATTTTTATTTACACATTCGATATTTACCACGGTTTTGATTCAATCCACCACGGCCAAGACAACTTCAAATGAGAATTATTTTATTCTAAAATTTTCTAATAATTATTATCCTAAAAAATAATTTAAATTAGGATTATTTTCATTTATAAGTTTTATATTCAAAATGATCAAAAATAAATTGAAATTAATATATAGAAAATATTTATTTTATATAAATTTGCAAATTATGTATATTATATCCAAAAATTCCAGTTTATTATATGTAATTTTATTTCAAAAAATTAAAAGTGCTAAATTGAAGCGGATTTAATAATGAATATATCCTGAAATGACTTTACTAAAATATTATTAGATGGAATTAATTTAAAAATAATAAAAAAATTTCTATTGGTAAATTAATTATCACAATTGAATAAATTTATTTGTCAAACTTAAGATATTAAAAATTTACAATACTAAAAGTTAATTTTTTACGATTTTAAACTTTTATTTGGTAACTTTTATTTGATATTTTTTTATGTATTTTTATTTATAAATAAGTAAAATATTAAACCAATAAAATTTTTTCATATTTTTAAAATTATTTTTTTGCGAATTTTATTTTTTATCAGTTAATCAGTCATTGTTTAATAAAATTTTTTAAAAAGAATTTTATAAATTGATCATAAAATTTTTATCATCATATTTTATTTTAATTTTTATCAGCAATTTAAAAAAATATATAATGAATTATATTCCATCTTTTTCCTTCATTTTTTAGTTTTATTTTCATTTTGAATATATAATTTAAAATTGAAATTATACTATTTAAAAGTTTTGTATGAATTCTGTTAAATTTTATGCTCAATCGAATTAAATTCTTAAATTTTTTTGAGTAATTTCTTTTTTATTAAATTTTAATTAAATTTTTTCTATATTACGATATTTCATCGATGGAGAACATATAATAGTTGACTTTCTCTTTCAAATTTTGTAGAAATTCCACACAACTATAAATTTATAGAATTTTCTCAAACTTTTGATTTTGAAATTTGTAAATATATAGAGAAGAAGCAACTTTATAAAAGCCATAAGGTAAATTTTATTGCTGAAATCCTTAAGGCTATTTTATAATAGTACAAGAAGTCCATCTATTTATTATTAATTTAATTTCATTATATAATTTAAAAAGAATTATGGATTTTTATAAAATTTAAATTAAGTAGTTCGGTAAAAATTCTTTCCAAATAATTTTTATTTTTATTTTATTATTTTTCTTAATTAGATAATTTCCCACTTTCATCTAGGGTTGGCCCCCGGCACCCGGGGGACGATTTTCGGGGACGGGGAATTACGGGGAGGCAAGCTTCGGGGACGAGGACGGGGATTTTCCAAACTTCGGGGACGGGGGCAAAAAATCCCGGGGACGGGGGCGGGGACCCCGAAATTTCGGGGATTTTGTAATTTTTTTTTTCATGTTTCAAAAAAAATTTTTATAATGAATTGTGTAATGAAAAAAGAAGATGATTTAACGTATAAATATAATTTTTTATGCAAGAAAATAAAGAAAAAAAGATGATTTAGTTGAGTTTTTCAAAAAAAATTCCTTAAAATTTCCCCCGAATTCCCGAACTCACAGGGAGGGGAGCGGGGAATGGCTCCCAAATTTTCGGGGACGGGGAACGGGGGCAAAAATCTCGGGGACGGGGGCGGGGACGGGGACGGGGCCGGGACGGGGGCCAACCCTACTTTCATCTATGAATATTTAATAGAATTAAAACTGAAAAATTTTTAAATTTTTTTTCCTTAGGTTGTCTCATTGCATGGCTTACTTCTTGGCTCAGATAATATTGTGTGTCAGAAAAATTATGTCTTGACAATTGATCCTTGGCTAGATTCAGCACAGATCAGCACCGCAATATTTGTTTCTGTTCTTCCTTTCGATTCTCATTACTAGAGCACGGAATTTTATTGACGAAAAATCCCAAAATATTGATGAAAATATTGATTTAAAAATCGCAAAATATTGACGAAAATGGCAAAAAATAGGCAAAATATTGATGAAATATTGAAGAAAATTTTTTAAAAAACGATAAATTTTAGCAAAAAAATGTAAAATTATTTGTTTAAATATTTTCAATCTCAAATTATTAACATTTTGACCTTTTTTATTCAAAAATTTTAAAATATATTTCAAAAAAATGAAATTTTCTATTGAAATTTTTAAAAATGCCAAAAATCTATTTTATGATTAATTTTTTTGTTCTAAAATTCTAAAATTAATTTTTTCACAATTTTTTCAAAAATGTTGAAAAATTTTTTTGAAAAATTTTCAAAATTTTATAAAAAAATTTTCAATTTTTTACAAAAAAAAAACTAAAAAATTTATTGAAAATCTTCAAAAATCTTAAAAATATTGATCAAAATGCCAAAAAATGGCAAAATATTGACATAAATATTGACGGTCAAAAAATGGCAAAATATTGATGAATATTGACAAAAAAGTCCACGAAAATCATCAAAAACATTGATAAAAACATGTTTTACGTTGGTTTGAAGCTATTTTAAGATAGCAAACAAAATATTGATATCAATAAAAATCCGTGCTCTACTAATTACAATTAAGATAAATTTTATTCTAATTAAACTATTTTTTGCTCATTATGTAAAAAATTTAAATGCTTTTATATTTTTTCTATTTCATTATTTGATTTATTTTTTTTGTTTAATTTATTATATTTTTGAGAATTTAATCAATAAATAAATTTATATTTTTTACAACATATTTATTACGCACTTCAGGCAATTGCAAAATATGTCGTCGCAAAATTATCTTTGAAAAATATTAGAGATTTTCTGCAAAATTTTCCAAAGAGATTCTATTTAAAAATTTACTATTTTAATATATTTTAATTTAAATTGATATGATAGATTTTCTTTTTAGTTTTGATTTTATTGAGTCATTTTTTTAAGGCGATTATATGGATGATCATTGAATCATATCAGAAATAATAAAAATATTTTACTCTAAATATTTTTATATTTAATTAATTAATAAAATAATATTTATGGGAAGAAATAAAAGATTTTATTATTTTTTTAAAATTTATTTTTATTTCTTTAAAAATTAAAATTATTTTAGACATAAACTTAAATCTTTGATTGATTTTTCAATAGTGTTATTTCAAATTTTAAATATTAAAATTGTAATTTTTTCCTACTTAATTTTAATGAATGTTTAATATATTATCGTTTTCCAAATACATGTATTTTCAAAATTTACTATATGATAATATTTTTAATTTAATAAGTAGTAATTTTAATCATAAAATCTATTTTGTTAATTGAAATTATAATTAAAATATTTTATTAACTTTTATTATCATTCTGTTATAAATATTTTTAAATAATAAAAATTTTTTAAAATTATTTTTGCTAAATTATAACGAATTTATTATATTTAAAATCAATTATAATTTATTAAAATTATAAAATAAATTAACATATTCTATAGATATATTTAAAATTAAGTGAATATTTTTATTATAATTTTAAGTTTTTATTATATTACTATTTATTCTTCCATTAAAATTTTTATTTTTCTTTATTATATTAAAAGTTGCGGATTTATTTATCTTAGTAATCATATCATATCATATTAATTTTCAAACTATATTATTTATAAATATTTTTAACGTAATTTATTTTATTTATTTTTTCTTTATTCCATTTATTGTCCGAACTTTCTTCTTTTCTTCAGATGCTTCATTAATATTTTTATGAATAGAAAATAATTCCAAAATATCAATGTATCCGTGATTTATGGTGGTATGGTGGTATTTTTATTTCAAAATTTATTGCAAAAGTTGATCTTCTAGATTACTAAGATGGCTTTTACAATTTATAGTTGCAAATTATTAAAAATATTTTTAATAATAATTAATACATGCAAGATATTTTTTCAAATAAATCATTTTTTGTTATTAAAAAAGGGCTTATTTGCAAAGCTTTAAACTTTTAAAATTTATATTTTTAATCTTTAATTTAAATGTTATATATAAATTTCCTATTAAAATTTTTTTGTAAAACAATATTAATGAATTTTAAAAAAATTATTTAAAAAATTTTCAAAAATTATGACATTTATTTTTTTTATTTAACATTTTGTCAATTTATTAAATTTTAATATTTAAATAATATTTTTCCATGATTCCGTAAATTATCTTAATCATTGTAATAAAATTTCTAGGTTTCATATGCAAATTTTATAAAATTATATTTTATATAATTTCTCATAATTTTATTTTTTCTACTAATATTAATATAATTATTTAAATATAACATTCCAGCTGATGCCAATTTATTTTTTAAAATTTAAATGATATATAACAAGAAATATTTTTTTTCAATCAATTATATAGTAAAAAAAGTAGATATTTTCTTATTATGAAAGCCGAATTCAAATTGTTTTAAAAAACAATTTATTCCTTTATAATCATAAATAATATTTACTTCCACACAAACTCAATTGCCTCATAAGCATTCAATTCTGCACATTAAATTTTCCCCAAATTTTCCTGGGACCTTTTTCTTTGCCAAAAAATTCATATATTATATAGTTAAATTTTTTTTATAATATATCATTAAAATTTTTATGAAAAACAATTCATTTTCCAAATATTAATATCTAGTAATAAAATTTTAAATAATTCATTCCTAATAATCTCTAATTAATGCATTTGTTTATAATCATTAAATTTTATGTTTATAATTTTTCATTTAATTATTTTATTTAATTGTTATTTTTCTAGAAAATTTAAAAAAGAAATAACAAAATTCAAATTTAAAGTAATAGAGATTTTTTAAATTAAAATTCAATGAATAAAATTTATTATTAATGAGAATATAAATATGAAATTAATATTATTTTGAATTGAAATATGTCGAATAAATAGGAGTCTGCCTTCTAAAAGTCAAAATGTGTGAAATGAGTTTAAACAATCAAGATAATCCGAATATCATCAAGGTATATTAAATAAAAATATTTATTTTTAAAGAATTAATAATAGAATATTGTGAATATGATGAATAACGGAAAACTTGGCGAATTGTCACCCGACATGAATGAGTTATTAAAAATTCATTTCAAAAATATATTTTTACTTAAATAATTAATTTTAATTAATCATAGATAAATTGGAGTGATAGAGATCTGAAGCTTTGGATTATAACCAAATAAATTCAAATGACCTTTTCAGTTTAATTATTAGGTCTATAATTATAAGTAATTTGAATTTTAATATATTATTAGTCTTATTAATTTCACTGATTTATATTATATTTTATTCGTAAATATTTATAAATTGTCCCCAATATTTTTTATTATTTTCTTTACATTTTTATTGTAATGATAGCTATTATAGTATTTTGGATCGAAATTTTTTTATTATTTTATATATGCCTCCTATGGCTATCTTAATTTTTTGAATGAGAATATAAATTAATATTATTGTTTCATAAATTGAAACTCTTGTTCTCAAGAAATTGATTAAAAATTATGATTTTTATATAAATATTCATTGATTAAAAATTATGATTTTTATATAAATATTCTTATATTTTGTTATTTATATCATATTCTTCATCAATTTCTACAAAAGAATAATATAATTAAAGATATTCATTTAAATTTTTCTAAATTTGATGGCAATCATATATCATCTCAATTCCAATTGACATTTAAAAATATTGTTTAAGAGAATTTTCATTATAGTCCTTTCATTTATTTTAGTTCAAAAATATATGCATATTTAATCATTATTTTTTTGCGAAATAGATCCCAAATTTTTCATTAAAATTTTTTTTTCCATATCATAATTTGATTAACTTTTTTTATTTTATTACTTTATTCCAGACGCATTTATTATTTTAATTAGTTGATTACAATTTTATTTTTCATTATTTTCTTATAAAAATTAATATTAATCTATTTTACTTTTTTAGTTGGAGATCTATCGAAAATAGTGGCATCAGAATTATGTCCAAAAACATCAACATCGCTAAATATAAAATTAGACTTGCATTTGGCAGGCCAGAAACAAAATTGTTCTTAAATCATATTATAAATATTTTTAAAGGCCCATCGAGGAAAAGTTATATTCCTTTTTGTCCCTTGATAAATTCCATAAGTTTTTTATACATCGTAATTCCTTGTCCATGGCCGAACCAGAAAACATTTCTGTAACGTCGCTGATCATTCCATAGCTTTAAAAAAAGCTTTTTTTGTTCGAATTTCGCATATAAAATAATAAAAAATTATTAATTTTTATAAGTTTTGCGCATATATTACTCTCTGGTTAAAAAATTTTAAATATGTTAATTTTTTATTTATTTATAATGTAAAATAATTAAAAGTTTTATTAAACGAAAATCAGTTATTTTTAAATAAATTAAATCATATTATTTTATTCATACTAATTTTTCTTGAAGCAGGTGATATTCGCCCAAACGGCATTTTACTAGATAATTCTTTCATAGTTATATATAATTTTATATTTCATTTAATTTTTTAAAATTTTTTTATTTATTTACAATAGTTCGTTTATTCTCATAGCCACAATTTAATTTATAAACTTTATTTTCTTTTTGATTATTTTCGATTAATTCAATCAATAGTTCTGGCAATACACATCGAGTTAATTTTATTCATTCTTTAGGAAAATATCATCAATCAATTAATCTAGTTTTAATGATTGTTTAAAATATTTCAAAAATTTTTTAAAAAAATTTTTTGTTATTTATTAATAATATAAAATTTATAACATTTAGAAATTAATTTAAACTATTTTAAATTCTTTTATATATATTTAAATTCAGATTATCATTTACCACAATTAACCATTTCGAATTGACAGAAGCAGATCTTTTTCTAGAAATTAAAATCTGAGGCATATTCGTTCAAGTACAAATTATTAATTCCTAAATTGATAAATGATAAGTAAAAAATTAATTGAATATTTATTATTCCACCTAACATTTAATTTTGCTGTTTGTTTAGTTTGTTAATAAAAATAATTTATGTAAATGATATTAGTATTTAATAATTTTTTAAATTAATAATTTTTAACTAAATTTAAAAAATTTCAATATATAGTTCGGTTAATTTTAAAAATTGATTTATTTAATTTTTATGAAACATTTTTAATTGCCATGCACCAAGGAATTGTCTTTTCTTCCATTCAAATGATTTTATTTCTAATTTGAATTGTTTTAATTTGATTAGCAAACGTGTTTTTAAATTTCTTTTAACATCTGAGATATTTAATTCTTTCTTATTTCCATAAAATTTTCTACATATATCATTTTCTTAAGGTTAAACATTGATTCTGAAATTTGACTACAATTAACCTTTTTTTCTATTATAAGTGTCTCAAGCCTCAAGGGTCTTGATCATTTTTTATTATATTTTTATGAATTGATGAAAGATATATAATAATTTTTATGTATCCAGAAAATTTCAACTACTCGAATTTAATAACATTATTATATTTATTTATAATCGTTTTTTGATTAATTTTTAAAAAAATCTTTTAAATTTTTATTTTTATTCAATATAAAATTATTAATTTTATTTTTTATTATTATTCCAATTTTTAATTTTCTCTCAAATCTTTTTAAATTTAAAATTTTTATACATTGCTTTTATTCTCTTAATTTACACATATTTTACTGACAGATCATAAAAATATTCGAGTATTTTGGCATACGCTTCAACGGCCTGTATAACAACTAGATAATTCGATTTTTCGAATGAATAAAGCGTTTCGATATAATGTTGTTGGAAGATGCAAAGTATTTGGAAATTCCTTTTTTAGTATATATTAAATAAATTGTGGAAATATTTTTATCTTATGTCATAAATAGTTTTAAAATTAAATATTATGTAGATTACAAGATATTTATATTTTAAATTTAACACTTCTAATAACAATTTGTCTATTGTTTTCCCCTTTTCCTAATTTTTAATCAGAGATCAAAAATTCCTATATTTGAATGTCTTTACTTTTTCATTCTTTAAAAAAATTAATTAAACTAATTAAATTATTATAATTTAGAGAATACAAAATTTATTTTATTATAATTATATGAAACATAGGATAATATTTTTAAGAAATTTTAGCAAAGTTTTAAATTTTCAATATATTTTTTTAATTCATATAATATATAATAATTTTAATTAGTAATTTTATTTATATTTCTCCTTTATTTTTAAATTAATCTAAAAAATAATTTTCGGAGGATATCTCTTAGATTTATGCACTTCAAGTATTTCATTGCATTTATATTTTTAAAATTTTATCTAATTAAATAACAGGCTTTTTGTAATTTATAAAATTTATAATAATAAAAATAATATATAAATTTACAAATTTAAAAACCATTATATTATGTAATTCTGTAAACATCATAAGTTTTAGATTCATTTTTTAGTGTTAATTAATTATTTTGCACCAGAAAGATAAAAATAATTTTGTAAAAATCTTTTCGATCCTTGTTTACGCGCTTTTATTTCTCACAATATTTTAGATATTTTATTGTATCTTTAATATTCATATAGAAGTAGTTATTACCATATTTTAATTTAATTTATATTATATTAAATTAATTATTATCTTTTTTGATGTTATAAAACAAAGAAATTATTGCTTAATTTTATTTCGAAATTTTAAATTCAGCTTGAACTTTGTAATTTATAAAAAAAAATTTTTTTAAATAATAATAAATTATTTTAATACTAGATTGTTTTTTATATTCATAGTTTATTGGAGATTAATTTAATTATCTTTTATTTTCAATATTTTCCAATAAAGACAAAAAATATTATTTTGACATTTTTTTAATTTTCTTTATTATTTGAAATCCTATATATATTAAAGTTTTATTATTTTTATTTTTAGAAAGTAATTTTAATTTTAGATAATCAACATCACCATACTTTTTAATGTATAGTATAATACTTTAAATTTTATTTAAATTTATAAATAATTTTTAAATAAATACATGTTATTGATAAAATGATAGCAGAATTTCTTTTTCATATCAATTGACATAATAATTTTTTTATTTTAGCATTAAGAAAATTCAATCTTTTTAAGCTTTTAAATTTGATAACAAATTTACGGTGAATTCATCCATTTAATAGAGGGTTAATGCATGATTTGATATTTGATATTGTTACACCGTTTCTTCATTCCAAAATTTCTTATTATTTTGTTAGAAAACTTAATGTATTTGGGATCAAGTTTGTTTTATTAAAAATATATTTTAGCTTTCCAAAAAAATACAATTTTGTGGGGCCAATTGGGAAATTTCCTTAGGGAAAATGCATTTTAGCGGTATTGTTGTAGTTGTTATTGGACAAATTGGCTATGGGCAATCTGGACATTTTTACTGGCATTTTTATTTTTTTTTCAATTCTACTTTTTTCAAATTTTTTATATTAATGCACAGAAAAACATGAACAATTTTAATTTATTCTGCAATAATAATAAATTAATAATTTTTTCAATTATTTATTTCTATATAATTTAACTCGTTTTAAATATTTTATAAGAAATAAATTTAAGGAAAATTATATTTTTAATCTAAAATTTTTTTAAAAATATTTATTTATATTTATAGATCCTTTAAATTAAAACCTTAAGAATTTTGCCTGTTTTCTTCATATAGGCTGCGGCGTCCGTCACGAATAAAATTGTGCTTTCTTTTTTTGTCCATTCATCTTTTTTTTATTTTATTTACAGTTGAAAATTAATATATAAATGAAAATGACTTTATATTTTTATTTTTCATATTCTTTTGCTTTTTCCTTATATTTTTCATATTTCATTCAAGGTTCATTCATAAGAAACAAATATTATTATTTCGTAAAAAATATATTTTTTATGATTTAATCGAAAATTTATTGGAAAGAGAATGCAGATAATTTTTTATTGTATGAAATTGATTGTATTAATTAAAAATTTTCAAAGACTTATTTATTAAAAATTGTATAAAATTAGTCTTGATTCCATATTCAAAAATAATGAAAACTAAGAATAACAATTACGAAAATAAAATTCACTTTTTTGATTTTTCTCTTTTATTTTAGAACTATTTTATGAAATTTTCAGAATTTTTAAATTGAAATTTTTATCCTTAAATATAAAAACACTTTTTAATATTTATTATATTAGCAAAGAAAAATGCATTTTATAAAATAAATAACCATTTCCATAATTTAAATAATAAAATTTTTTATATGATATATATTTTAATTTTATATTAAAAAAATTTTCTTATGGAATATATTTATATTTAATTTTTATATAGATTATAAATATAAATATTTTATCAATTCATTATTTTTTTATAATTGATTTAGTTTATTTTAAAATAAAATATTTTTTTTAAATTTTTTACTTTTTCACCATATTTGTGCGAGGAGTTTTATTAGTCGCAATTTTTATTATTGTTGATTCTTGGCTATTTGCAATTTAATTTTTGTGCCTTTTTAATTGCATTTTTGGATGATGAATTTTTGGATAAATTTAAATTGAAATTTTTTACAGAATTTAAATAAATCTATCATTTTTTCTATTAAACAAATTCTTGAAATTCAATTTATGCCGACAAATTTTTTACTTACATATTTCCATATTTGATGACACCTGCATTCGATTTGGGTACATTAGACACAATTTTTTCCATATTTTTCATTAGTATTGAAATTTTTAGTGTAAAATGAAAAATTCTAATATTTTGATTTAAAAAGTGAAAATCACATACGCATGAATTTTTTAAAATTTTTTTTATAAAAAAATTCAATAAAATTTCAAATATTTATTAAAATATATATTTTTTAATTTTTGTACTTTTGAAACAGATGTTCCGTCTGATAATTTTTTCAAATGTCAAATTTGAGTGTTTGCCTATAGCTTTGATTTCTAGGCTGTATATTTTCTCATATTTTTATAATATTATAAAATTTTTCTGTTGCTAATTTACTAGATTATAATTTACAAAATAATTATATTTGTTTATTTTATTTGGAAGATGGTAGAGTAAATGTTAAATGTATAGGCATAAAATAGAATTGACTTTTTTGATATTTTAGAGCATAAATTATTAAAATTCAAATTAACTTTATTTTAAATTATTATAAATATTTTAATCTTTATGAAATGATTATAATTATTTTTTAAATAACTTAATAATTTTATTTGAAAAACTATTTTTATGAAATTTAATTTTTCCTTCCTTTTTCTATCTGCTATTTCCCCTAATCTTTTCCTATTGCTTATAAATATTACTTTCTTAAAATTTTTTGATATATTTTTTATTTCCAATTAGAATATTCATTAACCATTGTATTTAAAGGACAGGAAAATTTCGACAAAATAATAAATATTATATTTTTAAAATATACAATTAAATTTTATTTTTAATTATTTTTAAGTTTTTATTTTTTTTTTGAATTTCCATTTGAATGCAACTAAATAATTAAAAAAGCAAAAAAATTTTTTTTAAATTTTTCTATAAAATAAATAATTAAAAATCATTTATCTTTTTTTTTTATCAATGAAATTCTTTTAAATTAAATTAAAATTTTTATTTATTCATTTATTTTTTTTAATATATATTTTTTTTTAAATATAAATAGTGTAATGATTGTGACGCTTGGATTTTTTTGTTTAAATTTCTCTATAATTGTATTCTAGTTATGATTTAATATCTAAAATATATAATTATAACTTTGTATTTTATATCAAATTATTTAAAATAATTATAAATAAAAAAATTTTTCAAATTTTATTTATAGCCATCTTTAGAATTCATTTAAATTTATAAAATTTATAAGAATAATATGTACATTTATTATATCGAAGCTGACGAATTCTTGGTACCGTTGCGCATTGGTAATTTGACGAGCAGTATTTGCATGCAATATATGTGCGATATTGCTGTAATATAGGCTTCATTTGGAAAATAATTCTGGAAATAAAATATATCTTCATTTAAATAAATTAATAAAATATAATTGTATAATAAGTATTATCTTTTACATTTTTAGCATGTGTTAAATAAAAAATTTTTTTAATTATATTTTATTTCATTTAGTCATATCATTATATCTTCTATTTCAATCACATTGGAATTGTCATTCCATTTTTTAATTTTAATAAATTTTAATATTTTTAAAAACTTTTCCATTTGAATAAAAACATCAAATATGTATATTTGAATTATTTTGGATATTTTTTGGAGTAGCTATTCCATAATAAGATAAATAATTGTTATTTTTATTTTTAATATATAATTTAAAATCTCGCTTTTTTAGATAATGTATTTATTTTTTATAGAAAATTTTTTCTTTATTAAATTTCTCTAACTGATTAAACAAAGCATTTTTTAATTTATCTTTTTATTCTTAATTATTTTTAAAATTATGATAATTCTAATTATTTACGCGTTTATCCACTTTCCAGACAAAATAAATATTTTAAAAATTAATATAATTTATTTATAAATACTTTTTTTTTCAATTTTAAACGTGAAAAATGTATATTTAAATTTGTCGTCTTCCAAATGGAAATATTCTTTAGCTCATATTTCTTATTACTACTGATAAGTTTTTTTTTTATTAAATACTTAAAAAGTATTTTTTTAAATAAAAAATAAAATTATTTTTTATTTTATTCATCATATTCATCTATAATTTTATTTCATATTGGAATATTTCAATAAAAAATAATTGAAATTTCTAATATATAATTTAATTACTCACTTTTAAGATAATGTATTTATTTCTTTTAGAAAATTTCTTCTTTTTATATTATAAATTATCTTTTCTATTTTTAATCTAAAATTGATTTCAAAAATTCATTTTTATAAGGATTTTATTAATAAATTTTTTTAATTTTAAAACTAGCCCGCTACGCGGGCTCTTTTCCCGCCTGTTACACTGTTGCGAAATGTTACACTGTTGCGAATGTTTGGGGACAGATATGGAAAGTGGAAGTGAATTTTCGAGACTGTTCTCTAGCCCATTTCAACTCAAAGTTCGGGGGCAAACTATAGGTTGTTGCGTCGTCAATTCACTTGGGACTCGGCTTCGCTCGCTACGGCCGCTTCGCGGCCTCCGCTCGCTCCGCCTCATCCCAAGCAAACCGCCGTCGAGGAAAAAATAGTGATGGAACAAAAGATTTGGGGTAAAGAAGACAAATCATCCGATCAAGGGCTAAGTCTCAACAGATCGCAGTATAAAAGCTGCTCTACTGGGTACAATCCCTTGACCAGTATTTAAGTCGAATATAGATAAACTTGCGCCCCGACATTCCACCATGCACTTAAAGTGCTAGGCTTTGGCAGCCTACTTCCAATAAAGGAAGCAAGCCGGGCCAGATACTGGGGCATTGGGCTGACACCATTTAAGGTGACATAGTTTGATTCTTCCGGCACCGGAAAAGTAACTATTAGTACATGCAATTCATTTTACCGAAAATGCAATGAAAAATTGGACCAAATTTATTAATCTGCTGTTCCTCTCGTACTGAGCAGAAATTGTACATTATAAGCTCTTTTAAAAGCTATAAGGCAACACAGCCTACATTGTAACACCATCTTTCTTTGAAAGAGTTATTCGCTTTACATAAAGCCAGTTAGCAAATCAGCCCATAAGACAACTTTCATTTCTTTTTCCTTCACAATCTTCCTCTCACAAATAGGGTGCGCCTATGGAAACATCCAAAGAAATGAGATCTCATCGAAACTACAAAAAAAATGAAATTTCTAAGAAAAGAAGACATTTCTCTTGGAAATCCAATTTTTTTTCGCTAGCCTCTTAGTGAGAAGCCCATACACCACGTCAAGGTGGGCTAGCATCGTATGAGTTTTTTTTTTTGATAAACGAATAGGGACAAAGGACGTTCAAACTTATTCGCTTGACGACTAAGAGTGAATAAAGACAAAGACGGTTAAAAAGAGTGGAAATTTACGAATGAAATGAAACGAATATGACAATGGACATTCCATCATCAGGGCGAATTCCATTGGCACGAAGGTACCATTCAAAGTTGCGCAAAACATATTGTCGACGTTCTTCAAGACTTTTTCCAGCCACACGTGTGTGCACCAACCAATCATCAGGCATTGAGAGAACTTTATCGAGAATTTCAAGTGGCCTGGTCAAATTCGTAGAGGCGAAAAACATGGCAAGCCAGCGCATTCTTCGTGGAATAGTGGCAATTGAACGAAAGGCTTGATCGATTGTTCGTAGCCAAACATTATCGTCTTCCAAAAGTCCTCTTGCTGCTGCGGCTTCAACAAATTTAGGATATAAAAATCCTTCAAATGTTCGTAATTCTTCCCAGCTGCAAGGATCCTCAACCACATGAAGCAATAAACGGATGGCCTAAAATAATCATAGAGTAAAAATAGTGTAAAAAAGCTATACCATTAATTCACGATTTCCAGGCGAAACTGTTTTGATCCGTGAGAGAACTTTATTTTCACTTTCAGGTCGAGCATATAGCCTCCATTCTTTGGTCTTTTTGATATAACGCAATTGTGAATGAGCTTGCGAATATGTCAAATGAAGCCGAGGATATTCTTTGTCCTTGCGTTCTTGATTAAATGCAAAATATGCAGTTAATTGGGAGCTTTGTTCGCGACCTTCTGCCAGTCTTTCACGCTCTCTTACGGCCACTTCTTCCACGGTGTCCTCTTCGACCATAACACGACGGCCATCTGGCGTATGGATGTCCAATTCCATAACCTATAAATAATTGTAAAAATTGCTAACAAAATAATTTAACTCACAACATGCGAACGTTTTATTAGAGGGTATCCATAGAATGAAAGAAATGCCTCCATTGAAGTGACATAGCGTGATAATCGAAGTTGATGGTATTCATCATATCGCAAACTCTGTTGTGGTGAATTCGGATCCGGGTTCTGTTGAGTCATTTTCACAAAAGCCATAATAGCTCCCTTCGTCACATATTTGCACAGGTATATTTAACACCTCCGTCTCCAGCGCAAACCAAAGTATTCATGCTTCAAGAAAAAATAATTAAAGCGTAAATAGGACTAAATCATACTGTGCTCCGAATTTGCTTGACAGATAATGATTATAAACGACAACATTTTCATTCGTGACCCGTACTTTTTGACCTCTGGCTGTGGTATATTCATATGTATTGCCATAAATATCAGGGTTTGCCCTTCGAGTTTCTTCATCCGGTGCTGGTGGCCGACGACGGTATATTGGGTAAGCATTATCAAAGGCAATATTCTCCTGGGAATATCGCATCTTAAATATGCAAGTAAAAAAGTATATATATATAAACTAATCACCGGAAATTTCTTTTTGCATTTGCCTCGGTCATCAAGGCAATGCCTGCGCGAACATGTGTGAATATTCTTCGTGACAATTATTTCGTGAAGTCTTCTCTGCTTTTTTGCAGCCGGCGTTCTGTCACCAGGGCGAGGCAAATCCGGTATTTCGGCACTTGTGAATTCATCCATATATTTTGCTTTGGAAGTAATGCCGGCCAATCGCAATTGATCCCAATCCAAAATTAGACAAAAATGCGTATACATGAGACCCCTAAAAATTAAAAAATAAATGAGTGAAACTTAATGAATTCAGTACCGTCCTTGGTGTTCAATGCAAAAGATCCATGCTTTCACAGGTCCCATACATTGGCGAACAGTCAAATACTTTCGCAATTTCCTCATTTTACCAATCCACAATTTGGACATCATATCTGGTCGATCATACCATTTTTGACCTGGATGCGAAAGATGCCCGAATTCCACACATTCAGGATCCATTGTAAACGTTATGAGGACATCAATTGGGCCAAATTCTCCACAAATAGTCATACAGTTGGCATATTCTTTTTGATAGTATTGCCTAAAACGTAAATATATCAAAGAAACACAAAAAATTATACTTTGAACCGCGGAAATTTTCATTAGTCATATAAATGGCACCAATAGGACCTTCAAGTCCTAAAAAGTAGTTTGTTAGAATATAAAAAGAACAAAGAAATGTTTAGTACCTTGTCTATCACGCAACTTCTCAACATAGTCAAGAAGTGCCGGGACTTTGACATATCGACGCTTGTCTTGGAGTGTTTTCATATATTGAACTTTTTCCGCCTCCATTCGTTGACATGAGCTGATTGTATAAAGTTGTGCCAAAGGGCCCCAAAGCCAAAGCCAATGGAACGATTGCCAACTGTCTCCGCGAATTTGACTCATGTATCGGAAATATTGTGCTCTTGAAACACGATCCCTTCTACGGTGTTGTTGTTCTAATTCCGGTGCCATGAATTCTTCGCCTTCTCCCAAGTCAATATCCGGATCAATCACCGTTCGCGTTTCAACGTTGCGAATTTCTCGAGCGACAAATGCTTCATCTGGTTCAAGCCTCAAGGGCACACCACCAACTAAAATAGTGTATATATCAATGAGAAAACATAAATTAATTTTACCAAATCCAAATTGACCCTTCGGTTTCAAGAGAGGAAACATGGCTGGATCGGCATTCTGATTCCACCATTTCATCTCTCTATGACCAGTTCCATGGCGTCCTTTCAAAATGATAGAATATTTGATGTGTGGAACCCCTTCGCCTGAATCCAAGTAAATCTAAATAATAAAAAGATATAAAATTGTTTGAGTTAATTTCAGTTAGGTTACTTGAGCGACAAGTTTGCTTCCGAGAGCATTATCCACGGCTAAGCGTCCACGATGAATTTGAGAAACGGCTGCTTGATCCTCCGGATGAATTTGTAACTCAATTTCTTCAGCATTTGGATCCGTCACAAGCATATTTTGACCATAACGATTTGCATCAACAATATGTAATCGGAATTTAAGGCGATCCTCTTCATGCAAATCACGATACTGCTGAGCAGCAATTCGATAAACAGTGGCCATCCAATGGTTTCCGCGAAGAATATCATATAAAAATTGCATCAAATTGCCCTATAAGTGAAAAAAATTCAATAGATAACAAAAAAAATTTAATACGTAAACTAATTACCCATGAGATCGATAAGGCATCTATTAACTTGCCAATTCAAATAAAATCTATGAAAACTTTGATCGAAACATTCTTTATACTATAAGTAAAACCTATAAGAACCGAGATAGATACACCTTCCAGTTATAAAATAAAAAATGTTCAACTCAATTGTTCGATACATTCTTTATACTATAAGAAAATCCTATAAGAACCAAGATAGATACACCTTCCAGTTATAAAATTAAATATGTTCAACTCAATTGTTGACTTAAAAACTAAACTAAAAATTCTTAAGAAAAAATTATTTAAAAACCCATCCCCAGTACTTACCAAATGCACGGAAGTAATTTCGATTGATATAGGCATATAAAAAGGGAACTAGTAAAACACTTTCAGTGAATTTTTAGTGTAACAATGAAACATGTTTTACCGGCTTCCGTTAAATAGCCCTTGATCACAATGCCGTGTTGATGAATTAGTTGTAGATAATATAATAAATAATAATTTTTTTTAGGGATTTGGGGATTTAAAATGGAAATTGGGGATTGGAAATATTTTGAGGAATTTTTCGTTTTGTGGGAAAAAGAAGTGGAATTCAATGTGGAGAATATAGCTCTTTTTCAATTCCACTCACATACATGCACATGCATTAAGCACTATTATTTTATATTTATCACCACACTTTTCTTAGCATATTCTCTATGCTTTTATGGTTTTGACACTAAGAGCCAGCTGGTTTTAAACGCAAAAGCTTTTCCAAAAACTCGCTAACCAATTCTGCCCTTAATGCTACATCCATTCAATCATTATATGGGTTTAACTTTAAGAGCCAGCTGATTTTAAACGCAAGAACTTTTCCAAAAGTCCGCTAATCAACTCAGCCCTTAATTCACTATCCATAAGTGCTCGCTAAATCAGTAACCGGCTTTGGACGGTTATTTCCTGCCAATCAGAAAATAGCGAGTTACACACTTGAACACAAGTGTGCCATCCTCAATTTATACTGATTTATGATGTAACTGCTGTTCACGTCTTTCTTTTTTTTCAATTGAAAAGCCTGTAGTGGTTCAAGAGGCATATACAGCCACAATATCCCCCAAATAGTTGGTCGGAGCGCTCATTTCGACACTATTTGAACGGATATTCCACTAAATTTAAATGGATTTTCCATTTAAAAACACGCCAATCAATTGAAATATTTGGAATTACCGCGGCTGCTCGCATTCAATGCGTTTATGTAGGGTTTCTGCAGTTGTTCGTTAAGCCGTTCGCGGTTTCTCTTTAGATAATAATTCTATTAGCACTTTACACCCAGCTAATTCTTTTTCTTGATTTTGATATTCACTTCTTTTTATTGTTTTTCAATTGAATAGTCTGTAGTGGTTCGAGAGGCATATACAGCCACAATATCCCCCAAATAGTTGGTCGGAGCGCTCATTTCGACACTATTTGAACGGATATTCCACTAAATTTAAATGGATTTTCCATTTAAAAACACGCCAATCAATTGAAATATTTGGAATTACCGCGGCTGCTCGCATTCAATGCGTTTATGTAGGGTTTCTGCAGTTGTTCGTTAAGCCGTTCGCGGTTTCTCTTTAGATAATAATTCTATTAGCACTTTACACCCAGCTAATTCTTTTTCTTGATTTTGATATTCACTTCTTTTTATTGTTTTTCAATTGAATAGCCTGTAGTGGTTCGAGAGGCATATACAGCCACAATATCCCCCAAATAGTTGGTCGGAGCGCTCATTTCGACACTATTTGAACGGATATTCCACTAAATTTAAATGGATTTTCCATTTAAAAACACGCCAATCAATTGAAATATTTGGAATTACCGCGGCTGCTCGCATTCAATGCGTTTATGTAGGGTTTCTGCAGTTGTTCATCTAGCCGTTCGCGGTTTCACTTTCATTTTTTATTAGCCGTTCGCGGTTTCACTTTTTATTAGCCGTTCGCGGTTTCACTTTTTATTAGCCGTTCGCGGTTCCACTTTATAAAACAAATCTATAGGAAGCAATGGGTACGTCACTTTGAAATAAAGTGTGGTGGAAACCGGGCCAACCATTCCCATTTTGGGCTTAACTTTTTGCTTCCGATGAAATATTAAGACTTCCCAAACCTATATTTAGGTTTTTTTCATGAATTATTGAAACACCCTATAGATAGTGAGTGAATCAATCATTTTTTACGCAATTCTCTGCGTTATAGGTTATTTCGATACATCCTTATTATTCAGTTATATTTACGAAAATTAACCGGAAAATCGAGTTGACTTGACTTGAAGTTGTTTATGATATAAAAAGCTCGATATCCAAATTAACAATCGCAATGTATAAAATTATAGGAGCACATAAATGTGTCATGTGAACCTATCACAAATACGCAAAAGACGTGCGTTTTAGGAAAAGTAGGATATCAAAATAAGATATACTGAAGTCATAAGTAGCAGTCGTTCGCGGTTTCCCTTTATATTTTTCTGAACATATATCCATGTCGCCATTTGTTTCAATATATAAATCAAAGAAGACTGGTAGATATATATAATGACACAAATAACTCGCACTGTGTAAGTGCTCGCCTAGCGCGCCTTTCAGGCTAGATAACCAACACCATTCCTGAATACCGGCTAGGGCCTCTATGCACACTTACAGATCCAACGTAGATAAGGGCACAGACGCGTCGCCTCTGCGTACAGAGACTCGCACTTCGAAACCCCTAATAGCATTTGCGTTCGAGAGTTGAGTGCTCTTAAATGGTATAAATAGCACTTACTTGGTTTCTGATATATAGAATGCGACGAATGCATTCTTTTATTCACATGCACCACATTATCAGGAACACTTTTATAAAGTGTACCTTTCTCTTATACGCATTTTTCTGCGTATAATATCGGATTTCTGCAGTATACACATTCACATTATTTTTCACATGCACCACATTTTCAGGAACACTTTTATATAGTGTACCTTTTTTATAAGCATTTTTCTGCGTATAGTTTCGGGTTTCTGCAGTATACACATTTACATTATTTTTCACATGCACCACTCACTCTTATAGAGTGAATCTTTCTTATGCGCTTTTTTCTGTGTAATATCAGGTTTCTGCAGTATACATACACATTTCCATTACTTAATTCTTCTTTATAGTCTTGTTTAATGCAAGGTACTGGGCATTAGGAAAGGAACACTCTCGTTCAGTGAGTAGAGTGAACCGTTCATTTTTTATGCAAGTCTGTGTAATTGCACAATCATAGAAATACAACTTCAAGTCAAGTCAAAAAATAAAAAAATTGTTTGTTGGCGGCCCCACACAGAATGGGCTCATCAAGTCTTAAGCCATACAATAAGAACAACATGTAGGCCCTAACGTATTGCCTCATCACAGCCACGGACGAAAACAACTGCTCAGCAACACATAGACACCAGCGTTAGCCGTTTCATTTGTATTTTAACTCTCTCTATTTTATAAGTCCATTGTAGGCTGATGGACTTTTGTCATAAAAGGAAAGGCCGATTATTTTTATATAAAATTATGTGTTTGAACAACAACATAATTACAACTTCAAGTCAAGTCAAAAAAAAATTGTTTGTTGGCGGCCCCACACAGAATGGGCTCATCAAGTCTTAAGCCATACAATAAGAACAACATGTAGGCCCTAACGTATTGCCTCATCACAGCCACGGACGAAAACAACTGCTCAGCAATACATAGACACCAGCGTTAGCCGTTCAACTTGATAGGAATTGCCACATACACTCATTTTCTTTTTATATACACTCATTTTCTTTTTATATAGTGTTTCTGCTATATACAAATTCCTTGTAAAGCTCTTGTATTTTACCGATAAAAGCACAATATCGCGCAAAAGCTATACCCCACCCCGGTGTCATACCCACGTCTAGCAGCCCTAGAGCCACTGGTCATTGGCCATACCTCCAGGGCAAAGATATGCTTTCACACAAAATCATAACTTTATGCAGTTTTCATAAAAATTTTGCGACGGGCGGTGTGTAAAAAGGGCAGGGACATATTCAATGCATCGAATGGCATTTACTTGAAATTCCTTGTTTCAGAAAATCAATTGCAATTTCCCAATATCAAATTCCTAGTGGTGCCCTTCCGTCAATCTCTTTAAGTTTCAGCTTTGCAACAATCTTTATTGTATTGCTTGTGTACTTTTTAGTATTTTCTGTCATAGCCCATAGCTTTTTTTTCAATTCCACTCTCATTCACATACAGATACCTAAAGTACTGTTCTTTCATTATTCTCACCACAAAGTATTTCTAAACACATTCCGTGCTTTTTATTATTTTGACTTTAGAGCCAGCCGGCCTATATGCTAAAGCTTTTTCCAAAAGCCCGCTAGGCTACTTAGCCCTTATGGCACCATCCATTAAATCATCAAACATTTTCTCTCATGTTTCCAAATTCCTCTTTAGTACAATCATTCCCCCACAAATAGGGTCGAATTACAGAAAAATATAAATTTAAATCATTCAATAATGAGAGGAAAGCATGTATAGTGGTAATTTTATGCGCTGAGCACAATTCTGAGCTCAGATTTTTGCCAACTTTTCATCTTGGTAAGATAATGTCAACTTTTACCAAGAAAAAACAAAAGAAGACCAAGAGAATTTTTTGATGAAAAATAAATATTTATAGTGATAATTTTATGCGCTGAGCATAATTCTGTGCTCAGATTTTTGCCAACTTTTCATCTTGGTAATATAATGTCAACTTTTACCAAGAAAAAACAAAAGAAGACTAAGATAATTTTTTGATGAAAAATAAATATTTATAGTGATAATTTTATGCGCTGAGTACAATTCGTTGCTCAAAATTTGCCAACATTTCATTTTGGTAAGATAATGTCAAATTTTGCCAAAAAAAAAGGAGATCAAATGTATGAAATTTGAAGGATTGTAAAAATTTTACAATTGTAATTACAACTGTAAACTTAGAAATATCACCATCGTGATCAGCATAATCAATTACCCTATAAAACAATCAAAAAATCATGAAAATATGTGAATTGTAAAAATTTTATAATTGTAATTACAATTGTAAAACAATTGTAATTATAAATCTGAATTTGTAAATATCACCATCGTGATCAGCACCATCGATTACCCCATAAAACAATCAAAAATCATGAAATTTTGAAAATTGTAAAAATTTTACAATTGTAATCACAATTGTGAATTTGAAAATAGCATAATCGTAATCAGCACCATCGATTACCCTATAAAACACCCAAAAATCACGAAAATCGAATAATTGTAAAAATTTTACAATTGTGATTACAATTGTAAAATTGTAATCGCAATTGTAAAATTTGAAAATATTTTTATCGTGATCAGCATGTCCGAAAACCTATTCCCACATCATTTTCGGCTCAAAAAAATCATCTGCCGCGACGGGGGTTCGAACCCGCGACCCCCTGGAAAAGAGGTGCACTCGCGCGGGCAGGCATAAGTGGTCTTCAACTTGCGCAAATCTGATCAAGTTTGGTATCAATCGATTCCTCACATTCTGGAGATGATTTCATCCTGTTAGACCAAATTCGTACGAAACCCTGGAAAAAAGTTATGGCCCAAAAACTTGGCCATAAAACCGATTTTAACCCACTGCGCTAAAGGGACCCTCATAACCTATTGCGCACGGATTTTTCCCATATTCCCCATGGGATCAGCTATCCAACGGTATATCACACACCCCACTACACCACCTACATCCTGAGATCTTTGATTTTTTATGTGAGCTCCCCCCCTCCCCTCATATATATATTATAATTTTTAATAATTATTCAGTTAGAAAATGTTTAATACTTTATAATGATGCATTAAAAATTTAAAAGATTTACAAATATCAATATATATAATTGCAAATCTTGCTTTAAGGACTTTATCTTATTTATTAATCTTTTATGCAACTTTCTTGGTGACTTTTTCTCCTTTGTCTTTTATTACGCTTTTACTTACCAGAACACTTCTCAGTGTTCATAACTTTTGTGGACGATTTATTTCGAAGCCTTAAAAATTTGTGATGGTACCCACTGACATTAAATTATTTTGTTTTGTATTTCAGATATATGCTAGAGAGCTTCCAACTTTTCCATTAGCACGTTATTTTCCATCATTCTTAATAATAATTTAAAAAAAAAAAAACATTGATAAAATCCAATGGATCAACCAACACTTTCACTTTGGACCAATTTCCATGATTCTTTTTCTATTTTACTCACATTGGTGACGTTTAAGCCATTCTTAAGACAATGTGTGCCTTTGTTTTTTTCAAAAGGAGGAATATTTGTTGACAATTTCCGCTAATCTTGTAAAATTTCATATAGTTTTATTTTAAATCCATATTATTTATTTTTAAATTGACAATAAATTTTCAAAAATAAATTAAAATAAAATTATCCATTTGTATTATATATAAATTTTACTATGACATTTTTCCATTTCTAGAGAACCTTCGAAGCTTTCTATCCGACGAATTGCGTACTGAACGAGTCGTGATAAATATCCAATTGATGATTTAACAAATGCATCCGTTCATCCATTTCATCGACGCGACTTCCATTTGAAATCTCAAGAACATTTATTAAATTAAAATAAATTTAAATATTTTTTTTGTTTTTATTCTCATAAGAATTATTTCTCTGAAAATTTATTCTATTATTACAAGAAACAAACTGTTTTGTAATATTTTTACATATATAGCATTTGTCCAAGATTTAATTTATTTATTATTTTTAAAATATAAATTCCAATATTTTTTCTAACGGAATAAATTTATTTTTATATTGGCAGATAATAAAATAAAAATATAATATTTGAGAAATTTTAATTGTATCATATTTTAGTTATAAATATGTTTTTGTTGCTTATAATAAAACGTGAGTATGATATATGAAATATGATTAAATTTTTAATATTTTATAGAATTATTTATTTAATGATATAAAAAATGTTTTATCTATTGGCTGACTTTATTTTTTTTCTAAATAAATAAATTAAATTTTTAAAAAATTTAAAATAAATTTTTATCATCTTCTTTTGTGATTCAATTAATAGAGCGATTTCTAAATCGAGAATGAGAATATTTTATTTCGTTATTAATTCTATTATTTAAGTAATTTATCTTTTCAATTTAATTTCATAGATTAAATTTATTTCTAAAAATTATTATTTTATTCTAAAAAAATAGAAAATATCTATTTTAGGTTTTTAATTAATGAATTTTTCTTCGAAAACATTACTTATTATTTTATTCATCCATTTGCATTACTGTGAATAATAAATTATGCATTAACAAATTTTTTATCTATTCAACAAATATGTTAATCAATAAATTGCACACATTTTACTAAATATTATTTAGTTATTTTTTAATTTATTTTTTTTTATTTTCTGTTACCCTTATACTATAATTTCTTAAATTTTTTTGATAATATTTTTCTCTATTCTTTATTTCATAGAATTAATTTTCAAATTTTTGTTATTATTTTAGCATAAAAAATTAAAATTTTTTTATCCCAAATTGTTATATAAAATTTTTTATTTTTAAGGTATTTTGAATATATCTAAAGCTGACATTACAAATAAATATTGAAAAAAGCAAATTATTATTTTCAGATTTAATCTTTGATAAATTTAAAATTTTTTATCTTTCTGAGCTTCATAAATTTAAAAGATAAAATCAAATTTCAAAGTTTTTCTTACTTCTCATATAATGTTTTGTTCATAATTTATGATTCGCATTAGAGGAGATTGTCCTTCAACTAATAATCAATTACTTTTATTCATTTTGAATATCATTTTAAATTACAATAATTTTTATCTAGGTATATTATTTTATTTTATATAAAATCTTATTAATATTTTTATTATTGATGGATTATTTATATATTTCACATAAACTAAATCATTACACATTTTTTTACATTTTTATTTGACAAAGTATTTCAATTTAAAAAAACATAATTGGATTTTTCTCGTTATTTTATATTTTTTCTCGATTATTGATCATTAGAATTTTATTTTCAATATTTTATATTTAAATTATCAATATAATAAAATGTTTTATTAATTTGATTTTTGAAATTTGACAATAATCTTTATTCTATTTTATTATCATTCATAGTTACAAAACTATTATAATAAACAAATATTTTTATCTTTTCTCGAATGAAAAATAAAATTTATAAAATAAATCATTTATATTAATTGTTTTTAAAATTTATTATTTTTATATCGAATTTATACCTTTTTTCTCATGTTTATGTTACTAAATATTTCAATAAAAATTAAAAGTAATTTATTTATATTATTATGTAATTGAAATTTTGGTCTGATAAGAAATCCTATCTAGGATGCATTTCAATTCTGTTGGGTAATTGAAAATTTTTAGTTAATAAGATATCAGTTAATTTCAATTATAAAAGGAATAAACTAAGAATTAATCGATTTCAATATTATAATGATAATTATAATAAGTTCCTGTTGCTGAATTTAAATTTTTCCAGTATTTGAATATTATATATTTAATTTTTCTAATAAAATCATTTTAAAAAAAAATTATACATTTATTTTTATATAATTAAATAATTAAAAAAAAAATTATTTTATGTCTTTAAATATTTTAATTGATGAAATTTTATATTAAAATTATTTGAAAATTATCATATTTCAAAAAATTAACTATACAAAAATGATGAAAATTTGAATAATTTTAAATGAAAGTAATTCAATAATTTATAAAATCGTTATATAATTTTAATTTTATTAAAATAATCGATTTATTTTGTAACAAAATAATTGATTTTAAGAAACAATACTAGGCGACAATTTTGAAAGTATTATTTAAATATTTTGATGTAAATTATATTATTTATTTCAATTCTTACTATCTTTTATGAAAATGCTTATGTGATATAATTAGATTGTTATTAAAATTCAACTGAAAATCCATATTGAATTATGATTAACCAAATTTAAATAAATCATTGTAGAATGTTTTTTATATTCTTGCTGGCATAGTGAAATGATGTGTTTAAATATAATATTTATTTTAAAATAAAATTTATATTTTTGATATATAAAATAAATTATGATTAAATTTTTTAAAGATCTCTTATTTTTCATAAATTTATTCTTATATAAATTTATGAATAATTTTCATTTTTATTTAAATTTTTTCTCTTTTGTCATCTAATTCTCTTTCTATAATATTAATAATATATCTAATTAAACTAATGTCAAATTCGTTATGAATTAAATAAATTAAATAATAAGGTCGAAATAATTTTAAATGTTAATTTATATAATATTATAATTTTCAGAAAAAATATATCTTATCCTTTTTTAATTCAGCTGCGTTATATTCATCAAAGATCAATCAATTATAGATTCATATTATTATGTAAATTATTCTAATTATTAAAAATTAATAGAAATTAATACCAAGATATTCTCCATTTCTTTAATCAAATCGAAATTAAATTTCTCATCATTAAATACAGATTTATTTTAAAAGTTCTTAAAAAATTTTTTTCATCAGAAAATTTAATCATTAATCTTCACTTGAATATAAAAATTGTTGTTGGGTTTTATTTATTGAATAATAATTATTTTAATTTATTAATAAAATAGTTTATGATAAATCATTCTCATTTCGAAGCCTATAAAAATGCAATTCTGTAACGGAAATAAAATTATATGGCTACCAAAATTTTTCAAAGATTTTTATATAAAAAATTATGATTATATAAAATTATGATTAGCAATTTTTTCTTTATATTTGTAAAATTAACTATTTCATTTTGGATATAAAAGACTTTTAACAATAAATTATATTAAATGAATTATCATCTCCATAATTGATATTTCTATATTTAATTGATTTATTATTGTATATATTATTTTTTGAATAATTAGCACTTTTATTTTAATTTTTGCTTTCTATGTTGGAAATATTACTATTTACCTGAAGTTTTCTTATTTAAATTATTAATATTATCATCTAATCGTTAATGAAAATTGAATCTATTATGGCAAGTTAAAATTTTTTTTGAAAAATTATAATTATTTATAATTGTTATTAATTAATTTAACTAATTTATTAAAAATTTTTTTCTATTATGCTCTTTATTAAAAAGAGGAATTATTTTTTTAATCTATTAATTTATTTTAATTTAGCTCTTATTATTATAATTATTCTTTAATAATTTTTATATATAGCTTTATTATTTCTAAAAAAATCATTTTGTAATTTTTTTTTTAATAGTTTACGTCATTTCGTATGATAATTTTCAAGTTTGACTGTTTTAATTATACTTCTTCAATATATTTTTTTAATAAATTAAAAATTCATTTAAAAGTAAATAAATTTTTTAGATCATATAATTTTTTTATATTATTAATTTTCATTTTATTTTAAAAAAATTCAAATAATATTTTTCGAAAATTTATTAATGATTTTAAATAGAAAACACTCTCAAATTTAAATTTCCCGTTTCATTTTAAGCTATTTATATATATATATTTATATTTTATCGAAGTAATTAGGTGAAAATTATATTTTATTTTATCCTTTTCATGAGATAATATCTTGTATTTATTTTAATAATTACCTTGGTAATCGATTATTTTCCAAATTTCAACAAAAAAAAAAAAGTACATCATACTCTCTCCATAGTGCATTCAAATTTGGTTGTAAGTCAAAAACTCCGAAATTTAACCAATTGAATAATTTTTTGCTAAGTATTTAGTTTTTAATAGATATTTTAATTTAAATAATTTTTTATATAAATTTTCAATTTTATTCCAGAATCTATTTCTTTCAGATAAACCAACTTGGAAACTGTCAAAAAGTATTTTTTTATTATTTATTGCCATCAATTTTATTACTTTTTCCTATTATTATTATAATTATTTAATTAACAACAAAAACAGTAATGTAAGGCTCGGAAATTTGTTTTTACCTATTTATTTTTTTAAATATCAATTATTATTTGAATTCTTTTCAAAATTATTATATTATGATATTAATATTAATAAAATCAATTAATTAAAAAACTTTATTTTTATAACATTATTTTTATTTGTTCTTTAACATGTTTATGGGGAATCTATTAGTATCTGCTTTTATTAACAAAAATTGATTTCATTTTATTATTAAATTTATAATAAATGTATTAATTTTAATGTTTAAATTTTGAGAAAATATTAATATATTTTATCTCTTTTTATATTTTATATTTTAAATAAATTGTTTTATTTTATTTTTTATTATTGGAACTTTAATTATTTATAAAAATTTTATTTACCTTTATCGTTTTATGTAATTTAAAATATTAAGTTTATTTTTAATATACTTTGAATATTGATTTTTTTGATGTATAATTGAAGCTTGTTTCTATATAGATAAATTTTTAATTAAATGAAAAATAAATGAAATGATACTTTAACATTATGATTTAGGCTTCTTTGTCATTTAAGTATGCCATCAAATAATATTATTTCTCATCTCCATTAATTCACTATTGAATTAAATTTATTTATTTTTTTTTCTTTTAAAAATTTATCAAAAAAATAATTTCTGATTTATATTGAATTTATTCTAATAAATTTTGTATATTTTAATAATAATACTAAATAATAGGTAGTCTGATTATCTTTAATATTTAATATTGATTCGTATAAAATGTCTCTCATTATGTAAATACATTTTATTCATCTAAGTTTATTAATTTGTTTATTTATATAATTTTAATGAATTAAATTTTTATCTTATCATCGTATTAATCAAAAGATCAACAAAATATTTAAAAATCTTTTAGAGGAATTTGGTATGGTATATATATATATATATTTTTAATTATAAGTTAACCCATTCTTAAATTGGAGAATTTGAACTTAAAAATAGAATTTTAATTGAAATTAGAATTCGATCTAATTTTTGTTGTCACAAATTGCCTAATAACATAATTTTTATTCATTTTATTTTAACATGTTCAATATCATTATGCTTAAAAATTTTCATGATCCTAGTTTTATGTTTGAAACCAATCAATTTATTATTTGGTAGTCAACAATAAATATAATAATTTATTAAAATTATAATATTTCAGCAGAAATTTTTTTAATCTTAATTATTTTATACTCAGTCTAATAGTTAAAATATAAAAATGTTAATCATTTTTTTTAAATTTTTTATCAAATAATTTTGAAAAGTATATTTATTTAATATTTTTTAAAATTAATTTTTTCGTAAAATTTTTATTTTTATTTTGTGAATTATTTAATTTTTTGATTTAATTAATTATTCTTTAGTATAGGGGTTGAATATTTACTTGCATATCCAAAAAATAAATCATATTAAACTGGTTTAATTCCAAATGACAATCCGCGAAATGCCAAAGATAAATTACTATATAATATAGTTGATTTCATATTTATATATATTTAGGATTTTATTTGTAAATTTTTTTTTAAATTTTTTTGAAGGTAATTGTCATTTATTAGTTTTTAAAATTATTATAATATACATGTGATGACATATTTCCGAAGGTTTTTCTTGCCGCCATTGATATGATATCTTATTAATGAAGATTGCAATCTAGGGTTACTTTTTATATTTCTTGAAAATTTTAACCAATTTCAAAATCAAATAAATTTCTATTATCATTTCGAATTTATATTTCATATATATTATTTCGAATTTTTATAAATTATATAAAAACATTTGTATAATTAAATATTGTATATATATATATTTAAAAAATATTAATTCTTTTTATAATAAATTCTTTTCTATTCAATTTTGAATTCGAAATATTATGTTAAATTACATGTTAAAATTATTTTGTTTAATATTAATTTTAATTTTTTGAAAAATTTTGCAAATCATTTTTAGGAAAAATTTTTAATTATTAATATTCTTCTCTGATTTATTGATTATTATATACTAATTAAAAATTGTATAAATAAAAAATTCTGTTCCATTATTATAACTTTAAAATTTTTTATCTATTTTTCGACATATTTTAAAATATTTGGAAATGTCCATCGGTTCCGCAAATGAAAGAAAGAATATCATATTTCCAATATAAGAATAAAATTGCTTACGTGGATAAATTACTTTTATTATAATGTTTTTTATATTTAATTATATATGAGCATTTTAAAATATTATTTTACAATTATTTAATTTTATTTATTTAATATATTTCAGATGAATATAATCAAAATATTTTTTTTATAATAATTATCTAAAAAAACTTAAATTTATATATTTTCGATAACAATAGGTATACTTAATTGTTATTTAAATTACTTTTTGTGAATTTTAAACTGATCGTAATGAGTGATTTATTTATAATTTGACACAGAGGAACATATAATAAATTTTATTTATTTGAAATTTTTTGATAAAATTTGTATTTATAACATTTAATATTAATTTTAACCATTAGAATATTTTCATTTTTCAATTAAATAATATTAAAAAAGTTATATTAAAATTTATTTTATATTATTGATTTTTTAAATCAATATAGCTAAAAAAAGCATGCTGATTCCCAAAATTACTTTTAAATAAAGAATTGAAATGTCTTAATTATATTTTAATTTTTTTAATCAAATTGCAACAAAAATATGAATTTTCATCTTCAGGAAACCGACAATCATTTTGCCAATCTTATTATTATATTCTTTTTTTTTTTGAAAATTTAAATTTTTATTTTTTTTATAATGTTTTATATATATTTTTTTTTATAATGTTTTATATATTTTTAAATTAAAATTTTACCTAACTTTGGCTTATTCCATTTAATTAAAATAGAATTTTTATTATTAATAACTCTTTTTATATATACAACTAATTTGGCCTTGCCAGAGCCAATTAGCTTCCTTAGTGGTCATGACATCATTAATTAATTTATATTCCTTTTAATTAAATTAAGTTTTTTAATATTTCTTTCCTTATTTATTGTAATTATTTTAATTTATTCTTCTTTATTTTCTGTTTACTTACAGTGTTTATATATTTTTCTTATTATTGTAAAATTTTAATTTTATTGCTTTGTTTTTGCTCTATTAATTTTTTATTCGTTATTTATTCTATATTTTATAACAATTAATTTCCTAAATAATAAATGGAATTTTGTCAATTGTCATAAATAGAATCCTTTACCGGATCAGATTATCCAAGTTAAAATAAATGTTTTTAACATAAATTTTTTAATTAATTTTCATAACAGAATTAAGAGAGAAAATTATGCATTAGGCGAATAATATATACTTCATCATGTTTAATTAAGCATTTTGAAGGCATTATTTTATATACAAATAATTCGAATTTGTCATGATTTTTTTAAACCTAACAGATATTATCTTTAAATTTTATTCATATAAATGTGTGTTTTCAAATAAATTAAACTTTAATTTTTTAAGATCTATGATATCAAACAAATAATCGTACATAAATTATTTTTATAACTTTATATATACATTTTTTGAAATTTATTCTCCGTATATTCTTTTATTTTACATATTTATTTATTTTCATTTACTATTGATTCTCTATCTATATATGGTATATAATAATCAAAACCAAATTTTTAATAAATATATTGTTAAAAATGTCAAAAAATTTAAAAAATTATAAATTTTTATTCATTTCTTCCATTATTGTTATAAAATTAATTTTAATAATAAATAGCATTTTAATAAATTTTTAGTTTTAAATTTATCGTTGATCTTCATAATATTATTAATAAAATATAATAAATTATATTTTTATGGCTGAAATCAATAGAATTTTTTGCTCATATTAAATTTTTCATTTTAGAATTATTATTTTTTAATTAATTTATTATTCAATTTTATTTTTATAATAATCAAGATATGGATAATTGTTTATTCCAATTATTTAATTTCCTTTTTTTGATAATCTGTTTTATATACTTTCTTTTTCCAATGAATCAGATAAATCTTTATGTGATTGTTAGAAATTTTATTTATTTATCTATACAATTTTAAATTTCTGAATTTGATTTCATTTATATGATTAAATTATTTAAATAGTAAATTGGCTATCTATAATATATCATTTAAATATTCCACAAGTGAAGTTCAATTTTTTGGGCTTATACAGATGATTATATTTAATTCATATATTTGTTTTATTATTGATTAATTAAATTTAATTAGATTTATTACAGCTTTTATTTTTATATTATTGAGAGTAAATGATAAATAAGAAATAAATTCGCTCAATCTGCCCGTTTCCGGATAAACCAAGATTAATATTTTTAATTGCTATTATCATTTTCAGATCTTAAAACCCTCTTAACAACCGAGATTCATTAAACAGGATGAACTAAAAAATACAACCACTAAGATAAGCAGACATAGTGGCAATAGATATATTTATAAATGCAGTCATACATGCTCAGTGCTTAATTAGGTAAGGGCAAATTGTCCAAAAGAAATTATAATTAATTAATATATTTTTAATAAAATATTCATATTTATTAATATTATTTGTTCTATTTCTCCATCTTCTCCTATTTGATGCAAAAAAAATTTTTTTATCATATTCAATTAATATTTTAAACTGGTTAAATCTTTTATTATTTTGACCTTAGCTATTAAATATTGAAAGATTTCATTTCCTCTTGCAACCATAATGAATTTTGTATTATAAATATTTTTTGCATTTTATAAAATAATTTATTTACTTATAATATTATTATATAAATTAATTAAATAATCTCACAAAATTATTTAGTGAAGATGGCTAATAATTTTAAATTTTTAGATAAATTATAATATTTATATTCTTTATATTAATGCTATTTATCATTTTATTCATTATTTTCAACGGAAGAATTTAACTAATATAAGGAATTATACCCCTCTAGAATAAAATGTAAAATACGAACAACATTTAATTAATTTGAACACAATTAGATTCTTCCTTCTAAATTGAACATTCAAAGTTTTGTAAATTAAAAATAATTTTCTTATTATATTTTAAATCTTAACAATTCACACAAGAATTCTTCAAATGTAAAAAATAAAATTTGAACATTTTATTATATTGGAAATCAAATTTTTATATATTAAAAATTATATTATGTATTAATAAATTTTCAATGAAAAAATACTTTTAAAAATGGAAATAAATTTAAAATTTTTGGATAGTTTTTTATTTTGAAATGACCAATTACAATCTCAGCACTTGAAATTTATCAATATGCAATATGATGTAAGGGCATTTGAGCCATCTCATTTATTTATTTATTCTTCAAATCTTAAGGCAATTACTCCTCCAACAAATGTCAAATCGTTTCTTGTGTCATGCAATGATTTTTTTCATTAAATTAATTATTTAATTTAATTTTTTTCACAATTAGGCGATCAACTAGTCTGCTTACAACCATGATTTTATTTTTTTAATTGCTGTCTCTCGAATAATTATTTGATTTTCATAGTAAATCATAATATTGTGATGCTTTAAGATTTTCAAAATTTTTTTTCTTCTTTTAAATAATAAATCTCCTTTAATAATTGAATGCATGATTTATAAAAACATTTCAACAATTTTCATCTTAAAAGATATTTTAATAATAAATATTAAATTTTTATAACTGATTGAAAATTTTTTTTTATTTTATTTTTTATTATAAAAATTATTACATTCCGCAATAAACAGTTTATTGATGCAAAAATAGCTATCATGTTCCTATTTAAAATGATTCTGTAGATAATTATTTCAAAATGATTTTATAAAATATTATAATTTAGTGAAAATAACTTTTCTCTTGAGTTCAATTTTGGATTTACCACATGTAACGCATAAAACATATTTTTTTAAATATATTATTTTACGAATTAATAATTTATTTATATATATTTTAATATAATGATATGTTTAATAATGTATATTTAATTTATAGCCTTTAAAATTTAACCATATTTATTCCAATTTAATATTATTTTTTGAATTAAACTATTCCATTTTTGAGAAATGGGGGTGTTAAATTGACCTGTGATTTTTTTTTAATCTTTGTTGCATTATATTTTAAATACATAAGAAAATAAATGTGAACATTTTCTCAAATTATTTAGCATAAATATTTTTTACGATATTTAAAATTTTATATTTTAAATTTATAATTTCTTTAATAATTTTTAAAATTTGAATTAAATTTAAGATTATTTTATTTGTGAAATTATTTAATTTTTAAAATTTTTGTATTCTTTAGCACCTAAATTAAATTTTTATAAAACTTGATAAAAATTTATAAAATTTTAAATGATGAGAAAGAAGATGGTGGACGATCTTAAGATTCAATGTCGTGCAGTTGATTGGATGAGATTTATTTGATTCGAACTTCAGAGTTGAATGCGATGATGTATTGGACAATTGTTTCTTGTCCGGATTGAATTTTATTGGAAATGGATTTGTTGTTTTTCTTATATTATAAATTTAATTCATTTTCCAATTATTTTTATTTTAAAAAATTTTAAATAATAAATTTTTATTATCTCATTTATAAAGGATTGAAAAATAAATAAGGAAGAATTTACTTTCTCGTCAGTTCATAATTTAAAGCAATAATTATATTTTGAATCTACATTCTACAAATTTATTATCGAATTTTTTTAAATCATAATGGCCTTTCTTCATCCAATAAAAATTATTATTTTGTACTTTTCCAGAAAGACGGAAGAAATTTTCCCGTATTTTCTTATGAAAATATTTTAAATTTTTTTTTGCTTTTCGAAATATTCTTCTGATTTTATTTTATATTAGCATAATTTGAAGTATTCGATTAACAAATTACTTTCAATTCATAAAATAAATTTTAAAAATTTCTATAAATATTTTAATTTTATAAGGCAAAATTTAGATATTTATCATTAAAATTAATTTAATTTTTATTTCTTTCATAAATTTTAATTTAATAGAAATCGTTCTTTTTTATGTAATTGTTTAAATTATAATTTTCTTTATAATTTTTTAAATTTACTTTGATCTTCCCCTATTTTTTCTATAACAGTTTATTCAATTTTTTTATAATGTTTGTAAGAGACATTCTTCTAATTTCGTACAAATTTTATCTATTTCTATATAAAGCTTCATGAATGCAATTAGATTTATAATCATTTGTAAAATCACAGAAGGTTTTCTGGGTAGTCAAATTTTTTTATGTATTACAGCATTAGAATTTTATTATTTAATTAATTAAATATCTTTTTTATTTACATGTTATTACTTTTTTATATTTATTTTTTTAAGAAATGAAAGAAAAATTATTTTATTGATTTGAGTAATCAGGGATATAAGTCTTTCGAAATTTTTGAATTGAAAATCGTTCTCAGAAAATATTGCATGAATTATATTCTTCTGGAAAATTCCCCGCAGCAAATTTTTCCTTCATTTTTTTAAGTTTAATATTCTGATAATATTTCACACCAATCAATAATTCATTCAATTTATTTTATTTTTTATGTTTAATTTAAGTCATAATATATTCAAAAATTATATTCTTTATTTTCATTATTGTTATTATAATAGATTAAGAATTTTAATTTCGTTTTAAATATTTAGGACATTCTCAAATGATATTTCATTTTATAATAATTTAATTTAAATTTTTAGATGAAGGATTAATTTTATTTTTGTAAATAAATTATATCTATAAATCGAAGTAGAGACATCTATCTTTGAGTTCTCAAATTTATCGATACATGTACTCTTTGCCGTCATTGCAGAATATTTCTGGTTGATAGGGCGCTTTTCTCAGCGACTGAATAGGAACTCACGGATTTCTTGATCGACATAGCGAATTTCTCCATTAATGTCTCGCTATGGACATATCGAATTTAGTGACATATGGAACATCTCATGTTTCATTAATGCACAATAAAATTTAGTTTAGTTTCTTTTTAATTTTAAATATAAAAATTTTTATTAATTGAAATCGCATATTTTAGAAATTCATCTTAAAATAAAAAATCCACTTCAGCGCAATTATTCTTTAGGGAAAATAGTCTCAAATTTGTTTCATTTTGAATTAGCAAGCGGTCTTTTTGAAGTGAAAATTAATAAAAAATTTGAAAAATAAACAATTAATAAAACAGTAATTTTATTCATTTCTAGATTTTTAAATATCGAATTATTGATTTCATTTTAAATTTAAAATTTTATTACCATTATAAGAATAATTTTTATAAAAATTTAAATAATAGTTAAAAAAAGTTTTATTATTCTATTAATTACAATTTTTGAAATTATTTTTATTAAATCTTTTCAATTTTTAACTTCCCTTTATATATTTAGAAATTTTAAAAATATCTTTTAGTTTTATCTTTAAATTTAATATTTATTATTTTTTAGAAATTTTTCTAATATTGAATTATATTTTACAAAAGTTGCTCTTGGCCAATTAAATGCATTTGTAATAATATTTTTTAATTTTTAAATTTCAAATAATATTTTTTTATAATTATTATTTATATAATTTACATATAATTTTATTCGTTCTTATTTTATAAATTAATATTTTTTTAGTTTTTATTATTGTTATTTTTCGATAAGTCTCTTATTTCAGAGCGTTTTATTTTAAAATTTCTATTTTTGAAAAATTATTTTATAAATTACAAATAGTTATTTTAATTTCATTCACATTTTGGATTTTTATTTTGGACTTCTCTCTCCGTATCTTTTTAACATATTATTTCTTATTTTTATATTTTTAAATAATTTTTTTTTATCAAAAGAAAAATAAATTATTTTCTGTGATTAATAATAATCTATTTCAAATATCTCATCAAACAAAAATTTTAAATCTAATTCCATTTTTATTCTTTAAAATTATAATTTCATTTATTTTCTAATTAACAAAAATTTCATAGAAAATTTTAATTTAAAAATTTTATTTCGTTACTTCAAAATGTTTCTTTATATAAAAATGTTTATTCTCATTTCAAGAAACATTTTTTAGAAACTTCCAGTATTATTGTACTAATTTTCTGTGATTATTATTTTTTATTGCATTCTTTTTTAAATAAGTAATATCAATTTTTCTTTTAATTTTAAAAATTTGTTACTTTTAATTTTTATAATTTATATATTTATGTATTCAACAGAATAAAAATGGATTATTTATTGCATTTTTTATCCATATATAATTATATATATATAAAAAAAAATATTTGAAATGGATAATTTTTACGCATTAAGACTTTTTAAGATTATTATTTATATTTATATTTAGATTAATATTAATAAAAAATATAAAAATATTTTTTTCATTAAAAGCAATTCTCTTTATAATATTAGAATAATTTATTTATTTTTCATTATATCTTTGTGATATTAATAAAATATTACATAAAATATTTCAATTAAAAATTTTGTTGTAATTTTCTTTTCATTACAATTATTAGAAAATATTCTTTGCATAAATCTATTTCATCGTGGAATTTTTAGTTTATATTTTCATATTTCAAAATCATTATATTTATTTTATTTTATTATATTCTAAATCAATAATCCAATGATGTATGTTCTCAATAATAAATTGGCACTTACATATATCTTGCTTTTTCCTTCTGGAGAGTTGTGTACCCTCAAATAATAATAGCGGTATAAAAAACATATCGCATGACCTACAATATTTTTATTTCATTTCAATTTTAATCATTTCTTCTTTCATTAATTTCTTATTTTTTTTTCTAAATATATCACATAATTTTTATATTAAAATTGCTTCGAATAAAAATATTTTTTAGTCAAATATTTTATTTCTATATCATAATCGAAATTTTTGATATAATTTAATTACTGATCAATTTGTTTTATATTTTAGCCATCAAAATAACATTTCTATTTTTTTTTGTTTATTTCAATTTAGAGCTTACCTTATCATTTTATTTTCTTTTAAATTTTTATAAATAAAAAAATAATTTATAACCTAATATACTATTATGCTACTCAAGATTATTTTCTTTTAATGATATTAATTATTGCTTTTCATATTAAAATTTATATTTTATTAATAAAAAATTTATATATTAAAAAATTTTTATTGCATTAATTCTAAATTTATATGGCAATTTAAATAATATATTCTTAGAAAGTTTTTTCATGATTTTTAATTGATTTTTTAAATAATTTTTGTTAATATAAATTTCAAGAATTTAATTTATATTATGATGTAAAATATCATTGATTTTATTCTTAAATAATATTTTCTCTTTTGTATTTGTACAAACAAATTGTTGCAGCTGTTGTAATGATAAATTTATGGTATTTTTTGCCCAAAAAATATATCTTTATTTTTTCAATATATTAATTTATTTTTTATTAATCTTTTTTTAAAAATTATATTTATATTTTTTTAAACATTTATATATCTATCATTTTTGTAATAAATATTTAATTTTTATTTTTTTTTCAAATTTTGTTGACTGTAATAATATCGAATTAAACTCTGCAATTGGTTAGTGTGATCAAGAATAAAATATCTTTTCTTAATTTTTATTAAATTAACAAAATTCCTGCAATTCTAAAATGATAAAAAACCCCAAAATCTTTCCTCTTTTTCTCTTTTTTGGTAGCAAAATATAAGAATAATTATAATTATATTTCTATAAATTATTATTAGTTTTCTATTATTATATATTGTATAATATGATATCTGCTGCAAGAATAGGCGTTCGATTAATTGTTTCGAACATTGTTTATTATTATATTCTTTTAAAATGAAATTTTTAACAATCAATTTTATAATTTTAATCTATATATTAGCTTTTAAAATATTAATGATAAATACATTAATGTACCACGAGCAATTCTTCATTGGCACCCATCATTCGTATGAATAACGATTTTTTAATCTGTTATTTTTTCGGTATATAATTTCTTATATTTAATAATTCTTTAATTTATGCAAATTTAGAAATAAAAAATTTTCTTTACTTTTAATAAATTTAATTTCATATTTTAAGAATTACTCACAGTCATAACTACATTATCAAATGATCGAAAGTGATAAAATTCTTTTATTTTTTTAAGAAATCGATACTTTTTTTTTCTTTTTAAAAGAACCAGCGGGGCAAGCCCGCTGGTTCTTAAGGGGTGACGGAAGGAATACGTGGGAGGGTAGAAAGAAAGCGCTATCGCGCTTTAAAAGATTCCTAGAAGGGTTATATTTCATAATTAGAATCCATTCCCCAATTTTCTGATCAAAATTCAACTCGCGCAGAACCGGTTTAAACCTTTGAACCGGTTTAATATTCAAAATAAACCTCAAATTAATGATCCCCATCATCGAAAACCTCTAAAAAAATTATTAGACCATGGTGGGATTCGAACCCGCGACCTCCGTCCCCTTCTCCCCATCTTCGCCAATCGGCTATGAAGGAAAAAATGTCGAGGTACCAATTTTTGCCGGACTCCACAGCCCTGGGTTTTGAAGATAGACCCCATAAACCATATATCATTTTGTCGCTAAGACTCTAACTTAAAATCCTAGGATAACAATGGGTACCGAAAAATCAAAAGGAAAAAAGTTTTACCTGGGCAAACCGAAAAAGTTCAATTTTTTAAACCGGTTTTTGGCTAATATCTCGAAGCCACTTTAAGTTTTTGAAAAAGTTGGAATTTTCTGGTATATGCCATCGATATAGGAAACTTTTCAGAAAAGATGGCTAAAAGTGGCTGGCTAGATTTTCGCCAACTTGAAATAATTAACGAATTTCAAATTTTTTATATATATATATATAAATTTAATAAATAAATTTATTTTAAAATAAGGGTAATAGGCGAAATATTTAATTTATTTGGATCTTTTTTTTCTCTAATTGTTTTATTGATATTTCTATTATATCCAAATATCATTTACTAATAAAAAATATAAAATTTTGTTCTTTATGGAGAAAATTTTTTAAAATTTTTAAATTTACTTGATAGATTATTTTATATTAATTTTTTTAGGAAATACATTATATGGTTACGTAATTAATTTAACTTTCTATATTGCGATTTCTCTAGAGACGGCTTCTTTAATTCTTTTTAATGGTACATTTTTAAAAATAAATATTTTATTTAATTATTAATTGAAATCTTACATTTTTTGCTTCATTGTTTTTTGTTCTAAATTGTCACATTTTTTGTCCTACTTTGGCGGAACTAAAAATTAATTTTTTATAACTTTTTTAATAAAATTAAATAACCAGTCTCCGTCGCAGGGTCAGGATGATCGTTCCTTTCTATTTTATTTTCCTTTTTATTAATTAAATAATTTAAATTTTTTAAATTTCTCATTATGGGGGTTATTTTAATGGTAAAATATATATTTTTTAGAAAAAAAATAATTATTATCTTTGTAAATAAATTTATTTTATAAAATATGAGAAAATTTAAAAAATTTTGAAATTTTAATTATTAATTTCTGAGTTCTATTATTATAAATATTATTAATATTTATTTCTTTTTTTGTTCTAATAAAATGTCAGAAAGCTCTAATTTTATTCACTAAACTTTTAACATTTTATTTAATTATTTTTTATTTAATTATAATATAGATCTTTTTTTAATAAAAAAATGGTCCGATTTTTAATTTATATGAAAATTAATATCTATTCAATTATTTTAATTCGTTTTTTTAACTGATATTTCATCTTAATAATTTTTAATTATCAATCTTTCAATGTTATACAGAAATAACTGGTTTTATTTTTTTATTTAATTTTAATTATTAAATATTTTTCCAATAAGAATCTGAATAAATTTATTCAGAACAAAAAAATTGTTTTTTTTATTTAAATTTAAAATCATATTATTAAAATATTTCTAAATAAATCTATTTTATTTTTTTTTTATAATTTTATTCTTTAAAATTTTGTAATTTCTTTTACATTGATTTTATAAAAATTTTCCGTTATATTCTAAAATAAAAAGCTGAAAAAAGGAAAGCCATTATTAGTAATTATTATTATTTAAAAATATCTATTATTTAATTTAATGATTTATTTTGCTTTTTCAAAATTAAATTATGTATTTCCTTTTTATCGGCAATTAATTTTTACATATTTATTTTAAAATTTTTTATTTTATGGAATTTTAATTTTTATAATTTTATTTTATTAATATTAATTTTTCAATTATTCATAATATTTATTTCCTTCATTTTGGATTAGATTAAAAATAAATAGAAAAAATTTTGAGGGAAAAGTCATCTTCGAATTCAGCTTTTCAATTTAATAAATAAAAAATTAAATTTCTAAATTATAAACAAAAGATAACTTTACTATTTCATGGCATTTTTTCGGTAACTTTTTTACATGTTCCCTTATTACTCCTTTCTTCTTTTTCCATATTCAAAATTCCTTTTCCATTCTAAGAAATAAATCATATAATTCGATTATATTTTTTTAATTATCTATTTGATAAATTTTTTTTAACCTTTATATACTAATATAAAAATTATTAATATGAGATTTTTGCATAGTATTTATTTTAATTTAAATACTTTTTAATTTCGCTTTATTTTACAAAATAATTTATGTTTTATTTTTAAAATAACTGGATTTTTTTTATTTGTTCTCTATTTTCTTCTACACTTACCTGCCAAGATAAATTACATCTTTTTTTTGTATTAATATAATATAATTATAATCAATTATAATTTAATTAATTATATAGTGCTAAGAATATCAAGGATATTTTTTTAATATTATTTTTATAAATTCAATTATTTATAAATTATTTGTTTAATAAAGAATTAAGATTTAGTACTCTTTTTGTAGTTCAATTTCTAATTCTCTTAATATATATTTAATTTGGCAAAAATTTACATAAAATTAATCTGATTTATTATTATTATTTGTCTTTTTAACTATTATTAAATTGTGCTATTTCTTAAATATTAATTTAACAAATTATATATTTAGTTTTATTTTCTTTTTCTAATAATATATAATTTTATTAAAGTATTTAATGATTATTTTTTTACAAAATTTAATTTTCATTCAGCCAATTATAAGATTCTTCTTTGACATATATGTTAATAATTATTATTAGAAAAATGGAATTGTTATCAACTTTTCCATTTTTGTCCAATTTCTCGATTTTAGACGGTAATTTTTCCAAGGCTCATTTTTTTTTTCGAATTTAGTCCTCTATTTTGTGCAAAACAAAGTGGTAGTATTGCCAAATTTTATTTGATATATCTCTGCTTCTAAACATTTTTAAAGGATGGCATTATCTTTTATCAGTTCAATCAAATTTGTTTTAAATTTCTAATAATTATTTTCCATTTAAAAATGTATATGCGTTTAATACTTTTTTTTATCAAATATAATAAATTAAAAGGCAGATCATATAGAAAAATTGATCTTTTAGAAAAGAATTTTTGATCTTTTTTATTTCAATTAAATTTTCTTATCAAATATTAGATCTTTTATAATTTTATATTACTTGTTATCATGTTAATTTAATGTTTTTAATTTTTGCTTAATTTTTTTTTAATTCTTTACAGATTATATTTATAATATCCTAACGATTTTTGATATATATTTTACAGATTTTTGAGTAATTTATTAATTTTGATATTAGATTAATATTGTTCATTGGTAATTATTACTTAGATTTATTAAGCATTTTTGTTAATTATTTTTTCATATATTATATGAAAAATTTTTCAAAAATTATTATATAATAGTGGCAATTGTTTTAAAAATCTTAAATTTTTTCAAAACAGGCTATTTTTTTTCACGTTATGGATCTTTGCAATAGCATTTTTCTTCTCTTTATTTAATTTTTTAATCAGGGCTTTATAAACTTCTTATTATATTTCACAATTACCCGGGCCCAAAATAGGATTCAATCAGGAAGACTTTCGAATGGTCTGAATATTTTTTACCCCCATCAAAATTTCCTCTTTGATTATTTAATTAAAGTTAAATTATTTTATTTTCAATAGAAAAAAATTATTATTTAAATATATAAAATTTTATTCAACATTATAAATTTTTGATTAATTTAAATTTTCTTTATCGCCAGTCCATCCGATAATTTGAAATTGTTATTATAGCAAATTTTCTTTAATTGTGCTCATTTCTTTTTTATTAGAATTATCTTAAATTTATTTTTTTTTTTTATAAAAAATTATTATTTGTTGAAGTAATTATTAATTTTTAAAAATTTAAATTTTTTTAGTTCTTTAATTTAATTCAATAAAAACATCTTTTCCTTTTCCAATTTTCTTTTCATTACTTATTTTCTATAGATAATTTATTCATTTCATGAATTTATGAATGTACAAAATATGCAAAAACTTTAAACATAAAAAAAATAAGAAAACAATAAAAATAAAAATACAAAATTATTTGGGTGGGATGCTATGTTTAGAAATTATTTTCGGGCAACAGCTCTAGTGAGTTGTGATCAACTCATCAAAAATTTTTTTTATTGCGAGCTAAGGTATATTTTGGAATTTTGATACTGCTTTTCATTGATAATAACTTGCCTTAGGTTTGGTATTTTTAAATTTATCTAATATAGATATGTATAATAATATTAATTTAAATTATTTCGAGCTTATAATTAAATGAATAAAAATTATTAAAATTCTCCTTTTTTCTAAATTTAAAATTTACTTTAAAAATTATCCAATTTTTTTTTCATTTAATAATTTAATAAAATTAATTAATATTTAATAGTAAATTATTTTATTAATTTTTATATTCTTTAGTAAAATATCCCATTTTTATAAAGCCCATAGAAATGCCTCTTCCGTGTATTTTCTTTTGTAGTTTCCAATGCATACATCCTTTTTAAATCGGGAAAAAATGCAATTCCTAAAATATTACAAATTTTTACTGAAAATAATATTTTTTAAAATGCTTTTCCTTAATGTTCATATATATTAAGCATTCATTGCTATTGTCAGGCTTGTATTTTGTCGGTATATCAAAATTTCAATGAAAAAATAAATTATTTTTTAAAAAATCGGATATATTCCAAAATATTAATTTGCTTTTATTCATTAATAATGATAAAATATAAATGGATTAAGTCTAAGCCATTAATTTTTTTCAATTCAATTTTCTTTATTAATTAATTTTTTGCAATAAAATAAATTTTATTTTTTTGGTACAATTAAGAAATTTCTGCCCTCTTATTAGATAGCTCTAAATTGATAATATGTCCTTATTACGATTTATATATTCAAGATGTTTTTATGTGTATTTTCAAATTACTTTTTCTCTTTTCATAAAGGTATTATTTTTTTATATTGGAGGTGGATTAGAAGGAGGAGCAGCAACAAAAAATCCGCAGATTTTACCATACAAATATAGACAACAGAAAGAATTTTCTTGCTATTGGAAGCACTCCATAAGTAGCCATGAAAATATTAATTCATAATCATTATTTATTTGTTTTATCTATTTAATATATTATTAATAATTATTTATACATACAATAATATTTTGTATTTTTAAAACTATTATAAATATTAGTATAATAGAGCCAAATGATCTCAAAGGCCAAGTTAGGGAGCTTAATTTCAAATAAATCTTATATTATCTATAAAATTTAATAAAATAAAAGATTTTTTAAATATATCAATTTTTATTAATATTATATTTTGATTTAAATATAAATTTTATTTTTAAAATATTTAATATGGTTAATAATTTTAAATTCGCATCAGAATTTTAATAAATAATATATATAATGCTGAATGAATTGTTAGAAAAATCCATTCATTTCTACGATTGAAATATAAATTATTTTAATTTTTTGTCTTCGTTTATGTGTTATTTTTGTAATTTATTAATATTCTAACAAGTATTTTAATAAATATTATTATAATGATAAAACTATTATTACATTTATATTTACATAAGTAACTTTACCTATATTTTTTTAATAAATTTTTAAAAATAATGATAATGAATGATAGTAATTGAAAAAATTTTTTTATATTTTAATTTATTATTTTATATTTATCATATTTAAATTAATTTTCAAATTTATGTTTTTCCTAAAATATATGCCATAAGATTAATAAGATATCTTAAGATAAAATAATTTTTAATTCTTTTTTTTTTGGAAATTTTTAAATAGTAATACTTTTTTATTTTTTGAATTATGTTTTTAGAAAATATTATAATTATTATTAAAAATTTAATTTTTACAATTGTATTACTCCGTTTCTCAATTTCATATGCATCCCATTTGTTACTACAGACTTTACAATTGGCCATAAAAAGATGTTGAAAAATTTACATGTTTTTTTTCCTATCACTAAATTAAAAAACAATCATGCTCCGATAATTTCATTGAAAAATAACGTTCATAAGAATCATCGTTGTTTGCTATGTATTATGATTGCATCATAAAATTAAATATAACATTTTGATTTATTTGGTTCAGGATTATTATTTTATATATTTATATTCAATCAAAAAAATTACAATTTAGGTAAACTTTATTTCAACATTTTTTATTTATTTCAATAAAAGACCATTTTTTATATTTATATAATTTTTTAAAATCATTATTACAATTTTAATAAATTTAAATTAATTTTTATTGATTATAAAATTTTTAATTTTTTACTATTTTTAATATTTCGATCTAACAATCAAATATAAGATAAATCACAAAGCTGAGAAGACATCTTAAACAAATATATCTTGTTGGATTCTTGCCTGATTTTTTATTTTAATCAATACAATCCGTCCCATATCTTTTTACTAGCTTAATAAAATTATTAATTTATTCCTAGAGAAATTTAAATAATTTGGAATTAAATAACCATTATTCAAAAAAAAATTTGAAAATTATTTCGGTTAAATTAAATTTTTTAAAATAAAATATATTTTTGGTGATTAAAATTATTTTTACATATTAAAAACCATTTTTTAATAATTATGCGCAGTGATTTTTTTTCATATAGTCATCAAATATATCAATTTTTCTTAACATTTTGAGAATCTTGGCTTAAAATTGGTAATATTAGGCGGACCATCAATTAAATTTAATTAGTAATGGTCAAAAAGCTCTGAGCACATTTTAAATCTAATCTTGAAAATTTATAACAATGCAATTTATCTAGTTTTAATTTTTCATTTTATATCATTGATGATTTATAATAAAGATGACCTGCTATTAAAACTGAATATTTCTTACAAATTTTTTTATAAATTTCATTGAAATATTAATGAAATATATTATAGCAAAATGATTAATGGCACCCAATAATAATGATGATATACCGTTCTCATCATAATATTATGTTTGAAGTTATTTTATATTAAATTCAATAACAAATAATTTTTCGATTTTAAAAGTTTTTAAAATAATATTTTAAAAATTAATTTTAAAATATTTATATTGTAATCATTAATTTTTTATGCAATAGTCCCAAAGAGATTGCTCATGAACCCATAAAATATTTCGTTTTAATTTGCATTTGAGCAATATGTTTTTTTAAACAATTATTTTAATAACTTTATTAATTTTCATTCATTTAAAAAAATGAATTGTAATTCTCTATTTATAATTTTTCTAAAACTGTTATTTTTCCAGATTTTCCTTTCGCCACACAAGCTGCAATTTGCCTATCTTTTTTGGAATTATTAAATAAATTATTTTATATTTAATTTTTTTTCGAAATTATAAATACAGCAAACTTTGTAATTTTTAAAAAATTTTTTTTATTTTATTAATATATAAATTAATTCTATATGGTTGTTTATATTCATTGGATTTTTTAATATTAACTTCATCTATTTTATTTTCAATGATTTCCAATAATGCCAAAAAATATTTTTTAACAAATTTTTTCTAATTTTTTCAATTATTTTAATAAAAAGTAAATTTTAATTTTTATATTATATTTATGCTCAAGATGTCCAATATGAATTGAAAATTAAAAAAACAATCACATTTTAAAATATTTTCTATTTTTTCAATTTAATGATGTATTTTATAGTATTAAATTTTTATTATATCTTTTAAGAAATGATAAATCTCGGATTTATATTTTTTATTTATTTCTCTTCATTAGTTTCAATTTATCCATTAAATAATTAAAAAATCATTGTTTTTTTTATATACTATTTAATTCCTTTTTAGTATTATTCATTATGAATATAATTCGAATTTAATCAAATAATTCAATAAATTTTTAGATAATTATTAACGAAAATAATGGGGAAGGTTGCAGAATGGACAGGGGTGAAGCAGTGCTTCACTGTTTTTCACTATGGGGCAATTCCCCGAAAAATTATCAGTGATCAAAGATGATTTAAAAAGGCGGCCGAATGAAGGCTGGGACATAAAAAAATAAATGGAGATTTATATTAGTTTAATCACAATTTATCAAATGTAGTTGTTTTTTTTCAATAATTTATTATCCATTATAAAGTCAATTAATTAAATTATTTTGTACAATTTTTTTATTAAATAATCGATAAAAATAGAAAATTTTTTATTAAAAATTGCATTATTTTCTCATTTTATTTATTTTGAGGTTTTGATTTTGCTTCTTTATTTTCTTGGTAAGTTCTAATTCAATTTCCATTACAAATTGTAACTAAATGAATTATTATTGATTTCTGATATTAAGTAACTTGGAAAAAATAAAAAATTTATTTATTCAAAACTTATTAATATAAGAATTATTTCAGAATATAAATAATAATTATTATTTTCTGAAAATATTTAACTAAAGTAAAATAGATATTTAATATCCAAAGAATAAATTTTTTTTTTTTTTTCTTTAAATGATTTATGATATCGATCGTCAAAATAAAATAAAATAAATAAATTTTTTTACTCTGGTTTTATTTTGCAAGTTTAACCTTTTTCAATTTTTTCTAATTATTTTAAGTATATTGGAAGATTTCAATCGCGAATGTTCTCAAAAAAGAAAACATTCATTTTCAAATTTGTGTTGCAAATATATTTGTATAATTTCTTGTTCTTGACCTGGTTCAAGCACCGATTTTTATCGGGAAAATTTCTCACTATTTTTTATCAATCATCTTAGCTATTTTTAATTTCTAATTGTATTTTTTATTTTTTTATATCTATAATAAATTTATTATAAACCATCTAGCTATTCAAAATTATAATAATTCATTTGATTTTTCGAAGATTAAAAAAATATGAGAGTTTATTAATAAAAATTTTAATTTTTTTTTTTAATTAAATAATTATAAATTAGCTTTTGAAATAATTAAATTTCTTTTAGTGATAATCTTTTTATGATCAGTTCATGAGCTTTATAGAATAAAAAAATAAGCAATTTTAATTAGAATATCTTTTATGTATTATAATATATTTAAAATTTAATTTTATATTTATATAACAGGAATTTTAGCCCGATTTAATTTAAAAATTTTTTTATAAATTTATAAAAAATTATAATTAAACATCATCAATTTCAATTCCACCATCCAAAATTTGGCAGAGCACTTACAAACGTTTTACTAATTTTATTTTCTAATTTTAGATTTATTCAAACATTTTTAATTAACTATATATCAAAATTTCCAACATAATATCCTTCGCCAAATTTTGTTCAATTAAACTTTTAATGTCTTAATTTTTAATAAATAAATTTAATAAAGTCTTTTACACCATATAAAGAAAAGCAGCATCCTAAGTGAATTGATAATTGAATTTATGGAATATATTTTTGACAATATAAAAATGTGCTTCGAATTTTGCCTATTGCTGAGCTGGGAAAATGCAGAAGTAGTTTGTTTCAATAATTGTTGCTAATGCTGAGAACTCCGTTGACGTATATTTTGGAATCTGATTTTTATAAGATAATTAAAAGAAAATATATATGTTTTTAAATAAAATTTTTTGCTATATGATTAAGTCATAAAAAGGATAGAAGTGTATTTATTTTAAATTCATTTTAAAAAATATTTAACGGCAAAAAAATATGTGTTCATTCATATTATAATTTTTAGTAAAAAAATTTTATAATATTCCTTTTTTGATATATTTATAAAAAAATTTTCGAATTTATATTTAAATTTTTTATAATATTTTTTAATTATTAAAATAATTTCAAATATATTTTACTTTTAAATTTTTATGCTATAATTTTATTTTTTTTTATTTTTTTTAGAATATTATGCAGATAAAATAGATTCATGGTTTATAATAAAGGTAATATTTATAATAAATTTTTTATTTAAAATTAAATTAATACGAAATGTTTTTTGCTATTTTTATTTGAAAATTAAAATTATTTAATTTAACATCATTTCAGACGAAAGAGATTTTGATTTTTTCTAATTTAAAAATATTTCAATTAATTTTTATTAGAATGTACTTAATTTATTTTTACCTAATCAATTTCAAAATTTATTTAGTATAAATCAAATTAATAAATATTTTAATTTTAATAACAAAAAAATTTTATTTTTAAGTGAGTATGATTTTTCTCAATAATTATATAAATAAATTAATTTAATAAAATCATTATCAAAATTTATATATAAAATATCAAAATTTATATATAAAAATTTCTTTATTATATTAAATTTAAATAATTTACATTATAAACGCTATGTAATTTTAAAGACATTATTGGATAAAATTATCGCGCAAGTATTTTAGATAAAATATTTTTCAATTTTATAACCAGCAAAGCAATTTTGAATTTATTAATCTTTTAAGATGAATTAATTATAGATCCATAGTTGACTGGAAATCAAATTTAATAATAATTTATCAATTTGGAGAAAATTTTACCTGGCTGCTGTTTTCACCTCCTACAAAATGGCATTTATATTTTATACAGATATGACGGTGCTCTTGGCATTTTAATATTGAATTGGGACATTTATTGAAATTTATTTATTTTCCGTATATCTCCATATTAGATTTTTTATTGAATAAATTGTTTTATTATTGTTAAATTTTAAAATTATTTATTAAATTGAATTTTTATTGATGATTTATTAATTCATAAATAATATATTAAATTCAATTTCAAAAATATTTATATCATATTTATAAACATGAATTTTAAAATATCTTTTCTTTTAATAATTGATTTTTAAAAATTTACTCTTTCCTTTATTTTATTTCTCTATATTTTAATCTCATGATTAATATATTTTATTTTTATTATGGTTATTTTCTTGCATTTATTCCATTTTCAAATAATATATCATTTAATGCCTTCCACATAAGAACGGGGCCGACAATGCGAGGCGCTCCGCCTCCAATCTTGCTACATCAAAAAATATTGCTGTTTTATCAATCCATAACAGAGCTATTTTCAAATAATTTTTTTTCACAGACGAATTATAATTATTAAATTAATAAAAATTAAAATTTATTTATTTCACAATTCATTTTTTTTCCTATTCTAATAGCGACTGAACATAAAAATTTTTTAATTTAAATAATTAGAAAAATTAATTATATTTAATCATACTAATAAGATTTATTTTTCTAATATTAAATATTGAAGTATTATTTCATAAAGGACAAATTATATAATTGTTTCCTATTAATTATTTATTTTATTTAAAAATTATTTAATAATATTTTATTTTTCATAAAAAATCTTGCATAGCATAGATACAGTTAAGTTTCAGTGGAATCGAACAAACGTTAATAACCATGTTGCCACTAATTGATGTTTTAGTCTAGAGTGATAAAATTTGCATTGAACATTCCCATTAACATTTTTGGTTAAATATAATAACCTTCTTTAATTTAATGTATTTATATTTTTTTGCTTATATTAGTTTTATTTTTTTCACTCATTATTATTATTTAAAAATATAATGCCAAAAAAATAAAATTATTGAAATTATTTAATAATTGAGCAAATTTTGAATTTAAATCAAATATTTTTCATTATTATTTTTTAATATGATTTACAAAAATTTAGAAATTCCATATAAAAAAATATTAATAAAAATTCAAATTATATTTTAAAATCCATAAAAATTTTTCGATATCATTGAAATTTACTTATATTAGAAAAAATCTAATTAAGATACTACATAAAAAATGCCAAATCTAGCTGTTTGTTAAATCAATAATAAAATAACTTTGAGTGAAATAATTTTATAAGTGATAGAGGAATAAATGTTAAAAAAATAAGGTTAGTATTATGAAATGAATGAATGAAGAATAAAAAAAGGAAAATGGATGTTAATTTGATTTATATAATCGAATATGTAGTTTATTTTTTATACTATTTAGAGAATTTATTTAGAAAAGATTAAAATAAAAATAAATAATTTGCAAAAAAATAATTCAATTGTTATAAAAATAAAATATTGGAATAATTTGATATAAATGATGACAGCAAGCAACAATAAATGAGTTCATGGATAAAAATGCAAAAATTTATAGGTGTAAAAATGATCATTATTATTAGTAAAAAGAGGGATTAACATGAAATTATAAAAATTTGACTTTTCTAAAAAAGAAATATATTTTGAAAATTGTTTAGAAAAGTTTAATAAAGTAAATAATTTTTTAAATTTTCACTAAATTTTATATAAAATATTTGATTTATATTTTAAATAAAAATTTTTTTTAATTAAAAATAAATACATTCATTTAAAAATATTTTGAAAAAAATATACTAATTTTTAATAAATATTAAATATAATCTCATGTGTTTTTCAATTTAATAAATTTCTCAAATGAAAATAAATTTTTTAAATTTTATTGTAAATTTACTATCGAAATTTAACCTTTTTTATATAATATTTTATTTTTTTTTTAATTTTATTTTTTTTATGAAAAAATACAAGATTTTTTATTTTTTTATTTTTATTATTTCTATTTCTTTTAGAATATTTACTGATTATCATTTTTTGTTTACGCTGCCTTGACAAAATATATATTTGCTAGATGCATAGGGGCAATATTTTTATTCGCAATAAATTTTCCTTATGTAATTTTTTAAATTTATATTTTCTTAATTGTAAAATTTAAAAATTATAAAAAAATTTCATTTTATTATTTATTAATAAATAGTTTTATTTAATTTTATATTAAATTTATTTATTAATATTATTTGAAATAGATTAAATATTTCATCCAAAATTTCAGTGACAGTTAGAAGATTAATTTGATTGAAGAAATCAATATTTGCTTGCATTAATTTCCATTTAGAAATGTAATTATATTTTTTATTTAACCCAGAATATGTCACTTTTTACTAATTGCTATTTTTGCTATTATAATATTAACAAATATTTTGCCAATTTAAAAAATTCGTTATTTACTGAAAAATAACGAATACTTTTCTTGATTTTCCATTACAGTATTATATTTCAGGATTCATATAAAAAATTTTATTTAATAAAAATTTTCAATTATTAAAATGTGTTTTTTTAATTCCTAATCTAAATTAAACATTTTTTATTATCACATTTTTAATTATATATTCTTCGTTGAATAAGTGTAGCTTTTTTTAATTTAAAAAATAAAATCATTTTAGTTTATAAAATTACTTTATATATAAAATTTTCTTAATCAATATTTGGATTAAAATGATCTTCAAGGTTTTTTTTTGCAATTAGAAAGATTAATTAATTTTATATTTAGTAATTGGTATATTATATATTTAATGATTTAATTCGATGACGATTGGAAAGAAATCGTTAATTCGATATGGATTCAAAATATTTGTGTAATTATTTCAATAAAAAAATTAATTTGATTGATATTTTTTATTTAAAATATTTTTATTTTATCAATAAAATATTATATCATATTTTTAATTTGTACTATAATATAATTATATAATGAAAGAATAAATTAAATTAATTGGTCAAAAATTTAAAAAGTAATTAATTTAATCATGCGGAAATAATATCTAGCATGAAAGGGCAATCTTTATCCCAATTCCGAAAAGAATTTAAATATAAAATTTTTTTAAAATTCAAAACTTTCATTTCGTGGCTGGTAAAATTAAAAGATCGTAATACAAATTTCACTTATTTTTTTGAAAAAATTAATATCATTCCTTCCAAATTCAAGAGGGCAAATTTTGTTCAATTACAAACAAAAGGGAGCATTTTCATTTTTGGTTTCGGTGAACTTATTTCGATGCACAAAGCTCACCAATACAAATTATTTAACATTAATAATTATTTTGATTTGATTTTTATAATTTAAAGGAAATATTATTTTATTTATATCCAATAAAAAATAACAAATTTTAGCCATTTTAATTAACAATTAAATATGGGTAATAAATATTCTTTATTTAATATTTTAACTAACATTTTTTTAACAAATATTTCCATATTTATTATTAATACTAAACTATTTTACAATCTGTTTATTCACTTTATTAAATTTCTTTTTAATTTATCTATACAAAATTTTATTTCTGGTACGGATATACAATAAAAATCGTTCGTAAAATGTCTCGGGCATATGTTTATAGATTAACTTTTTGATAAGTTAGATTTGCGCAAATTAGGCTTTAAATTACGATTGACAATTTAGGTAAATATTGTTTTTTTACTTTTTTAAAATTTTATAAATTTTACTTATTCAAGTGTAATACGCGATTCACATTATTCTAAGATTATTTTTTATATATGAATATTTTTCTATTATCTTAATATTATGCAGTGAAGTGAAGAATAATTGTGAATGGGCATTCGAATTTTAGGTATTGAAGAAATTTTTACCCCATTGCATAATTTGAATTATCGTTTATTTTTTCCAATTTGAATTTTTGATTATTTGATGGAAATTGGAATTTTCGTCAACAGTTTTTTTGTCTTATTTAGATAATTTTTTCTCTTTTTAGATATTTATTAAATAACGAATCAAAATTTGTTTATTTTTAGATATATACAAGATTAAAATTAAATAATTAAATTTATTATTTTTTTATTCTTAAATCATAACTTTTAATGTGGTAGAATTAAAAAAATAAATATTTTTCATGTATATTAAATAAATATCTTCTCAAGAGCAAAATATTATTTATAATTTTCCAAAAAATATAATCTTTATAGACAAATCGGCAGATATCCTATTTTACATTGGCTGCGCCACTTTGAATTCTGCCATATAATATAATTTCGAAATGGAATATTTCTACACAATTGTATTTTATTTTTTTATTAGAATTTTATATTTAAATTTGTTTTAATTTTATAAAATTATTTAAATTTAATTGTCAATAATAAATTTCTACATTTAATTACAATCAATTACTTTTTTAATTTATATTTTTGACAGATAAATTTTAAACAATTTTTTAATTGTTTCTATAACTAATTTTAAAAATAATAAAATATAAATTTAATTTCTGTATAATATGTCTGTTAGAAACAATAACTTTGTAATGTAATGCATCCTCGGTTGTTGAAAGATGCTTTTATAATTTATGTTTAGTATTATAAACATTTTTTTAAATTTTTTATTTAAAATTTAATATAATTTTCATTTAATTTCCATATTTTTTTAATATTTTTATTAATATTCTTAGTAATTTAGCAATCTAATGTATTTGTTTATTAGACTAAAACAATATAGATACCTCTCTCTTTCCATATATACAGATGTTTTATAATACATAGTCTTTTGACATTCGCTTAGAATTGCTTTTTTAAAAAATGTTAAAAATTTATTTTGGACAATTTAATTTAGGAAATTTAATTTATTTCGATTTGATAAATTTATTTATATTCATAAAAAATTTCACATTATATTCTTTTATATAAAATATATTAAAATTAATGAAGTTTCAATTTTGTAATAAATTTTAATTAACAAATTAATTTTTATATTTATATTATAATTTTTAATGTTTTATGACTTTATTTAATTAAGGTCATTAAAATAATGTTTTTTTTTATTTTATCTAATTAATAAGAAAAAATGCATTTTTATTAACAAGTCATTTTTTAGATAATAATATTTTAATAAAATAAATAAATATAAAATGATTTCGTAATATCATTAATTTTTTTGTTAATATTAATATTACTAATGTGATTAATTTTATTTTTTAATTTTATTGATAAGAGAAAAATATAATTTTTAAAAATTTTTTATCTTTTTGAAAAGATGACGGATCCATGAAATATTTCCATTTGATTTAATAATTATTTACAAAATTAATTTATTTTGCATAAAATAAAATATTTAAAAAATTTTTCGTATTTAATTTTTATTTTTATTAATAATAATATAATCAATCATCAATTCCGGCATTTTCCACATAATTTTAGAATTTAAATTAATTTTGATTTTTTGTTTTTTCCACTTACTTCCTGAACACATTGAGGAATAATATTGTTCCGATCGATTTGTTAAATATTCATCAAATTTGCATCATTCTTCAATTAAAAATGTATAAATTTTAGTGCTTTAAAAATAACTCTTCTTCTACAACAGAATCATAATCTTCCGAATAGTTTTGGCGATTCATAATCATAAGTTTCAGTAATAAAGCTTTTTCGTCCAACAAATTATGTTCGATATATTCACTTCTAATTATAGTGAAATACAAAAATTTTCATAAAATTAGAAAAAATGTAAAATTTTTTGAATTTTAATATCAAATATGGAAATTAAAAAATTCAGATTTGATAGTAATGTTTTTACATAAATATTTTATTCATAATTTTAAAAATATTCTAAATCGAAATTAATTATTATAATATTTATTTTATTGTATTTTATATCTTCCTTTATAATATTTTCATTTATATTTAATGAATATTCGTGTTATTACAATTTCTTTTCTTTAATATTTATTTAAAAATTATTGAAAAAATTTGTATTGATAAATTGTTACTATTTATATAATTTTTTTATATACTAGATAAATAAAAAATATTAAATTTTAAAAATTAATCTAATTAAAGCTTTAATATATCGAAATAAAATCGTTTTGAAAATAATATTTTTCAAATTAGTTTTTTATTTTTTATTTTTTTTTTATAAAATCAAGGATTATTAAAATTAAATATAAAATTTAATTTTTACTTAATTTTATTAATGAATTGTTTTTTTTTATTATATTTTTATTGTATTTTAAAATTTACAGCTTTATTTAATATTAAATTATATTTTTCATAGAAATTGAGTTTTATATGCTATTGAATCCTTCATGAAATATTATTGTTTATTTTAATTTAATATTATCTACATATTTTAAATTTTAAAATGAATAATAAAAAATAAAAATCTATTTTTATCCTTTAATTATCAACTATAACTAAATTTTGAAAAATTATTTTATATATTCAATTTGATCTTTATTAAATTCATATTTTTCTTTCATGATTATTTAATATTAAATTCATAATTATGATAAAATTAAATAAAATATTATATTTATATTAAAAACTTATTTAATTGTAATATTTTTATTAATGTTTAAATTTTGAAAAACATTTAAATCAATGAATACCGCTCTCAAGAAAAAAGCAATAGTGTAAAATTGTTGCACCAATTTTTCTATAGAATCTCCAGGATAATTATTAATTAATTTATTCAATATTTTATTTCAAATTACAATCACAAATATTTCGATACAGTTTTAAAAATTGTCAAGGTGCCTGTAAATTCCTAAATTTACATGATACAAAAAAGCAATTTAATTAAATTATTATTAATTGAAATTAAAGAATAATAGTTATTTTTTCGAAACTTTTATTAATTTATCCAATAAATAATTTTTTAACCATTAGAATATTTCATATTTAGTGATTTAAAATTTTCATTTTTATTTTTATTAGAGTTATTTCAGACAAATAATTTATTATTATATTTGATGATATAATCTTAATTTTAATATAATGGTTGCATTATTATTCAATTGATTGAAATTATCAATTGAAAATATTTTTGGATTTATTTTATTCAATAATTATATATATCTTCTTCTTAAACATATCTTATATTTATAACAACATAAATTGTAAATTCTTTTATTTATTTAATATTTTTGAAATTTAATTAGCATATTTTGATTGCATAATTTATAATTTTTTTAATTTATTTTAAAATTAATAAAAAATAATTATATCAATAAGTTCAATTATTATTTTTTATCTCCAACCAAAGTCACAATTTTTGGAATTACTTTATTAATCTTTTTTAACTCGTCTATTCTAACGTAAATTATTTCGAATATTTTATAAATTTTTTTTTCTCATTGAAGATGAATTTTGATTTATCAATCATAATGATTAATTTTAATTGAGAATAATAAAATTAAAATTTTTCTCTTTTCGTCTATAAAAAGTATTAAATATAAATAAATATTTATTTTGATATTTACAGATGGCCAATTATATTATTTCTTCCAAACATACATAAAATAATTAGTCATGGATTATTTTAAAATAGAAAAGAATTTATTAAATTTAGAAATATTTCCAAGAGTATTATTAGAAATTAATTTTAAAAAATAAAATTTAATTTCAGATATTATTTCCAATATTGGTATAATTAAAATATTTTTAATTGTAATGATTTTTTTTAAATAATTATTTTATTATAAATTTTGAAAATTTTAAATTGAATAAAAATGTTTTGATTTCTTCCAGAATAATTTTTTTGATAATTTAATAAATTTGGATAAAATAATTCTTATTTTTTGCTTTAAATCCTCAGCATTTTATTTTTCTTTTCGTTTATAATTATTCAACCCTCTTATTTAAACTTCAAGCTTTTATTTCGTAACTATCACGCAAAATTTTAATTTTTAGGCTATTTTTAATATTTCGTCAATTAAACAACGAGATAATATTTCCACATTTAAAAATTTTAAATTTACATGAATAATTGATATTTCGTTATTTTGATTTCTTTTTAATTATAATTCCTCAATTTTTCTACAATCGTGCATATCCGCCACGATTTTTGCTTTTGCTAAAATTCTTTCCCGAATTTAAAAGACAATAGGTTTCAATTTATTTAATTACTCAGAATATTTTATTCATTCCAGATAAAGAATAAATTTACAAATGATCTTTTATCAATTTTTTTAATTAAAATTATTATTTTAATTTTCCAACTATAGTTTAAATCACTATTTTCTGAAAATTCATTAAAAAATTTAATCATTGTTTTTATAATTTTTATAGTTAAATTTTATTTTAAATTCATTGGAGTATTTATTATTTGCAATTGTCTTATAATTTTTCCTATATAAATTTTTATGTATATATTTATATCACATGCTATTTTATTTTCTTTATATTAATATTATTTAATATTTATTTAGATTTTAGTCTCCTTTATTTTTAGATTTCATAATATTCAGATCGATTATTAATTCTTTTCCAACATTTCTTCAAATTCTCTTCGGGATTCTTTTGATCGGAAAACCCTTTATTAAAGGTGTGCATCATCCGTTGTAGTTTGCGTAATCGAGCCATATGATTTTTTTCATATTATAATAATTTTTATAAATTATCTAATTTATTTAGAATAATTAATTCAGAACCAGCGGGGCAAGCCCGCTGGTTCTGAATATGGGACGGAAGGAATATGTGGGACGGTAGAAAGAAAGCGCTATCGCGCTTTAAAAAATTCCTAGAAGGGTTATATTTCATTTTAGAATCCATTTCCCAATTTTCTTATCAAAATTCAACTCGCGCACAAACGGTTTAAAAACCGGTTTAAAGAACCGGTTTAAAAATTTGAACCGGTTTAATTTTCAAAATAAACCTCAAATTCGTGATCCTCATCATCGAAAACCTCTAAAAAAATTATTGGCCTTTGGTGGGATTCGAACCCGCGACCTCCGTTCCCATCCCCCCATCTTCGCCAATCGGCCATGAAGGAAAAAATGACGAGGTACCAATTTTTGCTCACCTCCACAGCCCTGGGTTTTGAAGATAGACCCCACAAACCATATATCATTTTGTAGCTAAGACTCCATCTTAGGTTCCTAGAATAACAATGGGTATCGAAAAAGTTTTACCAGGACAAACCGAAAAAGTTCAAATTTTTAAACCGGTTTTTGGCTAATATCTCGAAACCATTTTTTATATTCATTCTTTTTTGGTATAAAAATTTTATATATTTATATTTTTTTTTAATTTGATAATTATTGATAAAACTTTTCAAATTAATAAATAAAATGGGACGCTCTGCAACTAGTCGCTTAATTTAGAATTTGACCGACTTAAATTGTTGAATATCAACGTAGCACATTGGGCAGATAATATTCGCCGGCCCCGCTCCCTCCTCAATTAGACATCGTTGCGCCCGGCCAATGCAATTTAACAAATAGCCAAATGGGCCAAATAGGAGGGAAAAATTATAATTTATTATGTATCTGTCTAAATATTTCCTGTAGATTAAAATAAAACAAATTGTTATATTTTCTTATTTTTCTAAAGTATTAAAAAAATTTTTAAAATATTTCTATTTTATAATTGATGAACTTTTTCCAAATATTATTTATTCTAATCATTTTTTTTTATTTAGAATTAAAATTATATAATAATTTTCACACTTAATTTAAAATGATTCCTGGTAGGCGATCATATTACATAATTATCTAAAATTATAATATTATTTTCTACATTATATTTTTCATAATTAAACTTGAAAAATTTTGATCTGGTTTTATACACAATTTAAAAATTTTATATTTACAAAATAAAATTGTGTTTTTTGCTTTGAAAATAGTAAAATTTACTTTCTTGGATGTTCCAAATCTTTCAAATTTATTATTCTTTTTATTTGAATTTATTTTTATATATATAGAATCTTTCAAATTGATTTTTTTAAAATATTATTGATTATAAAATTCTATTGCACTATTTTGCTTTTATTTACTTTTTCGTTCCAGATAGATAATTATTAATTCGAAATTTTATTAGAATATGATTCATTGGTAATTTTTGATCATTTTGTTATTTTTATTTTTTTTTATTTTTTTTAATTTTTTTTTAAATTAATTAAAAGAAAAGATTAATTTGGGCGATAGTCCTATTGCCTGCATAAAATATGTATTTCATTTGTAATATATTTTATAAATTTATTTCATAATTATATAATTTTTTTACTTATATTTTTTATATATCCTGAAGCCTCTACGCTATTATCCCAGGCATTTCAGAGAGATGGAGGCCGCAACATTCCATTCCCTCAAATATAAAAATTAATTTTTTATTCCAAATCACACCAATTCCCAAACTCAAAGAAAAATCTGCTGCGAGGAACCAAAAAAAATCCTTCAGAATTTCAATATCATTATTCATTATCATTGGTAAAAATTTTCAGTTTAACTTCATTTCGAATAATATGTAATTTCTCTTTTTTCTTATATTAATTTTTCAATTAATACAGGTTAAATAGCTTTTCTTAGGTAAAAGGAGATGCTTAATCATAGAATGAATTTATTTTTTATTATTATCCTCTTCAGAATTAATTGCTGGTTAAAAATTTTAAATTCTCTCTTTTTTAATTTATGGTTTTATAATTTTACTTATATTTATTTTTAATTTTCAATTAAAATTTTATTACTTTTTTCTATTTTAAAGACATTAATTATATATGAATATATATTAATTTTTATTAATTAGAATTTTTATTTTATTACAATTCTTATTATAATTTTTTTATATTTTTTTAATTTATTATTTCAATGATTTTTATTTTATTTCAGAAGATAAATTAAATAAATTATTTTTCATTCCTAAAAATAATATTTTTTCCACAAATATTTCCTCTGTTTCTTATTTTTTCAATTTAAAATTTTATTAATTAATTTATTTAAAATGTTTTAGAAATATTTTTATTTATTTCATTACAAAATTTGATTATTTTTTAAAAAATAATTTAATAAAAATTTAAAAATTTCATTATTGTTTTTAAAATTAAATTTTCTAAATAGAAATTCCATTTATTCTTATAATAAAAAATTGAATTTAAATAATTATTTAATTTTTAATTAAATTTACAAAGTCCTTGAGGCCTTCAGAATCTAAGATATAAACATATCTATCCCTTTAATTTTTATCCAAATGTCCGAGAACCAAGTGCATATTTTGCATTAAAATAAGTGAAAAATTTTCCACTTTATCAAAATTTGAATAGATTTTTCTGGAAAAAAAATATATTTAATTAAATATTTTTATTTTAAATTGTTTAAATTATGAATAAATTTTGCTCTTTTAATAATTAATATTTTTTTATCATTATTATTTAAAAGGAACATAAAAACTATATTTATTCAATAGATTGTATGAAAATAAAATTATTGTATAAAATAATTTGCCGCAAAGTGCAAATGTTCTTTCATATTTATGAGAAATTGGGTTTTTATAGTCATATCTTTCTCCAAATTATCCCAAATATTTTCATAATTTCATTATTAGGTTCTTTACTTGGCGGTTTTAAGGATGAAAAATTTCTCGTAATATTAGTTCCGATTTTTCGCTTTTTTGCTCACTCTAGTTTTATCCGAAATGATTTTTAATATATGGCAATTATTTATCAAGATATAAAAAATTAATTTTATTAAGTTAAAAAATATATTTTTTCTTTCTTAATTCTTCATATCATGATGATACCAAAATTTTACTTAAAGAACAACCATTTAAAGAATTATCATTCTCTTCTAAAAATTATTATATTAGCAATATTTTATGCCCTAAATTCTTTTTTATTAATAAAAATTTTGTCCAGAGGATTTATAAGAAATAAAATTATTTGTTGAAATTTGCTTCATAAATAAATTTCATATTTAATATTTATTTCATTCATTTTGTAAATTATTATATTTTTTAACTAAAATTTTTAGGTAATATAATTTTTTTATTCAGAAATTATATCTACCAAAATGATTTTTTTATAAATTTAAGATCTTATTACAACTTATAGCCTTTAGATTTAAAATTTTCTGACCAATTTTCTTCTAGGAAATATTGTCCATTCGAATGGGCTTTTTGTTTATTATTTTAAATATATTTTAATACTTAGCACATGCTTCACTTCATTCATTTCCAGCTGGAATTTGTTTGGGGTACCGCAAAGTCCTACCGGAAATCGCAAATATTTAAATATAAAAAATTAATTAAATAATTACAATCCAAATTCCCTCATTCATTTTGCGAGAAGAATTTATATTTATTTTTGCTCTATATCTAGGGAAAATTATTAGTATATTAAATAATTTTTTATGGCTTTAAATTTGTTGTTCGCAATGTTATTTTTGGACATTTTTTTTATTTGAAAATAGAAAGGAATGGAATTTTTTACCCGTTTGGAATTTATTTATAAGGGCCGAAAGTTCAAAATTTTTTTAATAAAAACAAAAAATTTCTTAATTAATTTAAATTAATTTTTAATAGATTTAAAATTGTTTTGATAGAGATTATTTTTATTTTTTTAAATGTTTAAATCAACCTTTAGATGAATTAGAAATAAATTTATTTAATTTAAGCGATGTATTTCAATAATTTTTTACTTTTATAAATGGAAATCATTTAAATCTTCTCCCATTCTTCTGATTTTATATTTTGATCCTAGTGCGCAATTACACAATAGAAATTTTCTGTATTGATATAGCTTATTTAAATTAAAATAATTGTCTAATTTTCATTATTATTAATGGTTATATGTAGTTTTATCAAGCAATCCCTTTTTGGCTAGTTTACTTGAATAATGATTTGTGTCTGTCTATATTGACAATTCACTCATGTTGTATACATCCCATCGTAACCTTGAGACAAAATTTAGCAAGGTTTTATAACAAATTTATCCTTTAATTATTATTGTGAATTAATTATTCATAAATTATAACTGTTAATTCATAGTGGGAACGATATTTTACTCTCTTATATGTCAATTGCAAAAAACAACAAAGCATGTAGCAATTGTTTTAGGTTTTACTACTACTTTCATAATAAAAGCTTTTCTGCAATTCGCGATTCTATTTCATCAAATAATTTATTTAGAATTTCTTATAATTTATTAAAAAAAAATAAATTTTCTGAATAAAATTATAGAAATATATAATTTAAAAATAAAAATATATAAATTTTAATTCTTTCTTTATAAAGAAATTTTTGCACCTTATATAGTTTTTTATTAGAAAAAAAATGAATTGTTTATATATATTATTAACATTTTTTAATTTAAATTTTAATTTTATATACTTTTAATTGTTGTCTTCGGTTGTAATATTTTTCACATTTTTTTTCATAAATTAAATTAATAAATATATTATAAAAATTCTAGTTCATTTTTATATTCAAATTTTAATTCATATTAAATTAAAATATTATTTTTTTATTTTCTTAATTTATAAATCACACACATTAATAAAATGAATTTTTTTTATTAAAATTCATTTAATCATTTAAATTTAAAATATTTAAATTAAAAATATTGGACATATCGTAAGATTGATTGATCAAAATAAATTAAACAGAGTCGAAATTTTAAATTTGGGAAAACTTCTTGAAATACATTTTTTGCTCTAATTTCGAAGAAAACCATCATTACAATAATTCGATAATTATTAAATATATTATATTATTTTCAATTCCTTTTTCATATTTTTTGAATATTTATTGATACTTTATTATAATTTAAATTTATTTAAATTTAAATTTATTTTTTGTTTTATTTATATTTTTTAAAAATAATACAAATTCTGTTCCAATAATATTTATTGATTGAATTATTCAATTTTTAAATACAAATTTAATTAAAATTAATAAATTAATAAATAAAGCATCAGATTGGCTATTTTAACATCATTTTACAAAATTTTTTTGATGAAATATTTGATCCTAAAATAATAGAAAAGAATGCATTAATATATTTTTGATATTTATATTATAACAAAATAAATTAAATTAAATATATTAATTATTTGTAATTTTAATTATTAATTCTATTATTGGAATTTACCCAAGATTATTTTATATAATTAATTGAATTTTGAATTATTTAAAAATTGAGTTTTAATTTAAAGTATATAAAATATTTTTATTAATTTTAATTAATTTAAATTTTTAGAATATAAACATATATCTAGCAAAAATAAAAAATTTTCTTCTAATAGTTAATACCCTCAACGATTCGCCCGATGAAAGCATATCCAGTTTATATAAGTCAATATAATGCTTTGTTATTTTGTTTGAGCATGATCTACTTTTCTTAAAAATAATTATAATTATTTTATTTATAAATTTTATAATCAGAAATATATATTCATTTTAAACAATTAATTGATTGATTATTAATTCCCTATATTAAATTCAATGGCGCATTTTGATAGTATGTAACTATTGGTCCTAGCTCCTACAATTGTCATACTCCGGGGTCAAAATTTGTTGTATCAAAATGTTGTAAAATATAAAGAATTTTTTCATTTATTTTTAAGACATAAATTATTATTAAAATAAAATTTTTTCAAGTTTGATAGTAGGATTATTGGCTTCATTAAATTCTCAGAGATGAAAATTTCGACTCTCTTGAAATTACTAGGACCCTTTATTTTTATTTTTTATTAAGGACTTATTCCTTTTAAAATTATTAATTTTAATTATAAAAATTATTAAATTTTAAAATATAGATTAATTCTCTTTGTAAATATTTTTATTTAATTTGTATTTTTAGAATTTCTAATTAAATTTAATTTTTATGATTTTATTTCTTATTTTAATAAATATTATTTAATATTTTAATTATATTATCGAACGGTTTTTTATAACTTTTTTAATTGTATTATATTTACCTGATTTTAAAACTTTTATAATATATGTTCATTCATAAATTATAAATAATTATTATTTTTTAAATAATTAAATAATATTAATTTGTTTTCACGCATAATAATTCTATAACTTTCAATATTATTTGATTTATTAAACGCCTTAATTATATTTAAAATTTTTTTAATTTAGAAATTTACTTAAATATTTAAAAAATTTAAAATTGTATAATTTTTTCATATTTACTTCATAAATTTTCTTTTCTTTAAAATATTTATTTAATCTTTCATTATTTACAATCATATTCTTCTGGATCTTATTGCCATTCCACCTGCGATATTGAGCATATTTTTTGATCTTTTTGTTGTTTTCTTTAAGATATGATGTGGCTGGATTTTTATTAATTCCCCGTAAACTCATACTTTTTCTATTCCTTCAGTACATTATGAAAATTTTAATTTAATGTTATTTTATTAATATTTTTTAAAAAATTTTTTAGATTATTTAATTTTTGTATTGCTGTAATTTTTTATTTTCTCATTGAAATTATTTTTTATTAAAATTTTTTAAATATTTTAAAATTTTTCATTCAATAAAATTATTCAATCATATATTATTTTATCATCTTTTCTTGGATTTTCGCTCAATTATTGGCTCCTTTTCTTCTCCGATTTCATCCATTTATGTCGGCCTCAGCCACATTGTCCGTTACTAAGTCATTCTGTTTCGTTTTCTCATTTTTATTGTCTATTGTGGTTTCATCCCTAATTTCTTCGAGGGCTATTATTAAATTTCCAAAATTTTTTCCATCAATATCAATTACTACAAAATTTTAATCAACTAATTCATTGGCATTATTTTTAAATTTTCTAACGAATTAGTTCCCGGATTTTGCACGACATTTCTGACTTTAAATTCATCAGTATTTCTATGGGATAATTCATCATTATGATCTTCCTCTTTTATTAAAATGGGTTCGTCCTCCTCACTCTCCTTATGTATTTTCTTTTTTCTTTGAATTCCTAGGAGGACATTTGTATTTTTCCATTTATCTTTAAATTTAATCATCAATAAAATTTTCTAAGTTTGTTTATAAATTTTTAAAAATTAATTTTTTAATATATAAATATTTTTAAGAATTTATTTTGTAATTGTAATATTTTTAAAATTAAGTAAATTTATTAAAAATTCCCATTTCTTTAATCTAAATTTATGAGAAAACAATCAAATTGTTTATAATGCATTTTTTATAAAAATATTATTTAAAAAAACTAAAAATATGAATATATTTTTAATTTGTATTTTTATTTAATTAAAAATTTTTCCTTTTATTTAATTTTTTATATCATTACATTATTGCAAATAAATTTTATGAGTTTCTAAAAAATTAATTTAAAAAAAAGATTTTTCTGGTCTTACAAAGAAAGAGATCAAAAATAAATTTTTAGGCCAGCGAATACAAATTTTTCATAAATTTTTAAATTTTTTAATAAAATAATTATATCAAATTTTTCTTTTATATTAATAGTTTTAAAATTTATAATAAAAAAAATCGAATTTAAATTCTGGCAATTTTATTTATTTGTAAATTTTTTATTATTTGAAATTTTAATTTCTGAGATTGATTTTAAACATAGTTTACGGTAAGCATCAAAATACTTTTGATTTATAAATTTTTATTCACCATAAATTCCATCATTTCAGACCACCTTCCTTTTTGAAAAATCTCATCCTTAAATCCTTTAAATTCTTATCAATAAATTACTCTTCATTTTTATTGATTCCAAATTAGCCCTGTGAATTATTTCAAGGCAAAACATTTCAATTAATATTTTTAATTTATTTCATATTTGTGAATTTTCTTTTGAATATCGAAAAATCTTTTATTTTAATATTCTTTTAGCATTAGAATTTTTCATTTATTTGAAATATTATTTATTTAATTTGGCAATTAACTATAAAAATATTCACTTTAATTTTCCCTTTTAAATGTAAATGCCAATAAATAAAATATGAGGGAAAATAATTAATTATAATTTTTCAATTTATTTTAAAAACATTGTATATTATTTTTTTTATTTGGAAAAAGGTGAAAATTTTTAAGTCCAAAACTTATATTAGGCTTTAAAGTGTTTTGGGCGAATTTGGTCTTTATGAAATTTTAACGATTCTAACACTTTCGATATTCTATGTCCAATATTTTTGTTTTATTTTTATTTTTAATTTTTTCCTTTATTTATTTTTTATCCATCTATTTTATTATAATTTCTCTTTGATATTTTTTATTTTTATAATTAAAAGTTCTGAAGTTTGACTATCTATAGAATTATATCATATTTTTCTAAATTAAATTCTTATTATTAATGAAATTTTCTTCAACTGAATTAATTTAATACAATAGTTGGTGATAAAATGTACCTGCTATCAAATTTATTTAAGATTAAATAAGCTTGAAATTATTTTCATATGAATATATTCATTGATAAAAATTATATTATGATTATTATTTTTTATTAACTTAATGAATTATTTTATATTTATAATTTTTAATTTTATGTAAAAAATTGAACAAGATATTAAGAAATTTATAGATTTTTATATCTTTGATTATTAGCTGAATTTATCACAGAAGCAACGACAGTTTCTGCCAGTCTTGGTAGAGCACCATTTTTCTTTCTCTTAGATATTTTTCTTACATATTATTCATTTTTAAATAAAATTTAATAGTAGTTACAACTCATTCGGAGACCATTTTTCTTAAAAAAAATTTTCTAAAAATGTAATTATTTTTATATAATTTTATAATGAATATTTTTGTATTTACTTCATTTTAAATAAATTTTAAAATTTTTTTATTGTATTTAGCCTCTCTTTCCATATAATCGCAAATATCTGTTCCGTTCACGATGGAAATTTAATTGATCATTTATATCATAAGGTCTTCTTATCAATTGAATTGAGGCAAAAATAATTTTATTTTTTAATTCATTTAGATATTTTTCAGACATATTTTCAAAGGGAAGGAATCAAGATAGAGCATAAATTATTCGATTTCAATTAGCTTGAGAATTCATTGTTTAATTATTTATATTTATATATATATTAGAATCAGACTAAACAACTCTATATAAAAATACCATTATTTACATTTGATCTAAAATTGTATTTTTAATATTTTGCAAATAAATATAATATTTATAATTATTTATCTTTTAGTATTTAGCCAAATATGATTTTAGAAATTATGTTAATTTATTTTTATTTTCATTTTTTTGGTTAAAAATTTATTTGAGATATATTTGATATATATTTCTCCTTTTAATTTTTATTATTTAATGTTTATATAAACATTGTTCTTTTATCGAATTCATTCAAAAATATTTTATATTTTGAAATAAAATAATAATAAATCCTGGGAAACGTATTCCTGATGTTGACATACCTGCAGCCAATTGCATGAATTGCTCTCCATCAAACTTAATAGCATTGCTGAGATTTGTATTGTCCAGAAGCCGATATCATTACATTGGTCTGCCAATTTTTCTACAGCAGATTGTTATTAATTTTTAATTAAATTTTAATTATTCTATATTCTCTAAATAGGAATTTTTTTTTGTTTTTTATTTGGAAATGATAAATTAAAAATATATTTTATTATCATATTTATTCAAAATTTTCATAAATTTCCTATTTTTATATTTTATAACATTTTAACTTGGAAGCAAATTCATTTTATCTAATCCATTTTGATAAAATACTGAAGTAAATTGTAAGAAAATCCGAATGAATTTTTCTGAAAAATTAAATTGGATAATTATTGAATTAAAAATTTTTAAATTTAATTTTGAATTTATGATTTCTTTAGTTTTTCGGGCTAATTTTTATTTTATCCCATTTATTATAATTAATTTAAATTTTTTTTTTCTAATGGCCATAACTTTTCTTGTCGCTAGTCGCCATGTATATATCATTTATTGATGTGAAAATTATTTTTTAATAGGAATAACAGATCGCTATATTGATAAGTTAAATTATTTATTTAAATATTACTTATAAGCGGTGTTATTACATAAGAACGACCATTTTCAGAACAAACAGCAGCTAAACATCCAAAGCAGGGCCTGGACGGTATTATAGTAAAATTTCATATATATCAGATATATTTTATTTCGCAATTGAATCTGATGCGAAATTAGTTTTAATATTTTATTATTTAATAAAAAATTTTATTTATTATTATTTATTATATTAATAAACTATCAAGTTTAAATTTAATTAAACTTCGGTAGTCAGTCTTTGCAAATGGAAAACTAGGAATGGTGTTGAATTAATTGGGGCTGATTTTTTTTAATTTTTTTGGTCGACAAATTTCCGCCATTGAATAAAATAGACTGTTATTTATATTATTTTATACTGATGTTTGCTTATAAATTTTCTTTTTTTATTTCCTTTATTCGTTTTTATCGATTGCCATAAAAAAATTAATGATTCATACAAATTTAAGGGTCAAAAGATATAAATTGCAAATACTTGTCTTAAATTTCATAATATTAATAATAAGATGAAAATTAATAAAAAAAAATTACATTGTAATTAATTCGTAAAAATTTATTTAAATTTTTGTATAATTTTAACATTATAATTATTCAATTATATTAGAAAAAATTTTTGGATTTATCGATCAATTAAAAAATTAAAAAAATTTTAAATTATCAAATTTATTCATCAAATATCCGAGCACCCAATATGTTGCATTATGGAAAGCAAATAGCGGCAATATTTTTTTTTAATTTTCTAATAATGATATATTTTGCATGAAACTATTTCTTATTTGAAAAATTATCATATTTCGATATAGTAAATTTGTAACAGATGTTTTTTTAAATTTAATTATACTTTAATAATTTTTCTTATTCAGATTCAAATTTTTTTTGATACTTTTATTTTATTTTCTATTTTTTCATGTTTTTCTATAATCAAATCTATTAATATTTATGTAATTTTTTAAAATTATCTAGATAACATTAAAAGTTTATTTATATTATAATATATTAAATTGGGAATTATCGTTTTAATTTAAATTTCTCTAAAAATTGACAAAAATAATTATTTCAAGGTTCATAGATTTTATTATTTTTTGAATTTTTCATTATTTAATTTATTTATTTATATCGCTTGAATTCATTTTCAGCTAAATAATTTTTCCATATTAATTCTTCTTTATCTGTGCGATGCTTAGTTTAAATTTAGACATTTTTGATTTTCATAAATAAAATTTTTATACATTAGCAATAGCAATATATTAAATATTTCTATTTTTAGAAGAGATACTATCAACTTCCTTTTATCTGTTCGTTTCTATTTCTTCGAATATATTTATTATCGATGTCAAATATTATTTATTAAAATTTATTTTTTTTATATATATCTTGTGAAGCTATTCGTATTTTTGTTTATATTTCTTTGGTCAGTGTTGTGATTTCGGGGAGGAAATCCTTGGCCAGTGTTTCCAATACATGGCAATTATCATCAATTTATCATATTCCAAATAATCTTTTATCTTTATCATTGAATAGGACTCAAAAAATATTTTTTGATTAAGTTTAAAAATTATAATTGTTGCTTTATAATAGAAAATTAATTCTTTAATACCCATTATTCGATAGATATATATGTATATAAAAGAAGAAATCTTTATTTTTTAATAATTATAATTTTATTTTCATGTAATTCTACATAGATCTTAAACATTATTATGATTTTAAGAAAATTTAATTTCTATTTTAATTAAAATAAATTAAAAATTTAATTGTTGCTAATTAATATTAGCAACAATAGTGGAAGATTTCGCATTGACAACAATAGTGGAAGATTTGGCATTGAAGTCTTGAGGATTGATAAATTTTCAATTTAAATGATATAACAGATTTTTTCTAATATAAACTATATCATCTTATCTTTAACATATGATCGATTCACCAATTTTAATTTAATTTTATTATGAATACTCCATTTTAGTAATTTGGCCAATTTAGGAGTCGATGTATTAACATTTTTATCTAGTAAATATTTTTTGTTGATTTTCTTGAAGGAATAATTGTATTTATATAATTTATTTTTACCCATGGATTAATTTTTGCGTATTTGGCAGGTTGGGTTAAATTTGTTGCAATGAAATTAATGAAAAGTAGCTTCTTTTATAAATTCTATGATTGTTTATAATTGATTTTATATTTTATATTGTTTTATAATTTTGCTCTTCAATCTATACCAATTTTTAATGTCTGATTTGAATCTTTTTTATTTGTTAAATTATGTCATTTCATGGCCATAAATTGTTGCGTTTCACTGGCAATCTGTTCTCTAATAATAAAATTTATTTAATAAAATGTTTATTAATATATTAAATAATTTAGCAATTTGCTTTTTTATTTTTTTCATACATTTTCTATATTTTTCGTATCTATAGGCAATTTTTAATATATAATTAACTAATTTTACTCTGCATTATTTTTCATTTTGGGATTCTTGAAAAGAATCATTTTGAAGAAATATATAATTTTTAAATCTATATATATTTTATTAGCTTTTCAGTTTCAAATATTTTTTTTTCTTTAAAATTATAAAAATATTAGGGCAATGAATTTTTTTATAAACATTCCTATTCTATGATTTGGATAATATCATTTTTCCGCTTTTTTTGATTGCCATCTAATTTATTCTTTAGAGCTTAAGTGCATAGTATTCTTTTTAAAAATCCTCTCGCGAATAAAATTTTATATTATTAAAATATCTGCAAATATATCTATATTTATATTAATGTTATGTGAGAAAAATTTTAATATAATGTATTAATAAAATTGATTTTTTTTATAAAATATAGCTTTAAATAAATTTATTTATTTATAATAATTTAAATTTATAAGTTTTAATTTTTTTTATTCTAATTATATTTGTTGAGTACAATCTCTTATTTAAAATTTTTTCCTATAATTATATTGATTTCGAATGGTTTATAATATCTTCAAAAAAATTTTTGAATCAATCTATATGCATTTTTATTTTCTCCGATATTTTCTTCCATATGATTAAGGTAGAGTCCCTGATTGGTAAGGATTTATTTATTTATCTACAATTTTTTTCATTTTGAATAGTAAAATACTGATGTCTTATAATATAATTTATTAATTTATATAATTAATAAATTATTAAAATAATAAATTTCATCGTAAATGTATAGTTTTTTTTACAATCATAACTTTTGATTTTTATTCTGATTAGATGATAATATATCTTTAATTATTTTATAAAAATTAGAATGTTTAATTAAAAGGCATTTAATTTTTTACAGATATATACATGATATTTGAAATAAAAATGACTCAAAAAAATTTCATATTTTTTTAAAACTTAAACATTATTAAGTTTACAGCAAAATATTAAATTTTTTCTTATCGTTAAATTGCAATATGATTTTATTTTATGAAAATTTATTCTTTTATAATTTTGCTCTAAATTTTTACTTGAATTTAATTTTATTTTTTCCTTATAAGTATTAGATGTTATATTTTTATCTTTCTAATTTCCAAATTAGTTTTAATTAATATATTTAGCTGTTAACTAAATTAGGATTTTTTTCAGAGGTAAATTTTCTATAATTTTTTCATGCATCGTTCATCTTTTTCAAAATCAGTTATTCCATTTGTGATGAATAAAATTTAAAATTTAAAAAATACATCCCATACACCAATAATTGTTGAAAAGGATTACTTCAATTAATATATTATTTTATTTATCAAAATTGGAATTAATTTGGCCAGTAATTTCGTTACATTTTTTAAAATTTTATTCTATATGTAATAATGAAATTTTATTCTTACCATTCATAAAAAAATTTGATAACATGTTTTAATTTATTCTTTATTTTTCCATAATTGTAAAAAATTTATTTTTCAAGAGATATTTTATTTAAATTGTATAATTTTGATTATTATTTTTATTTTATTTCTTTTATTATATTAATTCTAAACATGGGGAATCAAAATAAAACTACTTTTTTATCATAATTTTTTTATTTGCGGCTAAAATTATTATTCTTTTATTAAAAATTTTTCCTTCTTTAATTTCATCATAAATTTATTTTAAATAAAAGGTATTTTATTTTTAAATTAGTTTCGATTATTTAATATTAAATATAAATTTAATTTACTTTTGTGAATTTAATGCATAAACACATAGCCAAAAAACTTACATTGTATAAATGCAAACAAGCACAAATGAATGATTGATCAATGCAAATAGATTGCGAATTTTTTACTGTGAATTAAAAGGATAACTTCTTTATATATAAATAATTGTTCCTCCATTATATACTTTATTTATTATTGTTATAAATATTAATTATTTAAATTTTTTATCCTAATTTATCCAGTTTTATACTCTTTTTTGAATAAATATTTATTTTAATTTTCGGTAAATTTTGAATTCTTTTTAATATTGGTATTATAGTTAAAGTAGTAGATAATTCATCAGAAAAATAAATATCAAAGATAAAAATTATTTATCTTTTTCAATTATAATTTTTTATTATAAATTTTTTTTTTGATTTTTATTTTCTTCATGAATTATTTTATCAATATATTTTAAATTTAAATTTTTTATATTATATTTTAGTTATTTTTGAATTATATTCTATATTTGAGATCAATATATCTCCAAATGTATTGTATTTAATAAATTTGATGACAATTTTCTTCAATTTTAAATTGTGCAATTTATAATATGATCATATATTTAATCGTAATAAAATGATAATCCGTCTTTAAATCATTCCCATAATTCTTTTGTAAATTTTGGATTACAAATCAATTAAATTATCAATATATAGTTTTTTCTATTATTGAATTTTTAAAATCATTATATATTGTGATAACGATATATCAATCGAAGTTTATCTTTTAATATATATTTCCATTTATTTATATATATTTCATATCAATAAAATTCTTTATTGCTTTAAAAAATTTTATTGTGCCTCTGTCATTTATTTCCTCCCAATTTCAATGCCGATTGAAGTTCTTAAATAAAAATAAAAAATAATTTTCAAATTTTGCGGCCTTTTCCATCTCTATTTAAATCAATCATCGCCAAGTTTTAAATTTTTTTTCCGGAGAATTATTAAACTTTTCTATAAACAAATTTATTTTTTTTTTGTTCATACGAATCTAAACTTTTTGTTAGTTGATTACAATATTAATCATTTATACTATATTTACGATGCAATATATGAATAATATAAGAGATGGAAAACATAATTTTATAATAAAAGAAAATTCAAATTTACGATGCAATATTTGATATAATAATTTAGTCATAATCGATCGTAAAATTGTTAAATTTCAATAACAATGACCATTTAATTGTTAATTTTAAAGAATAATCTTATTTTTCATTCAATTTAAACATACATAAATTTCAATAATTATATATCTAGTTTTATTTTCTATTATTTCATATAAGAACCTATTATTTTTACTTTCGAATCTTCAAAAATGTATAAATATTTAAAAATTTTATTCCTTGTTTTTTGATTAAATATTTGATTTATGAAATACATAAAAGAAATTATCGCTTGAAAATTATTGTCAATATAAAAATTTTTTCTTTTCAAGTTTGCAAAATAAATTTGGTATATGAAAATTTTTCATTTTTATTAAAATTTATCTTTATAAATAATTATAAATTAGATTTAATAATTTTTTTATTTATTATATATAATCATTCATATTTTTTATATTCTTTAGTTATATATAAAACAGAAATAATTTTAATATTAATATGTATATGGAGGAGATTTTTTTATTTCAAAATTTAATTTTTTTTATTTCTTATTTTATTTTAATAATTTATAGAAATTTTATTTATTATCAATTTTTAAAAAAATTATATTATAATACTTTCAATTTGCTTACATATAAGAAATTTCTATACTATATTATTTATATAAAAGTATGGAAAATTTTAAAAAATTTTAATCTTTTTTTTTTAAATATATTCTTTTTTTAAATATTTCATCCAATAAAATATTATATATTAGTTAATTTAATATTTTACAAACCAATCATTTCCATTTTTATCTTAATAAGAAAAAATGGACGACACTAATTAATCTAAAATTTAAAATGTATATAATTTTTAAATTTAGAAAAAAATTTATCCATCAAATTAAATTGAAAAGTTGTTGTATAAGGCTATTGATTGAAAAAAATAAATGTGAATCATATGAAATGTGAATTGTTTAAAAATTTAAATTAAATTATGAAGAGAGGAAGATCATTAAATGAATTAATTATAAGCGGTAATAGGTAAAAAGAAAAACATATTCCTGAATTGTGTAATAATTTAAAATAAATTAAATTATGAAGAGAGGATGATCATTAAATGAATTAATTATAAGCGGAAATGGGTAAAAAGAAAAACATATACCTGAATTGTGTAATGGAATATTGTATAAAAGATAAAAAGTGCGGACTTGTGCATTCTTTGAAGAATCCCGTTTGCGTTTGGAATCACAAGTCTGCAACATTTATCAAAAAATCAAATTATTTTCTCATCACATTTCATTTTTTCATTATATTAATAAATTATTTTACATATTTTTAGTTCTAATTTACTGACAATTATTTTATTCATATATGTAAATTTTTCCTCTCAATTTTGTTTCTGTTGGTATTTTTAGAGACGTGATCTTTTCTTTCAATTATCTTAATTTTATTATAAATTTAATGAATTTTAATTTAAAAATACAGAACATAAATTTTTTATGGATTTATTAATTTGTATTCATATTTTTTTTCTTTTTTTATGACATTACTATTTGCTAATGATATACATTTTTTAATTTTATTAAAATTATATATATATTTAAAATTTTTCTTTTTTAAATTGTCAAAAATTTTTATAAAATAATTTTTAAACATTGGGCCAATTTTTAATTTTTGAAAAAAATCTGAGACAAGTTATTTCTGTTTAATAGTATGAGACTCTATTATTAAATATTTAGCTTTTTTTTTTAAATTTTATACAAAATTAAAAATCAATTACAATTTAAATATACTGTCTTTTTAAAAATCTACTTTTATTATAATATGATATGTTTTTTTATTTTATAATTTTATTACACCTCCATTATATATTTTAATTGCTATAAATTGATTATTGTCAAAATCAAAAACAAAGTTTATGGTAAAAATTATTATTGGATTTAGCTCAAAGAAGAAAAATACCTTATTAAACTTTGCACTATTTTTTATATACATTTTTATAAATAATTGTTTTTTTATTAACTTATTTTTTAGATAATTATTTTTTATTATTTTGATTAAATATTTTTCATTCCTTTCTTTTAAGAAAATCAAATATTTAATTTTAAGGTTCAGCCGATTTTCTTAATATAATATTCCAAATTATAGTGCTCTTTATTTATATTCAACTATAAGAAATTTACAATAGCTTTAAAAATATAATATCCATTTATTAATATAGAAATATTTATTTTAAATATATTCTATATTACATTAATGAAATTTATTGTATTTATTTAAATTAAAGATTCGATATTTTAATTTCAAAATAGTATTTAAATAATTTTATATGCTCAGTGATAAATTTTTATTTGAATAAATGTTTAAAATATCTTTATTTTATTCAGAAAATTTGTTAATAAATTTTCATTCAATAATATTAATTGATATATAAAATCAACGATTATTATAATTTATTTTTTTAAATTTATAACATCAAGTTATTATAATTTTATGCATTATTTATAATTTAATTATATTTTTTTGGATATATTTAAGTAGAGAAGCCAAGACTACTAGAACTAATTTGAGAATGTTTGTCATGTGCATTAGCAAAAATTCAACTGAAGAATAATATCAATATAATTTTATTTTTTGTCTATTTTTTAAGAAATATAATTTATTCTATTATTTTAATATTTATTATTCTCCTTTTCTAAAATTTCTTTAAAAAAATTCATTTGCATTTTTCCTTGATTGTTCTAAACAAATACTCAATAACTATCATCTTATTTTTTAATCTACTCATTTATATTATTTGATTTTTTATTATCGTTTAAGTTGTTTTACTTTCGAAAATTAAAAAAAAAAACATTTAAAAATAACTTTTATTTTGACATTATTATCTCCCATAATAGTTTTGAAATAAATTTTTATTTATTTATTTTTATGTAATATTTAATTTATATTATTATTATATCAATAAATACAAGATATTTCTCTATCTAGGAAATAGTTGAATATTGTCATTAAATAAACTAGAATCATAGAAACCTCCAATTCACAAATTTTCTTGTTATGACCTCAATTGCTCGCCTTTCCCGGCATAGTTCATTCCAATAAACCAGAAATTAATTTTAGTATTCTTATAGAAATTATTCTGAATAATTTTTAAATTTTATTTTATTTTTCTAATATATTTTTTAATATTTTTATGTTAATTGTGAATTTTATTTTATAAAATATTAAAATTTTACTGATATTTTCTGTTGTATTTTTCTAATATATTATTTTAAAAATATTATTTGCCATAAAATAGGTTCAGTATTATAAATATTTAAATTTAAGGACCAACAAAAGATTATGTTATGTAATATTATTAATGAATAATTTGTGCCATTTTATTCTTATTTTTTTCAAACTTTCGAGCAGATATACGCAGAAGCCGACATTTTTATTTCGAATATAATATACATTAATTGCTATTTCTTTTATCATCATTTTGAATTTTTGTTTATTTATTCCTGATTTAAGTTTAGGATTCAATAAATAATTTTATAGAAAAATATATATAATATTATTTAATAACAATAAATATCAATAATTCTTTTAAAAAGTTATTTAAAAATTTCATTTTTTTAAAAAAATAAATAATTAATTAAAATTTTTATTTGATTTTGTAAGAAATGATAATTTAATTTATGCATTTTTATTTACTAGTTTTTATTTTTGAAGATACCTATTTTCTATAACATAGATTTTTTTATATTTTTAATAATTTTATTAATTTATAAAATTAAACAAACTTTTGATAATTGATTTTCAATTTGAATTGAAAAAAAATATTATTAATATTTAATTATTCTATCAAATATTTTAAACAATTCAAAAAATTTTCGTATTTTTATAATTTTTTATTTAAATTTTTAATAAAATATAAACTATTCCTCAATCTATACCATTGAACAAAAAGCAAAAGTAACGAATTATATTTTTGTAATTGACAAATAATTTTCATATAATTTATTTGTATAATTATGGCATTAATTAAGTAATATTTAAAAATTTTTACATTTTAATGATATATCTTTTAGATATATTTTGAAGAATTTATTATATAAAATTTAAATTTCATAATATAATTATTTTTTTTCTTTAATTTAATATTATAATATTTATTTGCTTTTAAGTTATTTTTTAATACAATAATGCCTATAAACTAAAGTTTAAATTCCATAATAAAAATATTTTTAAATTTGGAAAAATTTTGTTATTCAATTCATTTTTTTCTATAAATTTGTTTAAATTTAATTTTTATATTTTTGAATTTTATTCTTTAATTCTGGTTTTGAATATTATGGAATTATTCATTTAATTTTTTAAAATTTATTTATTAAAATTTTAATTAAAATTTAAATTTTATTATTTAATATTAATTAAATTTTCAATTGTTCATTTTCATGTCCTAAGTTTTTTTATTGATAACATCAGTTTGTCCATTTTAGATCTGTAGATATAAACTCTGAAATTATTTTGCCCTTGGATCAGTTGAATATTTGAACTTAAATTATTTTGCGGTTTTAGTAAATCATAGAATTCAATACTAGCTCCATCATAACAAAAAAAAATAAAATTATTTATAATATTTATTTTTTTGATAGCTAATTAGTGAATTGTTTGACTAAATTTATCTTTTTTTTTGCAAGAACAAGCAAATTGAAATTTTGACCAAAAATACGTATTTTTAAATAATTTTCTGCCTAAATATTGTCTTAATTTAATTTTGCATAAATATTTTTTATTGTTTTTTAATATTAAATTTATTATGTTTTTCTTCATCTATCTAATAAAATTATAAAAATGATAATTTAATATTTTAGCATCTTTATATTTTTGATTAAAATTATAATTATTTATTTTTTGTTATTATTAAAATTTTAAATAAATTTTTTCATAAATCTCATCGAAATTCATTTTATGAGAATTGGATAATTGAATAGAATGACTAAACTATATTTTGATTATTCTTATATTTATTTATTTACAACAAATTATTATTATTTGCTTGCCTATTTTTTAATAAAAATATTTTTTTCGATAATTTCAAAATTAATTTTATATAATTTAAAAATTTCAATAATTTGTAAAGATATCTCTATATTAGTTAATTATTTTGGTAACCGAATTGATCAGCACCGGTCTATAGTTAACTATGAAATTACAATCGTATAAAAAAGGGTTAATGAATTATGATAATTACAAAAATTATTTCATTTTTGGCATGTTATTCATTATTTTTTCAACAAAAATATATACAAAAAATTTAACTAATAATTTTTGATAAATTTTTTATAATCCATGATTACTCACAAATTAAGATTTTTAAAAAAAAAATATAATTAATTCAATTCACGATTCTTTTTCTTTCTCATAAATTGCAAATATTAAATTCTGGAATCGTCTTGAATCAGAATAATATTAAAATAGATCATTTTAATGTTTATTTTAATTATTACTATTTTTAATAAATAAGAATTATTTTTATTATAATTTCATTAATGTAAAAGTATTAAGATAAAAATTTTATTTTTTTATTTTATTTTTTATTTATTATTTTTGTAATCACTTATTAATTAAAAATTTCTATCAATTAAAGCTTCTAACAATGGATGTTCTTGCAAAGGCTGCTGATAATCAAATGAAACATTTTTAACAATTTTTTTCTAAGCTTAAAATAAAATTCGAATATATTTATATAGTTATCTTTTGATTATGCTAATTTTTATAAAGATTTTTTATATTGAATAATTATTGTCATATATTTATCATTTTTGATATTGAATAATTTTATTATTTAATTTTATCATTTTTATGAATTCAGCATTAATTATCTTTAAAATTCAATCAAAAATTGTAATAAACTTTCATATTTAAATAAATTTGCAAATTAATCGATTAATATAACAATGCTAATAACTAATTATATAAATTATTTTTTTTCATTTTTATCATTTAATTAAAAAATTATTAGCAATGTTTTGGTGAAAATCAGAATTTTTCCATTTTATGAATTTAATATTTTTTATTATATTTTTTCATTTTACCACTATAAACATTTACAACTGATAATTTTCAAAATAAAATATTTTACAAAGCTATTATTATTGAATAAATTTAAATTTTTTTTGTTAAATTTTCAAAAATTTTTTAATTTTATTATTGAAATTAAAATCCTTTTTATCTATATTTATTTAAAATTTATTTCATGTATTTTTAAAATAAATTTATTAAAAAATTATTTGTATTTTAATCATTTGATTTTATAATTTAAAAATTATTTTCATAAAATTATTTAGATATGTGCTCAAAATTTTAATTTAGAGATTTCTTTTAATGAAAATTCATTGTTCCGTCGTTATTTTTTTTATTTTTTAGTATAGAAAAAATATTTTAATGTTTATAAAACGCCAATGATTCGATTGATGTCATAGTCTATCAGTCATATTTAAAGTGCAAATTTATTTTTATTTTTAAATATTCAATTTGTTTATAATTTTAATCTAGTATCTATTTGTTTACTTATTTAATTTTTTAAAATTATTTATTCAATTAAATAATAAATTTTTTATTATTTTTTTTAAATAAAACGAAACCTATTTAAAATTCATATTTTCCCTATAATTTACGAAAACTACAAACATATGTTTTACAAAAAATTATTTTTCTAATATATTTTTCATAACGAACTTCTTTTAAAATTTTTTTTAATCCGTTTCTGCTCCCATTTTATTTATTGCAAAAATTCAAAACTTTTAAATGTAATGCATTTTTTTATAACTTACTTTTCATCATATTTTATAATCATTTTATACAATTTAAAACATTTATTATTTATTGGATTATTATTTAGACAAAAGAATTTAGTTCTTAGGAAGCAATTATTCTACGTAGACCAATAGATTTAAAGGGAATATAAACTTCTACAAGATATTAATATCTTTTTAAATTTTATTTTTAAATATATGTACAAAACTTTCTTTAATTATCACACAATTTTCTTTCTAATATTATTAAAATATACATTTTATATAGATTATTTTCTCTATTGCTCCTTTATGTTAAAAAGAAAATCAAATTTTATTGGAAAAATTTTCTACTAATTATAATTGATTTTTAGATACAATTGTTTTTTAAATATTATTTTTATTTTAATTGAGGATTAAAATTAAATCAACCCCAGCTATGATGGACTGCTTAGAGCCAGGTCAAAAGTGACTCCAAGTTCTATTATATACTTTATAGTTTGCTCTTCCCGCTGTCATGGGCCGGGCGAAAATTTACTTGATAAGTAAAATTATAGAGTAGATAATTTGAGAGGATTTGAAAGGGGGAAGATATGAATATTTAAAATTATTATAGTTTTAATTGTATATAAGTTTTTTTAAGGAAAAATTCAATTTTTTTATAAATATATATTTATTCAAAAGAGAATAGAGATTTTGGTTAGTAAAAATAAATATAAATCGTTTATTAGATTATTTGCAATTTTATTTACAATAAGCAATTTATCAATGAATAATTGTATATCAAATCGCCTATGGTTTGATTCGGTAATTTTTATTTTCCATTAATTATAAAATTATTTTCAAATTCTTTATGATCCATTTAAAAATAATAAATTGACGCTTCATTTGCACGAAACCATTCTTGAAAATTATTTTTCTAGGAAATTGTCGGCAGCTCTTTATGTATCATTTAATGATTTTTTTCGAAGAAATTTTTTTATAGTCAAAACCATAACAAATTTTTTACTCCAGATTTTTTTAAAATCAAGTTTTTAAGAATAGATTTTTTGTGTATTTTTAATTTATATTAAATTTTAATCTATAGTATTTGAGATTTCTAAAATATTTTAAATTACAGAAAAATTCACACAGAAAATTTAAATTATATTGATTCTTGACAAAATAATTATTAATTATAATACAATGAATTTATTTAATATTTTCCAAAATAAATTTTTCTTGTTTTCTTTTTCATTCATTTCACTCTAAATCGTAAACTCAAAATGAATATGCAATTTGTCTTTGATTATAATAATTTTATAATTATACATTTATTGTAATATTTTCCTTTTTTCCCATTTCTTAAAAAATTCAGATATTTAAAATTTAAATTTATTGCTTTTTGTTATTAAATCAAATTAATTTTCAAATTTTTTCCTTTATCATTTATTCATATAAAATTTATTTTTTATTGCTAAATTTTTTTTCATTTTCTAAAAATTGAATTTTTCATTTTTCAGTAATATCCACCATCATTGAGTGATATAAAATTTAATTTATGTTTAATTTTTTAAATTTTATTTTGTTTTTAATTTAATATTTATTTATAATAATCAAAATTTGAACTATAAAATAAATCTACAATTAAAAACAAAACACAATCAAATTTAGTTAATTTTTCTGATAACTATAATTATATTCAAATAATTTTGCTTTTTATTTTGTTTTATTTTTGTTTATTTTAAATCATTCCTAATTATTTTTAATTCTTCAAAATATTCTTATACATTCAACCATATAGAATGATATAATATAAATTATACAAATAAAAAATTTTATCTTATTATTTTATTTTATAATATTAAATTCTCTGCATCTTTCAATAAAAAAATTAATAATTTCAACTTTTTTTACTCTTAACTTTTTAAGCAGATCATATACTAATTATAATATATATATTAGAAAACTATATTATATATTTTACAGAATACACAAATTTAATTTTCGATAAGTTATTCATTTTTTTCTTTTTTCAAGATGAATAATTTCAAAAACTTTTTTATCTATTTTAAAACAAAAATCACAAATTTTTAATCCAATTTAAAACTTATACTTTTGTTTTTCATTAATTTTCTTTATTTTTAAATAATTTATCATTTAAGATAATTTTAATTAAAAAAATGTATAGAAAAAATTTTTTAATATTTTAAAATATTTTTTATTACATTCTTTACCAATGAAGTACTAGAAATTTAGAAAAAAACTTAGAAAATATTAGACATAATGATATATAGAGGATATTCAAAAATTCCTAAAAACTATGTTTCATCGATTTGAATTTTATAAAAAATTTCTTAATGATTATTTTTTAATATTTTATATTCTTTTATTAACTACTTATTTTAAATTTATTAATTTGTTTATTATTTTTATAGAACGACTACTTTCGCGAAGCTCTACAAAAAATTTTTTTCATTTCGGTTCATAATTCATTTTTTGCCAATTTGCATAAGTATTTGTTTAAAATTCATATTATTTTAATTGATTTATAATTCTTTTTTAAAAATCTTCTTAAAGGAAGGCATTCTAAATTAAAATTCTTATTTTGAGATATATATTTCATATCCATAAACTCTGAGAATAGCTAATTCGATAGTTTTAGCTCGCATTTTCTTATACCCAAAATTTTTATCAAAATTAATTTTTTTTGCAGTCCATTAATAATTAATCGTTATAGTTTACCAACTAGATAGGCAAGGTAGAATTAAATTACTTTATCCAAAAATTATGGTAAAATTCCTTGCATTTTATATATTTGTATATTTCATTATAATATTAATTTAATTACTCTGATCCTAAGTCTCAATAAATAATTTTTCTTTAAAATTTTAATTATTTCTAATATTTTTCAATTTAATTTAATTTAATTTTATTAATATTTTTTCTTGGTTCAATTAAAGGGAATGCATTTTTTCTTAAAAATTTTACAAATATTCATATACATTTATAAATTTTTGATTTTTATTATTAATTTATAATATTTCCTAAAAATTTTTTAAACTAAATTTTCATTTTTTCAAATAACTTTAATTATTAAAATTTATGATTATTATTTTGATTTTTTGGTCTTTTTATCTGCTTCTTAAAATTATAAAATCGGAAAATTCCTAAATGTTGTAATTATTTGTTTTTATCTCTATAAATTTAAATTATAAATAATAATTATTATTAATAATTTTAATAAAAAGATTGAAAGAAAAGAATGGACAGATCCAGCTATAAGAAGAGCAAATATAAAAAATTTAATGGATTAAAAAATAACTGCCTAAATTATTTTAAATATATTATATTTTTAACCTATTCTAATCATTTTATAAATATTAATTTAATTTATACTCTTTCTTATATTTTTCATATAAACAATTTTTCTTCCATTTTTTCTAAATTTTTTATTTATATTTTTTTTTACTTCTTCGGTTTACATCGATCCACCTTTCTAATTTTCATTTTCTTTTGATTTAGATTTCTTAATTATCAAATCTTTATATTTAATAATTTTTATATTATTTTTATATTAATGAGTGATTATATCTATTGACTATAAATCAGAACCAATTATAATTATTTTAAGTCAATTAAAGAAAAATTTTTTCATTGCTTTTGATTATTTTTTATCAATCTTAATATCGTTCGTAAATTATATGGTTTCGCTTTTAATAAAATTAGACTGATTTTTTTCAGGATTAGGTTACCTTAGCATTAATATTCATCCACAGAGCAATATGGCATAATAGGTTATCATTTGCTTTTTTTTGGTTAAATGGTCTTTATCAGCGAAATAAATTATATTTTATTAAATTAATCATTCTTACGGCTTCATACTTTTCATAAAATCATTTCTTTGAAAATTAATATATATGAAAATATTATTAATTTTGCTAATCCTTTATAATTTATTTTAATTAAATTTTAAATAAATAAATTCATTATTTAATCTCTTTAGATTTGATTAATATTTTGTAAATTTAATTTATTTTATGACATTTTTATTTTTTAATTACAATTATTTTTTAAATATAAATGTGTATTCTTTTATAATTTATAGCCAGAAAATTAGCCCACAAATTTTTGATATAATTTGTTTAATAATTTTTTTTTGAAAAAATTAAATTTTTTATCTCATTAATAAAAATTTTATAAAACCTATGTAAAATTAATTTTTTTGATTTATTATAATTTTATTTTAATCAATAATGCAATAATAGATTTTTATTGATTAATTATTTCTATCCTTATTCCATTATGAGACATTGCTTTACATTTAAGTTTCGACAAAATTGCCAATAGAACACTTTAAAATCAAATTCATTAATTTTGTTTATCCTTTCATTAAATTAAATAATGGATTCAACAAAATTTATTATATTGTCCTTCCGTAGGGAACAATCGCCACTAAAATAAAATTAAAAATATGAACATATTAACATAAGAAACAAATGTTGGCTGAATGCATGTTTGTCCATTTGTTGACAAAATTCTTATTGGCGCGTTTATAAAATTTTGTATTCGAAATCGTTATATTCCATTTTATCTTTAACTTTGTCAATTTATTTAAAAATTATTTTTAGTTTTTTTTTTTTTTTAAAATTTTTATAAAATAATAAGAACATTTTTTAATTAAAATTTAATTTAATTTTTGAAGTTTTTATTTTTTAGATTTATACTTATATCATCAAATAGAAAGCATCTTAGATTTGTTCTTGGGATCCTTCATATTCTTTCGCTTTTGCCTCATATAACGCTAATGAAATTTTATTTTTTTATTAATTTTACTTTCCTTAATTTTCTTTTTCTACGACTTTCCAATTTATCAATGTTCATGATGCACCGTATTATAATATTTTTATTCGTTTTTTCTTTATTTTTCGTTGTAGTAAATGTAAGTGAGTGTTTTATTCGAAATAATTTAGTGTAATGAATAATGATGATGGGGCGCGAAGGATTAAAACAATCAACTTTTCACTCATCATGTAATTTGGCATAAATTCAACATCCAATATAAAAAATATTTTTCTATTGCCGGTAAAATGTTTGTTTATATTGATTTTTAGAAATTATAATATATCTAAGAAGAATTAGCAATTTTATGTCTGTAATTTTTACATAAATTTTATAAATTTTAACGATTGTTAGATAAATATTATTTGATCGCATTCTAAATTTATATATTTCATTTTTACTATTTTCTATTTCTATAAAGAAATTTTTCTTTTTCAACAAAATTTTTGAGTCAACAATATATAAAATTTATTAAAAGAAATTATTTTATTACTTTTAATTTTAATATAAATTTTACTTTTTATTAAATCAATCTAATGTATATTATCATTTATTGCGCAATAAGTTAAATTCAGATTTGAAAATCCTAAAATAACTATTGAATTTGGGAAAAAAATATGCAAATTTTTTTATCAAAATTCCTATAACTATTATTTTTTAATTCCATAATTGATCATGATTATTTAAACTAAAAATCATAGATTAATTTTTTATTCAAATTAAGAAAATTATTCTAAATATTTATTTATATAATTTATACCTGCCTGAATATGGCCATGATTAAATATTGCCGTTATTGAGACTTTATTTTCGCTTAAGCTGCTATTGGCCACCTTCTCTTGTTATTGTGTTGTTTATTCAATAATTTTATGTTTCTTGGTAAATTATCTAAAGAAAATTTTATTAATTTATGAAGAAAATTTTATTCCTATAAATTAAATCTATTTTTTTATTATAAAAATTTTTCTCAAATAATATTTTTTATAGTTTTTAGATGAATATATTATTAATTTCGATTTTAAAATTATATTTTATTATTAAATTTTTCATTGTTATTCCGATTTATTATTATAATAATATTTATTTTGCTTAAAAAATTCCAAATTAGATATGGATATCTTTTTTTGCATTAATTTTTATGATTATTTTTTTTTATCTATTTTTCCATATTTGTATTTTTCTAGGGTTTCTTAATCTATCCTCAGCCTCCATTATAATAAATGATTCGTTTTTCATCCAAGATCAGTAATCAGAGTTATATTAAAAATATGATATTTAAAAAAGAAACAATATTGTATATTATTTATAATTAAATATATATTAATCATTTTTTAGAAATTAATTTAAAAAATTTTTTTATATTTTTTTTAGATAAATTTTAATTAATTAATTTAATCAATTCATCCCTTTTTATTTTAAATAATTCTTTTTTTTCTTCCAAATCCATTGATAGGAATTTGAACTATTTATAATTATTTTCAAGGATTTCTGGAGCTCTTTCTGGAAGCAATTTTTGTAAATTGCAATTTAGGCCTCTCCTAAAAAATACGATGTTTTCATAAAAATTTAAAATGAGATTAAAATATTTTTTTTATATATTTTTAATTTTTAATTCAAATAAAGAATGGATTATCTATTTTTTATAAATAGATTTTTTATAATCATAATATAATTGATATTTTAATTATTTATTTAATTTTTATATATTTTATCTATAAATATTGAGACATCGTTAAATTTATTAAAATTTTATTAATTTTAAAATAAGATTTTTTCTAATTCAGGTTCTTATAATGGATATGTAATTTTTTAACATTTCATATTAATATACTTATGAAATTAATAAATTTCAATAATTTTTTTATTACATTATAAATTATGCATAAATAAATAATTAGTTATATATTATTTTATTTATTTTTTCAATTATATATTTACATAATTATAAATATTTTATTTCTTTTTTTTAAGAAATTAAATATAAACAATTGTTTTTTAATTTATATATATTTTTTTAAATTTTATAAATATTCGATTGATTAATATATTTATTCAATTTGCTTTTTACATATATTAAAATTTTGATGGCTTGATGCAGAAATAAATTTTATTGTTTTAAAAATTGACAAAAGATCTATTCTGAATAAAAGTTATTTTATTTCTAATACTTTATTAAATGCATATTTAATTTTTAAATTTTATTTTATTTCAGTTGATATTATTTAACAAGATTATTGATATATTTTAATAAAATTTTTTATTTTTATTTTTTTAATTAAAAATATGAATAATTTTAGATTATTAAATATACAATTTTATTTTGATTTTATATGAAATTATTGTTAAATTATCATTGACCAAAACTTTTGCCGATAAAGTTATTTTTTGATGATTTTCTAATTATTGTCCACCGTGATTTTGGCCTACTTTACACCCATTTCAATTTCTACCTCTTCATCGATTAATTGTGTTTTCATAGCTTCTTTAACGAGAAACGCCATATCTCTGGGCATTGAATAGAACGAGTAATTTTGATTTTATAGAAATTTTTTTTATAAGCGATTCAAACACATTTGGCTTAAAGGAAGTGTAGGGCAAATTTATTCAATTTTTTCCTTTAATAGATGGCTAAGCCAAAAATTGTTTGGATATTTATTTTTCAATCTAATTTAAATAAAATCATTTGAATTGTACATTTTTCTTGACAAAGTAAATTAGAATTCGTTTTATTTTTAATTGGTAATTTCTTCTTTAAAAATTCAATAAAATATTATTTATATTTATATGATGGAAAATGCATATTTTATTCTTGTTTCGTGTCAAAATTTCGGATGATATCTTTCAGCTCTTACGATACACAGTGATAAGTATATATTTATAAAAATAATTCTATAATTTTTATAATTTTATTTAAATAAATTTCACATGACATATTAATTTTTTTGTTGAAATGTAATGATATTATCATATTAAATTTATATATTATCAAATTTGTTTTAATTTTTTGAATTTATTTAATTATAAATTGCTCAATGATGGCAGCGGTTTGCAAAATGGTGAATTTTCACTAAATTTCAAGGGCTAAATTGATGAATCTTAGTTGGGAAGAGTATAGAAGAATGTCAATTTAAATAATTTGAAATCAATATAATTTTATTTTATACTAATTATTTATAGTTTTCATAAAATTTCTTGATTGATGTGCTGCTTTATATTTTTCTTTCTAGATAGAGAAATTTATCTTTTTTTCTACTAATCATTATTATTTTTTTTCAATTTAAATTTTTCATAATCAAAAAATCAAATATAATAATATTAGTCAATTTTTATATGAATTTTTTCTATGAATATATTTTTTATTTTTGTCATAATAATTTGCTTCATCACAATTATTTAATTTTGTCAATTTTAAATATAACTAAATGTATTACTATTTATCTGTCTATATGAAAATAAATTATTAAAATTTTATTTTTTTTTAAATATATTGTAATAAATTATTTAAAATTTTCTCTTTGGTACAATTTTTACGATATTAACTGAAAAATTTTTTTAATTCCAATTTTCTAATGCTCATCTTTTTTGATTAGAATTGTGCAAAAGAATTTAGGGTTTAATTTCTTATCAAATTTGAAGTACAAAAATTAATCTTGATTCTTCAAATAAAGTTCCATGATCAATTTTTTTTTATTAAAATCATAGTATTTTTATATATATTTTTATTATACTTTTATATTATAATAAAATATTTTATATAATTAGAATTCGCATATATGAATCGAGTATTTGAATTTCTCTATTTTTTCAAAGGAAAAATTTTATCTCCAGTCATTTCAGCGAAAACATCCGAGCCTTTCATGCCCTATATAGCGGCAAGTCAATTAAAGGAAATTTTATTTTTAACAAATATTTATTATTTTTTCAATAATCTTAAAAAAATTATATTTACAAATTAATATAAATTTTAATTTGTTAAATTAAATCAAATTTAATTTTGTAATTTTTGTTAAGTTGCAATTTTCAAATGCCGTTAAATACTACTTTTTTTAAATTTAATATTTTCATTATTGTATAAATATTTTTTTAATATATTTTAGATTAAAAATTTAATAAAAATTAAATTAAAATACAATAATCATTTTCAATCCATTAAACAATTAAATACATAATCTTTTTCATAAATTTAATTTGGAATATTTCTAGCTCTTCTTCTAAATCTTTAAAATTAATATACATAGTTCATAGATAAAATGCTTCCATTATATATAAGTAGATCTAATAAAGGAAAGATTATATTTTTTTGTATATAAATTATAAATTTCAATACAATTATTTTAAATTTAATACATCTTTATATAATTGTAACTAGAATCGATAAATTTTTTGTTTTTATGTTACATAGTAGTTTTGATAGTTGGGGAAAAATTTTCTTTTCTTAAATTATGCTCTCTTTACATTATTTTTCTCAGAGCCGAGGATTTGCTGGACTCGTGAAATACCTCCTTCATAACCACCTAGCAAAATTTTTGGCTCTTTCGTCTTTTGCTTCTTAATGACATCTTTGGCTAAATTTTGTTTATTTTAAACCTTGAATAATTTATTTATTTTTAATTGAATAATTTTAAATTTTAAATAATTAAAATAATTTTATATCTATTTTAAATAAATTCAATTTATCTTTTAAGTATTTCAATGTTATAATTTTGACAGCCCTTTTTACTAGAATCAAAATTTAAATATTATCATCACCAATTTGCCAGAGCATCGAAATCGTATCGACTATATATTTGATTTTGTAATATATTATTAATTCATTTCAAATAAAATTTTTAATTTTTATTTCAATCATTTAATAAGAAAAATTTAAAATTTATGCTTTATTTATTGTATTTAATTAAATTCTCAATTTGACTTAAAATATTTAATATTATTTTAAATTTTTGTCATTTATTTCATGTTAATATTAAATATAATAAAAATAAAACCAAATAATTCAGAAACAATTTTTTTAATTTATTTTATTTTTTTATATATATTAAAATATTTATTTTAACAGAATTTTTATTAAAGAATAATTAATTTTTTTTAAATTAAAAAATTTTAAATTTTTAAAGGTTTTGTTCTTTGTCATAATCGGATTATGTAGTTTTCGACATAGGATTTCTAATTTACTTTCTTGATAATAATTGAAATAACAATTTTTTTCCAATTTTTATTGAAATTTAAATAATATTAAAATTAATAAATATCAAAATATAATTATAAAATAAATATTTTATTGTTGCACAATTTTTTATCTCATTTTTTTCATTGGATATCCACAGTTGTTCCTTCTTTTATTTTTCCGAATTCTTTAAATCCATCTTTAAACATCCTATAGCAATTAAAAAAAAGTTTTATTCATTTTATTTTATTTTATTTTATTTTTAATTATTAAATTATAAATATTTCAATATTTATTTTAAAAATAACATTCTTTTAAAGAATATATTTCATTGTAATATTTTTAGAAAGAAAATGAAGAAGGATTATTTATTACATATTATATTTTATAAATATTTTCTTTTCTTTTTTATAATAATATATTATTTAATCTATCATTATTTTATTCTCTGCAATGTTCGCTGATTGTGTGAGAACTATCATTATTAACATTATGATGATTAATCTTGTGATGCAACAATTTAGGCTTCGTATAATATAATATATTTTCTGCTTATCTTTCTCCTTGACTCGCTCAAAATTATGATGAATTTTCAAAAGATGTTTTCATATTAACCATTTAAAAAATTATAAAAAAGGAATATTTTATAGAAAAATTAATTTAATTTTTATATTTAAACAGATGTATTCAAGGTTTTAAGATTGAAAATAAAAATTGTTGTTTAATTTGACAGCTCATAATAATTGTAATGATTCATTCATTTAAAATTAATCTGTATTTTTTAATATTTTTTATTTATTTATAAATTTTATAATAAAATTTAATAAATATTTTTAATTAGTAATTTTTAATTCATTTAAAAATTAAAATAAAAAACTTGATATTTTTTCAATATTTTTTTGATAAATTAATTTTTATTTCAATTTATGTTAATGATATTAGTTGAAATTACATAATTTTTATCATTATTTCATATATTCAAAAAATTGAATTTTATATTTAAATATGAATTCGTGCATATAATCGCAAATGGTTCTATAGCAGAATATACATCATGCACAGAATTTTAATGACATTAAAAAATCACTTGGCATTTGTTAAAATTCATATATATCTAATATAAACTAATTCTAATAATTTTTATTTTGCATTTATATAACTTTATTTATTTAGATATATTTTTTACAAATTTTTATTCTTCATTTGTAGCTTTAAATAATTTCTAGAATTTATAATCAGATTTTATTTAAATCGATTTGATTTAATATAAATTAAAAAAATTAAAATAAATTTTAAAAATTTATTTATGTTCAACAAATGAATATATTAATTTAATTATATAGCTGAGAAATTCCGGAATTTTTTCCTTTAAATTTATAACAATTTTTTATTCAAACATTTTATTCTTTCCAGCTTCATTTCCAACAAGTTCATTTATAATTTTAAAAAAGAGAAATATTATAATGATATCTCTTCAATTAATTTTAATTATTATTTTTTATTTAAATTTTTAAAAAAAAATATAATAAATTCTAATAATCCATAAATATAACTAATTATTTAATCATTTATTAATTTCATTTCATATATTTCTAAACATTTTTAGAAATTCTATTATATATCAAAAAGTTCCTTTTATAAAAAGGATAAAAGAATAATTCATTTTAAAATATTATATATTTATTATCTTAATTTATTTTAAATTTTTAGTTAGATAGCCTTTTTTTTCACAAAATTCTAAAAAATAATTAGAAATAAAGAATTGTTTAAAGAGAATTTTCAATTGCTTTTTCCTCCTTTTTTCTCCTTATTAACAATTTTTTTTTAATATTTTGCTTATTTATAAGAAAATTTTTAAGAATTATTCTAAAATATTTTTTCTTATGAATTATATGTCAATAAAATTAACATTATCTTTATTATCTTTATATTTTGTTTTTTCATTTTTAATATACAATATCATTTTAGTTATTAATTATTTTTTATATTAATTTCTAAGAGAATCATCCTCAATTCCCTAAACCACATAATTATAAAATAATTTGACTGCAAAAATTCTCTCATATCCAGAAGATAGTATCTCTCTCCAAATGATCCCAAAAATTTCTTTGCGTAATTGCATGTATAAATTTTGAGATAAATCTTCATCTCTCGGAATTCTTGGAAGAAAAATTTCATGTAATATTAGTTAAGTTTGTTTAGGTTCAATATTTTTTTTGTATAAAGACTGCCATGATTCTGAATTTTTGAAATTATATCTTTTATTTTGTTAGTGTTAAACCTTAAAAAACAACTTTAAATATCAAGATATAATTAAAACTTTTTAAATGCATGTTTTTATCTAAAAAAATTTCCTTTTTTTTCATATATTAATACTATTAAAATAGAACTTAATTTATTGATTTGATTTTCCAAATTTCTTTATTTTTATGACAAATTCTTTCCTTTTTAATTTCAGTGAATTTGAATCAATTCAAAAATAATAATAAAAAAGTAATTTTAATATATTTATTTTTTTTTATTTTAATAATAATATTTTATTTAAATTTATAATAAAATTCTATACAATTTTTATTCAAATAAATTTCATTTGATAAAAAATCTTATTTTACTTTTATATTAATATTTAAATAAACAAATTCCATTTTGCTCCTTGATCTTTACCAATGGTCAAGAATTGTGTTTCAGAAATTGGTCAATATAACCACAATTCCATTTATGAAGGCAAATTATATTTATATATAATAATAAATAAAAAAATTAAATAAAATTTATAATTTAAATTTATTAATTATCTAACCTTGCCACAAGTATTCATATTTTTAAAACTAATTATTTATTATTCAATCATTCTTTTATCTTAATAGTAAGGTCATCATTGTTCTAGTCAGTTTATTATATATTAATTAATTCTTCAATTAAAATTTGTTTTGTATTAATTTTTAATCTTAAAAATGTAAATGCAATTTTTAAAGTTATTTTTCTACTTCAATTTGCTCCATATTTCCATTAAAACTGCTATTGCATTGATTATCAATAAATTGCGATTTTGACTTAAATTTTATGTATTCAAATTGAAATATTGATTTTATTCTATAATTTTTAAAAATTTAATTATTAAACAAAATTAATATAAATAATGTTTGGTTGATTATTATATCTTATAGGGCACAATCATTATTAAAATAAATTATTGAAAGCTTTTATGATATTTTTATTATTGCAGATTGTTTAAAATTATAAAATTTTGAAAGAAAAGATATTAAATTGTAAATTTTTTTCTCTTCATTTCCTCAATAAATTCATCAATTTTTTAAATTTTATATAGCGAATAAATACAGAAAATTTTCTACTTCAATAACTATGTAAAATAAATTAAATTTTAAATGAATAATTTATTTTTTAAAATTTATTAATATTTTTTATTCTCATGATATATTTTTTCAGATTTTTATGACATATATTTGTCATTTAATAATATATAATTTTTGAGTATTTAAATTATTTTTCTATTTAATATTTTAAATTATATAAGGAAATAAACTCAAATTGCTTATTTTATTTGAAAAAATTTATAATTTTTTTTCATAAATATTGTTTTCTTAAAAAGTTGACAATCCTTGAATTTAAATTATCGATAATAAATATATTTTTACCATTTTTAGCTCTATATTTTATTTGAATATAAAGTTTTCAACAATTTATTTGGCAACACATTTCCCTAATAAAATTCTTCCTTTCGAGAATAAAAATTGATAGTAAAAATTCTTTTGAGCGCAAAATTTCTGCAGCTTTATTTTACTGATTTTTTAAATTTTCAAATAATATTTTCCTCATTAATAAATAAGTTAGAGCCATTAACAATCTGATGATAAGAAAATATAATTTAATTTCATAAATATATAAAGAAAATTATGTACGCTCAAAAATATATCTTGACTTGTTACCAATTTTCATATTTTTTCATAAATTATTTTAAAAATAATTTGTATTTGTTTTATTTTCTTTAATAAAAAATTTTTATAAAATTATAAATTCAAATAAATAATTTTTTTTAATATTTTTTCTAATTTTATTTACAAATTAATTCGATAAGTTTTCTTAGAACAAATTTTATCATGATTTTGAAACTCGCTCATAGAAGTGATTTATAAAAATGATAGTTCATTTGCTACTTTAATTTTTTATGTACTATATTTATTTTATTTGGTTCTTTATTTAAATTTTTTTAAATTTTTACGTAACCATTTTAAAATAATCATAGCTTTTATTAATAATAATTTTTAATTAATATTTTATGATGCTTTTTTCTTTTGTATGAATTTAATTCACTAATAAAATAAAATATTTTTGCTTTTATATGATAAAATTATTTATTTGCATTCAGCAACATTTTAAATTTAATTTAATTTATATTTCTCTTATTAAATTTTTTAAAATTAATCTGATCTAAGTATGAAAATTATTAAAATATTTCCAATCATGATGAATGCAACATTTTTCCATTCCTTTATTGTCACATACCGAATCCATTTATTATAATTATCTCATCCATTTAGATTCGCGTATTTAATGCATAATCAATTTTACAAATTTATTAATAAAACTTTATCTTACATTTTTAATATTGAATATAATATACATTTATTTTTTGCAAGAGAATTAATTAAAATTTTGATTTTATTCCATAATACTTTAAATTTTTATTTCTTGCAACATATACCGTGGTATTCGGTATTCCATAATAATAAAAATTTGGATTAATTGTATTTATTATATTTATTCATTTATATAAATGAATCTTTAATTTTATCATTTTTTATCTTAAAGCAAATGAAATTCTCAACTTAAAAATTGGAATAATACTATGGAAATTTATAAAATTTATTAAGATGATCATTGAAAAGAAATGGCTTTATAATATTATTTATCGGATATAATATGATAGTTAAATTTAGGCAAATTGGAATCTTTGGCATGTTTTTAAAATAGTTGTTCAGAGATTTAGCCTCTTTGTTTTATTGAAATTTGTAAATGTTAAAAAATGTTTATTAAATATTCTTGGCGATGATTTGCATTTATTGTTTGCGATGATTTCCTTTATATTTTCATTCTCTTAATAAAAAAAAATATTAAAATAATAGCATTTTTAGCAAGAATTAAAATTTTATTAAATTAAATTTTTTTAAAATTCGATAAAAAAATTTTATAGATGAATTATATTTTTGTTCAGTATTTACCCCAACATAAATACATTATGTTTCTTGATCTAATAAAAAAAGAAAAATTTTATCAATGCCAATTATAGATTCAGATTTTCATTAATAAGTTAAAATTTATGTCGTATAATTATAATTTTGTATTTCAAAGAAAATCCGTATCGATTTATTTCATGATAGGATGATTCGAATCATGACAATTTGATCTATTGAAGGCGAGTTTTTTTATTCGCGTTTTTCCATTTTCATTCGATTATAAATATATTAAAAATAATATTTATATTAATATAATTCATGGGTCTATTCCTTAAAAATAATAATCTAATTTAGAATTGAAAAATAATTTTGTTTTTCATTTAAATATTTTTTTATGTTTATTATTATAAATGCCTGCTCATCCAATTGCTTAAATATAAAAAATTATTTTAAATTATAATATGGCATTTACATATTTTTATGAAATTTCCAATATTATTTCTTTTAATATTTAAAAAAATTATATTTAGAGACTTGGGAATAACCGAAGATCCAAATAAGTCCATTACAGGAGAAGATCAGGATGCCCTCGAGCAATTCAATAAGACAGTAAATCGTCTAAAAAATGGTAGTTATGAAATCCATTGGCCATGGCAGCCAGGAACACATGAAAATTTATAACTGAACTATAACATAACATTCCATAGAACTAGGGCAACTCAAAGAAAATTAATGGAAAAGCCAGAATTATAAAAAAGTATAATGACATTATTCAGGAACAGCTCGAAAATGATATAATTGAAGAAGTTCCACAATATTCAAATCATATAACTCACTATCTACCACATCAAGCAGTAGTGAAGGAGACTTCAGCTCACACAAAATTGAGAATAGTCTATGTTGCAAATGCTAAAGTAAAAAAATGTAAAAGTTTAAATGAAGAATTATTAAGAGGACCACCCCTCTTTCCCAATATAGCTGGTGTATTATTGACCATCAAATTTTATAAAATTTTACAAATAGCGATATAGCCAAAGCTTTTCTTCAAATCCAGCTTGATGAATCCCAAAGGGATGTCACCAGATTTATGGCAAAAGGAGGTGACTACCCCCGGGAAAACCTATTATTGGAAATTGAAAATGGGGGAAAAATAAGATGGAAAATTAAAGTCCAATTCGTGAATTGTTCTCTTCTTTTTTTGGCACTTCTATTATGACCAATTCGCGACAGCAAATATCATTCACTTTTATTTTATTGCACAATTATTATAAAACAAAGCTTCAAAAATAGTCAAATTTTTTTAAAAATTATTATGGCAATTAATTTTAATTATAGTTATGGTAACGTGATATATATGAGAAAGAATTTCCCATCAATTATCGAATATTAAAACTAATTTTATACAAATTTTATTTTTAAATTATTCTTATTTTATTTTTTATTTTGATTAATTTATTAATATAAAATAAATATATAAAATTTATTTCATTAGATTTTCATCAAATATATAAGAATATTTTTCCAATTTTAATGAAAATTAATTTTTTTTTATTCTACGAATCCATTTATTTTTTCATCATATTAATGTTAATTTTTTCTTTATTATTATTAATTTTTCATTATTATTTCTTTTCAATATATTTAATTTAAATAAAAATAATAGAAAATATTTTGAATATTTAATAATCAAGACCATAAATAAAGAATGTTAATGATTTTAGTACTGTTTAAGAATTTTAATATATTAATGATCGTAATCAACAAGAGAAAATTATTTTAATTATAAAAAAATATCACTTGTAATAATAATTTATTTTTTTACATAGAAATAAATTAATCTATTATTTTTAATTTCATATTAAAAAAATAAGTCTGTATAAAGACTAATCTTAAATAAATTTTGCTGTTTTATTTTCAATTTAAAAATAATTATATCATAAATTAATCATATTATATCACTATTAAATCACAAAGACAAAGCTTGGTTCACGGCCTCAAATTAGACTTTGCTGCTGGAGGTACAGGCCTCTGTGGAGTAACATTTGGTAAATTAATGAAATAATTTTTTATTTCCATATACTAAGGATAATTATATTATTATTGATAATAAAATAACCAAAAATTATTTATTGTTTTATTTATTTTTATAGGCAATTATTGCCTGATATTAATTGAAACTATTCTTTAAATTATTTTTAAAAAATTCCAAAATCAATTACATTTTTTTCAAAAAGTTTAAAAATTTTTCCGAAAAATTTGCACAATTTTATCAAACCCTTTTTACTTGCTGTGGCTTTTATGTATTCTCTCATGGCAAGATCGATCTCCTCGTTTAAGAAAAGTTGCCGTGCAAAAACGGCACATGATTGCCATATTTTTATATTTTATATTATTATGATTTTTTGTTTATTTATAAAGATCATATTTTTATTTAGATTATTTTTTTAATTTTATCTACATATAATTCCATATCTTTACCCTTTTATATTTTTATATTTCTTTATATATTTTTCTATTATAAGAACTAAAAAGAGATTGACATTGACATTTAAAATAACATACCTTCTGTATATTTAAATTAAAATATTTATTTATATTAGCTGAAATTTTTTTCATAAATTTAAATATTTTTTTTAGAAATTCATTATCTTTTTAAAGCCATAGTTTTTTTACAAATGTAATACCATATTTATTTTATTTTTGATTCAAAAATTTAGTAAAATTTTGGATTTCGTTTTTAATATTTTTTATCTTATATATAATTTTTGTACATAGAAAGCTTTTCTTTAGACAATTAAATATTCAAAGCAATTATTTTTATTTATTTTGGAAAATATCTTTAATTGTGTATAAATTTTTATTATTTTTTTTAATTATTTATAATACCTATAGCTTTTTTCTGTTTTCAGAATTTTGGCTATTTTTTCCAAAAATCAAGAATAAAATAATGAATTATTAATCGGAAAATTATAGCTTGAAAAAAAAGCTTAAAATTATTGTCTTAATTATTTTAAAATGCGTAATGAAAAATTTCATCTTAACCTTTTAACCACTGCATTTTTAGTAATTAATTTTAACATTCATTTATTTCTTTTTATTTTTATTTCGTTTTTTAAAATAAATATCAGTGAGAATAAATATAAAAAGCACAAATAAAACAATGGAAATTCCACTTAAGTTTGAATTGTTCGGAAAAAAAATATATATTCAAATGAAAATATAGTATAAATTATTTAGTAAATTAATAATTTTTGTAAATATAATTTCTATTTTTTAATAATTGAATTGCCATTTCATTAGATAAGTAGAATTCATTATCCGGTTATTAACTAAGGGCTTTTTTTCGCAAAAATCACATATAATCGTTCATTACACTTTGAAATTTTTTCAATCATTTTTAATATATTAAGAGTTATTAAAAATTTGATAAAAAAAATATTAAAATAATTTTATAATTTTTTGTATTTTTAACTATTATTCAATTGCTTGATAAATTTCAAATCTATAGTTAAACATCGATTTCAAACAAATTTTTTTCATATTTTATAGAATTAAAATTAATTTCGCTTTTCTTCATCGTCATATTTTAAAAAGATGTCCATGCCAAATTCTTCTTTTCACGCTTTAAAAAAAAAAATCGTATACAATTGTTTTTTTTATTTTTTTGGGTCTTAATCGATAATTCTTTATTCAAATTGTGTAGATTATAGTTCTTACTTATTAATTTACTCAATGAGTTATAATTTAAAACATAAATTAATAAAATTCCGAGAGATTATGACTTTCCTGCTTAGTTTTCCAAATAGTTTTCTCGTCTTCTATTTTTAATTTAGAGAATTTTCCTGAAAATCAGCGATGATTATATTTTTGTAATGATTTGTCTTATGGAATAATTCAGCATCAGCAATATAAACAGATTTGTTGTAGTCTGCATTATTGTTTATTTGCTCATTTTCTCTCATTTTTTTAATTTTAATCAATTATCATTTTTAATATCATATTATTATTTTTAACAAATACTAATCTATTTATCCCTTTTATATCTGCTATTCAATTAATATTTTATATATATTTTAATCTTCAATTTATATTGTTGTTGCGGAAATATTTATAATTTATTATTTTGAGATATTTTTTAATTAATATGATTTTAATAATTTTTCTCTTTATAATTATTCATGGAAATTATATAATGAACTAATTATCTTATTTTCATAATTAAATATTTTTTTCTTTGATATTTATTATTTTTTTGTTTATTTCGCTCTTGTCATTTTATTTATGTAGTATAATCTATTATTCAATTAAACAATTTTTAATCTTATAACATTTTCCGAAAATTTTTATGATTGGTCACAACATTTTATTTTTGTGCATGATGACAAATATTTAATTACTAAATTAATTTTTAAAATAATTTTTCATAGAATATAGTATTCCAAAAATTGAAATGAAATCACTTAAGGAAAACAGTTCCTAGTCGCCCCATATATATGCAGATTCAATCCACAGATGTCTTGATCCTCTTTATGGATTCCAAATATTGTCCCAGCGGAATCTGTTTTTTAAATAATTATTTCATTATTTATTTATAATAAATTAATAAGAATTATTCATAAAAAATAAATATCCATCTTCAAATTAGAATATTTAATTGCAAATATAATCCAAAATTTTAAATCTCATAAAATTAAAATATAATAATGAATTTCACTTAGAATATTATTTTTATGTTTAAGGAAATTATGAGGATATCTTTATTGTTGATTACAAATTTTTGATTATAATAACTAACAACAAAAATTCTCATCCGCAATATTTTTTTATAAGTCTCAAAAAGTCCTGCAAATATTTCCAAAATAAATTCTTAATTATGAAATATTGCTTTTCTTATTTTTTATAAGTTAATTTTTAAATTTTAATATTTTAAATTTTAAATGCTTGCGTGTCTTTAATAAGCTTTTAAAAACGATCAGGATCCTTCTCTTAAAATATAATGAAATTTTTAATTGAAAATGCCTTAAAGAATAAAATTTTTCAAATGAATTTAGATGAAAACTCACAGCTGAACACTCGTCATTTAAATTTCCATAAATCGAGTAATTGGATGAATCAATTATTTAAATTATATCTTGATTCTTTTGTTGATTTTAAAAATATTTACAACATAAATTTAAGCGAAAATAATTTTTACATATCCATTCATATAAAATTCAAAATTAATTATTTATTTTTATTGATATTCATCATGATTTATCGCAATTTAAAATTAAACCAAATTTAAATATTAATATTTTATCAATTATTTAATTTAAATGTTGAAAATTTTTTATAATAATAAATTATTTATTTCCTTTTACCAACATTTTCTCATTATGAACAAATTATCGGTTTTAGCACATGCCGCAAAAACTGAAAAAAGCTTATTCGATATTCGGGCTTTTGACTTGGCTAATCCAATAAATAATGATAAATCAAATTGAAAAATTTCTAGTTTAATTTTTATTTTTCTTTAATTATGAATTTATTCCATTTAATCAAGCAATTAATTTAAATTATACTGATATATTATAAACATTCGGATAAGCGAAATTTAATCTAATATTATTTTACTTGGGAGATAAATAATTTAATTCTACTATTTTATTCAGTTTGGCTGATTGGTTTTATTTCTTTTTGACATTTAAGCTCTTTCATTTTTAAACATTTTCTCATTTGTCCATTTTAACTTGCTGAAATATAGAGAGAATAGAAAAATTAAGTTTGGAAAATTGTTTCTAAATTTCTTTTTGTTATCTTTTTTTTTAAAAATTTAAAATTAAAGTTATTTTATTTTTGCAATATTCAGATGCTTATCATTCCTCATTTTTTGTCGATTCTTTGAAAAATTTTTCATTAGAAATTTAAATGTTTACGATAATTTTTATTTTATTTGCTACTTTTTTTTCTTAATTTATTATCTTTTTATAGTTATTTTTATGGGATAAAAAAGTTTCAATTACATTTTGTAATATTTTTTTAATTGTTATCTTTACCATTAAATTTTTCTTTCTTTCTTCTTAAATTGTTAATTTTTTCTTTTAAACTTAATTTATTGGGAAATCCGATAATAAAATTCAATGCAATTTCTCTGCAATACATTTAAAAAATTAAAGAATAAAGAGCATATCTAAAAATTAATTTTTGCCTTTTATCAATTTTACTTATCTTTATTTCATAAGATAATTAGTTTGTTTTATATTTAATTAAATATAAAAATTCTATAAGTATAAAAATAAATTTCAATATTTATGATATTTGCTTTTATTAATTTCTAAGTCAATTTTACGATAAACATATATTTTTTAATTTGATTTAATGATTATGAAATTATGTTGATCATATAGGAAATCTTTGCAAATTGACTTTATTAAAACCTAAAAAAATGTATAAAAAAATTTATTTTAAATAAAATTTTTAAATTTAATATTTTATATAAAACATTAATTTTTATTTATTAATATGAGTTTTAATTCAAATGCAATCCGACAATAATGGGTATTAAAAATACATATTTTTAAATAAAACTTACAAGGTTTATGGTAGATTAATTTGGACGAAAATTCATTTGCGGCTTGTATCTGTATATTTATTATAACCAAATTTAAATAATAATATTATCATCGTTTTTTGATAATATTTATTAAACACTTCATATCATTTTATAATTTTCGAAATACATTTATTATTTTCAACCTTTTTAAAAATTCTATTAATCATGAGAAAAATTATTGAAAATTTTTGAACCCTTATCTAAGTACATTAAAAATTTTTCACCTTAATGAAGTATATTTTAAATAAATATTTAAAACAATAATAATTGAGAGAATCAGAAATTTTTTAATTTGTACAAAAAAAAACGCGCGACATATAGTAATTTTTAATATTTTTATAAAAGCGAATTTCAAAATTCATCTTTGTATTTTAAGCTTAAGTAAGAATTTATGGAATATATTTCGATATAGAATTAAATTTTAAAATTAATTTATTACATTTTTATTTTTTATAGTAATTATTTTAATATTTATTAATTAATATTAAATTTAAATATTATATATAATGAAAATTAATAAGTTAATTTTTAAATATTGCAAAAAAATTTGTTAGATTATTGTTATCAATTTATATTAATTTATTTTTTTTATTATTTTTTACGATTTCAATATATTAGCCTTTAGGAATCCGTATGACAAAGTTTTCATTTTCTCTTTAAGATTTTTAATCTTAGTAAATTTAAAAAATTAGTTTTAATATAATTTCATTAATTCTAAGATTAATAGCGGAATATTTTATTGTTAATTGTAATTTAAAGACCAAAGAAATTCCTAATAAAAATATTTTACCAATATCAAATACTTTCAATTAAATTTGTAAATATTTATTCTTTTTTTATTAAATAAATTAAATTTTCATTATAAATATTGCTTGATATTTTTTCCTTTCTATAGGAAGAGATCCTTCTTCCATAATAAAATTATTATCCTGGTTCATCGTAAATTAATTTATAAATTCAATTATGCACCAATGGACCCACCTCTTCTGATGTAAAATGCTCAATCGCCATAATATTATTATCATCGCTTCCATTCAAATACCCAGAATTACCATTATGCTAGTATTTTTAAAATATAATCACTAATTTTAAAATATAATTCCATATTTCGAATCTTTGATAAATTTTTCGCATCGACAGCGTATAAAGAACAAACGGAAATTTAATTACTTTTGTTATTTTTTTGCATATCAAAAATGTAATTGTACTGTTTGGCAATTTAATATAAAGCAGACACAATAATATATAACAAAAAATCTCAATCATATTTGGGTCCTTAATATTTTAGATATTTTAAAATTGTATGTATTTCCATTCTCATCTTTCCAATCAATTTTATATCATAAAACTATAATTATTGTATAGAAGAGGATAACAGTTTGTATAAAAATACTTTTTATTGAGCTTTTCAAAATTATTTGATTATTAAATTATTTTTATATTTTATCTCATTGATAGAAAAAATTATTTCATATAAATATAATACAATATGTTTTCTTTTATGATTTTGTCTAATTTGAATAGAGTAATGTTGGTTTAATATTATATTATTTTATCAATATTAAAATTTTTTGAAATTTATTCCTAATTGTTTGATTTTATTTTGCTGAAATTATTTCATTTTCATTTAATAATGTAAAAGTGCAAGTCAAAAAATAGAATAAATTATTTTGTCATCAATTTCTTAACATCGAATATAATAAATATACAAATAATTCTGAATTGCAATAGAAAAATCCAGCTGTTTTTGATGTAATCCAACTCACAAAGCGGGATAAACCCATCTTTATAAATTTTTATCTTTATTTTAGAGTCTTCTTAAAATTCTATGTTGATTTTTATTATATGGATGAATCCGATTGACACCTACGATAATTTATTTATTTAATTTATAAAAGGAATTTTTCCTTTTTTCATTATTTCATGAAATTTTTATAATTTTATTTTGAAATTTGTCGTTAATTTAAATTTTTGATAATATATTAATACATTTAATATGATAAAATATGTATTTTAATTTCTTGATTTATTTCTAGAATTTTTTTTTTAAAATTGTAATTTGTTCTTCTTTCCTGTCGAAATACGATTTTTCCTAAAATTTTAAAATAGAAAATATAGAAAATGAAACAAATTTCTATTATAAATTGAAACCAGATGTTTTAGCGAGCTAGTTAATGGCAGCAGATATTTCCTTAATTCAATTACATCTTCTTTATATTATAATTTAAAAATAAAAAAAATAATATTAGAATATTAATATTTAATCTAAAGATAAATACTTGCAAAGTAATAATTAGTAAAATTTGCATATTTTCTCTTTTTTACCATTTTATGAAATAGTTATATATAATTTAATTAAAATATTTTTCTTTTCCAATTTTTATTCATTCGACATTTTATCTATGCCCATAAAATTGATTAATTTAAAAATAAATTGATTCCACTAATGGAATAGGGCATTCATTTGGGAGGTATACTCTTTAGATTAATTTATCTTAATTTTTTAATAATGCCCTACATGATCATGTTCATCAAAATGAATGCCCAGAAGATCTAAATTTCATATATCTTTTGGATTATAATTTTTAAAATTAAATTTTTTAAAATAATTAAATCATTTAAGAATTTTTTACATTTTTTTTTAAAATTAATATCAATTAATTTTTAATTTTATAAACAATAACGATTTAAAAAAAAAAAATTATAAATTTGTTATCAATTTTCTTACGTTCTTCTTCAATCACTTCCTGAGAAGCCGTTGCATTATTTCGTTTTGCCTCTTCATTTTAATCAAATCGATTTATTTGATACTCTTTGCCACAAATAGTATCAAATGCAAGATAGCACACATCCGTTGGAAGTCGAAACTGATTGCTATCAATTCAATATCCTTTATACCAAAACAAAAATAATCGTCTGCCTGGACTTTTATTATAACAGTATTACGATCATAGATTCAGGCTGCAAGCAGTTTATTATTTAAATTTTTATAAAATAATTGTGAATTTATAATTGTTTTAATTAAACATTACTCTCAATCGATAAAATACTGCTTTCAATTTCAATATAATTCTAAAATAATATTTGATTTGGTGTATTCGATAATTTTTTTATTTGTAATTATCATAATAATTTTGTTATTATGAATTATTTATTAGTTTAATAATTTAAATTCTTATTTATTAATTTTTCCATTTTAGAAAATTATTAAATTATACTGATTTTTTAAAAATTTTTATAATTTATTTCTGATTAAAAAAGTAAAATTTTATTAATAATATCATTATTATTAAAATTTTTTTGAATAATTTATTTTAATAATTTAAATTTATAAATTTAAAATAATTTAATTATTATTATTTTTTTTAATCTATAGAAATTTTATTTATTTACTAATTTATGTAATGATTATATAAATTTCCTTTTTAATATATATTAATTAAATTAGATATTTTCTATAAAATGAATTGTCAATATTTTTTTATTCTAAGAATTTATTTTTATATAAATCAGGCATAGTAAATTTCAGCATTTCGTGTTTTATCGAATTTGTTGCTAAAAATAAATTAAGTAATTTTAAATCAAATCTGAGATATTTTTAAATATTTTAATAAATTAAAATTATCCATCCATTGATAGCACGTTTTCCAGTATCGAATCTCGACATCTTTCTCATGATCCCTCTTCCTTTTCTCTTAAAATATTTTTTATTTGATTTAATTTTTATAAATCACCATTTTCACTATATGTTTCTTTTTATTTATTTTATATGAAATTTCAGCTACCCTGGATGTATTTATTTTAAAGTATTGATTATCGAATTGTTTAGCATAATATCAAAAAACAATCATAGTGTATTATTTATTTTGCATAAAAATTTTTTATATTTTTTAATTTTAAAAGCCTAAAATATTAAGCATATGAAGCTGCTAATTTCAATAGGTGCCATTTTTGGAAATAATTTTTTAATAAAATTTCTAATTATTTATTATATATTAAATTTTAGACTTAATATTTTTTTTAAATTTTTTTATATTTTAGTCTGATCTAAGAATAAAAATTATTTAAAATTTAAAAAATTAATCTATTTCCATATTTAAATATTTAAAAACTTTTATTATTATTAATTTTTTCGATAATTTATTAATATTTAGTTAAATTTTTTATATCATAAACAGATCGGTGGAGGGGATTAAATTCCGCCATTCTCCAGCGCCATCATTTATGCAAATAGAATTTATACAGAAAAATTTTATTAATAATAGAAAATGGAATTAATTTTAAATTTAATTTCATATATTTATAGAAATTTCTTCTTTTTAGAAAATTTTTAAAATAAAAATCAAAAATTTATAAATAATAAAAAAATTATATTTAATTTTTTTTTACTTTTAATATTTCAAATTTTTATACTTAATGTAATATTATTAATTTTTTTTAAATTTATGAAACCAATTTTTATAAATTCTATTAAAATTTTTAATTAAAGATATTTATATTTCGGAAGAAATTTTGTTAATTTAATTATTGCCCATTGATTTTGATAATGAATTTTTTAAATTAATTATAAAATAAAATTATGCAATTCTAATATAAATTTGTATGCAATCTTATTTGAATAAGAAAATTTTTCATTTGAAACGCTCAAATTGTAATTTTTAAATTTTTATTTAATAACATTTATTTAATTAGGAACAATATATATAAAAAAGAGCCAAAATTTTGGGATTTGTTCGTAAACTTTGGTTGTTTGGCTTAAAATTTGTAAAATTTTATTACACATAAGTCAACCAAAATTAATTTATTTATGATGTTATTATTACATTTTTCTCACCAAAATAAAATTTTTTTTATTTATTATTTTCATTAATATATCTTTATTCCCTCGAAATGGAAACCAGCCAATTTTATTTTTTTAAATGTTTTTAAAACAAAATTAAATTATATCATGTTGAAAATTTTAAAAATTGATTCAATTAAAAAATGTAATCATTAAATTTTTTTATATATTTATACTAAGTTTTTCTATTATTTATTATTCTTGTAATTTTTTAGTAATTCTTTCTGAACTTTGCTTTTCTGAGCATATTTAATCGAGACAAAAATCTAAGATAAATCTTTTGTAGAAATTTGCTTGACATTTTTTTTCATTAGAATGCTCTGCTGCTGTTCAATAAATAAAAATTTTGCGTTCCCTCAGAATCTCTGAGGAGCTAAATTCCAATTAAATATTATCCACTTTCAAATTGTTGGTGCCCAAAATTTTTGAGGAGGCTAAGCGGCGCTTATATTTTAATGTTGGCCCAACTGGGCAGAGAATATTCTGGCGGAATGATTTTATAAAAAGCTTTGTGCCATCCCAATAATGCATTGTTAATTGGACAATAAAATAATATTTAAATTATTTTCATATGACATTTTTTATTTTAAAAAATAAATAGATTCCTTATTTTCTGCCAAAATATATTTTCATTATGAAAATAAAAATCTGAATTTAATAAAAATGTTTTAAATTTTATTTATTTTTAAATTTAAATATAAATTAGTGTTAATGTTGTTAAATTCAAATAAAAATTTTTATAGATTATTAATATAGTAAATATATTTTAGTATTTAAATTAATTTCCATAAATAATTTAATTTTATTGAAAATATGGCTGTAATTATTGAGAAATTTGTTAAGGCCGTGTTTTCTTGGATAATATAATATTCCTGGCAAAAAAATTAATATTCTTCAGTATATGAATTGGCATAATCGTAAACATTAGAATGGAATTCAACTCAGAAACTGGTAAAAAAATGAGGCCGCATTTTATAACCAATGTCTTCGACAGTTTTAGTCAAATTAATTTTAAATATTTAAATACTTTTCATCATGTAATTTGATAGCCATTTTCCCATTTTTTCCCACTTTAGTTTATAAATGGCAAAAACGGCCAAAACAATCTTAATCTGATGTGAGTTGGGATTCCCTCCCCTTTTTTGCAGTAATCAACTTGACCGATCACCCAATTGCCGAATTGGCTTGGCCCATTATTTGAATCGGCTTGGTTCTCGTCTGCTTGCCCCCCTTCCTTTATTGCTTGCCGTTGTTGTGCCGGCCGCTTATCCCACCCCCAATTGCTTGGAATTGGCTTGCTGCCCATTGGCCCATCCTATGGCACATTGGCCCCCCCTTCTCAATTTGGCTTACTCCCCACTGGCTTGGCTCCGGATCTTCTTGCTTGTTGGCCGGCCCATTGCCCGATTAAGAATCTCGACCGTTGCCCAATGCCCACGCCCCTTTTATGCGATATAAAATGACCTCTCCATTACCCATTTTTTGTTGGATTCCTTCATTCCTTCCCCCCATTGCTGTCATTTAACATCTATTTCTGGCCCCAATAAATATTTGATCGCCGTTAATTCAAATTTGGTTTATTGGGTTCAATTTCGGTTCTTGGCTTTGGGGTTTTCTCTTTCAGATTCGTCTGCTGCCGCCTTTTGCTGTGGACACTCTTTTGGGTCGCCTGCCGTACCGTGGCCCCTCCCCTTTGTTCTCCTTTGGTTCACACGCCTTGCCGTGAACCCCCTTCCCTTTGTTTCCCTTTGGTTCGCCCGCCTTGCCGCGCGGACCCTTTTTGATTGAGTCCACCATCGGTGTCGCGGGATTTGTCGTGGACATGGATTAAGAGTAGCTGTCACTCTACCGACTGAGAGCTAATCGGGCAAAAGCTCTCCAGGTGGGTTTAACCGTTTCAAAACCCTATTCTTATATTAGCCATCAGGGCAAACTTTTATTTATAGGCCAAAAGCAAAAACTTCTAGGGACCTTTCAAACCCACTTTTTGCCATTTTGATAAATTCATCTAATATTATTCAAAATTATCGGCCTTTAGGCAAATTCCTTCATCCAAAAATTTTATAGACTTATAGTTAAATTCCACATTTATTAGCCATTGGGGCCAATTCAAATTTATTCATAATTTACTTGCGATTTAGACAAATTCTCATTTTGTCAAAAATTTATTGGCCATTTAGAATCCTCATTTTATAATAATTTTTGGCTATTTCGGCAAACCAATTATTCTCAAAAATTGGACAAAATTTTCATCATTATTAAGCCCATTAATTAAATTTCTATTATTTATTTAAATATCCTTGGGGGCAAAAATTATTAAAATGTCTATAGTCATTCGTAATCAGTTGGAGGTGACTTTGGATAGCCTATTGGCAGAAACTGCCACGGCTAAAACGCTTTATTCCGCTGATTCTCCCTCACTCGCGGATTTAGGGGCTTCTGGTGAAGGAATAGCCCGGGGCATCAATGTTGCCCAAGCCTTTCTCGATCAATGGACTAAGGTTATGATATCCTTGTCAGCCGATGATCGAACAAATGAAGAAAATACCTTTACTGGATTTAAAGTGAAGGACAAATCACCGGCTCTAATTTTACACGAGGCGTTTCAAGCCCAAACAAATATTGATATAAAAATTGATAAATTAAGAGTGGTAGAAAGGGCTGAGCACCCAAAACCGCCGGCTCATGATTTTGTCCAAAATGTGCGCCTTCCCACTCTAGAATTGCCTATTTTTGATGGACAAGAGTCCAATTGGCCAGCCTTTTGGGCCGCATTTGAGCATGCCGTGCACGATAATAAATCTCTGACCGGCGCTCAAAAATTCACATATTTAATGGGCAAATTAAGAGGTCCTGCAAAAGGACTAATAGAGGGATATGCCATATCCGAAGCCAATTATTTAAGTGTAATTGAGCTCTTATTAAAAAGATTTGGAGATGACGAGCGGCGTTCCGCCCAGCTTCCAAGCGAATTGTTTCATCTCCCGCGCCCATCCAATTCCTATCATTCTTTACGCAATTTTTACGATAATGTAGAACGCATTTGCCGACAATTAGAAGGGATGGGAATAGATATTAACTCAAATCCCTTTTTGACAATTGCCCTTAAGGAAAAAATGCCAAATAAGGCAAAGGCACATTTATTCGATAGGGAAATGTCATCCAATAAAAAATGGACACCTAAAGAGTGGCGAGAAGCCCTCGGCCGTTTTGTTCAATTGAAGGAAGCAATTGGGTCATCCAGTGGCGATATTTCCCAGCCCAAGCCGGCCCAAAGTACCGTACCTCTGGGCCCTCAAGAGTATCACGAGCTCCGCAGGGTCTTCCCAATATTGAATGAGGAAAATGAGGGAAAAAGGGCCGATTGTTCGCTCTGTGAAGAAATGGGACACAAACCCTCCGCTTGTCCCCAATATTATTCTCCCGCTCTTATAAGAGAGCGTCTGGAACAACAAAACCGGTGCCCCAATTGCCTGACCACCGGTCACTTTATAGAACAATGCCCATCCAGAAAAAGGTGCCATCAATGTAAAGATAAAGAGCTTCATCATTTTTTAATCTGCACCTCTAGAAAACAGAATAACCACTCAAATTCTATTTCAAATCCCATTTTTAATCACACAAAAGAAATGGAAGAGCCGTCATATGGCAAAATAAATGATACAATTACCGGAGCCATTTTGTATCAAAAATATTAATCTATTACAAATATTATTTTTTGTGGCAACAGTTATACAAACTTATTAATTATTTTTTGCCAAAAGTTAATATTATTTTTCTCATGATTTCTGCCGCCTTTTTATTAAGAATTCTATCCTTTGGAATCTGTGGCTTTTATTTAAGATTTCTACCTTCTTAAATCATTCCCTTTTGGGCTCCTTTAATTAATATTTAGGTCTCCGCCTTTGAAATCAATTTTAATGGCCAATTATGAGGATGATTTCCGCCTTTGAAATCAATTTTAATGGCCAATTATGAGGATGATTTCCGCCTTTGAAATCAAATTTTTGGTTAATTTTTATATTGATTTCCGCCTTGAAATCAATTAATTGACTAACGATTTCCGCCTTTGAAATCAATTATTTTAGCTTGATTTCCGCTTTTGAAATCAATTATTTTGGCTTGATTTCCGCTTTTGAAATCAATTATTTTGGCTTGATTTCCGCCTTTGAAATCAATTTATTGGCTAATGATTTCCGCCTTTGAAATCAATATTTTGACTTGATTTCCGCCTTTTGGAATCAATTATTTTAGCTTGATTTCCGCCTTTGAAATCAATTATTTTAGCTTGATTTCCGCCTTTGAAATCAATTATTTTAGCTTGATTTCCGCCTTTGAAATCAATTATTATGACTTGATTTCCGCCTTTTGAAATCAATTATTATGACTTGATTTCCGCCTTTTGAAATCAATTATTATGACTTGATTTCCGCCTTTTGAAATCAATTATTTTGGCTTGATTCCCGCCTTTTGGAATCGAGCTCCAGGCCCTTAAATATTATGTCGATTTCCGCCTTTGAAATCAGCTTTATGGGCAATTATTATATTTGATTTCCTCCTTTTGAAATCAATTGTTTTGGTTTGATTTTCGCCCTTAGAAATCAATTATGTTGGCTTGATTCCCGCATTTTAGAATCAATTATTCGTTCCCATTTTGGCCCTTTAATAACCAAGATTTCTGCCATTTCGAAATCATTGATAGCTTTTCCATGATTTCCACAATTTGAAATCACCGCTAGCTTTTTAAATGCTTTTTGTTGTTGGGAATCTGCTATCTTATTGAAAGGTGGCCGCCCTGGTGGGCAGGCTGTCTTCGACAGTTTTAGTCAAATTAATTTTAAATATTTAAATACTTTTCATCATGTAATTTGATAGCCATTTTCCCATTTTTTCCCACTTTAGTTTATAAATGGCAAAAACGGCCAAAACAATCTTAATCTGATGTGAGTTGGGATTCCCTCCCCTTTTTTGCAGTAATCAACTTGACCGATCACCCAATTGCCGAATTGGCTTGGCCCATTATTTGAATCGGCTTGGTTCTCGTCTGCTTGCCCCCCTTCCTTTATTGCTTGCCGTTGTTGTGCCGGCCGCTTATCCCACCCCCAATTGCTTGGAATTGGCTTGCTGCCCATTGGCCCATCCTATGGCACATTGGCCCCCCCTTCTCAATTTGGCTTACTCCCCACTGGCTTGGCTCCGGATCTTCTTGCTTGTTGGCCGGCCCATTGCCCGATTAAGAATCTCGACCGTTGCCCAATGCCCACGCCCCTTTTATGCGATATAAAATGACCTCTCCATTACCCATTTTTTGTTGGATTCCTTCATTCCTTCCCCCCATTGCTGTCATTTAACATCTATTTCTGGCCCCAATAAATATTTGATCGCCGTTAATTCAAATTTGGTTTATTGGGTTCAATTTCGGTTCTTGGCTTTGGGGTTTTCTCTTTCAGATTCGTCTGCTGCCGCCTTTTGCTGTGGACACTCTTTTGGGTCGCCTGCCGTACCGTGGCCCCTCCCCTTTGTTCTCCTTTGGTTCACACGCCTTGCCGTGAACCCCCTTCCCTTTGTTTCCCTTTGGTTCGCCCGCCTTGCCGCGCGGACCCTTTTTGATTGAGTCCACCATCGGTGTCGCGGGATTTGTCGTGGACAACCAAGCCCAATTTAATTCTTAAATAATTTGATTAAAATTTGACTGTTTTGAATAATATTCATATTTTAATTGTTTATAATAAATTATTGGTTGTGATTGCAATTAATAATTCGTTTTTTATATATCATAAAAAATAATATTTTATTATTGTTAATCATAATTATATTTATTTATTATAAATTTATAAATATATATAAAATTTTTAGAACTTAATTTAATTTTTATTTGATAATAATTTATTTAATATAATATTTTATGTAGTTTGGCCTCGTAGCGAATATAATTGTTCATTTTAATGAAGAGTTCCAAAAACAAGTAAAATACGAAACCGGTTAGAAATTCAATTTTATTAATATGATTACACTCAATACCTGTTGAAACATATATCAACATAGGATATTATATTTTTCTATTAAATTATTATTGAATTTATTTTTATACCATTATATATTAAATTTTAGATTTCAATTTTTATATCTTATTCTTTATTTTTTATAAATTTTTAATTCAAACTTCTCATTAAAATTGTATGGAAGATTGGGGTCGTAATTTAAAATTCTATTTTATTAATTTGTAAGTAATATATCAAATAATTTTTTTCCAAAATTTATGTAAAACAAACAATTACTTGAGACTGATAAACTTTTCTTTAAGTTTTATTTCTTAATTATATCATAAATGGGCATCCATTTTTTATGTATATTAATTTGGTAAACATTTTCTATGAATCCAAGGCGCTTTTTATTTAATAAAATTTATCTATCGATATTTTAAAAAAATTTTTAAATAATTCATTAAATAATGATTTTTAATTTTATAAATTTAAATATTTTTTTTTATTAACATTTTTCATTATTTCAATCTAATCAAGTCAAGTTCTCTTTTGCTAATTAATTACTTATAATCTATAGAAATTTTGAATTTATTTTTCATTAAAATCATTTTAAATTTTGTATATTTTTAATTTTTATTTAACTTTTCCTATTATAAAATATGTTCTTCTTTTTTATTTTATAAATTTCAAAATATTTTTTTGCATATTTTATTAAAAAATTTTATCTAATTTTTGCATAAATTTCGTATTGATGATTAAATCTTTTTTTTTCATTTTAGTATTGAATTACTTATACATTTATTTATAATATTGCTAGAACATTCTTTTAATTTATCACATAATTTTTTTAAATCTTTTTTTCATTCACTTTCATTTTAGCGTTATTGAAAATTTTTATTTTTTAAAATAATATTGTTTATTCTAATTTTTTGCAATTAATTATAGATCATTCAATTACATTCTGATCTGTTAAATAAATTTCGTAATATCAAAATTTATAAATTTAAGAGCATCTACTATAAAAAACGAAAATAATAGCTGATATTTGTATGGGATATTTTAGTTCTGAATAAAAGAAATTTTAGAGAGCTTAAAGTTGCACTCGTTCATCCATGTTGATATTATCTACTTCGAAATTAAAAATCAGATTAATTGGCTTCAATTAAACAATGATATTTATAATAAAATTATTTAATGTATTTTAAAAATTTATTTTTCAATTGGTATGAGCACCTGTTATTGGGTCCACAAAATTATGATTATAGTTTAACAAAATTTATTTTTATTTTATTATATCATATCTATTTAAATAAAATCTTAATTTTATTTTATTTTTTTATAAACTTTATATAATATTAACAATTTTCTCATTTAATTTATATTAAAATTTATTTTTAGTCTAATTAATTTTTAAAATTTGTTTGAAAATTTTTATTGATTATTTATTTCCCTAAAATAATTAATAACATATTTTTTCATTGAAGTAAAGTTTTAACAAATAAATTATAGCATTAATATTTTGGAATAAAAATCAAAAATTTAAATTACTTTTTTTTCGTTATCGTTCTTGTTAACGACACATAATTTTTTATTTAAATTTATTATTTCATAAAATTGTTTAAAAATAAATGGACTAATATTTATTTTTGAAATTCCATCTTATTCAATATCTGTTGTGAGGAAATAATATTTTTAAGGCATTTTTTTATTAATGTATAAATTTGATGAATATATTAATTACATTTTTAAATTTAAAATGGTATTTCCAATTAATTTTTTTATAGCTTTTTAGGACCAATTCCATAAAAATTTTAAATATGTTTTTTTTCCTTTAAATTAATTTAAATAATTTTTATTTTTGATTTGACCATAAAATTTGGCCTTGTCATCTTTAATTTTATATTTTTGGCCATAATGTCATATGGCTGGATTAGCCTATAAAAGTTAATAGTCAATTTATATAATTTATTTTATTTTTCAATATATATAAATAATTTATGAATTTTATAATTTTTTTTGTTATTGCTTGATCAATAATGTTAAAATATTCTCAATTTTCATTTCAAAATATCCCACAATTGTCGTGGTTGGGATTTAATCAAAAAGGATTTCCATGGGTTTGTCGGCACAAATTGAATTATCTTTTTCTTTTAATTTTAAAATAATTTTCATTAATATTAAAATTGTATATTTAAATTTTATTTATTAAGAGAAAAGAAAGAAATAACTATATATAACAATTATTTATAGAGCAAAATTAATTATTTTTTAAAATCATATAATCATTTGCTTATGTATTTAATTAACGTTTAATTTTCGCCATTTGAGTATCAATGAATGTTGTTCGCTAAAGTTCATAATCTTCTTTAGTAAAAAGTATTTTTAAATTTTTTTTTCAAAAATTATTGTATTTTTTTTAATAAAAATCATTTAAGAATAATAAATCTTCTATAATTCAATTTTTAGAATTGAAATTAGTCTACTCGACCTTATTTATATGCATTTTAATTTTATAACATTTATTAAATAATTATAAAAATTCGAATAAAATTTTACAGATATTTTAAAATTAAACAAAAATCTAGAAATTGATAAAAAGATTATATTTTTTGGACATTTACAATTAAATATGTATTTTGATTGCTCTTCCATGGTTGGTACTACTTAATTGAATTCGAGATAATTATATAATTTATTTTATATTTTTTTATCAATTGGATCATTTGAGATAAATTTATTTTTATTCATAATTTACTTATTTTTTATGTAGTAATATATATTTTTCTTTTTATTGAATTTTTCACCTAGAGTTTTTCTTATTTGAATTATTTTTAAATAAATTTAATAATTATTTTATTAAAAATTATTTTTTTTATTTAATAAAAATTTATTTTTCATCTTAAACAAGGTAACACATAAATGTGTAGATTTTTCTATTATAAAATAATTTTACTAAAATATCTAATCTAGTATTACTTTATTTAATTAATATATATTTATAATATTAGCATTTATTGCATATTCATCCATACTTAATTAATTAATTATTTTTGGTTGAATTCTCCCTTCGATAAAATTGATAATTTAAATAATAATAATAAAAAAATATAATATTTAATTTATAATTATCTATTCTTTCGATAGAAATAAATTTATTTATTAAAGAAAAGTATTTATTTAATTATATAATATGAATTTTTTTAATAAAAAACAAGCGAAACATTGATGGAAGATAAAAATATCTTTATATTTTACCATTGTACTGGAAAAATTATTTAAAACAATAAATTTTTTATTGATATAATTTCTTTAGTTTCATCAAATTAAATTAAATTTTCATATCTACATGACAGTATTTTCTGCAATGTCATTATATAAATTAACTAATAGTTTTGAATAATACCGAAAATATATAATAAGTATGTTACTGAATAATTCTATTCTTAATATGATTGTTTTATTTTCATTTAAAAAAATTTTTCCCGATTTCTATTACTAATTTTTAATTTAATTTTATGTCAATTATTTAATAAATACATAGATATATCAACTATTGATATATTTTTTAATAATTTATGATAAATTCCCACTCATTTTTAAAAATATACAAATATATTTTTAAATTTTTTATTTTATATTATATACATAATTCTATATTATATTAAATATATTAATTGTCGGTTCTTATTTTAATATATAATCATATTTTTTTAAATATTTATTTACATTGCTCTTTTCCAATTAGCTTATATTTATTTTCAAAAATTAATTTTTATAAATTATGTAAGGAGGTTTATTTTATGAAATTATTCTGTAAATAATAAAGAAGATGTCTTAATGTATTTTTAATTTTAATATAATTTTTTACAAATTAATATTTTTATTTTTAGGTCCTTTTATCTATTATTTTTTTTAATTTTTTATAGTGATTTGTTTTTATTAATAAATATATTCTCAAAAGACTTCCGGTACATTTTTAGAGGCAATCTAGATAAAATTTTAAATAATTAATTTATTTAATTCATTAATTCTTTCTATATTTATTATGTTCGATGAATTTTTTTTTAATTTTTTGTGAAAAAAATAAATTCTAAATTAATTTTTAAGTTTAATTTTATAAAATTTTTATTAATTTTTTTAAATCTCAATATAAAGACACTTTCCCAATAAAAATTTAATTTCCGATTTCAATTGAATGCATCAGATTTCTAATTCCATAATAATGAGAATTGTTGTATAATTTTATCAAATTCAAATTCTTTTTTTATTTCTAAAATTTTCAAAAGTATGTCCAATCGCATAGGATATCTATTCAATATCATAAAAATTCTTTTATTTTTAATATTATATAATATAATCTTATAATTTATGATAATGTCCTATTATATATTTTTACCAAAATTTAAAATATTTAGAAGATTATTTTTATTTCCTTTTTTCTAATTAGAAAAAAAAAATCAGAAATAAGAATAAAATTACTTTAAAACATAAAATAGAAAATTTGGTAATTGTAGTAATCAGTTTTTATCTCGGGATAACGGACAATTCCAATTCAAATAGAATTAATTTATTTTATTTAAATTATTTTATTTTATAAGTAATTTATTAATATTTTTACTTAATAAAATTTTTTCCAAAAACTGAAATATTTGAATTTTTAATTGATTGTATCAAATTTTAAATGTAGAATTTGCTTAAATTTAATATTTTTTCTAGATTTCCATTCTTTTTTGATCTCCGACACACTTTGTACATCAACAATAATTAAATAATTGAAGAAAAATTTAATTTTTAAAAAAATTAAAGTCTCCTATCAAATCTCTTCTATTTTATAAATTAATCTTTATTTATTAGAAGTCATATTAATAAAATTTTACAAATATATTTTGCATTAATTTTATATCAATAAAAAGACATCTATTCAATAAAATTGTGATGAATTTTTTTTGCGGGTATATTTTAAATATAATTCATATAAATAATGTTTCGTTATTTTTTGTATCTATGATAATGCGCAGTATCAATAATACGAATATTATGATGCAGGAAATGGTTGACGGCAAGAAGATTTTCTTCTGATATTGATCATATTCTTAAATTGATTTTTTAATTTTTCTTTTTATGGTATATTATCAATTTCAAGTAAATTAATTTTTAAATTAATTTAATTTAAATAAATATTTGTATATTTATAAGAATAAAAAATTTCTGCATTGGTTTTTAATTAAAATTATATGATTGTATTACAAGTATGTTAATACAATGTAAATTTTCTAATTTTTTTAATTTACTTATTAATTCCAATTTATTGTTATAAAATCTTTATTTTCGTTAAATTTTAATAAGTTATATTATATTCAATTTAATTTGGTTATATATCAATTTTATTTTCAATTTTTTAATGTTGTAAGAGAAACAATTTTCTCATTATTCCTTGTCTTTTCTTCCATTAAATCTAATTTCCGATAAAAATAATTTTAATTATTTGTCAATCATTTGATTTTTTTATATAAATTATTTGGATGACTTGAAAATGTTTGAGGAAATTACTTATTCTTCATTTTACTGCAAGCCATAATTGTCAAATTCTCCCATCGATAGATCGCGTCAATTATAGCAGAGGTTTTGCATATGTGAATCTTTTAAAATTAGTTATGTTCTATTATTAATACTAGTATCCTTTGATGGTAACTCCTTCTAAAATTCTACTTAAATATTTTAATTTGTCACATGTTCTTGAGTATTATTTTAGATATGAAATATTATATATTCATTGATTTAATTTCGCCGATAATGAATCTTCTATTACTCTCATAATAATATAAATGATAGAAATATTTTAAAGATATCAAAAATTATATTATATTTATATTTATTTTAAATTATTTTTTAACAATTTTAAAATGAAAATTTAATTTTTTTTTCCTTATATTTTATAATCAATTTTGATATTATTATATCATTTCTTTCAAGAATTAAAAAATATTATTTTGTTTTTCATTCAAATTTGTCATTAAGAATATTTAAATTAATATTAAATATGTAAATTTAAAATTGTGGTTTTTTCAGTATGCTTATCAAATATGATTGAATGTTTTTTTCTGTATGTTGTTTGTGATTGAAACCCGATTTTTTTAAAACTTATTTTTTAAATGACGTTGATTCGCATTGAAAAAAAATTTTGTATATTATTTTATTTCAGTTTATTTTGAGTTTTAAATGATTTTCTACTAAGAAATTCAACAAAATTTTCAATTCCCTTACGATCTATTAATATTATTAATATTTTTTTATAAACATAAAATTTTTTTCCCAATAGCTCTCGTTACAATTCTAAAAAATTGTTACATTAAAAATTTTTTATATAAAAATTCTTTGGAGACAATATTCTATTCCTAAAAATAAATAATTTTACACAAAATCAAATTTTGAAAAAATTATGCAATTTATTTTATTTGTTTTTAAAAAAATTTCTATACATTTGTGAAATTATTTTAAAATAGTTAAGAATTTTAATTGATTTACAATTTCATTTTTTCAAATACAAATAATTTAATATAATTTATAAAAGATTAAAAAATTGCACATATACATATAATATTAACAGAATTGTTAGGTCAATTAAACTTTATAAAAACATCTGTTATTCTCTAAAAATTTTATAATTTTATTTGCATTAATATTATTATATATTAAAAAATTTTTTCTTAATTAATATTTCTTGTTTCTCTTTTTTTTTAAATGCTAAAGAGATATAAAGATTACAAAATATATTATATTATTAATTAATATAAACTATAATTTTATAGCAATAATAATATTAAATGATAGAAGGTAAATAAAAGACTGAAAAAATTTTATTATAAATTTCGTTTCATTGGCAATTATATCAGATTTAGTACGAATATGATTTTTTAAGATTATGATCAAAACTTATGCTTTATTGATCAAAGCATGCAAAATGTGAAGTGGAGTGGGCACTTTTTGAATAAAATTTATGATAAGAAACATCATCTTCAATTTAATTAAAATCGATTTTTAGGAAGCATCTGCTCACATTAATAATGTACTCTATATCTATAATTTTCATTGATTATTTAGACTCTTCCCTTGGATTTTTATAATATGATTTATTAAAAAAACTTAATTTTTCCAATTTTATTTATATTAATTATTCTACATCTTTCAATAAGTTTTTTCATTTCATCAAGTGAATTTATTTCTGCTTAATTTATTTTAATAAAAGTAAATAATTAAAAAAATTTTTTATTTTGTTTTCATAGCATCTTCAATTGTTATTTAATAAAATGTCTTATTGAAATTTCCTAAATTTTCATTAATTTTAAAACATTAAATTGTCTACTGATTTTTAAAATTAATGATAATTTCAGTATTCTCTCTTTATTCTAATCTTTTTTATATTTTTTAATATGAATATTTTTAAAAATATTTTCAAACTAAAAATAAAATAAATAAATGAATTTTTGACAGGTTTTAAATTAAAAAAAAAGAAAATAGTATTTTTTTATCAATCGCCATCAAAAATTTTTTAATAAATTTATTCAAATTCAATATTTTATCAATAAATAAATTTTTAAATTAAATTAATTTATTATTATTTCTTTTCTATTCAGATTAATATATTATAATTCGTTCTATTCAATTTATTTTTTATTAATTCTTATTATCTAAAAATAATTTAAATCATAATTTTATTAAATATTATTATTATTTTAATATTTAATTCATAATTTTAATCAATTAAATATTAATATATATTGATAATATAATATGTTTTTTTTGTTATTCAAAATAGGCTTCAATTTCTGGTATAAATAGAGATTTAATTTAAATTTAATAAAAAAATATCATATCATATAATGCGAATATTCCGTCCTTTTTTTCGAAATCTAATTTTTATTTATTTTTATAATTTTATCTAGTGAAAAATGTTAGGAATTTTAATTTAAGATTTGGAGATTTGTTTTTATTTATATTAATCTTACGGCCAATTATTTTCGTTTAATAATATCTTATTAATTTAAATATATATTTAAATTTAAGGAATTTTAAATTTTTTATACAAAAAATTTAAATTTTTTTTAATATTTTTTATTTTTATAGTACATTTAACCAATAAATTTTTGAGATTGAATAAATTAAATATATAAATAAATTTTTATTTTTTCCTTCCTCTTCCATTAGGATAATTTTCGCTATATTTGTTGCAATATATTTATTATTTTAAAAATTATTCTTGAAGTTCGAAATTTTTTTGTCAAATGCACCATTTGATATTTTTTAATTAATTCTTTATTTGAGTCAGTTTAATAAAAATTTTAATTATTTGTTTAAATTAATACATTAATTTATATATTTTTTCATCATAGCATTTAATTACATTTTCATTTTTGTTCTTTTATTCGTCTTTTTTAAGCATTTATAATAAGTTAAATCAATTTATAATGCACATTTAATTTTTTATTTATTCCATTTAAGTTATTTGAAAATAAAATTTAAAAATTACCTAAAATATTTACTTATTTTAATAAAGTAAAACAAATAAAATTTAAATAATAATCATTACTTCCAATTTCTTTTAGATAATTATAGTTCTGTCATTCATTCTTAAATTATATACGTTTTTTTTATTTCACATAACTTCATTTAATAACTATTCTCCTTATCAATTAGATTTCTAAATGAAGTGTATAATTTTATATTAATCTTACGGCCAATTATTTTCGTTTAATAATATCTTATTAATTTAAATATATATTTAAATTTAAGGAATTTTAAATTTTTTATACAAAAAATTTAAATTTTTTTTAATATTTTTTATTTTTATAGTACATTTAACCAATAAATTTTTTAGAAATTTTTTTGGGAATATTTAATCTTTTTTATTTAATTTATAAACTATTTACCATTTTTTAATATTTAATTTTCCCAAGAAAATTAATAAATTAAATTTTAATTACTCATATTTGAATGCGCAAGCTCTTGTTCAGTTTCAAAAAAAGATGACAATTTTAAAGATTTCATTCATTTATAGTTTAAAATTTATCCAAATTGCTGTGGCTGAGTGTATGGATCGTGGTTTAATTTATTTCATCAAATAATAATTATTAATTTGATATTGAATAAAAAGATATCGAATTATATTTTTCATTTAAAAAAATTTCTGGTTAATAATGTTTAAATGGTGCTTTTGTTGAATTAGATTAATCTATAAAATTATATCAAATAATTCTTCTTATCTAATGAATAATTAATAAATTATTTTTTCAAATGTTTAAAACTGTTAAATATATTTTATAGGAAAAATTTGTTTTATTTTTAATTCTAAAAAATTCCATGTTATCACATTATCTATTTCCAACTAATAATAATATAAAAAAATTTGATTTTTTTTTATGTTCTCGTTAAGGTTTCATTTATTTTATTTTTTCATTATTCTAAGAGATAAATTTTTAATATTATTTTTTTTACAAAAACGCCCTGTCTTTGGATCCGTGATCGGCTTATTTTATTGTATTTTAGACTAAATATTTTTAATCTTATAAATATTCTACGAATTTTCCAAAAGGATTAAAGGCTTATGGTACATATAGATTTTTTTTTATAAATTTATAAATAAAAATTTTTTTAAATTTTTAATTTTTTATGTATTAGGTAAATTATTGTTCTCCAAAAAAGCTCTTATCTTGAATGGTGCGCCGGTTCATTTGCAGCAGCGATTTCACCTTTTGATAAAAATTTATATTAAAATTATTAATATTTAAATTATAAAATATTCTTTGATTTCTACAAATTTCTAGTTAATTCCTTATAATTGAATATGCTTTTCTTGTTTTATTAATTTATAATTTACAATTAGCTGTTATAGAAAATTTAATTTTTAAGATATTTATATAACTAAGTAAATAAATGATAATCCATGCTTGTTTTTTGAAATTTTTGAAAATTATAAAAGAATCTTTTAAATAATTTATTTATTTTTTATTATAAATTAAAAAAATATTTTTATTTGAATTTAATATTTTTTAATTCACAAATCTTATTTTTATTTTTATGATTTTATTATTTTCGCTAATTTATAAAAATTCAATTTTTTTAACAAATTTTTATTCAAAATATTTCTTAAAATTTAATAATTACAAATATTTTTTCATAGAATTATTTACAATTATAGATCAATTTTTTTTAATTTTAATATCTTATAGCAAAAGGGAAAATACTTTCCATTTTATGAGAGCAGATTCAATTTTGAACAGTTATATTTTTTGATAATAAATTTGTTCTTTATTTTGTATCTCTTTTTATATCTAATATCTACCTTTCCAGCGTCCTTTATTTAATTATTCTTCATTATTTTAACCAGGTTTTTCATCTATGTCGTGCTTCTATTGGAATTTTTGGCCATTGTTTTATTTCAAAAATCGAATCGTAGATAATTTTGCCCCAATTTGTCCTTATCTTTGGCAGACAAATTGTTTTTCCATTGTTCTTCCCTTCGAAGAACTATAATTTTTATTTTATCAATTTTTATTTTATTAATTTTTATTTTTATTATATTTAATTAAAAATTTCATTAATTTATATGAATTTATAAAAAATATTATTTTTTAAAATTTTACCTCCATTGTTTTTGCAGATTAATTATTTTTAATTTATTTTTAGGTTTTGCATATTCAATTAATTAAATCCAAGAGATATAATTAATTCTCCTGCATTTTTAAAATATTATGTGTTTTCTTTATTAATCACAATCAATTACAAAATAATTATTGTTTACATGGAATTTCGATATGATGGAACATTATCCATATCGCAAGGTCTTACTAAAAAATTTAATTGTAATATTTTTAAGATATTATTATATTATTAAAAAATTGATCTTGTATCATTTCCGATGAAGAAGATTGTCCTGCTGCGTTATAATCTATAAAATAAAAATTTAATATCAAAATTGGTAAATTTCTAAAGTTTATGAATTATGTGACTGAAAATAATTCTTTATGAAATTTTTACCGTCTTTGCATGTTGTATTATTCCTTAAATTGGTTTATATAAATTATATAAATAATTAATTTATAATCAAAAATCAATAAATATTTTTAGATTTTTTAATAGCCCAATTGGTCACAATCGCGTAAAATGTTCCAGTATTCCGCTTTAAATAATTTACAATATAGTATAATCCAATGGCTTTATTTTCTATCTTCATTTTAATTTTCTTATTCTATAATATAATAAGTACATAATAAAATATAATTTATAACATTTGATATTTCTTTATTTTTTTATTAATTATTTACGAATTTTAATACTCATATACCATCACATTTGTATTTTATAATAAATATATTCTAATTATACCTATAAAATTGAAATAGATATTTGTTTTTTCTTAGCGATTTAAGAATAAATTTTATTTTAATAGATTTTATATTCACTATTTTATTTTTACTTTAAGATATAAAATATAATATAAATAAATTCGATTTGATTGAATTTTGAATATAGGCCAATAATAGTACAATGTTGGAAAAGCATTACAGAAAAATTCTGGTTGTCTTCAAAATTTTTGATTTTTTACAATTAGTTTCTTTTTTCATTCTTTATAAATAAATATTTCCAATTAAAAACATTTATAATTTAAAAATTTACCATATTTTTCATAAATTTCGATTTTTCTATAATAAAAAGACGTTAAACATTGAAGAAAGCAACAAATTCTGGATGACCATGATGCTCAGGATTTTGAAAATTTAAACAATTTCCAATTACTATATTTTTGGGGCCCTTATCTCAGGAAGAAAATATTTTTTTTCATTAATTAAGATATTTATGATTAAACTTATCAAAGATTGGAATTTAAAATAATATTATATTTTTATTTCAAAATTTTTAATTTGATCTTATAATGCATATGTATATGATAAAAATTTATTTTTTTCTATTACTATGATTTTTTCCGTATTATGGAAAGCTTTATTTACTAATAATTATATATCATTGAATATTGTGATTCTGTCAATATTTTTTCTAAATTGATTTTAAAATATATTTATTATAATAAACACATCATTAAGACTTATAATCTTGCAAATTTTTTAGTTGGACAAATTTCTCTACATCATTATTTCTCAGAGGTAATATTGATGAATTGAACCAGCATTATAGAATCTTTCTTCCTTCCATAGGCGTTCTTTTGATTCATATTTTAAATTACATTTATTAATAATTAATTCAAATAGATTGACAGTATTTTTCATTTTAGTTGATTTAAGCTATTTGTGAAAATATTTAAATTTTCTATCTTTTTAATATTTTAAATTTAAAAATAATTTTTTTTAAGAATTTTTTTTATTATCATGTGTTTTTCTTTAAATTTTAAAATTTATTTCTCTTTTTTAAGAATCTTAACAATTTACTATATTTTTTTTGATTTTTTAAATTTATTTTAAAATTTAACGTTGATCCTTGATATATAATGCATTTAAGCATTTTTTTTCGAACATATTTCTTCTTAAAAATTGCTATTTATTGAGATATTTTCTCTGCAAATTATTCAATCATTTTTCTGGAAAAAATACGATTTTTAATCTTTATTTCTTTGCAACCACTTTTTAAATGCGGTCTTTTTGAATATTATTTCGATAGTACTTGCTTTTTTTCAAAACATGTGTATAATTTTGATCTTATGAAAAATTCAGAAAAAAATTCAATATTAATAAATTAATTTTTTCTTTAAAATTCACATTCAATGATTTTTTATCATTTTAAATAATTTATTCAAATCTAATAATTTGAATGGATACCTTCACTATAGTGAACAAGGGATTTTAGCTCCTTGCTATAATTGCCTTCATATAAGATATTCACACACTTTTTCAAATTACTTTTTAAAGGAGTTTTATAAGAATTGGTCAATGTAATAGGACACTAGACAATAACGCTTATATTTATTTTAATATATTTAATATCATTTATTTTATTGAATATTATTAAAAAAAGGCTCCATTTAATTTTATGTCTTAATTGATTCAATATGAAAATTCGCTTCTAAATTTTGAATTTTTTTAATTTATTTAAAATTATATATAATTTTAATTTTGACCGCACATCGTAGGGGTTAGCGAAATAGGATACGCCGATTTCGTCCTCTGGGATATGTCAACTAATTTTTAGTTTTTAAAATTACTGAATTATTTAGAAATATTATTCAAAAATATTTCCAATTTTCTCTGTGTTTTTTCTATTAATTAAGGTAAACATGATTTACAATAAGTATTTTCACAGCTTTTATAAAATAAATGTTTAGAAATTTTTAAATTTATAATTAATTTTTTAATATGTTATTTGCGAATTAAAAATCTAATAATAGAAAAATTGAATAATAATATAATAAAAATCTCTCCATTTTATGTTGAATTAATTTAAAATTTTTAAATTTAATTTTTTTTTAAATTTTTATTATTAAGAAATTTTTTAATATGGTAATATATGATTTAATTTTATCATTTATTGCATCAATTTATGCTGCTTAAATAAAAATTGTATTCACTTAATTATATGAAATTTATCTTAATAAATTTATTATTTTTTTTGAATTAAAATTTATTATTTTTTCTTACAGAATATCACTATTTTTGAGATTACTTTGAAATAAAAAAAAATAAATATGTTTTTTATTTTTATGTAACATTTTATTTATTTTATTTTATTCAGAAAAATAATATTTTAATTTTTTGTTAACATCTGTTTTTAGAAATTCTTTTTAATATTATACTTCACCAAATTTTTTTATCGCATGCTACTTTTGATTTATTACCAAGTTATCTAAACAAAATACAATGTTTTTGAACAACATCTTCCGCATTGAAAAATTAAACAATATTTCTCCGAGGATATAACATTATATCAAATTTCATTTAATAAATTAAATTTTATATGATAAAATTACTGTTTTTATTAATTTAATTTAATATTTTAAATATTTTTATTACTTTTTTATTTTAAGAATTTTTTTTGTACTTTCATACATTCAACATGATAATTTTAATCGTCTTTTATACGAATGGGTTAGATGTATTATCGGATTATGAATAATAATTAATCGCATTTTTTAAAATTAATTTTAAATTTATAAAATTCTAAAAATATGAATAAATTGCCTTAAATTAATTAATTTAATATTAAGATAGTTTCTGCAAAACTGTATTTTTATTATTATTGGACTATATTATTTTAATAATTATGTTATATATTTCAATTTTAATTTTTTAAATATGAATAAATAGAATTTTATTTATTATATGATGTATTGTACCTCAATGAAATCCTTTTGACTATGTGATGGCCATTTATTCTTTAAATTTTTTAAATAAATTATGTCACCTAAATTATAAAATATAATTTTCAATGATATTGACATTGTCCGAGATAAAATTTAATTTCCTGGATAATTGACATATCTTTGGTCATTGTATTTTTTAACCTGCAGAGAATAATCCAAATAAAAATTTTATAACATATTTTTCATTTGATAAAATAGTTGCCTAATTAAAATTTTATGACATCTTTTAAAAATTTAATAAAATAAATAATATTTTAAAGATTACGGAAATTTGACAAAATTTGTATTTTATTAAAAATATTTTACAATTTTATTTCATATAATTAAGAATTTTTATTAATAAATATAAATAAATTTTACAATTATATTAATTTAAAGTAAGATTTCTCCCATTTTTTAGCTTCAATAATTTGTGATTTTGCTATTTAATAATGAATATTTAGGTATACTATAGTTATTTATTCAAAATTCTGATTTTATGAATTTGATTTTATATTTCAAATTATTTTAAAAATTTAAAAATTTAAATTTGTTTAAATTTGTGATCTTATTTACATGTATCATGAGCGAAATAATGTTTTAATTTTAAAAATATTTCGGTTAAGAAATAAAAACCAACCCAAATATCCTAGATTTTCTAAAAGTTTTATTCGCTAAAAATACGAATTTGTATCTTGTTCCATGTCAACACCTTGGCTCAACTTTAAAATCATCAGGCCAATTGAAGCAATGTCTTCCTTCTTATTCTAATCATCCGCATTAAAGATATTGCCAAAGTCGCAATTTTCAAAGGAAATTCTGAGCCATGGTTTTGTTTATGTTGCATAAAATTTGCACAAATGCACGTCATAGCATCAAATGAAATTGTTATATATAACGAATTTTCATTTTATAATCAATTTATTTCAGTAGTAAAAAATATTATTTTAATTTTATTTCAAAAAATTTATTATTTAAAATATTTATATAATTTTTTTATTATTAAAATTATTTCAATTTCAAATCTACCGTCTTTTAAAGAATGTTTTAAGATTGCTTGTGAGCCATTTAAATATATATTTTTTATTTTTATTCTAATAAACTATTGTATTAATAATCGTTTTTTTAAAATTATTTTTTTTATAATATTTTTAAAATCTTAGTATAAAGTATTTTTTAATATTTTATAAATAAATCTTCTACATTATTTTATTTTTTTAAATAAATATTTTTATTTAAAATATTCCAAATGATTATTTTCATTGCTATTTAAGAATTTTATATTTATTATTTAATTTAAATGTTTTTCTGAACAAATGCATAATTTAATGAAATTATCTCTCTTTTTTCGAATGCTGATGGTTTTTGCTAATTTTGAATTTTAATGCGGTATTTTTCATTTTTTTTTACAAAATCAATTATTTTCTTCAAAAATTTTTCAAAATATCTATTTATATGCATCGTTCTCTTTATGAATCAATTGATTAATTAATCATATTCAGCTTATAAACAATTTTCTATATTTTACATTCAAATTCACTACCATATATGGATTTTTAATAAATTTTATTCTCTATAATTCATTTAAATATTTTCTTTATTATAATTTGACTTCTCTAGTTCATAAAAAATTGTATATTTCCTTCCAAACATTCAATATTTTACTATTTAAATCCAATTTATTGATACATTTTTAATTGTGTATTAATCTTTTCTAAATAAAATTTGTATCATATTTTTTTCATCTTCTTCGATTCAACTTCGTTTTTTTTTATTCATCTTATTTTTATTTTGAATTGAATTCAATTGCATTCTACTATTTTTATACATTTATTAAAAACATTTCACAATTTTTTCTTTGTAAATTTTAATTAATATCTTACATCATTTTTTACGAATAAATGTCACTGCTTTTATTATTGTTTCTTTTTCTCTTTATCTGTACGCATTTTTTAGAATTTAATTCTTTTTCGAGTTATTATCTAAAAGTACCCTTCTAAGTTATAAATCCATTAATTTGATGAAATGTTTTATAATTATAAATTTTTCGAATTTCCTTTATATTTTATATGAAATTTTAAATAAAATTTTTAATATTTTATAGATAAAAATTAATTTCGCAATTAAACAAGTTCACAAACCGAAATATTCTTAGAATGTTCATTGCAGCGATTGAGATTCCGAAACAATTTTAGCTTTCAGCTTGATATTATTTAAACAATTTAAATTATTCTCTCAATAAATTTTTTCAATATATAATTTATATTTAATTATAATGTATTTTTTTATATACATTTAGAATTTTATATTTTACATATTTTTTAACCTTTCTTGGTAATAATAGAGAGAGAATAATTTTTTTTAAATATAATGGAAAAATTGTTTTTGCTTTTTATTTTAATTTTAAATTGTTTAAAAAGTTTAATATAGCTCAATTGTTCAAATTTTTTAATGAAATAATCTGTGTGTATTTAAATTTTTAAATTCATTATATTTTATTAATTAATTTTACTCATTTTATCTTTGTTAATGTGTGTTTTTTTAAAGATAAATTTCTTTCTATATAAGGTCAACTTACCACAATATTTCTATTTATTATCTTTAACCAAAAATTTTTTTTGGATAATTCATTCCTTAAATTGAAGAAAAAACACCTATTTTGATTAATGAAAACTTGGAATTGGAAAGAATATAGGTATACTCGATTTATTATTAATTTTTAAACATTATTATAATTTATCGCTCTTGAAAAGAAGCAATATAACCTTTATCTTATTCATGTTTTGCACTCAATTGTTCTATTTTTAATTTTACCTCAATCAAGGCCATCTCAATTTCTCATATGTTTTTCCATTAATACTTATTTTTCTCATAATTAGTAGTTTAAAATATTTAAATAATATTTAATAAAATTTTATTTTAAAATTTCCTTTTTTATTTATTTTAAATTTAAAAATTTAATTAATTTCTATTAATTTATTTTACCATCATAAATGAATATGATAGATTTTTTTAATGATATATATTATTATTTTTTAATATCTCATATTAAAAACTTGTATTAAATAATATTTGATTTTTAAAATCTTATTGACATGAATAATTATTGCGAGATCTCGAAGGTCGAATTCGTAATTTTTAGTCATAATATTATTATTTAATATATATTTTTATTTATTTTAATTGCCATAAATTTATATATATCGTTTTATTTGATCCGGGAACGCTTAAAATTATAAAACCCAAAATTTTAGATCGATTAAAATGTTTTTTAAAAAAATTATAATTAATGATATGAATATAGATAAATTATTTATATTGTGTAAATTTTATATATCATTCAATTATTTCTCCATTTTTATAATTTTTCTTATTAAAAGTGTATTTATTAATAATTTCTGATTATATGATGAAATACTTATAAATTTTAATTGATTGAATAATAAGCATTTATCATTAATTATATGTTACTAGTTAACTCAATGAAATGTCGAATAAATCATATATGAGAAATATTCTCATGAAGCTCCTTTCATTTGCCAAAAGAAGAAGGGCTACTTGTGCGCGCTTCTCCCCATAAATCTTGAGGACCAGCGCAACTGCTAGTTTTTATAAATCTAAATTTTAATTTCGATTTGCTTGCAAAAATTCTACAATATTTTAAAAAATAATAATAAAAGAAAATTCAATTATTTTTTATTATTTCTAATCATAATATTGTATTCATTTTTCTAGAGAATAATTCGCTCTATTCTTATTTTAGTTGCATTTCAATAAATATAATTTTATTTTTTCCTGTTATTTAATTTCTAAATACATTAGATTATATTCATTTGGTGTAATTAACAATAAAACTGGAGCCTTTGCTTCCACTATTTCTTCTTCTCTTAAGTTCAAGTTTTCGCCTTTATTCTAAATTATTAAAATTATTAGGGAATAAATTTTGAAAATTTACATTTTTTTTTATTTAATAATTTAAATAAATGTAAAAAAGCATTTTAAAAATTTAATTAGATATTAAAATTTTTGAATTTTAGAATTATTTTTTAAATTTATTATTTAAATTTAAACCTTAATAAATTAAATATTTTTTGAATAATAATTTTAGATATAAAATTCATTCTTAATGTTATTTTATATATTTTAAATTTAATAAATAATTATTTACATCATTTATTATAATTAATTTTATCTATTATTATAAATTATATTATAACAATTCATTTAATCCTACTTCTAAATTCAAAGAACCAATAACCAATTTTTACTTTTATGAATAAGATATTTACCAATAGCTTTTCACATTTGCCTAAAAGGCACTTACAGGGTGGCCGAAAAGTCCGTTCCCACTTGTTTTTTATCATAACTTTATTACAAATAAAGATAAATGGATTAAAATACAATCAAATGATGGACAAAAGAAAGGGGTATAACAATAATTAAATTGATTCAAAATGGCCACCCTTGGCTTTGATACATAGACGTAAACGTTTGGGGAAATTTTCGCAAATGGCACGCAGCTCTTGGACCGGAATTTTCGCCCATTCCCTAAGAAGGGACTGTCGTAATGACTCCAAATTTTTATGTGGTTTAGCACAGGCCCTGGCCTCCAAAATGGACCATACAGAATAATCCATAGGGTTCAGATCCGGGGAATAGGGAGGCCATTCTTCGGTGGAAATGAACCCAGGCAAATGGTCCCGACACCACTCCTGAACTTCTCGGGCCTTATGGGCGGGGGCAGAGTCTTGCTGAAAAATCCATTCCCTATTCCCGAAATGGGTCCTGGCCCAAGGTTCTAAAACCCCCTGGAGAATTTCTTGAAGGTAGTAGTTTTTGTTGATTTTGACCCCCGGATCCACAAAAAGCAGCGGAGTCTTACCCGATGAGCAAATTCCGGCCCAAACCATTAATTGTTGGGGATGTTGGGAATGGGAAACAATCTTATCAGAAAGAGGAGGTTTTGTTGTCCATATTCTGTCATTTTGATGATTATGCGCCACCTCGATGGTGAAGATTTTTTCATCCGAAAACAGAATCTCAGGACCTGCGTGCCGCTGAAGGAGGAGTCGACATCTTTGGACTCTAATTCTTTTGTTTTGATCATTCAGAAATTGAACTTTTTGGAGCTTGTAGGCCTTTATCCCAAGTTCAGATTTTGCAATGCATCGAACCGATGTTCTTCCAATTCCGGTTTCACGGGCCACTTTTCTCATTGAGATCCTTGAATTTCGCTTGACTCGCATTTTGATGATTTTCCGGTTTCTGGGTGTGTTCACTGACTTGGGTCTTCCGCTTCTTTTGAGGTCCTCTATTGTGCCAAATTCCCTATACAATTTATTTGGACTTTTTCTTTGAAATTTTTTTTACCGGAATTTTTTGATGATTTTGCTCACACCCCTTTTGGAGAGGCCAACTTGGGTTGCAATCTTTGAAGGCGCCATTCCCGAATTAAATAATGCAATAGCGGAATTTCTTTTATCAGCCATTATAGGAAAATGTTTGGGCTAAAAAATGAACTATAATTCAATAATCCCACGAATGAATGAAAATCAATAAAATAAAAATAAAAGTGGGAACGGATTTTTCGGCCACCCTGTAGTAAAAAATTAAATAATTATATCATAAGTAAATTAATATATGAATTGATCCAAAAATAATATAAATTTATTTTTTTAGTTAATTATTAGCAACAACTTCAATAAAGGTATCAATTTAAACAAAGGCAACAACTTTATAAATTTATTAAAATTACATTGCTTCAAAGGCAATAATTCAATTTGAATATTTGTACAGTAAATCTTTTAAATTTTATTTACTGAATCGATATTTAACTTCAAAATTTCTTGAATTTATTAATAATGTTTTTATTAATATTAATATAAATGATCCAAATAAATTGATTTAAATTTTTCTCAGATTTAATTACCATTATTATTTTTCTATAAAAATTAAATATAATTATTATTGCTTTTTTAAAGAAAAGCATTTTTCTTTTTTCAATAATATTTCATGCAATTTTTCATACTTTTAAAAAATAGTTAAGTGATTTAAAACTAATTTCCTTGTCGAATTTATAAAAATTTTTCTATAATTTATCTTTCAATGGAGATAGAAAGATTTAAGATTGTTTGTAGCAATTTTAATAAATTTTTTTTATGTGAAAAATAAATTTTGTTTTATGTTTCTTTTTCAATATAACAGTTTTTATTACATATTTTCTTTGTCCGTCAATATGGCGTTTTTCACCCTTCTAGATCGAAACAAAATGAAGTTCTCAAGATCTGAACAATGTTATGTGATAGCTAAAATTAACATTTAAATTTAATTCAAAAATTTTTTTAGATTGACATTTCATTTAATTCACTCCATTTTACCCCATGAAATAACTTACAATTTCTTTTTCGTACTCTTTTCCATGTGCCGAAGATTGGGAATAATAATAGCTACCGCTTTCTTAAAAAAATAATAAATCTATTATGAGATTCGAAATTTTTCTACAATTTTTTAATGATTTAATAATTTTTTTTTGGTTTTAAATCTCTCATATTAATTATAATAGGTAATTTTTATTTTTCTTAAAAACATTTATTTTTATTATAAATTTTGTAAAATAAATTTTTCAAAATTTTTTTTTGATAAAAAATATTTAATTATTTATCATGATTCAATCATTATTTTTCTTGATCATTTAAGCAAAGTTTAATTGAACAATAGCTATTTTCAAATTATTCAAATAATTTTTCAATACTTCCATAAATTTAATTAAATGAAAAAATAAATTTATTTCATTTATTTCAGCAAAATCCATTTGATTCTTTTTTTCAATATCAATCATCAATAAGTTTCTATTGTTCTAGATCATTTGAAACAAATTTATAAAAGCAATATGATAATAGTTTTTTGAAATTTTGACACATTTTTTTTTATTTTTGTTCAAGAATATTTAAAAAAAAAGATTATTATTTTCAAAAAAAAATACAAGATTTTATGAAAAAATTATTTTAAAAACGGTAGCGATAATTGTTTAAGGATTTATTTTGCCATGAACCATTGAAATCCTTTCTTTTCTTTCCGATAATTTTTATCAATAATATAAATTTTATAATTTTTTAATAATTAATGAATTTTATTTTCAAAAATATAAATGTAATGTCATAGAGAGATACATACACATCAGTCATGAATTTTTATGATCTCATCTCAGTAAATTAGATTTCAATCATGAAAATATTTTAGAGTAATAATAAAATTAATTTTATTTCTGAATAATTTAAATTTATAAAATAAATTTGTGCTATTATCATAAAATTGAAAAAAATTTTTAAAATATTTATAATTCAATTTGATAAAATTATATAAATATAAATTTCAATTTTATTTTTTATTAATTAATGATATTTTTCAATTTTTTCCAAATTCAGCTTCATTTATTTAAAGATTAATTTAATTTTTTTTTAAATATCCTTTAATTAAAATTTTGATTTCTGATTAAATTTTTAACAAATTATTAAATTTATAGATTAATATAAACTTTATATATCAAATTTAGGAAACCACTATTTTCTCTCTACATTATTGTCATTTTACTTTTAAAATATTATATTTTCTTATATTAAAATTTAATTCTAATAAGCATAAATTTTTTTTATTTATTTAAAAATTATTCATTCTAGTAGATCGCATTCATCAGTTGGGTTGCTTTGTTATTTGTTTGAAAATATTGAATAAAATTCTTTTTTATTTATTAAGACTATGGTCAAATTTTTTTGTAAAAATTTCCAATATTATTCTATACATTTTTAAATGAAATAATTATAATTTAATTAATTGAATTCAATAAAGATATTATTATAAATTTATTTAAAATTTTAAATTTCTAGAACGTTTAATAGCTAGATCTGGACAATTGACTGGCACATAAAATAAGCGATAACACTGCCATTGACGTCGAATTTTTATATAATTTTATTAAATTATATTTCTTCTTTATCCTATTTATAATTGATTTTATTTTATATTTAAAGAAAACATTAAAATTTCTTCTGAATAAATTAATTTTATTTAGCTTTTATAATTAATGTAATAAATTTTTGAAATTATTTTAATATATTTGTTGATTCAAAAATTTTTTGAATAATTCATTAAAATAATTCTAGAATTTTTTGTCATTGCATAACAATTTATAAAAATTTTCATATTTATTATGATAAATAATTAATTAAATATTTCTATATAAATATCATCCGATGGAAATATTAAATCAGTTTTTATTAATTGTCACATTTTTAGAAATATTTTTAAATAATATTTTTAAATTTTAATATTTATTTATTATATAGCGAATCAAATTCATGTGAACAAAATTACCTTTCTTGTATAATATGGTAATTTTTTAAACCGATATTTTTAACATTTATGAAGTTATTAAATTTTAAAAAAAAAATAGAGATATCTTCTTCTTTTCTTCTAATTAACATAATTATTAAAATATCTATTTAATAATATATTTACTTAATAACATTCTTGGATTATTGATTTTTTATCATTGTTTTTCATCGTCGGAAAACTTATTAAGAGATAATATTAATTTCTTTCTATTTATCATTCCAAAAGTTGCTATATTCGGAGTTATTTTAGCAAATTTATAAAATCGAATTATTATTCTTTTTTTAAATTATTGTAATATTATTTTTTACTATATATTTAAAAGATAAGATTATTATAAAGAAGTTTACTTTCTTTCATAATTATTAATACAGAAATTCAACTTAAGATAAAGTAAAGTTTTTTCTGTTTTTATTTTAAGAGATATATTTTTATTATGATTTCATTAGCAGCATAATACATTCTAAATTATTTCTAAATGCATATTTTTTTATTGTAAATTTGAATATTCGATACAAAATTCTGTTTTTTCTTGATGGATATACATTAAAATTAATTAAAAAAATTTTTAAAATAATATTAATTTTTAAATCAGTATAATATAAAAATATTATTATTAATTATATAAATTATTTTGAAGAAGTGCTTATAATTTTATTTCATTTTTATAAAATATTGTAAAATATAATCGCATAATACTACAGATTTAATAAGATTAATATCGTTTTCCATTTTTAATTATATCAAAAACAATTCTCTATTTTAACTTCTATCTTAAAATTATTTTCTATTATTTTTTAAATTTTTATTTATAAAAGTAATGAAAATATCTTAAAAATTTAACTCTTGCCTTTTTAATTATTAAAGAAATTTTCGATCAAATTAAAGATAATCTCTGCTGCAATATATCTTTCTTCTAATCTATTGTAAATTCGCAATCCTAATTATAGCATCACTGACAATACAAATTAATTAATAGTTTATATATATTTTTTTTTAAATTTTCAAAATTTTTTAGTATATTTTCTACTGTTTTGTATTTTCTTAAAATAATTATTTTAAAAACAACATTTTTTTCTGTTTTTATATCATTATTTATGATTAATTTATCTATTTAAATTTATTCGTATATTATTTTAAAATAATCTGAAAATTTTGTTCCAACATATGCACTCCACATCCTGAATTGAAGAACCAATCTTTTTCTTTGTTGAATTATATATTTTTTTAATCAAATTTCAAAAATGTATTGTAAAGTGATGATTTTAAATTATATTCTTTACGGATCGAATTAATGAATTCGAAAATTTTATTTAATTAATTAACTAGCTTTTTATCATAGGAAAATCAGTCACATAGTTAACCTTATATCTTTCATTTGCATTTTTAAATAATCTGTAAAAGTCAATTTCCGAAATTTGTTTATTGTCAGAAAAATATTATTCTAAATTAATGAGAAAAAAAAATTTATTAAAAATTTTATGAGATGCAAAACATAAAAATTTAAAAGTGAAAAAAAATTGTATACGAATTTCGAACACAAATTATTTTTTTAAATATTCCATAAATTTAACAAATGCATTTTTATTTAAATTAATCAAATTAATATTTTTTATTTAATAAAATATTTTTAAAATTAATATTTTTATTTTAAAAAAGTTTTATATTTAATTAAAATCTATCAAGTTTTCATTTATTGAATTTATTCCTATACCATTTTTAAGAAAGGAATAAATGCTATGAAATGAAGGAATTTGAAAGTCTGCAAATCCATTTTTCTGATTTACATTTATTGAAAAATTAGAATTATTTTTTCATTCCATTTTCTTTTCTTTCTTCTCATATAGTTATATTTTTTAATATGAGAAAGAAACTATCTCATAAATTTCTATAGTCATGAATTTAAAATTTGTAATTTCAAATTTTTGATAAAACATCTTTATTAAATAAATTTTTATAATAAAAATTGTAATTAATAGGAACCTTCAATTAATACGTATATTTGAAATAAATTATAAATATTTTAGCAATTTTAATCACTTTTTTGAATCTAGTATAAATTTATTTTATCAAAAGTAAATATTATCTTAAACTTTAATAAAAATAATTTTAAAATATAAAATTAGCCATTTTTTCCAAGAATGACAAAGACGCTAAAAAATATATATTTCATTCTTTTAAATAATTGTATAATTTTGTACAGAATCAAGGCCTGTTCTTTCGATTATGAAATTGTCAAGTTATTTCCCGGAATAATTAAAATAAAATTGTATTTGCAAGTCAAATTTAAATATTATTTTATTTTGATTTTAGAAATTAATTATTTTTATTATACGAAACTAATATAAATTCTTTAATCATTATTACCCTCTTTCCAATTCTTTTCCCGTAACCATCACTATCCTTCTTTTTTCATTTCGAGATATCATTTCTATTTTTAAATAATGCCGCATGATGATCATCATCTTTATAATTTGAATTTTTGATCCAAAAAATTATTAAAATTTCAAAATAAATTTTTTGAAATTCACAAACAGAAAATAAGACCGCGATTTTTAATTTCAAATTTTTTATTTTTTTATTATCAAATAAATTTTAATTAATTTCAATTCATCTCTTTAAAACAAAAATCATTATACTTTTTTAATGAAATCAAAAGTTTACAAATCCTAGGAACTTCCTCCTTCACATAGTATCGCATGTTCAATATTTTTACATAATGATGATCAATTAAATTTAAAAATCAAACTAGTAAAATTAAAAATGTTTTGTAATTTATTAAATCGATCATTACTTCTATCATATTTTCGATTGTTTATTTTAAAAATTATATTATTTTTAATAATAATAACCATAAATTATAAATTTAATGCTTTTTTTTTTAAATTAAATTAATATTTTTTACTTTCACGATACATATGCAATACGAAAAAAATGATGCAGATTTATTGTTTCATTAAAATTATTATATTTCAAAAAATTTTAGATTTATATAACCATATTTTGCGTTTTATTCCATATAAATATTATAATGATTAGGCCATCTTTGAATTGAGTTTGATAAACTTGATAAATTTTCAAGTGTTAAAAATAATAGAGAAGAAAATAGAACGCCATAAAAACAATGAAAATGATTGGCTAATTTTTAAATAAAAACTACAAATTTTTTATTTAATTTTCTTAGTTGTAATGATTTAAAAATATTTTAGTGTATTCCTTTTCTAAAAAAATTATTCAAGAAAATTTTTCATAATTTTATCTTTATCTAAAATTTTAATTTTAGTAATTAGACTGTCAAAATAATAAAAATTTTAATATTTTTTTGTTCATCTGAATAAATTTCGGGAAAACAATTTTATATTTTATAATGAATTTTTTAAATTTTTATATTTTTGAAGATGAATTTATATTTGAATAATGGTGATTTTTAAATTTATATTTAGTCAATATAAAGAATTACTCATATATTATTTTTATAATTTCTGTCATTTTCATTATTTTTCCATCATTATTTTTATTTATATTTAACAATTCCATAAATTCAAATTAATGATATACTACTTTCTTTCATTTGGAAAATTATGATGCAATTTTTACATAAAAATTGTCTTTTTTTTAAATTAGCCAATTATCATAAAAGTGGTATAAAAATTATTTTTTGTAATTTTATTTTGCATATTCATGGTAGGAATCGAAATAACATTTTTTTATAATATTTTTTATATTTAACATAAAAAAATTTAGTTCCTTTTTTATTTATAATTTTATTCAATTATGTAAGAGGTATCAAATAATTTCTTCTCAATGTTTCTGTAATATAACATTGTCCAAATATTTCCTTCCACTTTTTTTTTAAAATTTTCTATTAAAATATTTACATTTTACTCGTTTATTTTGCAGAAATATTCTATATGTATAAAAATTTAATCAAAATAATCAAACTATAAAATTTTATCTAAATATTTACGGTATTTTTTTTTTGAAATGTATATCTCAATAAAATTTTAAAATTTTAATAAAATAAAATTTTAAAATAAAAAGAATTTTATTCTCTTAGGTTTAATTTTATTTATTAAAAATTTTTTACTTATAAACATTGTGTAAACTACTATTTTTTTTTAAACAAAATGTTTAACAATAATTAAGCTCAATATTAATTATTCATATTTTAATATATAATTATTAGACTTCAATGAAATTTTTTTTCTTTCTATTCCTAATAAATTTATTTTGATTAATTTATTATCAAAAAACAATTTTTATAATTGATAAATTATTTAATATTATGAGAAAAGTATAATCATTTACATTGAAGATAACGAATAGATATTTTCTTTATGTTTTTTTCTAATTTTTTTCTGTCGTAGTAAATCATGATTTAATGATAATGATTCGTAATTTTTTATTTCATAATTTTGATATTTTTCATAATATTTATATTTTGGCAATTAATTCTTTTAAAATATCGTTCTAATGGAAAAAATATTTTATTTTTAAGATATATTTTTTGGATATTTATTTCAAATTTTGTTAATAAAAATTTTTTAATTGAAAATTTTATTTTTTTAATTAGATTAATCATAAAATTTAATTTATGTGAAATGATATGATGATTTTTATTCACATATTATAGATATATCGTAAATTTAATTTATTTGTGCAATGATGCAATATATAATTTTTTCGAATTTCTTATTTCTTCATTAAGATAGTTAAATTTAAATTTAGCTATTATTTTGTTGATTTTGTCTCTATTTTTGGATGCATTAACGCATATATTCACGGTAAGCTTGTGGCATCTCCCCCACTTTTACTTTCTTGTAATCTTTAATCGACATTTTTTTTATTATATAATAATATTGATAATTAAAAATCGGTTCATTTTTTAAATTTTATTTTGTTATCAATTAAATTAATATTGTCTTTATTGATATCAAATGCTTGTCTATAATAAGAAGAATAAATAATAATTTTAACCATTAAATATTTTATTGAATTTTTTTTTATTTTTTCCAATATAATATATAATAACTGACATTTTTCTATAAATTAAATTAGATACCACTATTTAGGTGGTAATAAATTTGATGTGCACTTTGGCTCATTTGAAGAGAAGCCAAGGGATTTGTTTATTTTCAGCTAAATTCAATAAAATTTTTTTCAATTGGTTAGAATAGCTTTTTGAATGTATTTATTCTTTGATATATGGTTGTATTACATATTTCAACATTTTTTTATCAAATTTATCTTAAATTTTTTTATAAATATATTTTTTAATTTTTTAATTCAGATTATTTTATTATAATATTTATACATGATTAATTGTATAATCATCATAAATGTTATGAAATTTCCTGAGTTTTATTTATGCACATTTTCCAATATACATATAGGATATAGCTTAACTTCTTCTCATTTCAAATATATTAAAATATTGCTTTATAAATTTTTATTATTTAATATATAATTTTTTTATATTTCAAGAAATTTATTTTAAAATATTTTTGTTTTTTTTATTTTTTTTCGAATAATTTTCTCTTTTTAAATCTTTGTATGTTTTTTTTCATTATTATAATAATGATTTATTATTCAAAATATTTTTATTAATTTATTTTAATTATTATAGGAAATGAATGCGAGTTTTTAAAAAAATTTTTATTGATGTCGCAATAAAATAAAAAAACATTTTTTATAAAATCATTGTATTTTTAATTAATATTTATTTTAATTTTTATTAAATAGATTTTTAATTCTTTAAAAGAGAATTTGCTGTAAAATGATAGATTTTGTTAAATTATGCGGTTTATTCCTATTTACAATCAATATTAAATCATTTAGTATATTTAACCAGTGAAATCGATTTGGAAATCAAATAAATTTAAATTTATTCATTTATAAAATTTTTAATATTACTATATAATTATTATTTTCTTTATACGAAATTATTATTTGGGCAAAGAATTTTGTAATAGTCTTTCAAATTGTAGAAATTTTAAATTCACACGGAAAAAAATTCAATGATTAAATTTGTTATTCTGCTAAGGAGACGAATTTTTAATTATATAATTTTCTGATTTCTTATTTAAAAATTGTTATTGTTTTTCCCATCCTTATTGTTAATAAATTATTATAAATTATTGTAATATAAATATTTTTATCAATCAAATATATTCTTATTGACAATTAAATTATAATAAAATTTTTTTTAGAAAAAATTTTTAATTTGTAATCCGAAAAGACAGATGAATATCCCGCAATCGGTTCCATTATTTTGTTGGGGCCTATTACTTTATTAAGAAATAAATTTAAAAATATCTTTATTATATTAATGTATTTTTAGAGAATAAAATAATTTAAATTAATATTTTAATTTCTTAAATGGAAATTATGTTTTTATGAAGGTTTACGCTCTCGATAATTCTAAAGTTATTTTATTATTTTTTAAAAAAATATCTATTCGATTTTATCGCTATTTTTAAAAGAAAATTTTTTTTAATCTTTGTTAAAAATTTTTAAGTTAAATTATTTCATAAAATTTTTAAAATTATAAATTTTTACTTTCACTTTCAAAATATAATGAATATTATCAATATTTCTTCTCTCTTATTTATTATATATTTTTTCTAATTTTAAATATATATATAATTAATTATTAAATGTTATATTTATTTGTGAAAAGTTGAAACACATAATAAATAATTTAATTTAATCAATTTTTTCCTTATAATTTCATTAGAATAATAATTATAATTTATATTTTCATATTTCTTTTCTTTCTTTTAAATATTTTATGGTATTTTGTCTTTTGCGATTTTGACGGAGACGTTCTTTTTCCCTAGGCTCTTATTCGCACTGCCTTTTTTTTTTTGTTTCAGCAGAATTTTGTATTTAATTTTCACATGAAGAGCGATATTGGGCCATTGGGCCATCAGCAAATTATTTCTACTCTTTGTTAGCTTATTCAAAAAATTTACATATTTTATTCTTCGAATTTTTAGAAATAAATTTTGTAATTGGAAAAAAATAATAATATTGATACAATTTGCAATGTTTGTCTTAATAATTATTTGTTCTAATTAAAATTGTACTAAAGTATCAATATCAAGTTTTATGATATTCATTTAGTTTTTTATTTTAAAAATTTTTAACATAAGTATTGTTTGCATAAATATTTTTTGAAATAATTTAAATGAATCAGCATGAAATTGTTCTTATAATTCATTCTTCAGTGGGAAAATGGCTGAGAGAATGATAAGGCGAATGGAGGCTTTGTATAATCTTCAAGTTTTCCAAGTATACTATCGGCTTGGCTTTATATTAAAAATGTTATATTTTTAGAATTTTATTATTCATAAACGAGAAATTTCAAAATTACTTCATAAAAATTTTTATTTTCAAAAATTTTATTATTTTAGCAAAATTATACTCAACAAAATTAGAGTATTGGCGAAACTTAAAAAAGGGCTTAAAAATTAGTAAAAATAGTTAGATAATATTATTATCTAAAAATATTTAAATAATTTTATATATTTATATTTAATAATAATCAAAATTTTTTTCCTTATCAATAAAATCTATTTTTACTATATTTTTTTAAATATTTAATAAAATAAATTTATTTCTTTTTTTATAATTCTATATATTTTATAATTTAAAAATTACTTTTTTTATTTATATGTTTAATAATTATTATATAATATTTCAAAAATATTATAAAAATGTTTTTTATAAGTTATTTTGTTTCAAACCAAATATTCTAATATTGTAATTTTATAAAATTGGATTATGCATATCCTTATTTCTCGATATTTTGTTGAATATAAAATATTTTCAAAATTTTATCTTTCTTATTCACATACTGAAGATTATTTATTGTAGAAATATCCATTTTGTCATTAATTGGAAATAAATAAAATATTTTCCAAATTTCTGATCCAGGAAATAAAATCTCATTATTATAATTCTATATTTTTATAGAAAATTCTTAGTAAATTTTTTAAATATAAAGTTCAAATATTTTTATTAATTTAATAATTATTATTTAATCTTGAAATAAAATTTTCGATTTTTAAACATGATACATGAATAAATAATGTTTGACTATGGTGATGTTGCTATTATTTTATAAAACATTTTAATAAATATTATTATATATAATTTTAATTTTTTTCCCTATATTTTAATGGATGAACATTTCAAATATTTTTTTAAACGAAAATTTATGACAATAAAAATAAATTACAAATCTTTAAATTTAATTTTAAATTTCTTATATATTTATTAAATATGCATTTTATTTTTTCTAATATTATTAATTCTTCTTCAAAAAATAGTGATTTAAATCTGTCTTATTTGTTAATTATTTTATAATATTAAAAAATTTTAAATTTATATAAGATTAAATTTGCTAACCAATTTTGCACATATATATAGAAATTATTTCCGGAGCCTCTTGGGGCGGATAATTTATAGTAATGCAAATTTTGAAACACTCTTATTTCCTTTAACAAAATATTTTTTATCATTCCTTTATCAAATAAATTTTTTCATTTTTATAATATTATCATAAATTGTTCACTTATTTTCTTCTTATTTTTTTAAATCTTCATTAAAATAATAAAATGATCAAAATTATTAATATCAAAAAATTTATAATTATTTTTAAATTAATAAAGCTATTCTATCAGGATGCTTTGCATAAATTTGGCTAATTTTGCTATTTTTTAAGATAATTTTAATAATTCTCTAATTTTTTAAAAACTTAATTTAATTCAATTATTATATTAATATTAATAAAATAATAAAAAAATATTTAAATATTTATTTCACTTTTAAGATAATGCGTATAATAAAATATATATTCGAATTAATTTAATATAATATTTGTGTTAATCAGATGTTTAATTTATATTATATATTCCAAGTTATTTTATTTTTGAATCATTTGTTTCTAATTTTTCATTTAATATTTATATTTTCAAATATTAATTTATTTTGCTCTCATTTATGTTTTTTTTTTTTTTTTGCAAAATCATATTTTATTTTTTTTTAAATAATAAATGAAAATTTCAATCGTAAACAATTACTTAGCTTAGGATTTATAGTTTATCATAAATTTCATTTCAACTTCATTTCTCCCGATGATTTACCTAAATATTCCCAAATTGTTGGGGAGATTAATTGCTTACGAACAATTGCAGCAATTTTTACAGTGTAGATCAATTTGTTATTTCCAGTTCTTATTAAATTTATTTGGAAACAAAAAAAGGGAACGTAATAATAGATTAAAATTCTTCTTTATAAATTCAGATTGAAAAATTTTAAAATGCATTATAGTCAAATTTTTAATTATTTAAAAAATATAATTTATTTTGTTTTATCTTATATTTATATTTTTATAATTATTTATAATAATATTAATTAAATGATTATAATTTTTTTCATGTTATTTTTTTCTCCTATTTTTTTGCATATTCTATAATTTAATAATAACTATTATTATATTTTAGTAGAAAGAAGCCTTTTTATCTTATTTCTTTATAATAAAAAATGAAAGAAATCAAGTTCAAATTTTTTATTCAATTTAATTTGTCTATCATTTATTTATTTGTATAAAAATCTTATACCATAAATTATTTTATTTTAAAATATATTTCGAATGCTATAAAACTTTAATTTTATTTAAATTTTATAGATTTTTAAATTTGGTTTATTTTATATATTTCCTTTTATGTATTATTTATTAAATTTAGCCGTCTATTGTTCTAATAAAAACTTGACAGAACTTTTTGTGAAAAAAGATTCTCATTTTAGAACACAAAATAACAAAATGTGTGACCAAACGATAATAAGACATTAATTGTCTTCTCGCGACAGAATATGCATTTAGTTACGTTAAGTTGTTCTTCTTCATCACTATTTTCGCTTAATTGTTATTAAATATTCGCCGCCGCTTCTTATGTTGCAATGCGTGTTGCTTCTATAATTTTAATTCAATAAAAAATTTTTTTATTAACAAAATTTAAAGTTAATTTTTATTCAATCTTATTTATAAATAGTCACATGATAAAATTGTATATAAGATTTCAAATTCCACTAAATCACATTCTTTTTAAACATTTATTTCAAAATATTGAAAATTAAATTAATAAATTTGTTATTATTAATTATTAATTAGACTGTTAATCCAAAGCTTGCAGAAGATAATTGTCTCCATGATTTGGATCAAATAAATAATAATTTTACATATATTTATATTAAATTTTCTATTAATTAATTATTTAAAATTGGATTATTTTAATTATCTTTTAGAAATATTTAATTTCTTTCCTTCACAATATTATAAGATTTTTACAATTGGTATAAATAAATTTTTTAAATTTATTTTTTTATAAATACATAAGTTTATATTGATTATTACTGTTAATTATTTTCAATTAATAAAAATTATTTGATTAAAATTTTTATTTTAAATCAATTTTTCTTAATTCATCCATTCTTTTTTTTTCTTACAAATTCATTCACTCACTCAGAGCCCCGGTATTTTTTGCACCATATAATATATTCTATATATTATTTTATTTACATATTCACTTTAATTATAATTTTTGTTCAATAGATTCAGAATTATTTTTTATCTTAATTCATTTATTTATTTTTGATAGATTTTTAAATTAGAATTCAATCAACTGCCAATTTTCTCTTTAATAAAATTTTTAAATTGTCTATTTTTTTAATTTGTAATTATAAAATTTAATTAGGCATATATAACTTAGTTATATTAATGTATTTTGTATTCTAAATAGAAGAATGAATGCTCTTTTTTTAATTATATTTTCATTATGTTCTTGGATTTCATTTTAATTTTCTTCCTTGAATATATTTTTCATTTATTTTATTCAATTAAATTAATTTTATGCAAAAAAATTATCTTCCTAAATTTTTTCAATAATTTTTATTTGATTTAAAGATTTTTTTTATGGAAATAACACCAGAAAAGGAATTAATCCTATGGATTGGAGAGTATTTTTACAATCTATCCATTAACGCTTGAAATTCAATTACAAATACAATTTCAAAATTTTTATTCTTGATATTCTAGAAAGTTTTAATGTTCATTATATTTTATTTTTATCCTGCACAAGGAATGAAAGTAATTTCTTTGATTCTTCGAAATAAAAATCAAAAACTAACAATATATTAATTGAAGAAATGTGCTATATATTCCATAAAAAATTAATTCTTTTATTTTATTTTCTATAATAGGAAAAAATGTTTTTTTTTAGAAAATTTGATAAATTCAATTCCAATATGAATGCTTTCTGACAATTTATATTTATTTAATTTAAGATTTATATATTTATAATTTATAAAGTAATATATTTTACGAATAATTTAATTTTTATAAAAAAATTTTAGTTTTTTAAAAGGTATTAGAAATGTTTGCGAAGAAAGATATTAATAAATTATCTGATCAAATGCCTCGTATTTTTTTCTCGCCATTTTAAATTTTTGGATTATCTGAAATTTTGAAAAAATAAAAAAGGATAATTAAAAGATATAGAATTTTTGTGTTTTTTTTCAAATAAAAAAAATATTTAATTCTTGATTGCTTTTTCTTCTTTTAAACAGAAACATACAACTATTAAATTTTAGAAGTTGAGTGTTCTGTATTATAATCAATTTACAATATTTTTATTAAATTTTTTTCAATATGGTCGTTTTTAAATCAATTTCTGATTTTTTAAGCATAATTTTTTTACATCATCTATAATCTCATTTGTGCTTAAAAATTTAATTACAAGATCTATAATCCAATTTATACTATTCTACATTTGGCAAAAAAATTCTCAAATAAAACTATAATAAATTATGATTTTTATGGTAAATTTTATTTAAAATAATTATAAAACTAAAAGCATTGATTAATACATTATCCTCAATTTAATTTATTTCCTCATCTGCCTTTGCTACTAAAAATAAATTTCAAAGAAGATAAAAGAATTTATTGAATTTTATATATTTAATGAATAATCAAAATTTTTATTTTTATTTTAATATTTTGCCGGAATTTTAAAATATTTGATATTTTAATTTAATAAATTATAATTACGAATATGTGGTATATTTTCATTTCATTATTTAATTTATATTTGCTTTCAATGCATTCCACATTTATGTGTGATCTGTATTTGTAGAACAAATAGCATACTGTATCATAATATCATTATTTAAATACAAAAATGTATAATTTTTTTATTTTTTTAAAATTCTAAATAAATTTACTTTATTTATTAATAATTTTTAATTATTTATCATATATCAGATAGCCAACAAATAATTTAATATCTTTTTTTTTAAAAATTAAATTTTTTCCAAAATCCATTATTAATATTAATTTTTTTTCGATAAATGAAAAATTTGATTATCATATTAGAATAATAAATTTAATCAAATCACTTTGAATAATGAAACCATTTTTTCCTTGGTCCAATTCCAACTCGCCGAAAAAAAAGATTTTTCTAACGCAATTATTAACAAATTACTAATAAATTATATTACATTATTATTGACAAATTATAATTAATATTAATAAATTAATATTTACATTTCACAAAATATTTAAATATTTTGAAAGGATCTTTTTTATTGTTTTCATTATTAAAAAGGGAAATTAATTTAAAAATTAAAAGCATTTTCATACAAATATTATTTATATTCATGTCTAAGACCTTTCAAAATTCAAATGGTTTATAATATCGTCATTGTATAAATTTTAATAATAATTAAGTCTGTTCTTCTGCACAATATCTGTACTAAGGTTTTGACATTGGTATAAAAGGATTTGATGCATTTTTATACTTTAATAAAATTATTGAAAAATTTATTTCACATTGGTTATCAATTTAAATTATATATATTTAAATGATATTTATTGAAAAAAATTTTTCTTATTTTAATTTTTTATTTTTATAATTTTAAAAATTGTATTTTCAAATTTATCCCAGAAATAAAATTTTTTAGAATAGAAAATTATTTAAATTTTTAATATTAGAAATCTCAACAGTATTTTTTTAAAATAATTTTTTTATTTTATATTCATTTTAATCATAAATTTAATTTTTAATAATAATAATTTAATTCAATCATGCCATATTTAATTTTGGATAAAAATATTAATTTTTCTTCTACAATTTTTTGATTTTAATAGAGCGGAATATGATTTATAAGGATAATTTTTATAAATTTATAAAAATTTTATGCATTAAATTTTTATAATTCTTTATTTTATTCAATTACTTATAATAAATTTTATTTATTTTTTAAAATATTTTTCTTCGATCTATTTTTATTTAAGTGAGATAAGTAATAAAATAATTTGACTTTATTTTTAAAATGATAATCGAATTTTATATGAAGATTAAAATTTATTTATTATTTTTTATTAAAAATTTTCCATTTTTCTGATCCGTTTTCCATCAATTTTATTTTACAATATTTGTTCACATCTTCACATCATTAAAAAAATTCAATAAAATTCAATTTTTTAAGGCATAGTTAATTATTTTTTTAAAAAGCAAATACATTTTAGATCCCTTATTAATTTAAAAAAATTTAAATTATCATTTTTGTATTTTTTTATTAATATTTTTATTATTTACTGATCCATCCAATTATTCCAAATGATTTTCGCCAAGGAAAAATAGTCGAACTTAAATGCGAATAATTTGGTTTGATAGCAATTGATCGACAGATATAAGTCGGTAATATTTATATTTTTTCTTTTCTCAAAAATATTAATTATTTTAAAATAATTTTTAATAAATATAATATTAATTACTAAATGAAATTTAATTTTTTCTGAAAAATTTTGTTTCATTCGATTACAATCTCACAATTGTATATGTTCTCTCGGTCCATAAATAGATTCATCCATTATTTATGTCATTTATTATATAAATTGGCGATTTTTGTATAAATGGTGAAATAGTTTTGGTACCACATTGTTCTAAAATTCATAATTATTCTATCGAAATATATAATTATTAATATTTCATATATTTTCTATAAATTTTTTATTTTTGAAAAAATAATATTTTATTTTCATACGTAAACGACATAATTTAATTTTCTTTATTGCTAAATTATTATTTCTTTTAGAACCACATATTAGAATATTATTTAATTTTTATTTTCTTTTAATAATTATTTCTATACATATTTTATCGAATCCTTATATTTTATTTCATATTTCTATGCATTTTTTAATTGAATTATTTTTTAAAATATTTATCTATTAATTGAAATAAATTCGTCAACTTCTTGATATACAATATCGCGGATTTTTTGATAATAATGGCAATGTCCATGCATAGCGTTCAATTTATAATAACGAATGATGTGATTTTCTGGCTTAAATTTAAAAGAAAATTTTTAATTTTCAAGAAGTCTTAACAAATTTTTATAGTCGTTTAAATAAAAGTTGTTTGAGTCGTTTGATTGATACTATATAAAATTATTCAATAAAGAATATATGCTTTCTTGGATTTTTCTTTTATCTATTATTTAAAGAAATTGCTCGCCATTATATTAAAATTAATTTTATTATTTAAATTAAGTTATTACCGTCCCAAATTGCTTGCCCAAAATGATGACTGTTTTGAAACGGTGGATGTTGATCTATTTATTAAAAAATTTTTGATTAAAATATTCACAAACATTGTATATATTTATATTTCAATACTTTTATTATTTTGAATTAAATTTGCAGATTGCAGATAAATTCGACTAAAAATTTGAGAATGATTTATAATATATTGACATATCCCCTTCGCAATACCATTTCACTAAACCATTAAATCAGATTTAATATTTTGTAATAATATTATTAGATTTTAAGTAGCATTTTTTTTAAGAAATTTCGTGATATATGCAATTGTAACACAAATTTTCTTCTAATTTGAAGGCTAATTAATTTGATGAAGCGGTATTTTGATACCGATCGCATTTTTAGAGCTTAAACTTTTTATATATAGTTAAATAATTATTAAGCCCAATTACAAACAAAGCATTTGTCAATTTGTTAATTGCCTTCGAATTTATAGATTGACTCTTGCTCATCTCAACGAAAAATTGTCTTTTTGGTTATCACCTGTACTATAGTATAAAAAGTTGCAAAATATAAAATTTATAAAATGAATTAACTTTGAGCTGCTACAATAATCCAGTGCCCCAACATTACCTCAATGACTAATATTTGTATGAAATTAAGAAAGCGATTGTATTTGAAAGTTCCATCGACTACCTAGCATTAACTTTTTTGAGGATTTCGAACATCTTAATTTTTTTTATTTTTAAATATTTAAATTTAAATTTCAACAATGAATCAATTCTTTGTTTTCCTAACCATATTTTCATGAACGAGAAATAAATTAAAATTCATAAGAAATATTGTTGTTTATAAAAGAATTTTATTAAATTTCATTTTTTCTTTATGCAGTTTATGTTTTTCTGTCATTTGCTATTTGGAATTTAATCTGAATATTAGTATAAAATATATATTCTATGAAATTTTTATGCTTTCATTACATTTTTTTGAGAAATATATGCTCTAAATCTTTTACCAAATTTGCATATAATTTTAATGCAAGGAAAAAAGCTGTCATGATCATGTCGCATTTGAATGCATCTTTCTTAAAAACAATTTAGCATTCATTGTATGAATATGATACATTTGCCTGTTTTTTTTTGTTCCTACATTGTTATTTTTATTTTAAAAAATAATAGTTTTTAAAATCAACACATAAATTTCATTTCATAACGAATACAAAATTCAGTATTTCACATTATAAATGTATAGAAAAAAATATGTGTAAATGACATGGAACATAAAAAAGCTGGATAGCCAACAAAACTTTAATATTATTTGTTAAAAAAATAATCAAGAATAAATCTTAATTAAAATAAAATTTAAGTTAATTTTAAATATTACTCAATTCTAATTAAATACAAATAAAATTTGAACATTTATATTATTTTATTTAAAATATTTTTAATCCATAATTAATTTTATGACATTTATAATATCAAATTTACTTACTTTTTTATTTTTTAATGATATATAAAATCTCATATGTTCAATTGATTAACAATTTATTTATAAAATATAATGTAGATTTTTAAAATTAATTAACTGTTATAAAAGATTACCTTAAATGTCTTTTAACTACTATTTTTAATGATAAAAATTGCCCATTATCTTTAATTGGTTAACGAAAATTAATTAATTTAAAAATATAAAAAATATATATATGTATATATTATTCGTTTAGTATAATGATGCAGGAAATTTAATCAGATATATTTGTGAATTAAAAAAAATTCAATTTTATAATTTATTTAATAATAATATATTGAATTATAATTCACAATATTTTTATTTGTCCTCAAAGTTTTTCCTAATTGTGATAAAGTCTTAAAAATTTTTATATTAAAATATTTATATATGAATTCGTTAATATTTTTTTAAATTCTCTTTATTTTATTTTTTCCACTAATTTTTGAGCTGTATCAACAAAAAATAATTTTATTTAATCTCAATATTTTGAATGCTTGTAATTAAGATCGATTTTTTTAATTTTTGATTATTTTTAATTATAATAAATGGTTAAATTTTTAAAATATTATAATATTGAAAATTTTACAATGTTTGACCAAAGTTGATTTTGTCCAGACGAAAATGAAATGAAATCATTTATCATTGTCAAGTAAATATTAACATCAAATTTGTTATGTTTCTCTGATTTATTATTATCAATTATAAAATTTTATTAAATTTATTATTAATTTTATAAAAATTCTAACATAAAAAATTTATAAATATTTGGTAATATAGGAATTAATTTTATTGAAAATTTTTTTAAATAAAATAAAAACGTATAATTTAAAAATTTAAAAAAAATTGAAATTATTTTTGATGAAAAAACATTTTAATAAAATCAAAATAAATTACCAGTAATGCTTCCTGCAATATTTTCAATAGAACATTTTCATTCGATATACCCCGCTTTTCCAGAATTTTGCCAATTGATTCCCCATACGGCTCCATGATTATGTACAATTAATTTCTTTGCAATAAAATCGCAAAATTTTTTTTATAATTCAATAATTTAATTTTTTATTTAAATTTATAATTCTCTTTAGTTAATTTTAATATTTTTGTGAAGTATGAATTAAAATTCAAAACTATTTAAAGTCATGTCAATTTTTTCAATAATTATTTGCCATTAAAGTCAGAAATATCTTATATAAATATAACTAAAAATAAATCATTTAATTTAATTTGTGTTTTACTAAATTTATAATTTTTAAATAGATAGAATAATATATTTTAACAGTATTTTTATATTGCAAAAAAAATGCTGATAGATTTTTGATCGCTTATTATCCCGAAATATTAAAATTCAACAAAAAATATTTTTAAGCTTTTTTTCTAAATTTTTAATTAGAACATATAGAGGTAAAATTTTTCGTAAATTTTCATGTTAATTGTAACTTAGATTTTATTATTTCCTTCATTTCAGATTTTTTTAATTAATTTTTTAATTTTTAACGACTTTTCGGACGTTAATACATATAATTTTACAATAAATTAAATTTAGAAATATTTTTATATACTTCTCAATATTCTTTAGAAAAAAAATTTTTTTAATATGATTTCTAGTTATTTAAATTATGGTGATTAAGATTATATAAATCCTTTAGAAAACAAATTAATTTTTCCAATTAATTAACTTTTAATTAAAAAAATATTTTAATATTAACCTTTTTCTTTTGATAAGATTAATTTTTGTTATTTCATCAAATTTTTCATTAGAAAATTTTATAAATCAATTATAATATAATAATTTATATTTCAAATTTTACAATAATAGCTTGTAAGAAACTCTTACAATTATTCTAGAGTCTAGACACAACATTATTAAAAGAACAATTTAAATTTGAATGGGTTTACGGCAAAAGCTATATTTTTCGAAAAGATGATTTAGAATTTTCTGCAAGCAATTTAAGTGATATGTAAGTTCATATTTTATAAAAGTGGTTGTTTCAGAGTTTAAAAAAATTTTTTATTTAAATATTTCCATATAAATTCAAATATATAAATATGTTTATTTAATCACTATTTTCGGTGTAGTAATATATTTATTTTAACATTTTTAATAATTATTTGATCTGTGAATGAATGATATATGTAGTTAAACAAAATTTAAATCATTTTAAAATTTAATAATAATATTGTATTTTCTCATACCTTTACAAAAAATTTTTCATTTTAATATAATTTTTTGCAGAAAATGAGAAAAGAAAATTCAAATTTCAAAATTCAAAATACACAATTTTTTCCCAACAATTTGAATATTTAAATTCATTTCACTTTTTTTATTTTTTTCATTATTTCATAAATATTTTATATATTTTGAAATTCTTTAAAAAAATTTTAAATTTCTTTTTTAAATTTTTAATTTCTACGATGACAATAAAGCCTTAAATTTGTAATTATATTTTAAATTTTATCTATTAATTTTTTGACCGATTAATATTATTAGGAAATAATATTTCTTATGAATATTTAATAATTCTCATTTTGTTTACTTCTCATTAAAACATGATATCAGAAGTTTATAAACTTTCTTAGCTTATTAATCCGGCGATTGTTTGCAAGGCGATTGATTAGTTCTGTTACTTCTTGTTGATAAATCATAATTCTTATCTGATTCGTATGGTGCACTTTTTCAGTTATGCATTTGCAATTTTCATTCCGTAAACTGTTTCGCAATATATATTCCCTATACTTCTAGCCTGATTCCGATTTTAATATTTTAAATTCCTTTAATTAAATAATACCTTTTTTATATTTGAAAAATAATAGATTATTGTTGAAATTTTAGCTATTAAAAATTATCAGAATTTTATAATGTCAAATTAATTTCGAAAAGAAATTTTTTAAATTTTTTCTTAAAATTGCGGATAATTTTATCTTTCGATGAACTTTTTATTTTGTATAAGTATTTTATAAAATTAATTTTTAAGTTTATTTTTTGAAATTATTTTTTTAAAATTTCCCATAATTTTTTTAAAAGTCGCTAATTTATATGTCATTTTTTCTTATTCAAACCTTTTAGAATGTAGCGATTTTGGCTGAGAATTCTTATTTGGTAAAAAAATTTATTTTTATGTTTTAAGATACTTTAGATTATCCATAATATATGTTTCAGTATTAATAATGTTCCGATAGGCAGTTATTTAACTAAAAAGTTTAAAGAATTTTTTATATGTAATCTTTATGGAATAATTTGCAATTATCGCTTAAAATTTTAATAATAATGTCTGCAAAATTTATCATATTTATTTTAAAATATAATATTCATTGTTTGATTTTCATTATTTTAAAAGAAAATTATTTTAATTTAATTTTAATATTTATATTTCAAATAAATTTATATTTTTAGATATTATAAATTATATTCCTCTAATCTTTTCATTTTTAAATAAATTCTTCATTTTACTCATTTTTATTTCGTTCTTTTTTTATGAGATTTTTTAATATAAATTATTTTATTTTATTTATTTTTAAACTTAACACTTATTTTTTAATTCTTTTACTCCAGCAGGAAATGATGAGTCGACAACGAGAAATCGAATGATTCTCCGTCATCTTTTTTTAATTATAATATAATTTATTGTTTTTAAATTAATTATTTTTAATTTATATATTATTTTTAATATTTGCTTTTTTGGCTTATAATATTTAATTTTTTGCGTATTATTCTAGATAATAATGCTCCAGTTGTTTTTTTTTATTTTTTATTCTTAATTTACTTTGTGTGCTTTGCATTTTTTTTCCCTAGAAAAACATGTATTAAATAAAAGCATAAATGGAATTTTTATTTCTTCTTTTCCTCTTGGAATTTTTTCATTTTTTCATTTTTTCCTTTTTTAATTATAAATTTTAAAAATTTAAATTGATTTTAATTTTTTTACTTTTGCAATTTTATATCGAATCTTAATTATAATTTGAATGCTTTACATTATTTTGTTTTAAATGCTATAATAGCGTGAATTTTTCATTTTATGATTGTCTTATTTAATTTTTAATTATAAATGGTAATTTTTTAATTTATAAGATTAAATTATTTATAATTTTTGACATTCAATTTTTACTAATATATTATAATGAAATATGCTAATCCATACAATTTTATCATTTTATTAAATATAAATTCATTTTTGTCAAATTTTATCATTATTTTTTTCAAAAAAGAAAAGATTATCGATTAAAAGTATTATTTAAAAGAATATAATTGTGAAATAAAATATTTTTTGAATGTTTTGGCATGTAAAATATTATATTTTTGAATCAATATTTAAATAATTAATTTTTTTGTAATTTCAGACTAACAATTAAATATCAATATATTTTAAAATTTTTTTATTTGATATTTAATTTATATGTTAAATAATATGAGGTAAATTAATATTTTTCGATTTCTTTTTACAATTTGTTTTATAATTTTTTAAATTAAATTTTATTTAAAAACAAGTTTCTATGAATTATTTATAATTACTCTATAATTTTTTATTTATATGGACTAATTTTTCTCAAAATTTTTTCTTTATCATAAATTTTAGATAACTACACTCCAATAAACCCAGCTTGTAATTGATGTAGTAATAAAAGTAGATTATTCAATTTTTTTTTGAATTTAATTATTTTCAATTTTATTTTTTTTAATCTAAATTTTTAATTTAGTTCAAATATAGAATTAATTTTTTTTATATTCATTCCATCGAATTGTCTATTTTCTTTTTCTTAATTGCCCAATCAAATTTTATATTATGATTATTAGATCATCCATTTTTAAAAATAATTAATAAAGAAATTTTGATAATTTATTTTTATTCAAATAATTTATTTGTGTTTTGTGTCAAAGCATTTTCGAATATGTGTCATACCCTTTAAAACGAAATTTTCAACAGTTAAATTAGTTTTGAATTTTTCGACTTCGGCTTTTCTCACTCTGATATTCACTTGGCCCTTTATGAGGATTTTTCATATTTCTATAAATATTAAAAATATATTTTTAATTTAGTTATTAGATAATTTTAATGCTCATTTTTTCCAATTTTTTTATTAATTTTTATAATTATTTTTCTATGTCACATTTTTTCTGGAAAAAATTTTAATTTGTTTATCTTATTTATTTAAATTTTGTTTTAATTTAAGTATTTATATATTTTAAAATAAATGTATAATTTTAGAATGCTACTAATTGAAAGATAATTAGAAGTGGAAGTAATTTATATATTTCAAAGCCATTATTTCAAGCGCCATATAGGCAAATTTTATCAAGATTTGCTTTTTATTACTATAGAAGTTTTATTTTTTTCCTTAATATAATCTATATTGTTTAATTTATTTTGAATAAATTATAAATTTACTTTAAAAATTTTAATTATTTATTTCATTGTTATTTTTAAAGAAAATCGCATTTTTAATTATTCATTAAAATAAAATAATTTTTTTTATTTAAATTCTATAAATTAAATTATAGGTTAAATTTTATATAAGATTTTAATCAAAAATTATTTAAATTTATTTAGATTCATATATTATATATTATTAATTTTAATATGACTTCTTTTTTTCGAAATAATTTTATGAAATCATTAAAAAATAGATCAATTTTTATGTTAAATAAACATTTATTTTCAACATATGCATAACATAAACAAATGTTTTATTAAAATGTAAGTTGCATTATTAAGGAATTTTCCAGGTCGAATAACTTTCAATTTTTTTTAAATTAGCTTGTTTTAGTACAAGATTTAGTATTACAAAATCTTCAAATATTACAAATTGGAAAATATATGAATATATTCAAGATATATTATTCATAGTAATCCAATCATATCTTGAATATTAATTTGTTATATAAAAATAACAAACAAATATTTCTATAAAAATATTTAAAATAAAGTAAAATTTCAATTATTTTTTCAGCAATTCTATCGTTTCATTTCCGACTATGTCAGCAGTAAATGAATATATTTTATTTATTTTTGGTTAAAATTTTTATATTTATAATTAGTTTGAGTCTATCATATTTTTTAATTGAAGTCGCATTATTTAATGTTTTTTATTATATTTTCTATTTATGAATAATATTTCAAATAATATTTTCTATAATCCTATTATATATCAATCAAAGAATCTATATGAGTCTTATTTTCTTTATTTCTTTATCTTCATTTATTATATTTATTCATGGGGGATTGAGGCCATAGACGAATGGGAAAATTTATTTTAAAGAAATTTAATATATTTTTACTTAGATGCAATATCTTTTAATTAATTTTGCTTTTTAATTATATACAAATTTATTTTGTACAAATTAGATATAAATTTTTTAATTATTTATTATTTGTATGCATCAATAGAAATAGAATTTTTCCTTTATTTTAAAATAAAATTTCTTTAAAGGAAAAATTTGAGGTTCAAAAATTATTTCATTTTATAAATTTACAATTTCATAAAAAAGTTATTGATAAATTTTTCAAAATTTTTGGAAAAAAGTGATTAGCATTATTAATATTTTATCAATTATATTATTATTTAATTTATAAAAATTTATTTGAGAAATAAAATGTTAATATTTTATGTGCATTCATATTAAGATGATTATGATGAGATAAATTTATATTTAATTTATATCTATTATTGCCAATTTTATTTTGAATATAAAATTTAGGAATGGGAATAACTAATTTTAAATTTATTTTTTTTATAAATAAAAAGGATAAATGTAATATTACAATTATTATTTTGAATATAATGTTCTTGCCTAAGTATAGAATATATTTATGTAGATGATAATTTTTTATTTATTAATTTATTTTTCTTTATTTTTATTAATCGATGCAGAATTGATAAATTTATTCTGCAAATTTATATTAAAGTCATCGTAAATTTTCCAATTGATAATATCGTAAAAACTGGCAAAATTTTAATTAAAATATAGTGAATTTTATCTAATTTTTTTGTTACCTGAAATTACATGTTCTTATCTATTAAAAAATTTTGTTAAAATTATTTTAAAGAATAATGAACAATAAGCTTTGAAAACCATATTCCATCGAGCTATTATACTATCAAAAATCCATTTGATTGTCGTTATTTTTGTATAAAGGCATTAATTTACTTTTAAATACATTTTAAAAATTTTTTATTTTCTATAATTAATGAATATTTAAAAAAAAGGAATTTTGCACTTTTGAATTATTTTTTTTATTTTTGTCTATTTTATTTTGATATTTCCACCATAACGATTAGATTTTAATATTTTTTCTTCTTTAAAAAGGAGAATTTTATAAATTTATATTTATTTAATTTTCATTTTCAAATAATTCTATTAAAAATTAATAATTTATAATTCTATAATTTATATTTTTTTATTTTTTTATTTTCATTAAATATTTATTTTTATTTTTTTAGGATTATTTATATTATTTATATTTTTATATAAGCAATAATATATTTTTTCTCTCAAAAAATAAGAGCATATGAAAAAAATTCCTTAAATTTAATTAAAATTTTTAATAATAAATACTTATTAGATTTTTTTCATTTCGGCAAAACAATTACATTTTATTTGCTTTATATGATTATAATTAAATTTTTTTAATTTGTATAAATTATAATTTATTTAATTTTTCATAGTAATTAAATTGTTTTTTTAATTCCATTAAACAACTTTATCCATTAATTTATTTATAAATTTATTTGAAATAAAAAATTTAATTAATTTTTTCAAAGAAAAATAAAAAAGCTGCATTCATTATTCTTACAACATGAATTTTTATTATATCTTAATGTATTATATCACAATTTAATTATATTATTAATTTAAAGAAAAAAGCTTAATTAAAAAATTAATATAATTAAAAATACAGGTCAATGTTCATGTCTCTTCTTTCAAAGCCGTAATTAACATTACTTAGAAAATGCTATTATTCATATAATTAAATTTATTGATCTGGTGGCAAAAATCCAACGGGGAATTTCGCCATCGCATAAATCCAATTCCAAAATATCACCTCCGTGAAATGGCTCTTTGTCTTTACCAAATATCATGGGTTTACCTTGAACAGCGACATTCAGATTGTACCCATACAAATATAATTTTTTTTATCAAAAAATTTTCAAAAAATTTATATTATCAAATATTTTTTTATAAGAATTTGCTATTTTCAATTCCAATAATCTTTTTTCTAAATATTCTCTCTATTTAAAATTAGTAATTGTTTAATATTTTTCCTTAATAAATTGGATTTTTTTGGCAAATATTATTTTATTTTTTTAATAGATTTATACTTTTTATTTAATTCACTTTAAATTTTCTTATATATTCAGCTGATTTAAATCTATTTTTTTGAATAATATTATTTTTAAATTTTAAGTCATTTTAATCTTGTCAAATTTTAAATTATATTGTTTTTTATTAGAAAATAAACAAAATTATTTTTTAAATTTACATTCAGTGCATATATTTGTAAAAAATTTTTATTACGGTATTAAAGGTCCCTTCACCCTACCAATTCTAGAAAGTTTTATAATGCTATCAAAGATCCTTTCAACGAAAAACTATAGTCTTTAATCCTTCGGATAAGCTCCATTCTTTGAGCATTTTATCTCGCCAATATAACCGTTCACGTTATTCTTATTAATTTTTATTATTAATAAAATATATTTATTTAAATTCCACATGTTACCAATATAATTGAGCATTTCATGGGCAACGAAAGAAATTTACGTATTTATAATTATAAATATTTTATTTTTAATTTTTACATTATCTTTCCAAAAATTTAAAAGTAAATTCAATGATAACGAAGTTTATTTAAAAAATTTAGGTTACTTTCTATCATTATTACCATGTTCGATATAGTTCCGAAATGATAGAAAAGATATCAAATAATTCATTTTTTTATATTTTATATTTGAAATCTAAAGATCAAATTTGGCTTTATAATTTAGAATTTTTAGTAATAATTGGACTCTTTTGTATTGTTTCGATCATTTAAATTATAAAAGTTTTCATTATACATTTGCGAATTTTTAATTATTTCTTTTTAATTTATTTTTTCATCATATGTATATAAATTTTTGTTTTTATCAAAATAAATTTTTATAATAATTTTAAAAATTTTTTTACTAGATTATTTTTATCATTTCATGACTAAAATCCTGTAAAAATGATTTTTTTATTTAAATATTTATAAAAAATATTTTTTTTAATTTATAAATTCTATATAGAAATTTAATTTATCTATAATTTTTCTTTTAGAATAAAATTTTTAAAAATAATTAACTAATAAATAATTCTAATCGTCAATGTTTCATCACTCATTTATGTTAAACTGTGCTTATTCGTTTTTCATTAAATTTTATTTCAACTTTTTTCTTTTTCAAAATTCTTTTCTTGATACTTAGATTATTATTATAAAAATTATCAAGAATTATCATTAATTTTTTTATTGTATCCATATAAATTTATGTTTGATAATATTTAGAAATATTATTTTTGAAATTTAACATCGATTATTGACGATTAATTATTGATTTATTAATTAATATGTTTAATCATAAGTTGCGCATGAAAATATTAGACTTTTTAAATTAAATATTATTATAAATTTTTTATTCAAAAATCGCAGATCAGAAAATTTTAGTTATTTCAAATTTAAAAATTTTATTATTTTATTCATCAAATTTCATTTTATTATATTATTAATATATGCTTATTCAAATTTAATTTTATAATATATATAAACTTGGTACTATTATTATATATTTACTTAATATTATGAAGATATTATATATTAATAAATATTAAATATTTTAAATTTTTTTGACCATTTTATAAAATTCAATTGTAAAAATTGGAAAACCCACCTCTTCTTAGAGAATAGGTAATTTTTGTTGCCTTCCTTTTTCAAATCGCAATTCCATTTGCAATTTAATTTTTTCACAAATTCCTTTCCATCACTTTCTGTATTTTATTTCAATTGATTTTTTATATTTACCTTTTCATTTGGCCACTTCCATCTAATTTATTATTAATTATTATTTCAATAATATTATTTCTATTTCACAACATTCAATAATTCTAATATGTTTATCCATTCCATACAAACGATTAATATTAGCATTCATTGCATTCTTTTATATTTGTTAGCTGTTATTAATTATTTTTCTTTCCAAATCAATTTTCCCATTTTCATAAACATTACTTTTTATATATTTTATTTCAAATTCTAGTATTTTATTATTATAAAAATAAAAATATTTTAATTATAAATTGATTTTATACTATATTATTCAGAATTTTTTTAAATTAAAAATTTCATTAAATTTTTATAAAAATTGAATTTAATAAAAAATATTTTTAATTATGAATTATGCACCATTTTTATATAGAGTTAAATATCTTGGATAAGAGCCGGTGTGAATATTGATAGGTTTAATAGTGCATTTAAAAGCTTTTTAATGATTTCTAAGACTCTAGATGTTGAAATATATTGTGCTGGAAAATATTTATAATGTTAAAATTATTATATTATTTATTTTCATTTGAATTATTTATTTTCATTTAAATTATAAAAGAAAAATATTTTTAAAATAATCAAAAAAATCATGTATTTAGCAATGATGTTTGCGACGCAATCAAAATTGTACTTTTAAATCATTTAGGATTCTTCGTAATTCTTCCTTATTGTTATTTATATTTTTTAGAATAATTTAATTTTTACGAATTCAGCTGTGATAACATATTCTAATTAATGTGAAGCTAAAATATATTTGCTCTACCTTTTTTATGGGATCAATTTAACCATAATATTGAGAAAAAAATTTAGAAAAAATTTAATTCGATCAAATTTGATTTTTTGGGCCACATTTTAAATCATTGTTTTAAAATTAAAAATTTTCAATAAGAATTTTGATCATTATTTTAGAACTTTTTTATTATTTTTAAAAAAATATCATATTATTTTATGCTATATTTTTAATTATATTTATGAAATATTTTATAAAACCATTAAATTAACTGGCTAATATATAAGAAGAAAATAATGAATAGTAAATTGTTTCATTTTCGATAAAGATACTGATGGATTAAAAGCACGATTTTTATAAATATGTCAATAACTTTAAAAATTATTTTTAGAAAAGAATTTCAATGTCGAATTCTTTAAATTCAGCATAAAATAGACATGTGGCGTTATTACATCAATAGGGAACAGATTTTTAGCAGTTCTGACAAGATATTCATCTTTTTTTCAGATATTAAATCGATTCAGATTTAGTATAAAATAAAAATATCTTATTTAAAAATTTCAACGGTTTCAGGGTTCCTTCATTTTCAAACTTAAATAAAATTATTTATTTTTTTTTTCTAATAAGCATCAAACAATTTATCAAAATTATATTCAATTCTTGGCAGTTTAATATATGGTTAGTTTACATACATATTGTTTTTTTAAATAAATCATGATTCCTTCTCAATTTAATTGCTTTATTTTCATTTATTAAATATATTTTTAATTTTAAATTTATTTAAATATAAAATTTTTCAAATATATAATTTTAATGACTTAGCTTCTCCATTTAATTATTAATTAAAATAATTTTTATAATCTATTTATAATTTAACAATAAATCTATAATTTAATTTGTCTTGTTTATTTATTTATTAAATCTATATTTCACTAAGATTTTTCTATATTTAAATTAAAATATTTAAACAATGTAAACATTCAATGATTTCCTTCGGAATTTGGGAAAGGAGAGTTGATTCTAAGCCAATTGGGTTTTTGGAACTATTTTCTTATATAAAAAAAAATTTTTTTATAGTTTTAAATTTATATTTTCTCGAACCTATATTAAACGATTTCTTCTTCAGCTTTCTCAAAATTTATCTAATTTTAAATTTTTTTTTCAAAATTTTACTTTTAAAAGATTCGATTTTTCTGTTAATCAAAGAGGAAATTGACTCATTAATTACCTCCGGTTGTTTATTTCCATCTAATTACTCTCTATGCATATATTTATTTTATTGTTATTTTGGAATATAACATTTTCAATCATTTTATTTTATTAATTGATATTTTAAATTAATATTTATTTCAAATTCTTTTAAAATTTAATAAATATTTAATAATATAAAATAATTTTTAAAATCTTTCATGTTATTCGATTACAAAAAAGTATTTTATTCTTTCAATTTGGCTCATGTTCTAAATTAATTTTTAAGAAATGTTCTTCAATTATTTTTTTGGGTTATTTAAGAAAGACAAAGCAATACGTTTATATAAAAAAATAACAAACTTTTTTAGATGTTCTTTTTATATTTTTATCTTTTTCTATATGTGTTATTTGATAATAACAATATTTTGTATTCAAGATTAGTTTTTTTAAAAAAATTTGAATTCTTCCGTAAAAATTCGATTTATATATCCTTAATTTTAAATTATCTATTTCACAATTAAAAAAATTATTAATCAATCCATAATCTTTTTTTCTAAAATTAAAAGTAATTTGAATCATTATTATCTACTTAAGTTTTCTTTATTATATATTCAATTTTATATTTGCATTTAATAGTTTTAACAACAGCATCTGTCATTTATTTAATTCCTTGGGTAAAGCAAAATTGACCCAATTTTAAAATTTGCCCTTATAAGGAAATAAGGACCATTAATGGGTTATTTTTAGAGTAATGACCTTTCCTGGCTAAGGGGACATTATCTAGTTGCTAAATTCATTTTTATTTAACTTTCCAAACAACATACTATTTTGATATTAAATATTTGAATAAAAGGACAATAAAAAATAATTCTATATCTCCAAATAAAAATATTATTTATCAAACAATGTTTTTTACGGTATTTTATTAATATTTAATTAATTATAACATAATATTTATTACTAATATTCTTCCGTATTCATTAAATAAATTATTTTAAAAATATGTTTTATAATTCGATTATATTGTAATTTTGTATATTCTTTTGATACTCGAATAAACCTTTCAAAATCATCTAATTCAACTTTTTGTTTTATTGTGAAATAATATTTATTTTATTTTTAAATGCGATACATTAAAGATATCTCCAAAATATAATAAAAAATATAGTTTTCAAGATCAATGACAGCCCGTGTCATATGATTTTCAAATTAAATAGGCGCAAATATTATTTTTATTTGGGCCAATTTAAGTAAATTATTAATTTTTATTTAGTCCATATTTTTATATTTTAATCCGTAATTATTAACTTTAATCATTTTTAAATATTATAATATTTTAACCATATTATATTTTCGACATTATACATAAGGCTATTTTTGATTATATTTATTTTTGTTTAATTGTATAGAATTACATTTTTATTGCGACTTTTTGACGATTTGAATAGGATAATTTTAAATTATATTTTAGATAAATGAAATTTTTATTTTTTATTTAAGTTATTTTTTTACGGATATTTATTCAAATATAATAATTTTTAAAATAATCATTGCAAAGTTATGAATAAATATATATCAAATTAACTATAATTTATTTATTGAAATGGTTATAGAGAATAATCTCATCACGAAAAACATTCGTTTATAAATAAATTCAATAGTGACATCTTCTCTTTTAAATTTTATATTTATTATATTAATATTAAGTAGAAGCTATATTATTAATTTAAAATTTCTTTTTTTTAACTTTTATTTAGGAATCATATATAAATAATTCTCAATTTCTTTCTCGGCTAATATAGAGGCAGATATCACTAAAATTATATCAATTTTAATATTATTTCTATATTTATAAATTATTATAATGTCTGTCATCTTCCGTATCATTCGATAATGCCACATACATATCCATGTTAAATTCCATTATCGATCGGTTTTTTTCGTCCATTCTTGAATTACTTCATTTATAACATTATCCAATTTTATAAGCAAATCAATAATAAAAGATTTTGATATTAATTTAAATAATATATATTCATTTTTTGCTAATATTAGAGCTGTATAAATTCTCTCCTTCATCTTCAAGATTTTTTTAATAGTCGATATTAATAAGAAAAAAATAAAATTAATTTTTCAAATGAATATAATTTTAGGTTATTTTATCTCTTGTTTAAATTAGAAATTTACATCCAATAAATATTTTTTAAATTGTAAAATAGTTCGTTTTGCTTAAATCCAGATATTGAACTGTTTTTATTAATTTTGATAAAATTTTATTCAAAAAATATGATTTATAAAATATATTTTATTTAGTTGAATTAAATCAATCCTTCGCCTATAATTTATAATTTTGAGTAGAGGATCTATTTTTATCTTTTGAATATGGGTTTAGCAAATGAAATGAACTAGAAGAATTGTTTCTTTCGAATAAAATAGAGGGGCGATTCGGAATTGTAATGAATTTAATTTTTTTAATTTTTAAATATGATTACTTATATTTTAATTATTTCACAAGAATTACTTTAATTTTTAATATATCTAAATTATATATATCAATAAAATTTTACTTTTATTTTAATATGAATATCTAATTAAATTATGATTTCTTTTATCTTAAATTTTTTTTATTTTATTAAATTATTGATTAAGTTAATTAAATTTTGGTTAAAGTTATATACTAATGAAAATTTTACTTTTTCATAAACTGAGCATTATTTTGCTATTTATTTCTATATAATTACAATATAATTATATTTACCTTAATTAATAAAAATTTTAAAGTAATTTGCTATATTAAGAAAATGTCTATCACAATTGTTGTTTGCCAACGGCAATCCAACTATCGAGTTAACAAAAATTAATCTGTTTAATGAATTCAATTTATATTTTCGTTTTAATTATTTTATCAATGAATGATGCAAGTTGTATTTTTTCTTGAAGGAATTATAACAATTTTTCCTTCTTTCATATTTTAAATAATTTTATTAATACATATGAATTGATAAAAAACATTCTATTATTAAATTTTTAAATAAATTTTTTTATTTCATAACAAGATATTTTAATTTATTAATATAATTTTAAATAAATATTTAATATATTTTTATTTAATAATTCAAATAAAATATAATAATTATATAAATATTAATTTATTCTATCAAATTCACATCGATAAATTTCAATAAAAATAATCTTTTGTATTTTTGAATTTTTCGTTATTATGTAAATTATATTTTTAAAATTTTTATTTTTAACTCCTTTAAATTAATTTTTATATTGTCAAATTGCATCTTGTTATAAATAAAAAATTATTTATGTATCTGTAATAATTATTATTTTATTCCATAAAATATAAATCCTTTTTTTATAAAATATTTTATAACCATATTTCAGATTTGATCAAATGAATTACAATCCCAAATTATTAAATTGAAAAAGTAATTTTATAATAATTTTATTTAAAATTTTTGCAATCAAGATTTGGCCAACCAATTTAATAATTCATAACAGAATAATATTTCGAATTTTTCTAGGCTTCATTCCAAATTTCTGCATTATTTTTTTGCATAATTTAAAAATATAATTTATTTTTATTATATAATTTTTTTTAAATTAATTTCCTATAGATTTTAATATTGATTTACTCTTTTTTATATTTATTTTTAAAAAAATTTATATATTTTTTTTATATTAAGAAGTATTAATCATTTAATTTTGAGTCGTTAATTTATATATTATCAATAATAAATTTTATACTAATATCTAAAATTAAATTTTTAAATTAAAAATCGATATTTTTTTAACTTTTTTTTATTTCTTTTATGTTATTTAATAATTTTAATTAATATGTAATTTTTTTAATTTTTTTATTTTCCATTTAAATTTTTATTTTATATTTTCAACAAATTTTACAATATTTATTTTATTAAATTCAATAATTAAAATCAACTTTAAAATTATCTTCGGTTATTGCAGTTATTTCTTTTAAATTTATCTTATTTTACATTTTAATTTTTTTTAATTTCTACGTTGAATTGAATTATCCCAAAACTCAATTTATGATTAAAAAAATATTAAATTATTTTCAAAAAATTATTTTATTTTAAATTCGCATATTTTATTATTGCAATTGATTTTAATAATTTTTATAAATTAAATATTTTAGCTCATTTTCAAGGTATTATCTAATGCGATAAAAAAATTTTTTTGCTGAGCATTTTTTATATAATATTTTATAAATTATTCATGCATCGGAGAAATTTGGAAAAATTGAATTTAATTTTTCTAACATATATAGATCAATTTATTAAATTGTAATAATTGAAACATTCCGGTATAATCTTGGAAATTTTGATATACTTTTAAATTATAAAATTTATTTAATTTATTTTTATTGATGTTAAAATAATTTAAATTTATATTTTAATTTTGGTTTTGTTCAAACTAGCCTCGGCATATAAGATTGTCGTAACTCATAACATATTGCCAAGGAAGAATTTCATCATTTTATCTTCATATTATCTTTGGTTATTTAACATGATAATACATTTAAGGAGAAAATATTGTTATTTCATTTTCACATTATTCTCAAAAAAGATGAATTGTAAATTAAGGGATATTTAATTAAGTTATAATTTTGATTTTTTTCAATGTAATAAATTTTCATGATTAATTCTTATTTTTTAAAATAAAATTATTGATAAATACAGTTCAGATATTTAGAAATTAACTTTTTTTTAAAAAAAATTATAATTTTTTTTACTCATTAATCCATTTATCAATTTATTTTTATAAATCAATATTTGCTGTGCTAATAGAAATAAATGTTTATAATTATTTTTAATTTTTCCTATTCAGAATGAATTATTATTTATTTATTAAAATATAATATATATCTCATTTTTTATAAATAAGATATTTAAATCAATGGATAGTATGTAAATTTCAAATTTGTTATTGTTTTTCGATTAGACATACCGAAACGCCAATTGTGATTATTCTTCCCACGATTATATAAACATTATTCCATATTTCACATTCGTCTATGGATTTACTTTCGCACATTCCAAATTGTTTAATCACACATGCATCCTATAAGTAAATATTTCATGATATAAAATTCGGAGTCAATTAATCTGCTTCAAAAATAAATATGTGTCTTTGTCTTCGAAATTTTTTTTTAAATAAAAAAAAATCTAATTTAATTTCTATTAATTATAAAGTAATTTTAATTTTTGTTTCATAAATTTTGTCAATTTTTGCTTCTTACGATATTTTTTCCTCATCTTCAATTGATTTAAAAAATTATCTCGAAAATTTTTCCTTCCATTATATCTTTATTTCAAATGGTATTCTTATTAAAATTTAGAAAACTCCATCATAATTATTGCAACATTCAAACTACATTTTATTGCCTTAAGCAAAATTTTTTCGCTAAGTTTTTTTATTATTACAATATTTATTCTGTAAAATCAATGAGAAATAAAATAAATTAAATTATTGTATTATTTAAATAGTTTCAGATCTGAATATCTTCATTTGGGATAGAAAGGCTCAAATGTAGCGTGAAATAAATTTAAATAAAATTTATTAGGTAACAATTTGATGGAATCAATTTAATTTCCTTAGTTTTTATATTTTTATTTGCAAATTTATTTAAAAAATTATAATCAAATTTATAATATAATTATTCAAGATGGAACGAGATTTTAATACAATACATATTCCTTCTCAAAATTTCATAATATTTATTTTATTGGTTTAATAATTAAATAAAAAATGTCAAAATTGTTACAACGACATTGCATCGTGTTATTTAAATTATTGAACTAAAACATTGAATTTCTGAAGTTTATATTAAAAATTTTTAAGAAAAATTTAAAAAATTTTCTAATATTTTACAAATAAAATATTTGGATTTTCAATTTAAAAATATTATTATTAATCTTTCGAGATATGATAAATCTCAATTGAAAATTATATCATGTTTAATATTGCAACAATTCAATAATATAATTATAATATTAATTTTGTATCGGATAAATAATAAATAAAATTTTAAAATAAAAAATTTATTTTAATCTTTTCAAAACAATCAAATTAAACATTTATTTAATATTTAAAAATTATACATTCTTTCTATAAATATTACGCATATTTCTTAAAATTTACTCATAAGCTTTTCACTCATTATATAAATTTTTTTAATTTTTATTAAAATATTATTCCTTCGAATAATTTTTACATTTTTATATTATTTTTGAAATAATTTAAGCCAATGATTATAATTTTTTTAATTTGTCATCATTTTAATATTTTGTTTGAATATTTTGATAACAAATTATTTATAAAATAGATAAATTTTTTTATATTCTTCATTTTTTATATTTTTATTCGATTTATTAAATTAAATTATAGCAGTGATTAATTTTTATGATTAATCCATTATTTTTTTATTTTTTTTTCAAATTAATTATTAATCATTCTTTTTTCTTAGTGATGGATTATAACAATTTCGGCCATAGTGCCATCCATAAAAAAATTTGACATCCTTGGGACATTGGCAATCTCATAAGTTTGGCCATCAATCTGTACTATATAGCCAAGGTATGAAAGATTTTTGATTAAATTTTTAAAAATTTTAATTTATATAAATTTCATTTTTTTTCTTTTCATTTAAAATATTATTTTATATTTATTATACTACTCTGATTATTCTTGTAATTCAGTTGTATGAATTCAGTTAAGCATTTTATTTAAAAAACTTAATATTTCTATTAACAAAAATAATGGTCATTTTTTATTTTTAATCATATTGACGATTTCTAAATATTTTTATTTTAAAGTTCGAATATCTGCGATCATGGCCTTAATTATTATATTCAGTTAATTCAAATTTTATTCTTCAACTTATTCTCAAAAAATTTCATTTTTTTTTCTTTTCCCATCAATGAAAATTTGAAGAACATTTAATAATAATTTTAGTGGAATTTTCAAATCAAAAAATTCAGTCACAATCTCATTTTCTTTAGATTACTGAATTATATCGAATATTGATTATTATGTTATAATTTCTTTTTAAAAAAATATTTTTTCTATATTATTTCCTAATTTTAGGTCTTTTCATATTGATATTTGCCCAAATTCAATTATAAATTTTTGTCTTTTTCTTTTTATATTTTTTTATTTTATATATTAAATCATTGATAATTCTGGATTAATGAATTATTTGCATTTAATTTATAATAATTAAATTTATTATTATTTTATTAAAAAAAAATTTTTTTTTGAAATGCAATTTAGTAATCAATTTTTATAATAATTTTTAATAAAAATTTATTTCTAATTTTCAAAAAGGGTAGAAATTTTTAAGTAAAATAAAATTGGTAATCTCTTTTATCTAGAAAAATTTATAAATAAAACATTGATTAATATTATTTTAAAAATATAAAAATATTTTATATATTAATATTAATATTTACTGAGATGATTGTAATTTTTACAAATACCAATATCCGTAATTCAGAGTCAAAAGAAAACTTTCACGAATATAGCAAATTTCAATGCCATTAGCATCTCTTAATTAATATTTTTTAAATGATTCCTTTATCCTAAATCAAATTATTCATTGTTGTTATATTCTCTGGATGTATTTTTTTTGTGTTTTCTCAAATGAAATCACAAATCACAGAAACTAAAATAGGTCTATTTTTAGATATTATATTTAAAATAATTCATACATGAACTTTAAAAATAACATTTTAGTTTTTGAATTATTTAATTAAGATACTTAATTTATTTTTTCATCAATATAATATATAATAAATTCTAAATTATATTATAAGAAATTTTGAAAAATATAAAAATATTATTATGCAATTAATTGAATTTTATTAATATATTAATTTAAATAAAACATTGTAAAATAAAGGCTGAATGCCTTATCAATCTTTCCTGTATAATAATTAATTGCATCAAATCCAGCCAAACCAAATAATGCAATTTTAAGAAGTAAAATTCCAAATAATTAGGTAATTGATTTAATAATTGTAAAGTATAATTTTATGTGGCAAGTAAAGAAATTTTAATATAAATGATTATTTTTCTGTTTTACTTCAATATTCCGTATCGATCTAGGAGGCTGCTTCCACGATGAAAAAATACTGAAGTCCATTCCATCTTAAATAATTTTTAACCATTTTAATGAGGAATATTTTATAACCGTAGTAGAATTTTAAATTTATAAATTTAAAAATACAAAAAAAAATTATATTTTTCAAATTTTTCTTTATTTTTTTGCTGTTTAACTTTATTATTGAAAATAGCAAATTATTTTTTTTCAAATTTAATAATATTTTTCAATTATTTTCATTAGCATGCAAAATATTTTTCTTTAATTTTAATATTGTAATTTAAAAAATATTTATATCTATTAACAATGTATAATTGCTGGTCGTTATAATTTTAAATATTTTAAAATTCTATTAATGATTGTAATAAATTATTAATGTTTATTTTTTCATTTATATTGTTATATATTTTAATTGATAATATTTATTTCCTATAATAAGTTTTATTCAAGTAATCTATTATATGATTAATTGATTAAAAATTTAATTTTATTAAAATTTTAAAATATTTTTTATCGAAATTTTTTATTTTTACTATTTTTGTTTTATGTTTTACTAAGTAATTCCACTTTTTCAAATAGACCTAAAATTATAAAAATCATTTTGAAAATTTCTATTCCCGTACCAAATTTAATTTTCCCCTTTGGAAATTCCATTTGATTATCATTTCCGAATCCATTGTCAATTATTGCCATGATCATAAATGTAAATGATGATGGACTTTTTCTCATAATTAATGTACCATTTAATTACATTTTTATTTTTAAAATTATGACTTTTAATTTTTATTTGCAACTGTGTAAATCTTTGTATATTATGAGGATTAATTTTATTCACATTTTTGGCCATTTCTAGTGATTTTATAATTACTATTTACAATAGTGTTTAGGGAAGAATTGATTATTATTTTTAGAAAAAAATTATTTTAATATTTATGAATTATGAAACTGGTGAAAACAATAAATAAATTAAATTTATTCTAATTTATCAGATCGTAATTATAATTAAAATTAAAAAATGGTTCTTTTATGCTTCATGATTAAATGTACCAACAGTGCCCAATCGGGAGGTATGATTTAAATCACCTTCTTATTTATTTTGAATAATTTATCTTTAATAATTATACAAAAGTCACTTATAAATCATTATTTTTAGTGTCACATTTTTCATTTTTTCATTTCTTGCAGAATTCTTCCATCGTATTTAATCTTTTCTTATACATAATGAAAGAGATCATATTATTAATACATTTATAATATTGATATTATGAATATTCTCCATTTTTTCGCACTCTCATGAGAATTATTTATTATTATAAAAGAAAAATATTTTTAATAAACCTGCTTCTAAAAATTTAATTTGCAATTTTGTTAAAGAAAGCACTGAGTTCATCAAGAAGATTCTCAGTAAAAATTATGGAAGCCAACTACCATTAGATAAAATTTTAATAATATTTATAACATTTTTTAATTTAGCATAAAATTTAAATTTCTCATAATTTTTTTCATTATAATAATATTTTCAATGAGTAAAATTTAATTTAAATTATTATAAATATATTATAACTTTATTTTTATAAAAATTTTATTTAATCATATTAAAAAATAAATTTATATAAATTAATTTAGAATATTTTTATATATTTCCATAAAATAATTTTATTGCATTTGTTATATTTTTTATTTTATTATTTATATTATTTATATTTAGAAAATTTTATTCCAATCTTTGTTATAATTTTTTCCTGCATATGATTTTTAATAGAATCTTTTTTATAAATAATCTTTATATTATCCATAATTTAAAATTAAAAATCTTCAAAAAATTATTAAAATTTTTAATGAATATATATATTAAAACTATTTTATTATTCTTTTTTATTTTCTTTTTTTTTGTTAAATTCAAATTTTGGTATGGTAAACCACAAAATCATCATCATTACCATCCCCATGCATTAAACCAAACTAATAACATCATTTTGAGAGGCAAAAATGTACATTTTCCTATTTCACTTAACAATATCCAAATTAATTAAGAGAGTTTATTTCAAACTAAAATAAAAATTTGAATTACGCTTCCTTTCTAGAGGTTAAAAAATCATGTTGATCACGATCTTTCAAAAATCTGATTCTTTATGTAATAAATAAAGATTTTATTTTTTAAGGATAATTTCTTTTTTTGGATATAAAAATAATAATTTATTACTGAAATTAGTTAAAATTTAATTTAATTATATTTTTTATTTATTGTTATGGAAAAACACAAGATTGGAGCCCAATCACTTTAGCAAATGCCACCTCATGTCGCGGGTTGCCCAAAAGAAGAGCAGACACCATTTTTTATTACGTAATTTATTATTATAAATATTTTTTTTGATTTAATTTTAATAGCTAATTTTTCAATTTAATTCATATATAATTATGATTATTTCACCAGCGATTTCTAAGGTATCTTTGCAAATATCGCAATCTGATTTTGCTTCAAAATTATTGGAATTTCTTTAATTTTTCATTTTTTTATTAAATTCTCTTATATTTCTCTCAAATTTCAATTAATCGATCGAAAAATTTTGATAATTTTAGGAAAATATTAATTTTTAATTATTTTTAAATTATATTTTTCGTAAGGAAAGATATATAAAATTTATATAAAATTTCTTTATTTATAGCAAAATTATCTTTTTATTTTATATATCATTCGTAGAATTATTAAGTTTGGAATAAATTTGCTATGATTTATTTTTCCAATCAATACAAAATAAAATTGATTAATTAAAAAAATTTAATTTAATTAACTTAAATTTTTATACCATTTTTATTCTTATTTCGATCTATAAATTATTTGATTATATTAGTCTAGGTGAACAAAAATTCTTATATAAAAATGCGGCTGAGAGATTTGAAGAAATCGATAACATTTTTAGATTTAAAATTAATTCTCTATATCTATATTAATTATATTATTTAATTGAAAAAATATAATTATTTTCTCACTTTTTATTGTAGGTATGATTTTTTTCTCTTATTTTTTCTTTTTACTAATTAAATTTAAAAAAATCAATTTAATTGTTTAATCTTATAAAAAAATATGCCGAAATGGATATAGACCTGATTTGTTATTGTAGTCACCATTTTTCTATTTTGCCTCACTTTTATTTCGAATATTTTTTAATTTTATTCAATAATTCATTGAGTTACTACAAAAAGTTTTTAAAGATTTTCTTGCAAATTATTTCATTCTTTATCGAAATTAAATTCATTTTCTCATTAATTTTTATTAAATTAATAATAATTATTGAAACAACCTATACTTGCTTTCAAATCATTTTTATGCCAAAATATTCATTTTCTTTATTTAAAATAAATTATCATTAACAATTATCCCTTTTTCTTTCAATTTTTATTCTTTTAAATATAAATTTTTAAATATATTATAAACTGATCGTTTATCATTTTATTTATTTCTTCAATTATGTTGGAATTTTCCTTACATTAGATTTAAATGCCAAGAATTTTCATTGTTATATATACTTTTTTGTAACTGTGATATTTATTATTTTTTTTTATATATATGGGTTTGTTTAGTTTTATTTTAATAGTATCTTCATTATTTATTCATAAAATAAAGTTATTCATTTATCAAATTTAATTTTCATTTTATAAAACAAAATTTGTCTCCCATTTATTGCTGGTAAATTGAAGTTCCGAATTAATAATTTAACTTAAAATTAATTTAATAAAGAGATAATATTATTTTGCCGAAAGAATTACATGGTTTTGCCGAAAAAATGCATTATTTTGCCGAAAGATCAGTTTTTTGATTAGAACTCTTTTGTGCTTGATCCTAGACCCCCAAACCATTTAGTATATTTGTAGAGCTCATCGAGACGCGCCGATTGATGTATAGTTTGTCTGGGTTTAAACCCAAACCAAAAAGTTATAAACCAAAAACCAAAATATGGTTTAGACGGTTTAATACCTTTAATTTTGGCCAAATCCCTACAATATATAGGTCAATCGACGCGTCTCGATGAGCTCTACAAATATGCTAAATGGTTTGGGGGTCTAGGATCAAGCACAAAAGAGTTATAATCAAAAAACTGATCTTTCGGCAAAATAATGCATTTTTTCGGCAAAACCATTTAAATCTTTCGGCAAAATAATGCACACCCTTTAATAAAATCAATAACGGGAAATATAGGATTTAGAATAATTGGCAAATTCCCTATCTGCCTGCAACCAAGATATGGCATTTCTTTGATATAAAACAATTCGTAGAGCAGGCTCAGAAAGCATAATTATTATTATTTCAATTGAAATATTATAATAAATAATTTAATATGTTGAAATTTTTATATTAAATTTTTATTTCATTTTTAAATATTTTAAAGAATGAATGAAAATTTTTTCGATTTAAAAATTAAATTTTTTTATAAATTATTTTTAATAATATTAATATATTTTTTGATCGTTTTTTTTTAAATTTCCTACTTTGATTTTCTGTTTTCAATTTATTAGGTATAAAAAAAAATAAAATAAATTAAATATTTTCTTTTTCTTTAAAATTCTTTGAAATAATTGTATCTCTTTTCATTAAGATAAAAATTATTTTCAAAGAAGTATATATACAGATTTTATAAAAAATACAAGTATTAATTTCTTTTTAATTGATCGAAAAAAGAATTTGATACTATTTTTTAAATTTATTTTTTTTATAATTTATTTAATCTTTCATATATGTTAATGTTAATTTATCTATTTTCTTTATTTCTTGTAGCCATATATATTAAAATTTTTTGTTTGAAATTTATTTATCATTTTACTCAATTAATTATACTCTTTCAATTTTTAACATTTTTAATTTAATTATCAATTTATTTCTCTAATATCAAATGGCAAAAAAATTCATTTTTATTTTATCTAAATTTTTAATTTTATTAACAAATTATGCAAAAATTACTTCATTCAATTTTGCATCAGAATATGCATGAGTTGCCATAAAAATGCCAGTTATTTTATTAAAAGAGTTGGCACAGCTTGATGAATAATTAAAAAAATTTTTATTTTTCCCTAATTTAATTTAATAATTATAGATTAATTCTTTTACAAAATTCAGGCTCCAGGATAACAAATATTTTGGATGCATTTTTCTTAACATTTCTAATATAAATTTGTATTTAGCCACTTTATTTACAATTATATAAATGGTATTGATTTTATTATTTCCTTTTAAATATATTTTTTTATAAAAATTTTATTTGTAACTAATTTTCTCAAATAAATTGCTCCTTTATTAAAAATTTTAAATGTTTTTTATTGCTGAAATTAGTAATTCAGTGTCTCTGAATTAATAGCCGATAATATTAATTAGCTTATTTTAAGGCAATATGCAATAAGCTCTTGCAATTTTCGGCTATTTTATTTCATTATATTCAAAATTTTCTTTAATTTTCCAATTATATCATGTTGTTAGGATGAATTGATTTGATCAAATTTAAATTTTAGTCCAATTTTTTATTAGTCTAAAATATTTAAAAAAATTGAGAAAGGTACATTTAAATATCAATAAGAAAAATTTTATATATATACTTTTAATAAATTTTTTTATAAAATTTAATTATTTTTTAAACTTATCTTTTAATCTTTTAATCGTTATTTTTTTATATTCTTAACTATGATTATTTAATAAAAAATTATATATTAATTCAAGAGAACCCTTAGCAATGCTTTTTTTTTTAATATTTGCACATAGTTTCTAATGATTATTTTTTTTAAATATACATTAAAAATTTTATTCCTTATATTGTCAAATTTTTAATTTGCATCCTTCAGGAATATATAATATCATATTTATTTCTTTATGTAAAATCGATCTAAAGGATTAAGATGGCTTTTAGCAAAAATTTTCTATGTTAAATTTTTACGAATTTTTTACAATTTTCTATAAAACGTTTAGACTTGAAATTTTAGAAGCCAATGTTCCACAAAGGATCGAAAAATACTATTTGATTGCTCCTAAATTCTTTCTCCATTTAATGAAGTTTTTATTAGTATTAAACCCTTCAGTAAATTCTGTGGGGGGTGCGGCACATCTCGAATTTTATCTCAATGCGCAACCATACGATTGGGCTGAAATTTTGCCCAAAGATTCTTGGACATGTGCGCAACAATTTAAACAGAAAGATTTTTCACGGCACCGTTACGACCTCTCCTTGAAATTTTCAAAAATTAAACCCTTCAGTAAATTCTGTGGGGGGTGCGGCACATCTCGAATTTTATCTCAATGCGCAACCATACGATTGGGCTGAAATTTTGCCCAAAGATTCTTGGACATGTGCGCAACAATTTAAACAGAAAGATTTTTCACGGCACCGTTACGACCTCTCCTTGAAATTTTCAAAAACGGTTTAAAACCCATATTTTTTGAGGTTTTTCGACCATAACTCGGTGCGCTTTCAGCGCGCTAACGTGCGCCCGACATATATTGTGCAGTTTTGAAAGGCGCGTCGAATGAGCTATCGATCTCGAAATTTGGACAACATGCCACAGAGTTGTGCCGGTCTCGAAAGTTCGGCACAAAGTGCCAAAATCGAGATTTTTCGAATGGAACATTTTTATATGTCATGTGATATACCATTCGAAAGCCCATGAAAAACTGAGTAAAATGATGATGATTGGGCTCGCTTAGCTCGCGCTGCAAGCGCGCGCGCAGCGCGCGAATACCAAAAAATGACTAAAATGAGGGGCGAAGCACCAAAAATGACTCAGAGGTGGGAAAAACTAATAAATATGAACAAAATTATAATGTTGGGTAAAGTGAGCGAGCGAAGCGAGCTATGGGGGCGCGCGAAGCGCGCCGGCTGTTCGTGGGTGGGGGTGTGGGGGGTTTCAGGGGGGAGGGGGAGGGGGTAGCGAAGCGAGGCCGAGGCTCCCGGAGCGAGGGAGGCCCGCGGAGCGGGCCGACCGAGCGGAGGGAGCCGAGGCCGAGCGTAGCGGACCCCTCCCCCTAACCCCCCTGACCAACGAGAAAGTACAAACCGAAAAAAAATAAATAATTATGAAGTATAAGTTTTATATTATTAAAAGTGTATTTTTATATCTAATCTATAAAGAATGAAAATATTTCTTAAAAATTTTTATTAAATTCCGCAAAGTTCTGTAGAAAAATTTTGATGTAATAGAATAATATAAGTAAAAATATCTTAAATCCAAATTTTTGGGATTTTTTTAAAGTTGCGCAAAAAAGTTGCTAAGCACAATTTTGTTGCCATGCAACTTTATAAAAAAAATAATATTAAATTCAGAATTTACATCCTTCATTGATATATATTATTAATTTATTTCATGAATAAGTCGCGCTCGCTTAGCTCGCGCCTAAAGGGGGCGGAGCCCCTAAACCCTCCAAAAGGGGGGCGAAGCCCCCCTAAACAACAAAAAATGTACAACTCTAGGAAAAGGTTTTTAAATACTGAACAAACATAATCACCACCACACTACATGATGGCTGTTAAAAATAACTAGACCCGGGGCTTGCCCCCGGGTCTAGTTTTAAACCCTTCAGTAAATTCTGTGGGGGGTGCGGCACATCTCGAATTTTATCTCAATGCGCAACCATACGATTGGGCTGAAATTTTGCCCAAAGATTCTTGGACATGTGCGCAACAATTTAAACAGAAAGATTTTTCACGGCACCGTTACGACCTCTCCTTGAAATTTTCAAAAACGGTTTAAAACCCATATTTTTTGAGGTTTTTCGACCATAACTCGGTGCGCTTTCAGCGCGCTAACGTGCGCCCGACATATATTGTGCAGTTTTGAAAGGCGCGTCGAATGAGCTATCGATCTCGAAATTTGGACAACATGCCACAGAGTTGTGCCGGTCTCGAAAGTTCGGCACAAAGTGCCAAAATCGAGATTTTTCGAATGGAACATTTTTATATGTCATGTGATATACCATTCGAAAGCCCATGAAAAACTGAGTAAAATGATGATGATTGGGCTCGCTTAGCTCGCGCTGCAAGCGCGCGCGCAGCGCGCGAATACCAAAAAATGACTAAAATGAGGGGCGAAGCACCAAAAATGACTCAGAGGTGGGAAAAACTAATAAATATGAACAAAATTATAATGTTGGGTAAAGTGAGCGAGCGAAGCGAGCTATGGGGGCGCGCGAAGCGCGCCGGCTGTTCGTGGGTGGGGGTGTGGGGGGTTTCAGGGGGGGAGGGGGAGGGGGTAGCGAAGCGAGGCCGAGGCTCCCGGAGCGAGGGAGGCCCGCGGAGCGGGCCGACCGAGCGGAGGGAGCCGAGGCCGAGCGTAGCGGACCCCTCCCCCTAACCCCCCTGACCAACGAGAAAGTACAAACCGAAAAAAAATAAATAATTATGAAGTATAAGTTTTATATTATTAAAAGTGTATTTTTATATCTAATCTATAAAGAATGAAAATATTTCTTAAAAATTTTTATTAAATTCCGCAAAGTTCTGTAGAAAAATTTTGATGTAATAGAATAATATAAGTAAAAATATCTTAAATCCAAATTTTTGGGATTTTTTTAAAGTTGCGCAAAAAAGTTGCTAAGCACAATTTTGTTGCCATGCAACTTTATAAAAAAAATAATATTAAATTCAGAATTTACATCCTTCATTGATATATATTATTAATTTATTTCATGAATAAGTCGCGCTCGCTTAGCTCGCGCCTAAAGGGGGCGGAGCCCCTAAACCCTCCAAAAGGGGGGCGAAGCCCCCCTAAACAACAAAAAATGTACAACTCTAGGAAAAGGTTTTTAAATACTGAACAAACATAATCACCACCACACTACATGATGGCTGTTAAAAATAACTAGACCCGGGGCTTGCCCCCGGGTCTAGTTTTAATTAAACCCTTAAGTAAATTCTGTGGGGGGTGCGGCACTTGGCCGGGGCTAACTTTTTTGCCAACCGTTAGAATTCCCTGAAATTTTGCCACAATAACCTTTGATATGTTTGCTATATATGCGCAAAATCTTTGCAACTTTGACCGTCAAAAATTCCAAAAAATTTTTCAAACTAGGTTTGAAACCGGTAATTTTTTCGGTTTTTGGGCCATAAAATTTTTGCGCAGTACCGGACGATTTTGGTCTGAAAGAAAGGGCACTAGAGCTTGAAAAGACCTATCGATTGGTATATCACACTTGGATATTACCTAAATTTGAAGGGTCGATATCCCTGTCACAAACTCAATTTTCAAAAAATGCGAATTTTGATAAATTTTAAGAGTTTTTTGGCCATAAAATTTTTGCAAGTGCCTAGCCAATTTTGTTGTGAGAGAAAGGGCACAAGCGCTTGGGATGAGCTATCGAATGATATATCATACTTGGCAAAACAGCGAAATTGAAGGGTAGTTATGGCCCGGACAAACTCTCGAATTTGGCATTTTTTGTGCTGCACAAAAAATGGTTTTTTGAAATTTGATATTTTTATAGGGCATGTGATATACCATTCGAAAGCCCATGAAAAACTGAGTAAAATGCAACCGGTTTCGCGCGCGTAGCATGCAGTGCAGGCGCGCGCGCAGCGCGCGAAGATCAAAAAATTGCCAAATTGAGGGGCGAAGCCCCGAAAATGGACCAGAGGTGGGGAAAACTAATAAATATGAACAAATTTATAAAGTTAAGTAAATTGAGCGAGCGAAGCGAGCTGCGGGGGCGCGCGAAGCGCGCCGGCTGTTCGTGGGAGGGGGTGTGGGGGGTTTCAGGGGGGAGGGGGAGGGGGTAGCGAAGCGAGGCCGAGGCGACCGAAGCGAGGGAGGGCCGCGGAGCGGGCCGACCGAGCGGAGGGAGCCGAGGCCGAGCGAAGCGGACCCCTCCCCCTAACCCCCCTGACCAACCAACCCCACACAGAAAAAAAAAATTATTTTAATTTGGAAAGAAAATTTATATATTAAAATGCTTTTAATTTTTTCAAATTTCAATAATTTAATATCAAAATAATTAATCAAAAAATTATTAAGTCCATAAATTGACCATTTTCGTCCTAATTTGAATAAAAAGTTTGATCAAAAAATAATATGTTGGAATTTGTGTAAAAAAATTGTACAATCTGAATTCTCTAATTTTTTATCATAATTTTTATCATTTTCCAATAAATTTTTCTAATTATTTGTTAATTATTTCATCAAAATTATTATATTATACAATGGGTATAATTTGCCCAATGCCCATTCTCAAATATTCATTTTCTATTAATTTTAATTTTCATTTAAATATTTTATTTATTTTACTAAATATTCTAAAGAGCATATTAAAATTTGTGCACAGAATTTTACTTATCGATTCCATTTTTAGCTTTCATTTTGACAAAGAGCCATTTTTAATTCTGATAGATAACTTTTATTTATAGAATTCAGAAATTTATATAGAATTTAATAAAATTAATTTACAAATTTTGAACCTAATCCCATAAAAAATTTTTAAAATTATGAAATTTTCAACCTTTTTTTATAAAAATCCAATTTTTAAAAATTTCCAAAAAATTTCCATTTTTCCAATTTAATATAATTTAGTCGAATTAATCCAACTTCAATTTTGGCATTTAATTATCAAAATTGGAAAAATTAAATACAATTTAGCTCAAATTAATCATTCAAAATTTCCAAATAAAATTATAAAAATTTGTGCTGAAAAAAAATAATTTTTATTGCACTCAACATCATGCCGTAAAATTTTGCTCTTTCTTTATTTATTATTTCCTATAAGAAAAATTATCATAAATTTTACAATACTATAGGCAGATTAATAATAGTAAAAGAAATAATTTTTCCCAATTTATTTTCTTTCTTATAATAGGTAGATGGTTTATCGTTTATATTGATTTTTTTGAACTGTGAGCGACGAAAAGTGGTTGTGTCCATTTCTTTTGGATTACATAGGCCAAACCAACCCAATCCAACCCAACAACAATCCTATGCCAAGCACTTTTCCGCATAAATTTTCATTGATTTTTTTGAACTGCGAGCGACGAAAAATGGTTGTATTCTTTTCTAGGATTACATAGGCCAAACCAACCCAATCCAACCCACTCAACAATCCTATACAATCACTTTTCCGCATAAATTTTAATCTATCTAATTAAAATCAAATTAATTGAAAATTACTAAATTAGGCTTGATGCTTGAAATGATAAAAAAACTAATAGATTTCTGCATTGAAAAATGTCAATCAATAGCTGTAATTTTGATTAAAAAAATCTCAAAATTATTCATTCTTTATGAGTTATTTTAAGCGGCGACGAGTAGGGCAGACTTTAATTGGCCAATTTTTTGCTAATTTTGAATTTTTTTTTCACTTTTTTATTTACTTTTAATTGACCGTTTAACTTATTTTCCTTTTTTTGCCACAATTTTTGCCAATTTCTATAAAATTTCACTAATATTGCGCGTATATTTTTTTCCCATATTTCTAATCCAATTCCCTATTTTCTTGCTTCCCAAATGCCGTGAAAATTTCCACCTTAATAAATTATGTCTGCTACGATTTTATTTATGAATAATAAATCAATTTAATTTTTTAGCGCCTTTTTTGAATATTCCAATTTATTTACAGTATTTAAATTATTCACAAACCCAATTTTATAATAATGCCGGGAAAAGATAGGCTTCGCAAAAAGGCACAACGAAAATCAATGCAAGACCTGAGAAGGTCACAGACGGAGCAAACAACATCTTCAGGTAAACATTAAAATTTTGAATTAATTTTTCTTATCAAATTAATAAAAAATTTTATTGAGCAATTAAAATATTTCATTTTAAAATTATTTTAAACTTGAAAATAACCAAAAAATTATTATTTAATTTTGAAATTATAAAAACAAATCGACAAATTTTTTCATTACATGAAATCTGATTCTTGAAATTTACAAAAAATAAATTGTGAAAATGATATATTTTAATAGAATTGGTTTAATACAATTTTGAGTGTATAAAACTTCTCAGAAATATGGTTAAAGGAATAGCCGATAGACTCAATATTTATAATATTCAGTTTTCCTTTGATATTATAATATTTTGCAATGAATGAAATGGATTAATCATAATTAAATCAGAGCCTAAAAAAGCCTCAATTTAGCCAATTTTTTCACTTATTTCCGGGCCTAATCTATATAATAATATTTTAGTTTTTATGGTTTTTTGGCTTTGAAAATTCGGCCAATTTCCATCAAATCTTTCAATAATTTTTGTTTTATTTGGACAATTCTCTATTTCTTAAGCATTATAATTGTAATTAATCAAAAAATCGCATATACAAAATTTTTGCCTTTAATTTCCATCAAATTCAGATCTCGGCACATGCATTCATTGTGACAAAGGATTCGAATCCATTTACGAGATATTTGAGATGGAATGTGGCTGCAAAATGCACACTTCACACACAGAAACATTCGGCGTTGACTTTCTAATGTATGTAATATTTTTATGAAATGATTAAAAGTTGCTGCAAAATAAAAAGTTTATTTTTGGCCAAAAAATAGCCTTTTTGCTAAAAAAATCGGATTATTTTACTGAAATCTTAGTAAACTTCGAACCATTTAAACTTTTTTTTCAATTCGATAGAGCTTTTCAGGATATATCGATTAGCTTTTAAAATGTCAAAGTTTAAATCCTAATCAAAAAAAAGTTTCAAACAAAAAAGCTAAATAGGCTTTCATCATTTTATGATTTGGATTTACCTAAAAGTGATATTCAATATATCATTCAACGCATCTTGAGGAGCTCGATCAAATGGTATAAGATCAATGATTAGGAAATTATCCTAAAAACCAATATTTTGGCAAAATAACTTTTTACAAATTATAATAAAGCATACTTAATTTTTTTTTTGAACAATTTTTTTTAAATAAAATTTTCCAAATTTAATACAAATTCAGCTGCAAAGATCATCCTATTTTTTGCGTGCATTGTGAACAACAAATTTTTGCATGTACAGAAGAGGAAAAAAAAGAACTTGCAACCAAACTTAATTGCGATGTGGATGAACTTGATTATGAAGAATATGAGAAAGCAATCAAACTTTCCTGCGGGCACTGGCTTTGTGGAAAAGATGACCAATGCGACCCGTTCGGCAATAAAATTAAAAATTTGTTGGATATAAATTTTTAAATATTTTTCACAATTTATTTAAGGGTTCCTATGTTCTATGGAGGATTTGGCTCGGAGGCATGCAAATATTGCTCGATGGATGTGTGCATCCAGTGTGGTGTAGATCTTCGCCCAATGAATCAATTGAATACAACAGAATGTGGCTATGATCCAGTCAAAGAACCACCTAAATCTAAACAACTCAAATGCAATCACAAACTTTGTTCAGATTGTTTGAAGAATTTGTATGTTACTTAATAAAATAAAAAGTTTATTAAAAATTAATTCTTAAACAAATATTTTGACAAAAAATAGAAATTTTTGAAAATAACTTTTTTAGAAAATGACTTTAATAAATCTAAAAATAATTGATTTTTTTTAATACAACGCACTAAAAATTAATATTGAAAAATATATTGCTTAAAAAATAGACATAGAAAATATTTTTTTAAAATCTGAACAATAAAAATGATTTTTTAATACATTTATCATATTCTATTCTTATATTAGACCTCGAAATCCTGCTTGCCCAAAGTGTGCCCGAAGCAAATTTACATTTGAACCTAAGAGGTATCTAATTTTATTAATTAAAAAATTGCATTTTTTGTTTATTTTAATAATGGATATATATTTTTATGTTATGAAAAATTATGTAACATTAATAATAATTTTATTTTTTTAATAATTTGTTTCTGCTTTTGATAAATTAAATTTTTGAATGAATTTACATACGCATTGACATTCTAAAATTTTTTATTTTTTAGCATACAGAATTGGCATTTATGTGATAAATGGCGTTGGACTGTATCGGATCATCCAACGACCAAAGTTACAAGTAAAAAAAGGTACATTTATTTTATTAAATGACAAAAAATGGAAAATTTTTTAAATTTTAATTTAGTCTATCTTCTTCACAATCTATTGAGAATGAAAATCAACATTGTATTCATTGTCGAAAAATTGCCAACATCCCACTAGAATGTGGCCATTATATGTGTCAACTTTGCGATTACTGGATAACGGCGTATTTTTTTTTATTTTTCCTATTATACTTTTTGATATTAAATTATTTTTAAAATTCTTTTAGTTTTGGTCAAAAGGATATGAGAATTTGTCGATATTGCAGTTCCGAACATTGCGTGGAATGTGGAGTTGAAGAAGACATATTATATCAATCAAATGAATTTCGTCTTGCAATAATTGAGGATAATAAACGAGTGAAAAATGGATTGATTCGATTTGGATGTAATCATATGATGTGTCTCAGATGCAAGCCCAAAATCAAATATTTATTTGATTATGAAATAACGTAAGTCCAAACTTCACTTATGAATTTTTGAATTCTAATTAGATTTTTTGAATTTTTGGCAATTTTATTAAATTTAAGTAGAATTATTTATTACTTTATTCTTTCTTTTTTTTATATTTTAATTACAATTATCGATTAGTCTTGTATTTTATTATTTTGTTTTACTAAAAAATTTTTTGTCCAAAAATATTATATTCGAAATTGTTTAGTTCTTTGGACAAATGCAGATATTGTACCCAGAATGATGGTTTCGATAGAATCCCTAAAAGGTGAATTTGTTATTTTTGATTTTTTTGGTAATATTTTCTTTATAGTATCCATGAACACTTTATCTCATTGCCGGAGGATGCTGAACTAAAACAAAAATCATATGCAGGGTTCGGTGGAATTTATGATCTGAATAGACTGAAATCCAATCCTGCCGAGTAAATTAAAAATATTAATAATTAATTTAAAAAAAATTAAGAAATCTTTGTTCATATTGCAATGAATTAATTATAAATGAATGGTCCAATGCACCAAGCGGATGCGGGTGCAATATTCATCGTTGGTGGTGTCTTAAAGAACTGTATATCTATTTGGGATATTTTTTAAATAATTTGTTTTACATTAGTTGTAAAATTGCGTACGAAACTGAAAAGTCGGTGGTGTGCAAAAAATGCAATAAAATTACAATATCCGACATGGAAAGTAGAACTAAAAGTTCAAAGGCGGCTGCTCAGAAACACAAAAAGAAATATTGTTCTGAGTACCAATGCAATTGTTGTGGTGAAATTTTTATTGGAGTCTCAACAAAAAGGCCATGTTGTAAAACGATTTACAAAAGATCGCATTGGTTGAAATTGTAATTTTTAATTTTTTTAAAAACATATTTTATTAATATTTTAGCGCACAGCCAAAGGGCACAATTCATAGATGTCCTTCATGTAACAAGGAACTTGATGATTTTTATGTTGAATACCAATAAGGGCTAAAGTGGAATTGAAAGAAAATATGATCGAATTTTTATTCAATTAAGTGTTTTTTTGATTTTTGACCATATTAATAATTATATAATTTTTTCAGTTCTTTTAATTTCCATTTAATTTTTTTCATTATTATAAAAACAATAACATAACATATATTTGTTCACTTTTTTCTTATTTTAAATAAATTTTGCGTAAATAAATAATATGATTGCATTTTATATGTCTTTATTTAAAAAAGTAAAAAATAAATCGTTGAAAGTTGAAATTTAATTCAAAAAATTACAATTCTAGGAAAAGGTTTTAATCGATTACACCATTTTTACGCAGAGGCTGTTAAAAAAAACTAGACCCGGGGCTTGCCCCCGGGTCTAGTTTAAACCCTTCAGTAAATTCTGTGGGGGGTGCGGCACATCTCGAATTTTATCTCAATGCGCAACCATACGATTGGGCTGAAATTTTGCCCAAAGATTCTTGGACATGTGCGCAACAATTTAAACAGAAAGATTTTTCACGGCACCGTTACGACCTCTCCTTGAAATTTTCAAAAACGGTTTAAAACCCATATTTTTTGAGGTTTTTCGACCATAACTCGGTGCGCTTTCAGCGCGCTAACGTGCGCCCGACATATATTGTGCAGTTTTGAAAGGCGCGTCGAATGAGCTATCGATCTCGAAATTTGGACAACATGCCACAGAGTTGTGCCGGTCTCGAAAGTTCGGCACAAAGTGCCAAAATCGAGATTTTTCGAATGGAACATTTTTATATGTCATGTGATATACCATTCGAAAGCCCATGAAAAACTGAGTAAAATGATGATGATTGGGCTCGCTTAGCTCGCGCTGCAAGCGCGCGCGCAGCGCGCGAATACCAAAAAATGACTAAAATGAGGGGCGAAGCACCAAAAATGACTCAGAGGTGGGAAAAACTAATAAATATGAACAAAATTATAATGTTGGGTAAAGTGAGCGAGCGAAGCGAGCTATGGGGGCGCGCGAAGCGCGCCGGCTGTTCGTGGGTGGGGGTGTGGGGGGTTTCAGGGGGGAGGGGGAGGGGGTAGCGAAGCGAGGCCGAGGCTCCCGGAGCGAGGGAGGCCCGCGGAGCGGGCCGACCGAGCGGAGGGAGCCGAGGCCGAGCGTAGCGGACCCCTCCCCCTAACCCCCCTGACCAACGAGAAAGTACAAACCGAAAAAAAATAAATAATTATGAAGTATAAGTTTTATATTATTAAAAGTGTATTTTTATATCTAATCTATAAAGAATGAAAATATTTCTTAAAAATTTTTATTAAATTCCGCAAAGTTCTGTAGAAAAATTTTGATGTAATAGAATAATATAAGTAAAAATATCTTAAATCCAAATTTTTGGGATTTTTTTAAAGTTGCGCAAAAAAGTTGCTAAGCACAATTTTGTTGCCATGCAACTTTATAAAAAAAATAATATTAAATTCAGAATTTACATCCTTCATTGATATATATTATTAATTTATTTCCTGAATAAGTCGCGCTCGCTTAGCTCGCGCCTAAAGGGGGCGGAGCCCCTAAACCCTCCAAAAGGGGGGCGAAGCCCCCCTAAACAACAAAAAATGTACAACTCTAGGAAAAGGTTTTTAAATACTGAACAAACATAATCACCACCACACTACATGATGGCTGTTAAAAATAACTAGACCCGGGGCTTGCCCCCGGGTCTAGTTTTAATTAAACCCTTAAGTAAATTCTGTGGGGGGTGCGGCACTTGGCCGGGGCTAACTTTTTTGCCAACCGTTAGAATTCCCTGAAATTTTGCCACAATAACCTTTGATATGTTTGCTATATATGCGCAAAATCTTTGCAACTTTGACCGTCAAAAATTCCAAAAAATTTTTCAAACTAGGTTTGAAACCGGTAATTTTTTCGGTTTTTGGGCCATAAAATTTTTGCGCAGTACCGGACGATTTTGGTCTGAAAGAAAGGGCACTAGAGCTTGAAAAGACCTATCGATTGGTATATCACACTTGGATATTACCTAAATTTGAAGGGTCGATATCCCTGTCACAAACTCAATTTTCAAAAAATGCGAATTTTGATAAATTTTAAGAGTTTTTTGGCCATAAAATTTTTGCAAGTGCCTAGCCAATTTTGTTGTGAGAGAAAGGGCACAAGCGCTTGGGATGAGCTATCGAATGATATATCATACTTGGCAAAACAGCGAAATTGAAGGGTAGTTATGGCCCGGACAAACTCTCGAATTTGGCATTTTTTGTGCTGCACAAAAAATGGTTTTTTGAAATTTGATATTTTTATAGGGCATGTGATATACCATTCGAAAGCCCATGAAAAACTGAGTAAAATGCAACCGGTTTCGCGCGCGTAGCATGCAGTGCAGGCGCGCGCGCAGCGCGCGAAGATCAAAAAATTGCCAAATTGAGGGGCGAAGCCCCGAAAATGGACCAGAGGTGGGGAAAACTAATAAATATGAACAAATTTATAAAGTTAAGTAAATTGAGCGAGCGAAGCGAGCTGCGTGGGCGCGCGAAGCGCGCCGGCTGTTCGTGGGAGGGGGTGTGGGGGGTTTCAGGGGGGAGGGGGAGGGGGTAGCGAAGCGAGGCCGAGGCGACCGAAGCGAGGGAGGGCCGCGGAGCGGGCCGACCGAGCGGAGGGAGCCGAGGCCGAGCGAAGCGGACCCCTCCCCCTAACCCCCCTGACCAACCAACCCCACACAGAAAAAAAAAATTATTTTAATTTGGAAAGAAAATTTATATATTAAAATGCTTTTAATTTTTTCAAATTTCAATAATTTAATATCAAAATAATTAATCAAAAAATTATTAAGTCCATAAATTGACCATTTTCGTCCTAATTTGAATAAAAAGTTTGATCAAAAAATAATATGTTGGAATTTGTGTAAAAAAATTGTACAATCTGAATTCTCTAATTTTTTATCATAATTTTTATCATTTTCCAATAAATTTTTCTAATTATTTGTTAATTATTTCATCAAAATTATTATATTATACAATGGGTATAATTTGCCCAATGCCCATTCTCAAATATTCATTTTCTATTAATTTTAATTTTCATTTAAATATTTTATTTATTTTACTAAATATTCTAAAGAGCATATTAAAATTTGTGCACAGAATTTTACTTATCGATTCCATTTTTAGCTTTCATTTTGACAAAGAGCCATTTTTAATTCTGATAGATAACTTTTATTTATAGAATTCAGAAATTTATATAGAATTTAATAAAATTAATTTACAAATTTTGAACCTAATCCCATAAAAAATTTTTAAAATTATGAAATTTTCAACCTTTTTTTATAAAAATCCAATTTTTAAAAATTTCCAAAAAATTTCCATTTTTCCAATTTAATATAATTTAGTCGAATTAATCCAACTTCAATTTTGGCATTTAATTATCAAAATTGGAAAAATTAAATACAATTTAGCTCAAATTAATCATTCAAAATTTCCAAATAAAATTATAAAAATTTGTGCTGAAAAAAAATAATTTTTATTGCACTCAACATCATGCCGTAAAATTTTGCTCTTTCTTTATTTATTATTTCCTATAAGAAAAATTATCATAAATTTTACAATACTATAGGCAGATTAATAATAGTAAAAGAAATAATTTTTCCCAATTTATTTTCTTTCTTATAATAGGTAGATGGTTTATCGTTTATATTGATTTTTTTGAACTGTGAGCGACGAAAAGTGGTTGTGTCCATTTCTTTTGGATTACATAGGCCAAACCAACCCAATCCAACCCAACAACAATCCTATGCCAAGCACTTTTCCGCATAAATTTTCATTGATTTTTTTGAACTGCGAGCGACGAAAAATGGTTGTATTCTTTTCTAGGATTACATAGGCCAAACCAACCCAATCCAACCCACTCAACAATCCTATACAATCACTTTTCCGCATAAATTTTAATCTATCTAATTAAAATCAAATTAATTGAAAATTACTAAATTAGGCTTGATGCTTGAAATGATAAAAAAAACTAATAGATTTCTGCATTGAAAAATGTCAATCAATAGCTGTAATTTTGATAAAAAAAATCTCAAAATTATTCATTCTTTATGAGTTATTTTAAGCGGCGACGAGTAGGGCAGACTTTAATTGGCCAATTTTTTGCTAATTTTGAATTTTTTTTTCACTTTTTTATTTACTTTTAATTGACCGTTTAACTTATTTTCCTTTTTTTGCCACAATTTTTGCCAATTTCTATAAAATTTCACTAATATTGCGCGTATATTTTTTTCCCATATTTCTAATCCAATTCCCTATTTTCTTGCTTCCCAAATGCCGTGAAAATTTCCACCTTAATAAATTATGTCTGCTACGATTTTATTTATGAATAATAAATCAATTTAATTTTTTAGCGCCTTTTTTGAATATTCCAATTTATTTACAGTATTTAAATTATTCACAAACCCAATTTTATAATAATGCCGGGAAAAGATAGGCTTCGCAAAAAGGCACAACGAAAATCAATGCAAGACCTGAGAAGGTCACAGACGGAGCAAACAACATCTTCAGGTAAACATTAAAATTTTGAATTAATTTTTCTTATCAAATTAATAAAAAATTTTATTGAGCAATTAAAATATTTCATTTTAAAATTATTTTAAACTTGAAAATAACCAAAAAATTATTATTTAATTTTGAAATTATAAAAACAAATCGACAAATTTTTTCATTACATGAAATCTGATTCTTGAAATTTACAAAAAATAAATTGTGAAAATGATATATTTTAATAGAATTGGTTTAATACAATTTTGAGTGTATAAAACTTCTCAGAAATATGGTTAAAGGAATAGCCGATAGACTCAATATTTATAATATTCAGTTTTCCTTTGATATTATAATATTTTGCAATGAATGAAATGGATTAATCATAATTAAATCAGAGCCTAAAAAAGCCTCAATTTAGCCAATTTTTTCACTTATTTCCGGGCCTAATCTATATAATAATATTTTAGTTTTTATGGTTTTTTGGCTTTGAAAATTCGGCCAATTTCCATCAAATCTTTCAATAATTTTTGTTTTATTTGGACAATTCTCTATTTCTTAAGCATTATAATTGTAATTAATCAAAAAATCGCATATACAAAATTTTTGCCTTTAATTTCCATCAAATTCAGATCTCGGCACATGCATTCATTGTGACAAAGGATTCGAATCCATTTACGAGATATTTGAGATGGAATGTGGCTGCAAAATGCACACTTCACACACAGAAACATTCGGCGTTGACTTTCTAATGTATGTAATATTTTTATGAAATGATTAAAAGTTGCTGCAAAATAAAAAGTTTATTTTTGGCCAAAAAATAGCCTTTTTGCTAAAAAAATCGGATTATTTTACTGAAATCTTAGTAAACTTCGAACCATTTAAACTTTTTTTTCAATTCGATAGAGCTTTTCAGGATATATCGATTAGCTTTTAAAATGTCAAAGTTTAAATCCTAATCAAAAAAAAGTTTCAAACAAAAAAGCTAAATAGGCTTTCATCATTTTATGATTTGGATTTACCTAAAAGTGATATTCAATATATCATTCAACGCATCTTGAGGAGCTCGATCAAATGGTATAAGATCAATGATTAGGAAATTATCCTAAAAACCAATATTTTGGCAAAATAACTTTTTACAAATTATAATAAAGCATACTTAATTTTTTTTTTGAACAATTTTTTTTAAATAAAATTTTCCAAATTTAATACAAATTCAGCTGCAAAGATCATCCTATTTTTTGCGTGCATTGTGAACAACAAATTTTTGCATGTACAGAAGAGGAAAAAAAAGAACTTGCAACCAAACTTAATTGCGATGTGGATGAACTTGATTATGAAGAATATGAGAAAGCAATCAAACTTTCCTGCGGGCACTGGCTTTGTGGAAAAGATGACCAATGCGACCCGTTCGGCAATAAAATTAAAAATTTGTTGGATATAAATTTTTAAATATTTTTCACAATTTATTTAAGGGTTCCTATGTTCTATGGAGGATTTGGCTCGGAGGCATGCAAATATTGCTCGATGGATGTGTGCATCCAGTGTGGTGTAGATCTTCGCCCAATGAATCAATTGAATACAACAGAATGTGGCTATGATCCAGTCAAAGAACCACCTAAATCTAAACAACTCAAATGCAATCACAAACTTTGTTCAGATTGTTTGAAGAATTTGTATGTTACTTAATAAAATAAAAAGTTTATTAAAAATTAATTCTTAAACAAATATTTTGACAAAAAATAGAAATTTTTGAAAATAACTTTTTTAGAAAATGACTTTAATAAATCTAAAAATAATTGATTTTTTTTAATACAACGCACTAAAAATTAATATTGAAAAATATATTGCTTAAAAAATAGACATAGAAAATATTTTTTTAAAATCTGAACAATAAAAATGATTTTTTAATACATTTATCATATTCTATTCTTATATTAGACCTCGAAATCCTGCTTGCCCAAAGTGTGCCCGAAGCAAATTTACATTTGAACCTAAGAGGTATCTAATTTTATTAATTAAAAAATTGCATTTTTTGTTTATTTTAATAATGGATATATATTTTTATGTTATGAAAAATTATGTAACATTAATAATAATTTTATTTTTTTAATAATTTGTTTCTGCTTTTGATAAATTAAATTTTTGAATGAATTTACATACGCATTGACATTCTAAAATTTTTTATTTTTTAGCATACAGAATTGGCATTTATGTGATAAATGGCGTTGGACTGTATCGGATCATCCAACGACCAAAGTTACAAGTAAAAAAAGGTACATTTATTTTATTAAATGACAAAAAATGGAAAATTTTTTAAATTTTAATTTAGTCTATCTTCTTCACAATCTATTGAGAATGAAAATCAACATTGTATTCATTGTCGAAAAATTGCCAACATCCCACTAGAATGTGGCCATTATATGTGTCAACTTTGCGATTACTGGATAACGGCGTATTTTTTTTTATTTTTCCTATTATACTTTTTGATATTAAATTATTTTTAAAATTCTTTTAGTTTTGGTCAAAAGGATATGAGAATTTGTCGATATTGCAGTTCCGAACATTGCGTGGAATGTGGAGTTGAAGAAGACATATTATATCAATCAAATGAATTTCGTCTTGCAATAATTGAGGATAATAAACGAGTGAAAAATGGATTGATTCGATTTGGATGTAATCATATGATGTGTCTCAGATGCAAGCCCAAAATCAAATATTTATTTGATTATGAAATAACGTAAGTCCAAACTTCACTTATGAATTTTTGAATTCTAATTAGATTTTTTGAATTTTTGGCAATTTTATTAAATTTAAGTAGAATTATTTATTACTTTATTCTTTCTTTTTTTTATATTTTAATTACAATTATCGATTAGTCTTGTATTTTATTATTTTGTTTTACTAAAAAATTTTTTGTCCAAAAATATTATATTCGAAATTGTTTAGTTCTTTGGACAAATGCAGATATTGTACCCAGAATGATGGTTTCGATAGAATCCCTAAAAGGTGAATTTGTTATTTTTGATTTTTTTGGTAATATTTTCTTTATAGTATCCATGAACACTTTATCTCATTGCCGGAGGATGCTGAACTAAAACAAAAATCATATGCAGGGTTCGGTGGAATTTATGATCTGAATAGACTGAAATCCAATCCTGCCGAGTAAATTAAAAATATTAATAATTAATTTAAAAAAAATTAAGAAATCTTTGTTCATATTGCAATGAATTAATTATAAATGAATGGTCCAATGCACCAAGCGGATGCGGGTGCAATATTCATCGTTGGTGGTGTCTTAAAGAACTGTATATCTATTTGGGATATTTTTTAAATAATTTGTTTTACATTAGTTGTAAAATTGCGTACGAAACTGAAAAGTCGGTGGTGTGCAAAAAATGCAATAAAATTACAATATCCGACATGGAAAGTAGAACTAAAAGTTCAAAGGCGGCTGCTCAGAAACACAAAAAGAAATATTGTTCTGAGTACCAATGCAATTGTTGTGGTGAAATTTTTATTGGAGTCTCAACAAAAAGGCCATGTTGTAAAACGATTTACAAAAGATCGCATTGGTTGAAATTGTAATTTTTAATTTTTTTAAAAACATATTTTATTAATATTTTAGCGCACAGCCAAAGGGCACAATTCATAGATGTCCTTCATGTAACAAGGAACTTGATGATTTTTATGTTGAATACCAATAAGGGCTAAAGTGGAATTGAAAGAAAATATGATCGAATTTTTATTCAATTAAGTGTTTTTTTGATTTTTGACCATATTAATAATTATATAATTTTTTCAGTTCTTTTAATTTCCATTTAATTTTTTTCATTATTATAAAAACAATAACATAACATATATTTGTTCACTTTTTTCTTATTTTAAATAAATTTTGCGTAAATAAATAATATGATTGCATTTTATATGTCTTTATTTAAAAAAGTAAAAAATAAATCGTTGAAAGTTGAAATTTAATTCAAAAAATTACAATTCTAGGAAAAGGTTTTAATCGATTACACCATTTTTACGCAGAGGCTGTTAAAAAAAACTAGACCCGGGGCTTGCCCCCGGGTCTAGTTAAATTATTTAAGAAAATAAAGAGAGCTAAAATTTTTATTTCATTTTTCATTATTAGGAAAATAATATCAAATTCTTAATTTTAGACTAGAATTTTGGTTCGTTAATTTTTCATTTAATTATTTTAAACATTAAAAAATAAAATTTTCTTCTATATAGGAATTGTATGATTACTTTCTCTAAAATAAATATTTAAAATTAGAATATTATAAAGATTTTTGTTTTGATCTTTTATTATTGTATTAATAAGTCAGTCAAATTTATTTTTGTTATTCTTAATTCATTTATAAATAATATAAATTATATTAATATAAATTAGGACAATTCACGTCTTAACAAAATCTTTATTCCGCAAAGAACTCTGACACAAGTATTTTCTAATTGGATTTTTTTATTTTTTCTAAATTTATTTTATTTAAAATTATAAAATATTTATTATTTAAGAATTTAAATCAACATTGATAAATTTTATTTTAACATTTGGATATTTATAAATATTGTAAAAAGTTTCGTTTAACTTTAAAATGTTTTTATTTCCAAAATGACTGTGGCAGAATTTTTCATCACATCATTTGGAATTATTTTTCTTTCCTTTCCATGTTTTGCTTTTGTATATCAAATTCTATAATGGATTTTACAAGTTTATTAAATTTATCAGAAGTTTTTGATTTTCAATAATAAAGTTATATATTTGTCAATTCAGATTGTCAAAATTATTGTGTTATCATGTTTTTTAAATTAGAATTATTTCGTATTTTCAAAAATTTTTTTTCTATTAATTAATTATATCAGAATTCATCTTTTCATCGCAATATTTGTTCCAATATTGAACTATAGCAATTTCGAAGTCTTGCCTCTGTTGATCAATAAGTTAATTTTAATAAATTTTTCTCCAGATATCTAATTTATAGTTTGATTTATAGTAATTAAATATTACAAAAATTATAAAAATTATATATTCGAAATATAAATTTTTATCCATTTAAAAATTTTCAAGTTTTTATTTGGCTACATATTAAAGAATCAATCCATTTTCTGTCAAATTTTTTTTAATAAATTATTTATAAAAAATTTTTATTTTTAATCCTCCTCATCGTTTAATATATCAAATATTTTTATGTAATACTAAAAAAACACTTTTCTTTTATTAAAATTATTTTCTTTGCGTAAATTAATTTTTTATTATTGATTTGATAATAATAAATTAAAAATGTAATCAAAATATAATTCTTTTATTGAAATTTTTTTTGATTATCTTGCAAATTGTTTTGATGAAATTTGGTAAATTGAATGTGTTGTACTTTATTTTTTATTTATATATTTATTATTAATTTTAAATAAATATTTTCTTATGATTGAATTATTTTTTTTATATTTTTTACAATTATGAAAATTATATCGGATTATTTCATTTCAATATTCTATTATGAAGAATATAATTTCATTCTGATTGATAGTTTAGTTTTATTTATTTAAATTTTCATATCACTTGTAAATTTAAACTTCATATTCTTCGGAATTTAATGCTAAACATTTGATCATTCTTTATTAGAGGAAAAAATTATTTAATTATTATTAATTATGGAGATCTAAATTAAGAATTATTAGAATTGAAAATTTGAACTTGACCGTATCCATATTTTTTTTTCATATTTGGTATTTAAAAATTGATAACCTTTATAAATACATTTTTATATAAATATTATTAAAATTTTCAATAAAATATTCAATGTTAAATTTTCAGCAAGAACAATTAGAAATATCAACGTGAGTTCAAATTAGACGAATTTAAAATATCCAAAAATAATTCATTCTTCATAATTAAAATTATACTTTTCTATTGTACTATTTAAAATTTTTAATGTTATAGAATTAATAAAAATGACTCATTAATATTATCTGATATCAAAATTTAGATGAAAAATTCATACTAATGAAATTAAAATTTTTAATTGATTGAAATTTTCTCTTCTTTATATTTTAATAAATTTTCCTATTTTTATTTAATAAATTATAATTTTAAATTTTTTTATATTTACTTCTAGGAATTTTATATTATTTATGATTTTGAAATATATTTCTCTATTTTTGTTCACGAAATGTTTTATGGCTGAAATGGTAAAATAATTCAAAAATGTAAATAAGGATATTTTCTTGTTGATAATAAAATATAAATTTTATTTTTTTTATTCATTTTATATTTTATATATTTCTTTCACATCCGCTGATTACACATTGTTTATTTAAAATTTTTACAATTTTCTTACAAATTTTTATTATTATTTTCTTTGGTAGAATTTTATAAAATATAACTCGATGTTGTTGAATCGAACGAGTAGGCGAAGGTTTATATTGTTGTTGCTCTGCAGCAGATATTAATTATTCCTTTTTTTACAATATTTCTATTTCATAGAATATACTTAATATTTTTATTTAAATTATTATGCATTAATATCGAATTAATTTGTTAATTTTTCTCATAGTTTTTTTCGTAATTATCTTCCTCAATAGCTTGGATTTTTAAAATATTGAATTTTAACTTCTCTGATTCCAATTTTTATTTTTATTCTTTCGATTTCTAAATCTTTATCTATTTAATATTAATTTCTGAAAGATATTTTGAATTTATAGTTAATTAATTATAAATTTAATTTAATTTTTTAAATTTTTTTTCAAATTAATTTCAATTAAATTAATTACTAGGCATATAATTGTAATCGAAAATTTTTTAAGATAGTGTTATTAATTCTCTTTTTTTTAAACAAATTCATTTATTATTTTATAGAATATTTTTAAAAAAATATTCAACTAACTTTAAGACATAATCGGATTTCTTATAAATATAATATTGTTCCGTGCAGAAATATTTTATTTCGAATACAACAATAGATATTTGAATTAGGTTAATTAATTAATAAGTTCTTTAATTCTTTCATTTCTTTATTATATATCTTTAAAAGTAGTTTTATTCTTAAAATTTTTATTTTGTTCAACATAATCCGCAAATTTTTTAAGAATTAATTTTCTATAAATCCTTCAAAATAATATAACAATCAGCAATGATTTTGATCTATCAAAATATTTTTTATTAAATTATTTTATTCTCCTATCATATAACATTAATTTTCTTTTATTAATTTTTTTTATTAATATTTATTTCTAAATTAGTTTATCATTTAATTCATATCTTTAATATTTATAAATCACTTAATCATTTAATTCAAATCTTTAATATTTAATTATAAATCAATTTATCATTTCATTCATATCTTTAATATTTATTTATTAATCACTGTATCATTTATACATATTTATTTAATAATCACTGTATTATTTATTTATTTATTTATTAATCGCTTTATCATTTTTTTATGAATTTATGTATTAATGGATTTTTCATTCAATTCATTTTTCATTATTTATAATTATTAATCGTTTTATCATTTATTTCATAAAATGTTTTTATTTTTTATTTTTATAAAATATTTTTAAATTTAAACTTTCCTTTGCCTTTCAATTCTATTCAATTGAAAAATGCCCAGAATTACACTCTTCCATATACGAGTTGACCTCTGCTCCTGTGCTAGGTATGAAAATTAAATAATTAAATTATTTTATATGATTTGAAATGAATATAAAAATAGTTTTAATGAATCCAAGTCACAAATATTTCCCTATAATTTTTTGAAAAATTTACTAATAGATTATTACCATTTTGGCAAAATTTACAGGCTTCGCCATATTCTTGTGCCAGCACAACTCGCATCTATTCATCCGAAGAATATGAACAATCTGGAAATTTATTTTGAATAAATAAATTTAACAAAATATTTGGAAAAATATATTTGGGGGATGAAGGAAAAAATGAAAAGCAAAATATGAAGTGGAGATATGATTGATGACATCTCTGAAAAATTTCCCGGCACAAATCTTTGTCTGTGCCAATAATTCAAATTTTTTCTTATAAAGAATGGACAGAAAAAGATTTTGCTCCGGGCAATTTCCCAGAGAGCCCATCAATCATTTTTATTTTTCATTCATCAACAATCATCAATGTCTCCTCCAATTCTTATTTTATTTCCATTTTAACTAGTGGACGTAAGGGAAGTGGGCGTAAAGAATACGTGGAGTTAAGGAATGTGTGATAGGGTTATATGTTGGGAGTGTTTGTAAACGCGCCAAGGCGCGTTAGACCTACTCTAGGGATTCGGATTTTGGAATTATTTAAAGGTCTTGGGTTCGAGATGTAATTTTAAACCGGTTTGCATACCGATTTTGGCAGAAACAAAAAACTAAATTAAATTCTAATTCCCCATAGTCGAAAACCCCCGAATACTAATTTTGGTGTTATTTGGACAAATTTTCATATTTTGAACCGGTTTGCACACCACTACTTACGCGGATCAAAAAACCAATTTCATTTTTGAATTCCCAATAACCGAAAACCCCCAAATCCCAATTTTCACTTCAATCCGCTCATATTTCCATTTTTTGAATTTTTTAAACCGGTTTGCAAACCACCATTTGTGCGGATCAAAAAACTGATGCCATAATTTAATTCCCCATGGCCGAAAACCCCCGAGTCCCAATTTTCAGCCTCCAACTCCGACATTTTATATAGGGTTAGCTCTGGGGCGGGATATGGCCAAATCATGACTTGCGCATCTTCTAACACGAACTCGTCCTAGGCCAGGCCGCGCAACCCAACATGCTATATATCATTTTGAAGCCCCCATATCGTAGATGGGCAACAACTATATTTCATTTCAAAATATTCATATACAAAAAAATTATAATCGAAAATGTAAAAAATTCGGCCAAATTCAAAGTCCAAAAACCGGTTTTCCCCTTCTGCTAACGACCTGGCCAAATTGAACCTCACACCAAACCCTCTTAAATTTCTCTAAACGAACGCATTATGGATATAATTATCGAGGTCCCATCCCCCAATTTTCAAACAGAACCTTATTTTACCCCAAAAACCGCCTGACATTAGCTTTTTATATTGTATATAACTAGCGGGCGTACGAAAACGGGGGCGTAAGGGAAGTGGGTGTAAGGAATATGTGGGAAGGATTTGGAAAGATGTCGGGAGGGATTACAACCTTCTGTTAATGTTAACGCGCCAAGGCGCGTTCGACCTTCCCTAGGGATTCGGATTTTAAATTATTTAAAGGTCGTTTGCAGGCTCGCTTCGCTCGCCGGCCTTTTCCCAGGTCGTAGGCAGGCTCGTTTCGCTCGCCCGCATTTTCGAGGTGTGGGCCGGCCCGCTTTGCTCGCCCGCCTTTTTCCCTATTTTAGAAATTTTTTGAACCGGTTTGCAAACCACTCCTTGCACGTATCAAAACTAATGCCATTTTTGAATTCTCCATATTCGATAACCCCTGAATCCCAATTTTCACATCAATCCGCTCATATTTCCATTTTTGAACTATTTTGAACCGGTTTGCAAACCATCTCTTGCGCGGATACCAAAACTGATGCCATATTTGAATTCCCCATTGCCGAAAACCCCCAAATCCTAATTTTCACCCCATTCTGACAAAATTTCCACTTTTTGAACATTTTTGAACCGGTTTGCAAACCGCCCGTTGCGCGGATCTCAAAACTGATGTCATAATTGAATTCCCTATGGCCGAAAACCCCCGAGTCCCAGTTTTCATCATCCAATTCCTACTTCCACTATAGGGTTAGCTCTAGGGCGAAATATGGCCAAATCACGACCTGCGCATAGAAGTTAACAAACTCCTCCTAGGCCAAGCCGCGCACCCCGACATGCTATATACCATTTTGAAGCCCACACCTGGGTGCGGGTCATAGGCCAAAAAACATTTAGAAATACTAACCCGAAAAAAAGTTATAAACGAAAATCTAAAAAATTCGACCAAATTCAAAGTCCAAAAACGGGTTTTCCCCCTCTGCTAACGACCTGGCCAAATTCAACCTCAAACCAAATCATACCCAAATTAGTTTAAACGGACGCTACTTGGATACATTTTTCCTACCCCCACCTCCCAACTCTCATCCAGAACCTTATTCTACCCGCAAAACCGTGTGACATTTCTTTTTATATTGTATATAATGAATGGTTTTATGGGAAAATGCCTTGGGCAAATTTACTCTTCTTTGTTCATAAAAATTAAAATTGTTTTCGGTTACTTGATTGTATTGGAACAAAGAGAATATATTCGAAAATATTACAATTTTATTTGCATAAATTTATTGTCAAAAAAAGTAACACAATATTACCCATTTGATCTATTTTGTCACATCATAATTTTTGAGATTTATTTACAGGGTGGCCGAAAAATCCGTTCCCACTTTTATTTTTATTTTATTGATTTTCATTCATTCGTGGGATTATTGAATTATAGTTCATTTTTTAGCCCAAACATTTTCCTATAATGGCTGATAAAAGAAATTCCGCTATTGCATTATTTAATTCGGGAATGGCGCCTTCAAAGATTGCAACCCAAGTTGGCCTCTCCAAAAGGGGTGTGAGCAAAATCATCAAAAAATTCCGGTAAAAAAAATTTCAAAGAAAAAGTCCAAATAAATTGTATAGGGAATTTGGCACAATAGAGGACCTCAAAAGAAGCGGAAGACCCAAGTCAGTGAACACACCCAGAAACCGGAAAATCATCAAAATGCGAGTCAAGCGAAATTCAAGGATCTCAATGAGAAAAGTGGCCCGTGAAACCGGAATTGGAAGAACATCGGTTCGATGCATTGCAAAATCTGAACTTGGGATAAAGGCCTACAAGCTCCAAAAAGTTCAATTTCTGAATGATCAAAACAAAAGAATTAGAGTCCAAAGATGTCGACTCCTCCTTCAGCGGCACGCAGGTCCTGAGATTCTGTTTTCGGATGAAAAAATCTTCACCATCGAGGTGGCGCATAATCATCAAAATGACAGAATATGGACAACAAAACCTCCTCTTTCTGATAAGATTGTTTCCCATTCCCAACATCCCCAACAATTAATGGTTTGGGCCGGAATTTGCTCATCGGGTAAGACTCCGCTGCTTTTTGTGGATCCGGGGGTCAAAATCAACAAAAACTACTACCTTCAAGAAATTCTCCAGGGGGTTTTAGAACCTTGGGCCAGGACCCATTTCGGGAATAGGGAATGGATTTTTCAGCAAGACTCTGCCCCCGCCCATAAGGCCCGAGAAGTTCAGGAGTGGTGTCGGGACCATTTGCCTGGGTTCATTTCCACCGAAGAATGGCCTCCCTATTCCCCGGATCTGAACCCTATGGATTATTCTGTATGGTCCATTTTGGAGGCCAGGGCCTGTGCTAAACCACATAAAAATTTGGAGTCATTACGACAGTCCCTTCTTAGGGAATGGGCGAAAATTCCGGTCCAAGAGCTGCGTGCCATTTGCGAAAATTTCCCCAAACGTTTACGTCTATGTATCAAAGCCAAGGGTGGCCATTTTGAATCAATTTAATTATTGTTATACCCCTTTCTTTTGTCCATCATTTGATTGTATTTTAATCCATTTATCTTTATTTGTAATAAAGTTATGATAAAAAACAAGTGGGAACGGACTTTTCGGCCACCCTGTATTCAAAAAATAATTTATTAAGTAAATTTGTTGAGCAAATTTATTTCCATTTTTTATTCATTTATTTATTGTGGTTAGGATCGTTTTAATATTATTGAAAATTTAACGATCAATTTTGTAAAATTTGAATAACTAAATTTCAATGTTTTCCATAATCATTAAAAATTTTTGATTTAGTTCATTGAGATGCATCAAATGGTACATAATTTGTTATTTAGTTTTTTATTTTATAACTCTTTAGATGTGAACCGTAACCAGACAAATTTTATATCAATCGACGAGTCTCGATGAGCTTTATAATGGATCTAGGATCGAGCTCTAAAAAGTTATTCTCAAAAAACTGATCTTTCGGCAAAAAAAACTGATCTTTCGGCAAAAAGCACCAATTCATTTTGCAAAAACTGCACCTTTTTAAGAAAAAAATGTTTAAACCTGTCATGAAACCAGTGTTTGGGCCAAAGAGGAGAATGCCGTAAACATATTTCATTGACAATTCTTCAATGAATTCGGGCGGGAAGACACATAAAGCGAATGCACGGCGAAAATTGGCAAGAACTTTTTTCCAGCCCACCAATGCCAATTTGTTAGAAGTCCCTATTAGTGTTGATCAATGAGAAATTTTTTTATGTCTTTAAAATCGATTTCTTTTGCCCTTTCATTTTTTTGTGTACATATAACTTTTAAATGCTTTATCCTAGATCCCAATATCCTTTTTATAGAACTCATCGAGACGTGTCGATTGATGTATAGTCTGTCAGAGTTTGGTTCAAAATTAAAATAGTTATAATCAAAAAATCAAAATCGATAAACGGTGTGGTAGCTTGAATTTTGGACAAATTTCAACAATCTATATATCAATTGACACGTCTCACTGAGCTCTATAAAATGGTTTAAAATTTGGAAGTCTAGGATAAAACACTAAAGAATTATACTCTAATGATTTATGTATAAAATAATCCGATTTTAGAACAAAAGAAACCGATTTAAGGACAAAAAACCGCACCCTTGACCAACTCGGCGTGAAGATTTTCACTTGTTTCGGCCAATCAAATTGATTTGGAAATTCACGGATCGATCAAAAATGGCAATGGCATTTGGGCTCAATGACCGCACTGTTGGAAAATCAATAAATAAAACAGCGAAAAAATTAATAGGTACTTTTCCATTTTGCGCCACCCCTACCAAAATTTATGAAAATCGTGTCATTAAGTTTGTTTGGTGCGGATCACGAATCTGAGCTAATTTTTTGCCTATCACGTTTGAGAGCTACGTGAAATTTAAAGCTGAAAAAGTAAAGGGTCCCTTTTGGGTGGAAATTCGAAAAAATAAAAAAAAGTCACAAAACTTTTTGGTCAAATTAGGGTTTATTTGTGCTCTCCTTGATAAGCTGATCATGAATCTATCTTTCGCATAAAACTCAAAATTTAAAAGTTATAAAAACATTTTTATTCCATATAAAATGCTAATAAGATTTCGGCTTAGGATTAAGGCTTAGTTAAGATTTTTGACTTAGTGCTCGTGACAAATAGATCTTAAATAAGTCCAAAGTATTGCTTGAGCTTAATTTCAGGCTAAGATTCGTGATTGGCTCAAAAATAACCCCAAGGACACTTTTTTTATAAATTTTGATTGGCAGTTGGTGCAAAACAGAAGTATCGATTAATAAAACCTTTTGTTGTGATGAATTTATTGTGATTCCTTCCATGTTCTTGCCGATCAATTTGAACGGGTATGTCGTTGGTTTTTGTTGCTGGTCACTCTGGGTGCCGCATCTCATTTAATTGAACTCAAACACCAATTCTTGGTCCTTGCTACAGCATTTTGCCAATTCTTGTCAAAAATTCACGAGCCATTTCGTCTGGGTGGTTTGGTTCCGATGTATTTGTTCTGATTGTATTATTTATTATTTCAATAATTAATTCAAAAACTCAGAGTTTTATTTCTTGAAATCGAGGGATAAATTGATGAATGTAATTATCGGATGGCCTCGTTTGAAGAAAATTGTTGTGCCTTAAGATTTATTCTTTTGGTTTAATTTTCTAATTAAATTGTAAACCATGTATTTCCTGCTCCAAGAAGACGATGGTCCAATGTTGTTTCGGAAGTTTGACTCCAACATGGTTGGCCAATGAGAAAACATAATGATGGACGGATGTTTGGAAGCGGACATAATTGGTCTAGGTGGCATCCAAATCCCGTTGATTGGCATATACTTTGTTTGTAACTGAAGAATTTGTCGTTGGGAATTTGCAAATATTTAGTTTAATTGCTGATGCAATTTTTAAAATTTATTTTACTAATAAATTTATTAAAATGAGACGATTATTAAATTTCATTTATTATATTAGGGTCCTGATTCTGTTATAACTCATAATCATATAGAATTAGAGAATAAATTTTACTATATTAGAAAGTCCTCTCTAATAGAATATAGAAGGGGAAGAATGGTAAATGAAAAATAGATTTTGAACAGAGAAGAATGACTCATTTTTTATGGATTGATGGACGACAGAACAAAATACTAAAATGTGGAGATGAGTAAAATTCAAAATTCATCAAAAATGATAGGTACGTTGCTCAGTCTGGATTAATTGCCTGATTTTTCGGGTTTGGGAAGGTAAGTAGCAGACAAAATGAATGTGGAGATGAGCAAAAAATGCAAATATATTCACCAAAAATGGGGACGAATACTTCGCCGAATGAATTTGTTTTCTCTTGGTAAGTGTTACCCTGAGCAATTTTTTGCTTAAAAGAAAGAGAAAAAGTGGACACTAATAATGAAAGTTGGGTATTGGCGCTTGGCGATGATGAATGATGAGAAATTGCCCTAGGGCAATTTTTTCCTGTCCATTTTTACAGATAAAGGAATCTAAATTGGAAGAGGACATTGGAAAGGAAGTTGCCCGAGGCAAATCTGTAACTCAATTTTTTGCTTTTTACAATAAAAGACAAAATGGAAATGGGCGGATAAATATGAGTGCATGAACTATTCCATTTAGCGCCATTTTATAAAAACTCAACAAGAATTGAACCAATTTTTTTTAAATTTTACTTTAAAATTAAAGATTATTTATATTGGTTTAGAATTGATGAAGTTAGACCGAAAAATATTTAATCTTGATTAGCAAAAATTTCAAAGATTCTTTGGCACAAATTTTTCAATTCTGATAAATTTAATAAAATTATTGTTAATGGGTAGCAAAAATTCAGCTCTTTAATTTGCTAACAAAATCGTTGAAATTAGTCCAATTCTAACTGAGTTTATTATAAATCGCTGCAAGTTCTTGCTTGTTGGAATGGATTGTTCTTTTTGGAGAAATTATCCGGAAATTTTTTTCTAAAGAGTGGTGAAAAAATGAAAATTGGAAAGCAAAAAATAAAGGGAGAATTGGCGATGATGGATTGGGAATTGCTCGAGAGGAAAATTTTCTGCGTTCATTACATGAATGAAAAATGGAACGGGATTTAGAATGAAAATTGCCCGGGGCAAATTTCACTCTCTGTTTTTTTAAAGAAAATAAAGGGACAAAAAATGGAAGAGAAAATTATTATAAGAATGAATGTTGTCGATGTCGAGGCAAATTGCTATGTATTTTTAGAGAAAGACATTTATAATTGAAATGAGCAATAGGATGGATTTCAATTAGACATAGGAAAAAAATGAGCGGGATAGAATAATTTTAAATTATAGTGTTTTTAACTCATTCATTAAAAAAATTAAGAATAACTATTAAAATTTTGATTGAAAATAAATGACAGGTGAATTAATGGCCAATGGTCACCAAAAGAATATCCAAATTATCCTTAATATTAGCATCATTTGAAACTTAGCTAATGCTAAAATTTACTTCATAATCTGTTTGATTATATTGAAAATTACACATTGATAAAAATAAGAATTAGTTAAAATTTATAAAGTGTCAAAACATTAAAATTTAATGGACAGATCAATAAATAAAATGGAAATATTTAATTTGTCAAAATAATATTATTTTATTTAGGGTTCGATGAAATGAATTTGCTAAATAGAAGCAGAATAGAATTGCAGATTTTACTTTAAGTAAAAATTATTTAGAAATGTTTCTGGTATAAGATGATTGTTAAAATAATTAGGCAATACAAATAAAATGAATGAATTAAAGTAAAATCATAATTAATCAAAGTTTATTTATATTTTCATTAATTAATATTTCAATTCAAATAAAATTTGCTAACTGAAATATTCATTTCGTTTTTTAGCCATCATTTCAAAATTCTCTTATTAAAAAAACACATTTGAATTTCTTGAATTTCCATTCTTCTTTGCCAAAATTCATACGGAATGAAACATAAGCATGAAATATAGTAATAGCAGGAAAAAGCTGAAGGGTGGCAAATTTTAATGGCAATACGGCCTTTCCTAAATTTAATTATATATTTTTGTGTACATTTTTTTTTATTCAAAAATATTTTTAAATTATTTTACCCAGTAAATCTCCATTACAAGTGACAAAAATATAAATTTTCTCATTTGAATGTCGGATTATGCCAATTCCAACAAAATCTCCTTGCTTGAAATATTCATTGGCATTTTTTAATATTTTCTTGAATCGATTAATTAACATTAAATATTTATGCATCCCAATTCCAATTGAATTATTTATCAGTCCAAGAGGGTTGCTTTCCAATGGTAAATGTTGGTCACAAAATCCAATCCAAAAGGTGCCATCCCTGATAAATTGATCAATGATCATATAATGAATTTATATAAAAAATTAATAAAATACAAGTTCAGAATTTCCATTTCAAAATAATAAGTAATTATCGAGTTATTTGATGTCAAATTTAATTGTGGAATTGGCAAAATAGTTCGAACGCAATTGTATCCTAAAAATAATATCATTATCATTAATTTAAAAACTAAAATATGTTTTTATTTTTTATTCTAATTTACTTCATTTTATTATTACCATTTGAGCCAATATGCTTCAATACTAATCCATCATAAATTTTCAATTTTGGCCCACAATCTTTCTCATTCAATTTGTTGTTCCTCAAAGCCTGAAAAATTCATTATTATTTTTATTTCATTAATATTTCACTTCTTTAATGGCATTTATCATTTTTTGAATATTTCTTGCCAAAAGGCCATGTGGCATTTTGGTCAGAAGTCCAAAAGCATTTTCTAATGGCATTGAGGCAAACAATTCGTTCATCAATTCTATTGGCAATCCATAATGATGAATGAACTTTTTTTGATTCATTTTTCAGGACAAATATTTGTGAATTTATTTTTTAAATAATTTATCTGTGAGAATTCTGATTTATAATTTTAATTTTGACCACAAATTTACATTTTAAACTATTAAATTATAGATAATGTAAAAACATAATTTTTTTGTAATAATAAACTAAAATAATAATTAGAAATAAAATAAAAGAAATTCGACTTTTTAATAGCTAATCTTTTCAAATGGAGCAAAATGTTCATTGGGGCAATTATTGGATGGGAAATATTCAAATGGGATTTACCATAATGAAATCATTTTAAGGGTGGAAATTTTTGAATAAAAATTAAGACGTCAAATGCCAATCTCAGATTAGAAAGAAAAAAATTATTTTTTGGAAAAAGCAAATATTTGAATATTTCATCTTTATCAAAGTTAAATAATGAAAATGTGGAATTTTGATGGAGCATGGAAGACTGAATTTTTTTTCTTTACTTAACTTTTTTATATTATATTATCAATGCCGATTTTCCTTAAAAAACTAATTTTCCCTCCATCTATTTCTCATATTGCCCCCAACAATGTGAGATTAATTCAATTCAGAAAAGACAATATTCTGAATGATTTTTTTGATTGGCACTAGGAAATTTCCATTAGACAAACAATTTTCGAATTTTTCTTTTATCGGCAAAATTCAATCACGGAATTGAAAGAATTTTATTTTTAATATACTGCTGCTGTTTTATGGGAATTAGGAATAAAAAGCGAAATTTTATAAAATAAATAGTTGATTTTTCATTCAATCGAATTCATTGAGTTTATTAATTTGATGTACCAAAATTGTATAAATTAAAAACAAATATCACATAAATATTCTAATAATTGAATAAAAATTTCATATATATAATTACTAATTACAATTTTAATTGCAATTTTTGGATTAAACATTAAATAATAATTTCACAAAAATCTGTCCTTAAAATGAGTCACCAAAATAGCATTCAACGCCGAGAAATGCCTTCCAAATTATTGAACGAATTATTTGCCTCAGTGCGATTGGAAAATACATTTAATCTTTTGGCCAAAATGCCAAATGGCCTTTTGGCAAGAAATGTACAAAAAATGATAAACGGCATCAAAGAGGTTAAATGTTTATTGAAAATTAAAATAATTAATATTTCCAGGCACTGAAGAATAACAAATTGAATGAGAAGGATTCTGGATCAAAATTGATCATTTCTATGGATGGACTTCGAAGTTGAAGCATTCTAGTCCATACGGTAAAAATTAAATTAAACCCAGGAAATTAAATATCTTATTATATTTTTTATGAGTGAATTCCGTTCGTGCCCTTTTGCCTATCCCATTAATCAATTTGAATAAACATGCACCTGCCATTAAGGACAAGGATTCGGAAAATGTAGGCGAAATTTTGTGTCTTCTTTCACACATGGGTTTAATTTGTTTTTTTATTAAAATAATTTCATGGTTTATAAAAGTTTGAATAGACTTGATAAGTCAAAAAAAATTTTGGTCCTTCGACAAATTTTGAGGCACATACAATTCAACATGAACCAATAATACATTTAATAGCCAAATTTTTTGTTCATTATTCAATGATTGATTTGCAAAATTAAAATTTTGGGAGTAAAATTTAATAAAAGTAAATATAATTATTTAATCTTTTCGGCCATAACATAACGTAAATTTTTTTAGAAAAATAAATATATTCCATTGAAAAATCAATATTAAGTAAATTGTTTAACATATTTTTTGACTTAAAACTTTTCAAATTTAATTTTATTTTAAAATCTGTCAGACACAAAATATGAACATCCGAATTTTACTCAACAATATTTTTGTTAAGAATTTCAAAAGTAATATAAGCAATAGGCATGAAATTTGACGCATAATATGGATTTGAAATAATGATCTTGAAAGAATGAAAGTTTTATCCAATAAAAATATTGATATTTATAAATCGAAGGAAAATGTTTTAAAAATGAAAGGAAAATGTTTAAAAAATGTGGCTTACAATTGGATATTGGCAATCCCAAAAAGAATAATTTCCAAATGTTTTTGTGAATTAATATAATTCTGCTAGTTAAATATATTTAATCATTATAATTGTTGGCATCCCATATTGAAAAAAATAATATTCATTCAATTTATTCCGTTGTTTTTCCTCAATGCCTTGATCGACTTCGGCTCCTTTCCCGTCTTGACGTGGTTGGTGCTTCATTGTTATTGACGGCCGATGAGGCATTTACATCATTTCTTGAAGGAATTGTCAACGGAGGAACTCCCTGAGAAAGACTGCTGAAATTTAATGGAAAATTATTTATTATTTATTAAATATTAAATTTGGTTCTTTTTTTTTATCGTATATTAATTAAAATCTTAATTCTTGAATAGATAAACATATTTTTGATTTTGTAAAGGGAAAAATTATTAAAAATCCAAAAATCGACTGCCTGAATTTTGTGCATTGGCCAATTTAATTTTTTAAATTAATAAAAATTTTTTGATGTAAAAATGATTGATGACAAATTTAATAGGCCAGAAAGTCATGGTCATAAAATGAAAATGTTTGATTTTGACCTATTTTACCACTTCTTATGGCCAATATTTTTTTCAAATTTCCCTTAAATCCATTCGTACTTTCTCTAATCAATTCAACCCAATTATGGCTATAAAAATGAAGAAAATTCGCCTATATATATAATGTTCAAAATTCGAGAGCCTAAATTTCAATTCACTTAGAAAAAATTGAATTTTTGATGTAAAAATTAATAAAAATTAAATAAATTTTATGGTTGAATTTAAATGAATTGAATTTAAAAATTCGCCCCACCTGTCCATCAACTGCTGATGCGTCAATGCTTTCACTGCATTTTGATATCCGCGTGTGGGTTCAGCATCGCCATGACTGTATCGGCAATTTTGGTTCCAACCACACCAGCCATTCAGCACAAAATGTGGACAATCTTCGACAACTTAAAAAGAAATTGAATGAATTTTTGCAATTTATTTGGGGCAAATTAAAAATGATTTTCTTAGATATTTTTGAATGCTAAACATGAATATGTAAATTTAGTCCAGCCATATTTGGATCATTTACAAGTATTTGCATGATTAGGGTTGGTCAAAGGTTTGAGTAAATCGATCCAATACAAAACCAAAATTGGGAATTTTGGATAAAATAAACCGAAAATAGGAGAAAACAGAAACCGAAAACCGACATTTTTTTACGAAAAACGAAAACCAAATTATGCCAAAATCCCGGTCTAAAACCGACTCAGAACAACCCATAAATATTTTCAATGGGTTAACTAATATTGGAATAAATATGTATTGGAAAAAAATGTAGATTAATTAAAACATATTCATATTTAGTAAACCCCAAATTATCTCTTTGCATTTTGAATTAAAATTAAATGGAAAAAAATTTGAAAATTTCGATATAATTAAATTGAGAATAAATTTTTTAACATAATTGAAAGAAACTTACATGGGCGCAATTCTGGCTTAGTGGATGATTTATGGCCAACAGGAAGAACCATTCTATGCTGATAAGAGCCCAGATTTGGCTGCCGGCGAACAAATTCATCATGTTGTGGAGGCAATTCATGGCCATATTTTTTATTTGCATCCGAATTTCGAGGTTTGTCGCTTTGTTGCTCATCATCATCCGAAAGCTCAATAATGATTTGAGTCCGGGTTCGGCTGCGACTACGGCTCCTTCGGTCACTGGAAAATTACGAATAAAATTTAAATTAATAAAATTTACTAAAGTGAATTTTTTGTAATAAAAATCAGTCTTTTAAGGCTTAATTCCTTTCCAATTCTATAGTCTAAATCGAATCCTCTAATTGAACTCTTCATTACGTCGGAATTTTGGCATAAAATATCGTATCAATTTTTTGTTTTTTTGGTTCAAAAATCCTTTATAAAATATATCTAAAAATAAAAATGGCACTTGAATATAAAACTTGCCTCTCTATTGGTTTAATATGTCGAATCGATACGCGGGAGCGGGATCGAGATCGATGTGTGCGAATTGGCGAAATTGACTCATCCGACTGAGAACGACGACGCAGGCTCCTTCGAGCGCTGAAATAAAAAATTTATGAATTATAATAAAGAAATTTAAATATTTCCTAAAAAATTAATTTATATTACTAAATGTGCAATTTTTGTCATAAAAATCCGTCTTTTTTAAAGTTAAATTATTGCATAATTTCCAATTCCAAATGATCTAAATAGTATAAATCTAACCCATTAATGAGCTTAAATTTAAACTCTACATTTGACAAAAATTATTTGAGCATAAAATAAAGTATTCAAAATTATTTTTTTAAAAATATATTTGAAATTAATTATTGATTTTTATAAAAAAAACTTGCCTCTCTGTCGGTTGATGTTGTCGAATGGATATGCGTGAATGTGAACGGGATCGACGATTGTGTACCGGTGAAATTGACTCAGACCGCGAACGATGACGATGTACTGATGAATGGCGATGCGAAGACCTTCTTCTGGGTGGAGGTGACCGGCGGGAATGATGAGAACGACTGCTGGAACGATGACGGCGATGTTCCCTTTTTCGTGGAGACGTTGCTGAACTGCTACTGGCCAAAATCACTGAGGGCTGAGGACTGAAAAATAAAAATTAAGTTCATTAATTATAGGTTTTAATTGTAAAAATTGCCTCATTTCTGCTTCCAACAATTGTTGAGATAGAGCAATTCGTTGATGTGGCAACGGTGGAGGTGGATGACTGAAAAATTATAATTTGATTTTATAAAATTATTTTATTTGGTTTTAATTCATATTGGTTTAAATAATTTTATAATTTATTTGATTTGCTTTTAACTTTTAATTCATTAAATTATAGGTTTTAATTTCCAAAATTACCTAATTTCCGTCTCTTGAGGCAAAGAAATTTGTGGTGGCTGAGGTCGTGGAGGACTGAATGATGTCCAAAATTTGTTCATCTCTCCCTCCAGCAATTGTTGAGAAGACAGGGAAATTTTTGGCGGCACTGGTGGCGGAGGAGGAATTAAACCTGCAGGCGCTGGAGGCAGTTTTGGAGATGTTGGCTGAATGGTCGATTTTGTTGAAATTGACATCAATTCATTGAAGACAGCGCTAAACGGTTTTAGGAAATTAGAAATATTTTAAATTATTCAATATTTAAATTAATTTCTAGTTTTTTTTTTTAAATTTTAATAAAAATAATTTCTGGAATATAGTATTTATTCTTTCATTAAAAAATCAAATTAATTCTTCTTTTTATATTCATTTTAGTTTATTTTTTGTATTTTTTTTTTAAAAAAAAGCGAAATTTTACATTTTTTATTAAATTTTGAAAAATTTTCCCCACCTTTGCTTATTTCGCAGTTCGGATCCACGTGTCGGCATATCTCCATGCAAAAATGTGCATTTATCGCCTTTGAAACAAAAGCCGCGTCCAAAAAAGTAGACACAATCTGGAAAAAATTAAAATTTAATAAACATAAATATTTTTAAAACGAAAAAAATCCTCTAATTTTTTTGGTCTTACTTCCATCATTTTTTCGTTGAATTTCCTTGCTCCATGAGGAATTGGAGCGATCATGGTAAAAAAGGCAGTTCTCGCCTTCACGACAAATTTTGTTTGCCGAAAAAAATTTGCAGCGAGGTTGTGCTACAAAAAAATGGAATTTTAATGCTCATCACTAAAATTTTTTGTGCAAAATTTGGAAAAAATGCAAATAGTAAAGGAAAAAAGGTGCACACTGCACAATGGGCAAATAAAAAAAAAGTGGGGAAAAAGTGGACATTTTTGATTTTCATTGCCCAAAAATTTTCATTTAAAAAAAAAAGACACCAAACAACCAAAGCAAACAGAACAGTGAAAATAACATAAAAATTGCATAAAATAATAATACCGTCTACGCCAAAATTGATATTCGTACTGGGGCCAGCATTAATCAAATTTGGCGTGGGTGGCGGAGCAGAAAATGCCTGAAGGTGATCATGCCTTGAAAGAGTGGCCGGTGGTGGCGATGATGCATTTTTGTTGTAACTAAAATAAGGTAAAGTATTATTTTACAAAAATATAAAAAAGGAGGATTCTAGAAACAATTTTGATTTTGTATTTCATTTTGGAAAATAATTTTTAATTTAGGAATGCAATTGCGATTGTAATTTTCATTTTGAAAGGGATTGAAATTATGATTTTCATGAAAGCAATAATTCCAAAAAGCAATTTTTTTTAAAATAAACTTCTGATATATCATACTCTTCTCTCATTAATTAAAAAAATATCCCTTCTCTTTTAACCATATTTATTTTTAATTTTTTTAGAATCATTTAGTAACTTAAAAATAAACCAAAAAATTAAATTTCATAGACCAGAGAAATCACGTCTACTTATTCGAAAATTTACCTCGATTGATGGCTACTTTCTTCCTCTTGCTGTTGAACTCGTTGCGGATGCTTTTCGTGCATTTTTTTCTTCTTCTTTTCAATCCTCTCATTAAAGTTTTCATTCTTTTTCTTTTTTCCTCGTTGATTTCCTTGTTCGATTTCTTCGATCTAAAAATGTTTTTTATTCAATAAAAATTTTTAAAAACGAATTTCATACATTTTCATCGATTTGGCCCATTGATGAATTGGCCACAATATGGTCCTGCTGGTTTGAAACTTCTACAAAAAATTAAATTTCAATTTTAATAAAAAATTTACCATTTATAATTTGCTGGATCTCAATCCGAGTCGGAGGATTGTCTTCATCCGGGTCCACTTTTATTTTCGGTAATGTTATCTTGGGTCGTTCCAAAAGCAAATTGCCAATTCGCTCAATTGAATTAGGTTGCTGCAAATTTATTTTATAACAATTAAATTGATTGAATGAAATTTGTGCAATGGCCGAATGTTGCAAATTAAATAAATCTTCCTAATTTTTAGATTTCTCAAATTTGTTATAATTTTATAGCTCTGATAGAGTTGAATTCATTAGAAAAAGAAATAGTATACTTTATTATAAATTGAAAGTTTTTGAATGACAAAAAAGGAAACATAGACCAAAATCCGACATTTTTTCGCGTTTTTTGGCCATATCTTTGTGGCTAAATATTTTTATTTATGTTAAAATGTTCCAAAAGAAAAGTCTAAGGCATAAATATTCAATTAATAGGTTGAAAGAAAGATTGCTAAGATATTTTGGGACAATAAGCAAAATTTGTGGTTCAAAAATTGTTATACTAATTACCTGAATACCATGGCTGTCGTTACCATCTGCCTGATCTTCCTCTTCGTCGTCATCAGCAAAATTACCAAAACAAATCTTTAGTGCTTCGTCAATTTCATTTGAATTTTTGTTAATTTCTTCATTTGCTTGCATTTGATGGTGGTGGTTTTCATCATTTTGTTGTTGATTTTCTTCATTTTCACTTTCCTCATTTTGTTCCTCATTCGGAATGGCCAAAAATTGTTCGATTTTTCTTAAATAAAATGGTTAAAATTTTGAATTTTTCTAATGGGCGTCATCCTCATTATTTAGTTAATTCTTTTGGCCATAGCCAAATAAATTATGAAACCAATCAGGGAATCCTATATTCCACAATTGAAAAGTCCAAAAGGCTCTCTACAATTTGGTCTTTCTTAAAATTTTATGAAATCTAACTTTAAAAAAGTTTCATGTCATTGAATGTGTAATAAACACGAATATTCTGATTAAGTAAAAGCGGATTATTTTATAAATTGTTATTTTTAAAAATTAACTTTTTGAAGAATTTTTGGGCTTTCAAATGCCATATCGGTCTTTTTTAAAAGTTGTTTCCCGAGTTGAGCTATGATCAAAAAAGCTCAGTTTTAGGCTTTTTTCTCTTTTACTTATTTTTATTTCCCTATTTTAATTTATTATTTTTTTAACTCACTCTTTGGTAAAAGTATTCCTCCCATCATAGGGCATTTTAATCAATTCGCATAATTGCCTTTTTAATTCATTGAATTTTTCATATGGGTCGTTAATATTTTGTTGTTTTGCTAACGAAGAAGTTTTTGGCAGAGAACTGCTGATGTGAAATTAATTTATAATTTAAATGTAGGAAAAAGTGAAATATAAAAACTTTTTTATTTTATAATTTTTCCAAAAATTCAAAAAAACCGAAATCCGAAACATACACCCTAAATATCGTCTTAAAAGTGACTTTTCTGAATTTTTAAATTTATTTAATAATTTAGAAAATTAATGGGTTATCATGCAAAATTTAAATTTATTACATTTATATTTATAGATATGTAACTTCCATCCAGAGGATTTCATAAAATCAAAAAAAGGGGTTAAATTGAAGAATACATTTTAAGGTTGTGTAAAAAATATTTCTTCAAAAAACAAAAAATATATTCTTATAAATTTTCCCATTTTTATTTCAATTAATTTAAAATTTAATTTTATTTACTTACTTTGAACAACACGGAGTCCGATCCAATTCCATTTCCTGATTGTTGTATGTTTTTTCCCAATTGGCAATTCGTTGTTGTGTTGTGGCCGACTAAAAATAATTTTTAATTTATTTTTTGAATTATATTAAAAATTTGCCTAAAATCATTGAATTTAAGTAAATTTATTTATATTTTTTCTGGCAATCGTAAAGAATCCGCATCCCAAATTTATTTTTTCATTTTTTACTTAAAAATTTGTTTTTAATGGTTATCTGGGTAGGGGAATTCAAATCTGATATTCATTTTGTCATATCTTACCATCTTGGTAATAAAATGCCAACTTTTACCAAGAAAATGCAAAGGGGGTACCAAAGGCATGTTTGTCGAAAAATTTTACATAGCCAAATAATAGCTCAATCAACGCAGCTCGATGAGCTGAGTCCAATGGTAGCATTTTTATAAGGTAATATGGAGATATTGACAAGTTATGATCAAAAGAAATATCTGTCTTAGTAAGGTATTTAGACCTCTAACTTGAACAAAACGCAATATTAAGAAATAAAAGTGGTACCATTGGACTCAGCTCATCGAGCTGCGCTGATTGAGCTATTATTTGGCTATGTAAAAAATTTTCATCAAACATGCCCTTGGTCCCCCCTTTGCATTTCCTTGGTAAAAGTTGACATTTTCTTACCAAGATGGTAAGATATAACAAAATGGATGTCAAATTCGTGTTCTACGCTCCCGAGAACCCCTATAAACCAATTTTTGAAAAATTAAACAAAAAAATTTTTTGGGATGCGGATTCTTTACGATTGCCTTTTTTCTTGCGGAAAAATGGTATTTTTTGGCGAATAAAATTACAAATGGGCATTCTTTAGTAATTCTTTCTTGCCTAAATTAAAACCTTAATCTAATGCTAAACCAAATAGTAGATTCAACATTTTATTATCATGGCCAAATTTTTAGTACCTCAAAAATTTTTCAACACAAAAAATATTGCGTAAACCGTAAATTCCATTATTTTATGGATTAAATATTAAATTAATATTTTTTCCCACCTCAATAATATTGTGCGGGCCATCCTCCACTGCTTCATTCACAACATTTTCATCCTCTCCATCTCCACCAAATTCTTCATAATCCTCATAAAAATTGTCCATTTCCATTTGTTCTTCTTCTTGTTGATTTTCTTTGTCTTCTTCTTCAATTCTTTCTTCTTCTATATTATTATTTCCTCTTTCCTCTTCCTCATCATTTCCATCATTTTGGATCGACATATTATTTTCACCTTCTTCTACCCCTTCATTTCCTGCATTTTCATTCACTTCTTCATCGACAAATGGAAGTTCTAAATTGCAAATTTTATTAAATTTTCGACTAAATTTATTATAATTTACCAAGCTGAATTGTTTTCGGCACATGGTCTGGATTAAAATCAGCCAATTCGTCGCCAGTTTCGGCAAGATCCGAATTACTAAAATTAGTGGGAATAATTTTTAATTTAATTTATTCGAATTTTCAAACCGAAATTTTAAGGGTTAAATAAATTTTTCAATTAATTTTGGCTTTAAATTTAGCAAATTTGCTTAAATTTTAAAGCCGAAAATTGAGTTGAATTCATTAAAAAAATTTAGTGATTTTATTGAAAAATAATTAAAAAATTTATGACCAAAAAATGGAAAAATAGACAAAAATGGGGTTGTTTTTTTGGCCAATTAAACCTAACCAAAATCAAATGGTATGAAAGTTTAATTATTAGTTTGGCTAAGCTATTGAGCAAAATTTGGATAGCCAATTTAAAGAATGGAATAATTTTATGTAATTTTTATTCATTTTTCCATCTGTTTTAATTTAATTATGTAAGGATAGTATTTAATTTGCCAAAAGAAGAAGCAAAAATAATTATAATGATTTAAGATTTTTCCTATTCACAAACGATATATAAACCATTTGGATAATTTCGTCAAGACACATCGAATTGGCAAATAATTTAATGTTTTCATCAAAATTAAGAGTGTTAAAATGTTAAACCCTTTATGATTTTTGTGGTTGAAAACTAATAAGCAAAATAATAATCAAATCATGAACCTTGGCGAAAATTTATCGATTCAATTGAATATATTGTTTATGGGTTTCGGAAAAATTTTTGAACCACTAGAATTCGGCTTTTTCAATACTTTTTTTCTTGGCAATTTCGATGTATTTTTTTGATAAATTAATTTTTATTTACCTTTATTTAATACAAACCTGTTTTCCGCTGTTTTGGCACATCTTTCTTCCTCAATCAATTTTGTTTGGCTCTTTTTCCCTCCTCCAAATGGCCATTTATTCAACATTGCTTCATCCAAATTCCATTCCAATGGGTTGATGTCAACCAAATGAAGTCCAGGCCATGGCCGTTCCATTTTCGTTTCCTGGAATAAAAATTAAATCAGATTTGTCATTTAAATTTAATTTAGCCAAGAAAATCATAATGTAATCTCAAGGTTTTTGGGTAATTTTTGGTAAATTAAATTGTGACCAATTCCAAATCTCTATTTATCATTCTAAAAGAAAATTTTGACTACTTATATTTTATAAATTGGCAACAAAATTATTATGTAAATTTCATATTAACATATTTTTTGAGAACCTGTAAAGTAATTAAATTTAGAATTTGAAAAGTAAAGGAGGGTACAAGGTACTCAGTACTCGACATTAACGGAAAATTTCTTCTTAATTTACCTTCTATTCGAAATCTAAACCTTAAAATTTGAAGAGCTAGGTTCTAGGCTGCATACAGACCCGTAGCCAGGGGGTGGAGGGGGCTGTGCACACCCGACCACTTAACCATGAAATGTAAAAATTGGGAAAAAAAAAGTAAAGGAGGAGGGAGGGGTGGGCGGCGGGCTTATGCCTTATGGGGAAATATTTTTCACTGCGCGGCCATTTGCATTTGCCGAAAAATTTTCCCCTTCCAAAAGTTTTGCCCCTTCCGAAAAATTTAACTGGTTACGGGCCCGATTACACAAAATTAATATAAAGTCCTTATTTTACATTTGTAAATTACGGATTTACACTTTATTTTTATGTAATTTCTATCAATTTGGCCAATCTTATCTTATTTCCTTCTCTTTTAAAATTGATTTTTTGAAATGATCATATCATTTAAAAGGCCCAAAAAACCATGAGATTTATAATAGTTATCACAATGTTCAATAATTTTAATTTTATTTTTTATGTTTAATTAAAAGAAAACCTCTACTTTATTGTCATCCTCCTCCTCATCTGAAGAAGAAAGACAAATAATGTCGTCGTTGTCCTTCTCGGCCTCATCCTTATTATTGTCATATAATTCGCCGTCTTTCACCACTTCCTCTAGTTTTGGCCGAACATCTCCTTCTTCATCTTCATCTTCCGGCTGATCTTCTTCATCCTCCAATATTTCCACCACATCATCATCATCATCGTTGTTTTTGTTGTTGTTCATTTCCAAAAATGCCTTCCTTTTTTCCCGTTCTCGTTGTTGATCAATTTTGCTGATTTCTGCACCACCAAAATGCTGCCTTTTTGAAGATTGTGGCGCTGCTTGACCTGCTGCTGATGGTTTTGCTGAAATTTTAAACGGGGAATAAAGTTTATATAAAATAAATTAATAAAAATAAAAAATTTTATTTTCTTCCTAAACCACCGCCGATGTCCATTTATTTATTTTATTTTTGTGTGTAAATTCAATAAAAAATATGGAAAATAAACTAGAGGGAAAACTATTCATAAATGGACGCTATTTATAATTTGATGGCTCTAGCAGAGAAAGATCCTAGTTCTTCTAGGTCTTTTTGAAAGCGTCCTTTTCTTCTCTGCCATAGCCGCACGCGATGACTGTGTTTGTGTGAGATTGCAGTGCATAAAAATCTATAAATAACCCCTATAATTTTATTCGGATTAATTTGTATTGGCCCCAGTTAAATTTGGCCAAATAAAATATATTTTTTACAGCTTCAAATATAGTTTTGTTTATTCACTAATAATGGAGAAATTTCTGCAGAAAGCGATTTGCCAAAATTGCTCTGCTGATGATGATGGGATAAAATGAGAAGAATGCGGTGGGGAGAAAGTAAAAATTAGACCAATCAATAAAAGGGAAAATTTGTTTCTAGTGGAGATTTCTCTTCCTTCTTAAAAAACTAAAATTTATAGCCAATACTTATTCTAAAATATATGTATACGTGCATTTTTAATAAAATCGAAGGGTGAATGAACGTTTGAAAATATAGGACGGTTTTAACGGATGATAAATCATGATTTGAATTTATGAATTCAATTTGAAATAGAATGAAGGGGCTCATCGTCATCATCACAATTTTTAAAAATGAAATGACGAGGTAAATATGACGTATAATAAATTTAGAAAGGGAGAATTACTTTCAAAAATGAAGGGTTTGCTATTTGGTTAAAATGTAGGTAAATGTGCAATTTTCCGTAAAAATAAATATGGGGCAAAAAAAAACTTAATATGCCAGTTTTGGCCAAAATTTTCTCTGCGCGGCTATTTTTGAGCGAAAATTTTCCTTTTTCCCTTTATAATGAGAAATTTTTCAAATTGGTCCCTCCTTGGAAAATTTCTGGTTTCGGGCTTGCCTAATACCAAAATGTTTTTAGTAAAATTTCTGCTGAATTTTAGTTAACATTTTAATGTTTTAATAAAATTAAGTTTTAAAAAATGTAACCTCCTTCATCCTCTTGCTCTTCATTTGAATACTCATCGGCTTCGAATTGTCGTAATTCTATCAAATTCATCAAATCTGGCCAGTGAACTCTTCTTTGGATTTTCGGCTGAAATTATTAAAAGAGAATTTTAAAAATTCTTAGAAAAATAATTTCAAGTTTGTTAAATTTCGTAGATGACAGTGCAAGCACTATTGCAGTTTACTGGAAGGAAGGGAAAAAAGGCTGAGGATGATGACAAAGAAGATATGAAGCTGATGTGAGGATGAGCATTGAGCATCTTCATCATCCTTATCATTATCTTCTTCTCCTAATTCATCTTTCCTTCTATCCGTATTCCGTAAACTGCAATAGTACCCGCAAGTTCGTATAATCTCAAGGTTTTTATTAGTCAGAGTCAGGTACTTTCCTATCATCGGGGTTCGGGGGGAATGGCGAAGAAAAGAAGAGAAGATGATGAGTAGGATGAAGAATATGATGAGATTTGAGATGGTGAGGAAGAGATTAATCAACTCCATCATCTCATAATAATCTTATTCTTCATCATCCTTATCAGCATCTTGTTCTTCTTCTTCGCGTTTCGCCATCCTTCCTCCGATAATGGGAAGATAACATAAGGCATCATTATTTTTGCATATTCTAGCTAATCCAAATCTTCAATATTAAACATAAGTAGAGAAAATTGCGAGCCAACAAAGTATGTTTATGTTTTATTTGATCAAAGTTTATTTGATTTAACTTCTCTACATTTTAAAATGACATATTGAAGATCTGCTAGATTAGCCGAATTTATAATTATGTTGAAAAAACCTTGAGATTATAAGTGTTGATTTTGCCAAATCTTGGTCGCATCTATTTTTACTAACCTTTATTGTATTGTTTGTGCTTGTTCCCGCATCATTTCCAGTGCCAAACATTTGTCGATTATTGCTGCTCATAGAAAAATAATTTAGTCAATTTCAATTGTTTTTATTTGATTAAATCCTGAAAAAAAATTAAATTGAAAACGTAGATATTAATTATAGGAAGCATTAATTAGTACAAACAGGGATAATTAATTAAAATAATAGGCGCTGTCATAAAATTTTTAATGTTTAACATATTGAGAGCGCTTTTCAAGAAAATTTGGTCTTTCTCATTATAGACATTAGATATTTTGCATTTGAAGTGATTTGATTGATTTTACATTTTACAAATACCCTATACCCTATTACGGCATTTTTTAAATTACTAGTTGTTCTTTCTAGTACTCTAGACTCTAGACCTAAACGAACAAATTCATTGAAATTGATGTGTAAAAAAAAAACCATGTTGCGAATATGCGAAAAAGGAAAAACCCTCAATTTTGAGGTTTTCATTTTTCAACAAAATGGTTAAAATGTCTCATCGGGCGGCTTCCTTTCTCTATAATAATAAATCAGGGGACCGGTTTTAGACCTCACAACCTGCTGATATACCATTCGATGGGTTTTCGGTGAGAGTAAAATTGGTATAGGGATTGTAGGTCTAAAACCGCCAGTCCTTCTTGATTAGAAATGTTGGAAAAATACGTTTATACGGTCCAAGCTCAAAATCATACAAATGATATACCATTCGATAGAGCTCGACGAGTTGTATAAGAATATACAAAAAAAATTGCGCGGCCACGACTTCTGGCCAAGTTATGGCCACTCGAAAATTGAAAAAGTGAAGGGTCCCCCCTTTGGGCCGAAAAAGTTCAAAATTATTTTTTCGGCCAAATTATATATCAATCGACGTGTCTCGACGAGCTGGTTACGAAAATGTTATTGATTTCGCATAAAACACAAAAGTAAAAAAGTTACAGTCGCGCAAAGGAAATACGGATTGGAACTGCTCCGGTGGGCATTTCAGAGTGGACTCCTCCGTGTGCTCCGCCTCCGCGCGACCAGACGAGTGCTTGGCTCGCTGCGCTCGCCAAGCACTCGTCCAGTTCCCGCGCTTCGGCTACGCACACTCCGGAGTCCACTCTTACATTCCTCCGCAGTTCCAACACATTCCAGCGAGACTAAAATGGCCATAACTTTTTTATTTTTGAGTTTTATGTGAAAAGAATTGCAGATTCATGTTCCGCTCATCGAGCCGCGTCGAATGAGCTATAATATGGCCGAAAACAAATTTTAAAAATTTTCGACCCATAGGGGAGACCCTTCACTTTTAAGGGAAAATCCATCTTGGCCAAAAGTGGTTGCCGCGCAAAAATTTTTGCATATTCGTATTCAGCTCGTCCAGACGCGTCGAATGGTATATCATTTATATGATTTAGATTCTGGACCGTATAAACGTATTTTACCGAAATGTTACTTGTTTTAATTTAATTTGTAAAAAACATTCAAAACAAAAATTTCAGAAATATGAACGCGGGAAGACTATTGGAATTGACTCGAAATTTTTCTAATTGCAATTTGCAAAATGGCTATTTTCTACGATTCCACCATTCAAACTACTCAAGCCGCGCATTAGGCAAATTTCTACTAGTTGAAAACAATGAGAAAACCATAAATTTGCATATTCAAAAGCAACAGGTTTTTCTATAATTTTATTGATAACAAAAAATCCCAAAAATTGTTTTAAGTTTTTTTCATCTTCTCAATTCCTAATAGTGGGAAAAACGCCGAATGATTTTGTAGTGCAAAAACACCCAGCAAACACGGATTTCTCGACAAAGAATTTAAAGTAAAAATTAAGAAAAAGTAAACTCTTAATCTTTAATCCAATCAGCTATCATAAATATGCGACACCGAAAGCCAGATCAAATTTAACAAAAAGTCAAGCAGATTCAATTGAAACATTGCATATTGAAAAATTGGAATATATGCAACAATATAAAGGCCAAAATGAAACAAATATAATGCAGATTGAAATGAATCAGTTTAATAGTACAAAATGGATTTCATTAATTTATCGGGTTCGTTTAAATAATATATAATTTTACAAAAAAAAGCTTAAAATATATAGTTATTCTTCATCTGCAATAAATTCGCACAAATTTTTATACCCGATGATGCATATAAATTTGTCAAAGGAATGGATGAATTGATGAGCAAAGTTGTCGAGCAAAAAAAGGTTTATTAAGAATTATTTAATTTAATATGTGGGTAATTTTTTGATCAAAAAAAGGCAATTCAATAAATAAATAAAATACTAATCATTATTAATGGAGGTCCATCAGTACCACATAAATTAAGGGGGGGGGGGCAAGGGGTGAAAATTTTTATTAGTTTTTTTGGCCGCGCAGCGAAAATTATTGGCCAAACATAGCTACGCTACGCTACGCAATAAAAATTTTGACAAATTTTGGTTTACTGAAGGGTCCCCCTTTACATTTTATTCTTATTTTTTTCGAACGTGGGGGGGGGGGGGGGGGGGCATGCCCCCTCTACCTCTCTAGATACAGACCTGTTCTATTGGCTTTATTAATTTTTTTTATTAGATTGGTGAAAATAATTTATTCTTTCTTTAATTAAGAACTTTTTTCAGCCTCCAAACTCTCCCATATTCGTTGGAGTTAGAGGCGGTCTCAATTATGATTATGGTCTCAAAATTCTTCCATTCAATGGCCGATTGGAATTTAGAATGGAATCAATTTCAACATCTGCAGATCCATGGCATAAACCAAATGATTTATACATGCCAGTTCAATTGCTTCCATTATTGCGCGACAAAATAGCCAAAATGCTGATAGAATTTGACGGAACCGAACAAATTGGCCCACCTCCATCACCACTCCCAAAATGGATATTGGAAGAGGGTAAATAATTTTTGATAGAATTTAATTTAATTATTTTCACAAGATTATTTTTTCAAGAAAATAAAAATGTATCTATTCAGATTTACACCAGCAGAATGTTGTGACATCCGAAGAGGACAATAAAGAACAATGGGAAATATCGCGAGAAGAAACATTAGATTTTAATGTCAATATCATGAATGAAAAGCATAATAGTCAAATTAAAATTGAATTGCAACGAAACAAACGGGGCGATGAATTCATTCAAATTGTTCAGGTATGTACATATTTTTACATAAATTAATTGGTCACTTAATTAAAATATGAACATAATTTTTAAAAAGGTAACACAATTTTGGTATAAAATTACAATCGCAATTATAATTGCACTTTTTCGAAATGAAAATTACAATCGCAATTACAATTGCACTTTTTCCCAATAAAAATTACAATCGCAATTACAATTGCACTTTTTTGCAATGAAAATTACAATCGCAATCACAATTGCACTTTTTCGCAATAAAAATTACAATCGCAATTACAATTGCACTTTTTTGCAATGAAAATTACAATCGCAATTACAATTGCACTTTTTCGCAATGAAAATTACAATCGCAATTACAATTGCACTTTTTCCCAATAAAAATTACAATCGCAATTACAATTGCACTTTTTTGCAATGAAAATTACAATCGCAATTACAATTGCACTTTTTCGCAATAAAAATTACAATCGCAATTACAATTGCACTTTTTTGCAATGAAAATTACAATCGCAATTACAATTGCACTTTTTCGCAATAAAAATTACAATCGCAATTACAATTGGACTTTTTTGGAATTAAAATTACAATCGCAATTACAATTGCACTTTTTCCCAATAAAAATTACAATCGCAATTACAATTGCACTTTTTCGGAATTAAAATTACAATCGCAATTACAATTGCACTTTTTCCCAATAAAAATTACAATCGCAATTACAATTGCACTTTTTCGGAATTAAAATTACAATCGCAATTACAATTGCACTTTTTCCCAATAAAAATTACAATCGCAATTACAATTGCACTTTTTCGGAATTAAAATTACAATCGCAATTACAATTGCACTTTTTCGGAATTAAAATTACAATCGCAATTATAATTGCACTTTTTTGCAATGAAAATTACAATTACACTTTTTTGCAATGAAAATTACAATCGCAATTACAATTGCACTTTTCCCATAAAAATTACAATCGCAATTACAATTGCACTTTTTCGGAATTAAAATTACAATCGCAATTACAATTGCACTACAATTGCACTTTTTCGGAATGAAAATTACAATCGCAATTACAATTGCACTTTTTAATAAAAATTACAATCGCAATTACAATTGCACTTTTTAATAAAAATTACAATCGCAATTACAATTTCACTTTTTAATAAAAATTACAATCGCAATTACTATTCCTTCATCAATAAAAAAATTTAAAAAATCGTATATCCCCTTTTTAAATCAAACAAATTGTTTTTTATCTACCAATCTACCCTTCACTTATATTATTAAGTATTAGTAAATAGTAACTTATTTTAGAAATTCGACAAATTGGATTCTTTACAGAATGTCGGAGAAGATAACAACAAATCCTTCTATTTTCCACCAATTCCAATGCCAACGGATGCATATCGCCTGCTCGACGCAATGCACACCCTTTCAAATGATTTGCAGGAAAAATGCCCTAATCTTCAAATTCCGGATGACCTGCCTCTAGGGGTAAGTCCAAATATTCCTTATTGCAAAGTGCAAACATCAAGGAAATATATTATTGTATTTTACAAGTTGTCGATTTATAAAATTTAGACACCAATATGTCGTCAAATAGTCAAAAATGGCCTTCTCTACGATTACAAATTGAAAATCTACATTTCACCAGCATCCAAGCAATTGGATTTTCGACTTCAAACAATAACAACCGGTGCATATAAATTCCATACATCAAGCAAATTATATGGGCCAATTCCAATACACGTATTCAATTGGCTGAAGGAGAAAATGGCCGAATTATTGAAAAGGTAAGCAATTATAGTTGGATTTGGAATGAATTTAAGTGACTTGATATTGATAATAAATAATCTGCTCTCCGAAAACTTTAATAAAAACTGTTCCAATACAATATTTAAACAAAAACACAAAATGAAACATTCACACTCTAAAATTCACTATATTATTTAAATTAATAATCCATCCACATTTTCAGTTCTTCAAATCAACAAGAACAATTGAAATTGAATAATGGTATGGAAGATTGAAATATTTTAAAAATGACTTATCTCTTTGATAATTTCAGTTAACGAAAAAGGACAAATTGCTTATAAAGAAGAAGCCAATAAAATCCAAGAAGGACTTATTCGACGCGAAACAGAATTCTATTGGCTGGAAACTGAGCCGAAGCCTAGGCTAATGAAAATTGAGTTAAAACAGGGCAAGAGTGGCAGAAAATACATTCGAATTGTGCAGCAGGTGGGCCATAGCATTCTTTATTAAATTAAAATGGAAATGGATATTTTATTCAGAGATATGAAAAGAATATTGGCGAAGGAGGCGGTGACGTTATTTTCATCGATTTTCCAAATATTCTGGTACCAGAAGATGCATATCGCTTCTTTGATGCAATGCAAACAATGTCCAATAAATTACAGGAAAAACAAGCAAAACCAGCCCTCTTGACAGGAGACAATAAAGTGAGCATCGAAATGATTAATTAATATCTTATTTTGACATATAATTTTTTTAAAGGGAAAAACATTCTTTTGACAAAGCATTTAGTATTTATGAAAAGCTTAACTTTCAGAGGATAAGGGTCTTATTGGGTTATGAATTTTATTATTTTTAATAAGTCCTCTTACAAATTAAAATAATAAATAGAACTTAGATAATAGGGATTTGGATTAATACTTTGAAAAATCCTCTATTCGCTATTAATACAATTCAATACATAATATAATCATTTTAAGTCATCTATGGTCTGCCAAAAATTGGTCAAAGGCCTCAACTACGACTACAAATTGGAAATCCATTTATGCCAAAATCAGCAATTTGATTTTCGACTTCAAACAATGCCAAACAATGCTTACAAAAGACATAAACCAAAGGAATTGCATGGGCCAATTCCAATCCACATGATGTTCACTTGGTTGATGGAGAACATGGCCGAAATATTGGATGATTATGATCAATTTGATAGGAATTAATTTAAAACAAATTGAATGGATTCTATTCTCCTTTATACACATATTCCCCTCTATTGTTATTTTTAATTTGAATTTTTTTTTGGATATTGGAATAATTTAATTTTTCGTTCCATCATTTTTTGACTTTTTTCCAATTTATCATTTTTAATTAAATAAATTTGTATACCTAGTTTTTAAATTTTCATTAATCCCCGACTTGATCTTTCCCCGTCCTATATCTACGACCACAAAAACGATCCCCAAAATGTCCCTTCAAAATTCGATCACCGAAAGCTTCCCTTCTCCTGTGGGGTTGGGTTCCAATCCTAATTTTGTTAAATAAATTGCCGCTGGTAGCAGAAAACACTAAAAAAAAACTAAGCAGTCAATTCACAAAATTCCTACTAAAAATTACAAATTTTATGCCTTAAAGGTGCGATTGACGTAAAATACACCATTGGACAGTTTTAGGGCAAAATGAAATATTGAGACATTAGTATGATTCGCAACACAACTTTGAACTTTGATACAAATCCTGGTTGAAGAATTTTGAAAATTTTTAATTTATATTTAAGTAGAAATTTTTAAAAATGGGGAAGAGGGGGACGGGCGTAGAACTGGAAATATGCCTCAAGGAGGTAAGAAAATATTTTTAGCTGTAAATGTGCATAAGGATTTCCATTTTTGTCTATTTGTATTATTAGAATTGATTTTAATGAAATTTGAAATTAAAATATCTAAAATTAGGTGTTTAATAGTAAAGAGTATTTTGCATTTTCATATGGAAATTTTAGTGCAGGATTCATGCGTTATTAATTTGGAAAATATTTCAAAAAGATTAAAATTCAAAGAAAATTTAAGGGGAATAAAAAATTCCCCATTCCAAAAATTGGTATTAACTCCGAAACTCGACTCCGACTCCGACTCCGAAACTCGGCTCCGACTCCGATAATTTATCAAATCGAATGCTGCCTTTTACACAACTTATGGAGGAAAAATGTTTGTGAGAAGCAAACAGCAGCTGAATGGAGAGAATAAGGGAATTGGCTTGGAGGCACCACACAATTTGTATACTCTATCGCTCAAATTCGCGCTTCTCTCCCTCGCTCTTTTTATTACAAAGAGCATCTCAATCTTATCCCTCTTCTTCTTTACTATTTCTCTACCCAACTCATCCAACATACACATACACATCCGCACCATAAGCCATTTATACCTGATGAAAAATGCGAATTTGGTTCTACGCTTCTACCTTCAAGCCAATTATTCCAATACATATTTTATTCAATCGATTCCTATCAATCAACAGCCATATCGGTCGATTGCATAGTCAATAGAAGAGCAAAAAAAACCTCGACTTTGGCATTTTTATTTTATTATTTTTTTCCCTCTACTTCCCTCACTACTCTTATCTTTTTCCACTTTTTTCTTTCTTCTCCATTTTTCACCACTACACTCGTTATCTTATTTTTTAATTCGTTTCGATAAAAATTCAAATTCAATAACCCTTTTTTGGTTTGGTTGGCATCGGGCCATTAACTAGCACAAACAAAAGCTTAAATTTCGCTTCTCGTCCTATCTTCTCAAAATTTGAGAATTCGCACTCTCGATTTTAATGCCGCGCCTTGTCTTGGCTCTCTAGTTTTCATTTTCATACCTAATAATAATAAGACCCAAGGCGAGGAAAACCAATAAATCTTAAATTACACCCAAATCTCTCAAATTTCATTCAGAATTGTTGGAAAATATTAGAATTAGGTCGATTCCATTTTACAATTCACCAGAAAATACCACCAAAACGCGCACTTACATCTAATTAATTCGATCTAATCTAAATTCATCCCAAATGCTTTGGTCTGTTTTATTTAATTTTGATAAATATAATTGAAGAAATTGGGCAAAGAAAAAACATATTGACTGTTTTTTCAATTTTTTATCCCTAAATTATTTTGAGATTTAAGGCAAATATTTTTCTTCAATTATTTTCAATTTATTTTCAGATTAATCCAATAAAAATTCAAGCAAAAATCATTTCAATATTTGACAGTTTTTCCGGCAACAGAAAAATTTGCAGAATGAAAGCCGGCTGCTCTCGTCTCTTCGAACTTCGGCCCGATCCATACGACAAAACACAACGAAAATTTCTTCGGATTTGCTTGGTTTAAATTTATAAACATTTAATTTCGTTAATTTATTTAAGTTTGTGGACGTCGAAAATGCGCCAGAATTAAGGGAATTTGTGCGGACTGGGGCGCTGGATGCCGCAATGATTCGCGCAGAATTGGTAACATGGTTTATTTAAATTGGCTTTAAATAAAAATCCTCAGAAATGTAAAAAAATTATTTAGCGGAATTCATGGCCGGCGCCAGGAATTTTTGACGGGAGGGGCTGACCAAAAAATTTATTTCGCGCCTAGGCGCGAAAATTTTGTCTCCCGGTAATCCAGTTAAGTTTTTTGATAATCTTCTGTTATATAAATTAGTTTAAAAAATTGCGCCGCAGGCGAAAATTTTCCCGAAAATGGTCTCCTAATTTAAAAATTAAAAAAATAGCCCCGCAGGGAAAAATTTTAGCCAAAAAGTGCCGCGCAGCGAAAAATTTTAACGAAAAATATCTTTTCAATGGCTAATTTCTTTGAATTCGCTGACCGCAGCCATTAGCAGCCCTTCCTTCGACGGGGGTGGCTTCAGCCCCCACTAGCCCCCTCTAGCGCCGGCCATGGCGGAATTATAAGCACAAATTTGACTTCAATTTTGTCAAAATAATTAAGCCGATTTTGGTTTAAGCCCAATGCCAACATTTACCATGATCCATGAACAGAAGTCACACATACACTTTTAAATGTTGGCATTGCCCCTAAAAAAAATAGAGATGGCTGTTATGATATTAAAAATATAACAAATGCCTAATTCATGTTTATCAGCTACTAATTACCTTGGAAAACATTTTTTAGAAAAATTTTGGTGAATTAGAAGGAAGAATATAATCTCATTATATTTTCTTTTCATTTTCAATCCATAATTCCATTCCATTGCAGATCCTTGAACCATTTGTACTTTTGGCCGCCGCCAATCGTGCCATCCACCAAGCAGCCCATAATCGCATTTTCACTCGATCCTTGGCCGCCGAACTCATCTACTCCCTGTCACCGAATCGAAACATTTCCGAATCATTAAATAGTTTGTGGCTTTATTTTTAAAGAAATATTTAAATAAAGGAAAAAATTTACTCATTTTTAGTCAAATATTATGTATGCAATCTTATTTTTTAATTTGTTTAATTTGATAATACTAAACATGAATATGCCATTATTAATATTATATTTCGCCTTCTTGGTAATAAGAGTATTGTCAACATTTATAAATATGTATACCCAACCCAATCCATAATAATGTTGGCATTATATTTAACAAGTTTGGCATAAAATTATGGCTAAAAATGACTCAAAAAATTCTTTGACATTCATTACACTAAATTGAAATAAAATTAAGAAAAATCTATTAAATTTTTGCATTGTGCACTTATTTAAATTCCAAAAATTACCACCAAAAATTAAATATAATCTTAGAAATTATAAAAATATTTAAATATTTCATTATTTTTTGGGATCAAAATGTTCAACAAATATTAATTCAATATTTAATTCTTCAAATAACTAATTTTTTTTAAAATAATTTTCAGCATTTGGTATTGCGGAATTCAGCAAAGCACTTTTGGTAGCAATTTTCGACGATGTGAAAGGCAAAAAGATGATCGATGCGGCCAAACGGATCAAAGGCAATCCCATCCCACTGGAACAACTTCGACAAATTGCCGATGAGGCATTGATTAAACAGGCAAGAGGAATTTTTATTTGTTTAAATAAGCGCAGAAAAAATTATGTATTAAAAGCAATTTTAGAGGTTAGATAGAAATTAAGGAAATGCAATGTATAAATTTGGTATTCATTTTTCCAACTAATCATCTTATGCCAATTTTGTTAAGCACTTGAATAGCACAAAGTCTGTTTCGATTTTAGAAATTCGATTCAATGGAAAAACGAAATTTGGATTTTTTCTAGAAAATAGGAGAAACCGAAACCGAATTTTCAAACCGACATTTTTGTAAGACCTTTTTTGGACCTTTCTACTTAAACTAAGCTTAATAGTTAATACCGACATTTACCATGGATTAGGTCAAACACACATTTAATAAATGTTAGTATTGCCCTCCTTGCTGAGATGACCAAATATGACAGAAATAAGGGGCTTAACATTTCCCAAAAAATATTTTTTGCTCAAAATGAACTAGTCTAATTTTGATATTTAATAATTTTTAGGTTAAATTACAAGCTTTTATAGGATTAAATAAAGTAATGAAAAATGAGATAATATTTCTTTAAATATTTTTATTAATTTTTTCCACTCCAACAGATTTACCAATTGAACAGCCCGGAATTGAATGGAGCCTCATTGAGTGATCAAATTGTAACCCGGATAGTCAGCAAAGATATTGTTTGAATTGAAAAAGAAATTTGAAAGAGGACAAACAAGAAATTCAGCAGGAATTTTCCAAAATAAATGATGATACTCGCTCGATTTTAACCAAAATTGATTCGAATTTGCATATTCGTTTGAAAAAAAAAACTAAAAATTAAGTAAACCATTTTAGTTAATTTTATAGTGCTGGTGATCATGAATTTGTAATTTCGTTCGATTTTTGATACTTTGCCATTTTTCTAACAAATTTTCCTCTTTTATGAAAAAAGATAGTGAAGGGATTTAGAGCCATTTTTGGTAAAAAATCTTTTTAATTTGATTATAAAGATGGCAAAATATCAAAAATACATGTTCCAAATTCATGCTTATTAGCGCAATGAAATGCCAGTAAAAAATTTATAGAATTTTTTAATTTATCCGATGAAACTCCCAATTCTTTGTCGTTTGCCCCTAATCCTCCCACCATTTTCTTCCAACTCTTTTCATTAGTAAAAATGCTATTCTTTTGGGGCCTGACCAAACCAATTTGGTGACGCCCTCTTTTTGTTGTCATTTAAACATTTTTAGTAAAATTTTGAAATAAATATGTTTTGGAAATTCGCTTGGTCCTCAATGGATATTAAATTTTTATTGGTTTATACACCTAATATTGTTTTTTTTTTATTAATTTAATTGATTTTAAAGTATTTTAAGCGATCTTCCCTAATTTGTTATCAAAGTGGACTATCTCAAAAATGGCCTCCTCAAATGATGCAATCAAAAATGACAATGGACAACAACAGCAGGAAGTGGAGGACAATGGGAAAGCTCAGCGATTGATCTGGATTGACTGCGAAATGACAGGACTTGATTTGGAAACGCATCGACTGGTCGAGATTGCCTGCATCATTACTGAGCCAGATTTATCGGTGAGAAGTTTTCATTAAGTTTAAAATATTTAATTTGTCAAAAAACACTAAAAAGGCCGAAAGATGATAACAGTTCAGTGATTTATCCTATCCCCAAACTTTATATCAATTAGATAGAATTCTTCAAGACATAATCATTTGATTATGTTTTTGACTTGGGTTTATCCAATTCTAACTTATAGTTTTGAATCAAAATCGAAAAATTGGTTGAAACTATTTAATACCCTTTAATTTGACCATTCCATTAAACTTTTATACCATTCGATGAGTCTTGAACATCCAATGTTTATATGATTCATCATCATGAATGTAGGACAAACCCTTTTAAAATTTTATTATTTTTGCGTAAAAATTTTAATATTTCTTCCAATTCATCTATCATATAAATTTATTAAGGTTGTTGCTGAATTTGGCCCCCTCACAATCAAACATCCGCCAGAAGTGCTCGAGAATATGAGTGATTGGTGCAAGGCAACCTTCGCAAAGAATGGTCTACTTGAACGCATCAAGCACGAAGGCATTGTTGAGGGTGAGGTCGAAATGAAGGTACAGAATCATTTTAGAAAATTATAAATAAATTTTTTCCAGATGCTCGAATTTCTCCGCACACATACTCCACCTGGGAAATGTCCATTGGCAGGGAATAGTGTTTATCAGGTGAGCTCTTTTGCCCATTTGCACATCTAGGGCTTGCAAAAAATAAAAAAACGGGGGGAATTAATTTACAAAACAGGACGAATTAATTAGTACAAAAGAGGATGATTTAATTTAGTGCAATACAAGCGTAAATAATTAGTAGAAAACAGAGGGAATTAATTTGGGACAAATAGGCGCAATTATTTCGGGGCAACTAGGCGGGGCAAATAAGCGGAATTATTTTGGGGCAAATAAGCAGAATTATTTTGGGGCAAAATAGGCGGAATTATTTTGGGGCAAAATAGGCGGAATTATTTTGGGGCAAAATAGGCGGAATTATTTTGGGGCAAAACAGGCGGAATTATTTTGGGGCAAATAAGCAGAATTATTTTGGGGCAAAATAGGCGGAATTATTTTGGGGCAAAATAGGCGGAATTATTTTGGGGCAAAATAGGCGGAATTATTTTGGGGCAAAACAGGCGGAATTATTTTGGGGCAAATAAGCAGAATTATTTTGGGGCAAAATAGGCGGAATTATTTTGGGGCAAATAGGCGGAATTATTTTGGGGCAAAATAGGCGGAATTATTTTGGGGCAAAATAGGCGGAATTATTTTGGGGCAAATAGGCGGAATTATTTTGGGGCAATACAGGCGGAATTATTTTGGGGCAAAACAGGCGGAATTATTTTGGGGCAAAACAGGCGGAATTATTTTGGGGAAAATAGGCGGAATTATTTTGGGGCAAATAGGCGGAATTATTTTGGGGCAAAATAGGCGGAATTATTTTGGGGCAAATAGGCGGAATTATTTTGGGGCAAAATAGGCGGAATTATTTTGGGGCAAAATAGGCGGAATTATTTTGGGGCAAATAGGCGGAATTATTTTGGGGCACAGGCGGAATTATTTTGGGGCAATACAGGCGGAATTATTTTGGGGCAAAACAGGCGGAATTATTTTGGGGCAAAACAGGCGGAATTATTTTAGGGCAAAATCACATCTTTTAACAAATTTGTTTTTTTTTCTTATTCCTTCAATTTTGCATTTAAAATTAATGTTTTTGTTCAGGATCAACGTTTCCTACGTCGCTATATGGCAAAATTGTGCGCACATTTGCATCCCTCAAGCATTGTGGACGTCACAAGTTTGAAGCGGGTGATTCGACTTTGGTACGAGAATAGTGAAGCATGGGAGAAATTGCCAACCAAGAAAGAAAACCATTTGGCATTGGATGACATCCGCGAAAGTGTTGCCGAGCTCCAATATTACCGTAAGAATTTCTTTTTGGCCTGAAGGAAGATGAGACGATCTCAATGGCATATTTATTTAGCAATTTGTTATATTTAATTTAAATTATTGTTACAATATTATTTATTGTCATTAAGCGAATAAAAATGATTTTAATCTCATTCGATCCTCCCAATCCTCGGGAAAAAATTTACAAAGATAACTAGCAAAAATGATATGGAGCATTTTTCCAAAAATCAATGGTCCAAAAACCAAAATCATGCTGATTCACCCATAGGGAAGAGGAAAGTAAATTTGGATAGAGAAAGAACTTGAAGCCACATTTAGAGACTAGAGACGAGAATTTGAGATTTAACGATAAGAAATCAGAATATATAAAAATTATAATTAAAGAAAAAAATTATAAAATGAATAGTGATTTTGAATTTCGAGTCGAAGTCTAATGAGCTTAAAACAGAAAAGCTAGCCAAAAAATCTAATGGCTATTTGAAACATAATTTTATTTCAGCAAAACCAATATTTCTTCTGAAATTGCCCCTAAACCCGATTACTCATTTTGTCCCTGAAAAGGGCGCTCATATAAAAAGGCCAATATTTGTGTATTCCTTTTTATATCAATGCAAAATATTCGTACGTACATCGCCTCCTAGACACACCTTGTAAATATTATCAAAACTAGGGAAAAGGAATAACTTGAATTGATATATGTGGAGAAATTTTGGAATTTTGTTTGTTTTTGTTGCTGTTTAATCGCCAACATCGATCAGTGTTTTGGTTTTCCAAATATCCCATAAATTTTCAACCAATCTCTTTTATTTCTTATCAATTGACAATTCTCCTCATTGTTCTCGTGGTGATTAATTTATAGATCCCTTTTTTAAAATTATGTTTTAATTTGCTTAATTAATTGTTGCTGAATTTGGTCTATGACTTTCCAAAAAATATTTATGAGACAGAAATGATTGAAATGATGAATTCGTTCACATTTTTTGCTGAATTCATTTTATTTATAGCCTTGTGTATAATTCAGAGGATGTTGCCGTAAATTCACGCACCAGACAGACACACTTCAAAATTATAAAATGTGCAATTATAATAAAAAAGAAATTTAAAATGGAGTAAAAATGATAACAAATTCTTATTATAACAATTAATTATATTCTTAATCACATCACAAAAACACATTTAATTAGCGGAATATTACATGCGCAGACAATTTAAATTACAATTTATTCATATATGTAAGAAACAAAAACAGTAAATATTTAAAGGGTGCGGTTTTTTTGTTGACAAAATTGGTTTCTTTTGTCGACAAATCAGTTTTTTGAGTATTATGCTTGATCTTATTAGACTCCTAAATCTTTTACCCATTTATAGAGCTCAACTAGACGCTTCGATTGATATATAGTTTGTCGGGGTTTACAATTAAATTTATTTTCAGAAATTTAAAGTTGCGCATACGCCCTAATTTTGAAAAAAACCTATTTTGTCGACAAAAAAAAACCGCACCCAATATTTAAATATGAATTAGGTATTCTTTCTCTTCACTCACACCCATCATCATTTTTAGCATTTCATTGCGGACAATCAATTTTTGCTTTTTCTCACTTCCCTTCTCTTTTTATTAATTTGTTTGGCCATAAATTTGGCCATTTTTTGTGTTTATAAATATAAAAAACGACGATTTCATAATTCCAAAAATGAAAATGCACAAAAAGTGAATGCTGCCAAAAATTCATTGCAATTTGATAATATGGAGAAAAAGTTGTTGATCTATGCAATTTTCACTTCATTCGGTCATCTATTGGTCACAATTTTGATGGTCTCTTTTAATAGACACAATTCTTATACTTTTTAACAATTTTTATATAATTTTAGATTGCCTTCTACATTTTCATAAAGACCGGCAATTTCCTCGGATTTAATGCAATGCTCGTTCAAACTACATGGGTTTTTGATTTTGGTTCAATTCTTTTGCCCAGCAGCTGGCTTTTACTTTGGGCAAGCGCCGATTTTAGACAACAATGGATCAACGATTTTGTGCCAAAAATTTTGAAGAAGAAAATTTTTGCAAAAAATCGACGGCATCAACAAATGTTATAAATGTTGAACCATTCAACATGAATTTAAAAACCTCTTCTTCAACACTACAGAGGCGGTATATGAATGAAAGATGAGCAACTTGAAGGAGAAAAACAGTCATCCATTCAATCAAATATTGTTCTATTACCTAGTACCTCCTATTTGGGTACAAGTACAACCCCTGCTGAATTGGAGATTTATAAAATAAATTTTATATGTTGTATTGACAAACTATGAATAATAATAATGGTTAGCAGGGATAAATTATCAATTTCCTAGGCCACCATGACCCTTTATACAATTAACATAATTTGCCACATTTTTAGTTGATAATCGCCATGGGCGAATAATAGATAAAACAATATAATTCAAATCGCCTATATAAATAACTATCATCATTTTATTCAGCATAATATAATAAAATATAGTTGAAAAATTCAGAAATAATACTGTTGAGCAAAAAATATTTGTAGTCATAGTCAGCACAAAAATTAATTTTAAAAAAATGAGAAATGGAAGTGAGGAAATATATTGCCTGATCGAATTATTCGTATTTGCTCTATTTTCCATCACTGAATAATTGGAGTAAAAATAAAATGTATAGGAGGATAACTTGGGTAATTATAACTAATATTGTAATTCGCTAAAGTCTATAGGCATATTGGATAAAAGAAAAATACTGCGATTATTTATGACTGTAGGCAATTTGGCATTTGATGAAGGCTACACTTTGACCAATGACGAATGTGACCTCAATTTGAAGAAGAACAATAATCCTTTCTTTACTGAATTTTTATTCCATTCATTTCTCCTTCTACCCTAATTTGGCTTGGTTTTTTATCGACCATTTTTTTAAAATTTATACCTGGAATTTTTATTATTATGAGAATTAATTTAAAGCATTTTGTTTAAATAATTCTTATCAAATTTTCTATTTTTCTTTAAAAACTAATTTTAATTAAAACTATAAAAAGGATTTCATATTTCACAGTGATTTTTATTTTAAATTCACAACAAATTAACCAAATTTTAATGGGAAATCAAAACGGCATAATTTCAAATGGCATAAATGTGGATGATGTTGATTTGTATGATTTTTCATTTGATAATATTGATGACGAAGAGCTTGCAGAGGAAAGTAAAAATTTGAAGGTTTTAGTTTCTAATTTTAAGGTTAAATTAATTTTAATAACTATAACAAAGATTTCCCAAGAGGAACCGAATGCGCCATCTTCTAATCCAATGCCAAATTCAACGGCAAAAATGCTGGAAGGGAAAATGGATTTGACTCATGTGACTAATGAAAATGAAGTTTAAATTTATTAAATAAAATAAATTTATAAATATAAATTTACAGGGAAATTATCAAAAAGAAATAGGACAAATATCATGTAATGAGGCCAAAGGGAAAAATTCAATAATTGATATCGAAATCAAGGATTGTGCGGTGGATGATAAAAAGAAAAAATTAGTGCAACAGCAACTTGTGCTCCTATTACATGCTCACAAATGCAAACAAAGAGAAAAGGTCACCTAAATTAATTAGATTTTAACCAAAAAATTATTTTTGACTTCTAATAAATCAGAAATCGATTTTAAAGTCTATAAACCTTAATACCATTTGTAGACTCATCCAGACGTATCGAATGGTAAATAAAAATCAAGTTTTGGCCCAAAATTAAACTGTTTAAAAAAATTATTATGATTTAAACGGTTTAAATTGCTAAGTTTCAATTTAAACTAAAAAATAAATATACTATTCGATGCGTCTCGATGAGAGCTACAAATTCGTATAAGGTTTAAGTGTCTAGAATAACCAAATTATGCAAAATTTTCGTACGCACAAAATTAGTTAAATCATTCATTTTTTATATAATTTATTTTAATTTACAATTTTATATAAAAAATGTTCAGCAAGCACAACAACCCCAATGCACTCTTCCCTATTGTGATGTGATGAAAAATGTACTCGATCATATGGTTGACTGTACAGCTGGCCGTCAATGCCAATTCGCGCATTGTGCATCTTCGCGACAAATTATCACGCATTGGAAAAGTTGCATAAAAGATTGCCCAGTTTGTACTCCAGTCAAGAAATACACAAATAATAAATAATCCTGATGCCAATACAATATAAATCCAATGTTATTTATTATTAAATTTGAAAGAGTTTCAACTGTTTGAAATCGACTTTGTTATCACAATTTTTTTTAATATAAAAATTAAAAAATAAATAAATTCAAAAAAAGTGGAGGTCAAATTTGTTGTGAATGGGAGTTGAAGAGCAATTGTTTTGCAGACAAATTCGCATGATAACCCATCCACTTTCGGACCTTCCACATTTTTTTGCGGAAATGAAATTCGCTTATATAAATGAGAGAATTCATCGGTAGAAAAAATGTCGCGGTGGAGAAACTTGTTTGGAAAGAAGAAAACGAGGAAATGTAATTGGCCATGAAGGTAGAGAACAAATTGCTACTCTCTTATATTTATCTGATTGTCTCTGCTGGACTGGAATACCCAAAGAATGTATTTTTCATTTTTAATCATCTTCTCATATCATTCATCAATGTTCTGTTTTTGCCGATTGCCGTATTCTCTGCGCATTCTGCTTCACTGCACTAAATGATAATTGGACGGAATTTAAAGAGACACAAATTTGAGTGAAGAATTTTCATTGGAATTGGAAGGAATTAAGAAAATTGCTCCCTAGTCAAATTTTTAGAATATAAATTTTCCCAAGGGAAAATTTAAAAGTTAAATTTGCTTATAGATAAATTTCTAATTTTCCCTTTACATAATTTACCAAATTGTGTTTTTTTCGGTGGGGAATTTTAGTAAAATTGCTTAAAGTAACATTTAAATTACAATACATATTTTTTCCATGGGAAATTTAAATAAAAATGGAGAAATTTTGTTGTTTAATATGCCCATAGGCGAATAGAAATCTTTTTTCTTCCAGATATTTTTACGATAGAGACAAAATAGAAAATACAGCAATTATAGTTTTAGGCAATTTGCCATTTGATTTGAAGCGTTTTCCTCCCGACCAATGACCTCAATTTGGAGAAAGAGGAAAGACAAAGAAGACTATAGATAAATAATTCTCCTTACTTTGCCCTCTTCCCTATATTTGGCTTGGTTTTTTATTGACCACTTTCTATGATGAAAAGGTAAAATATAAAGTGTGGATGTGGAGGACATTTTAATATTTACTATAAATTTTCCTTACTTTTCTTTTAAAAAATGTTTTAAAAATTCGCATATTTAGTTTTCATTTTCCAAAAAATTTAACCTATTTCAATGGATAATCAAAGCGGCATTATTTCAAATGGCATAAATGTGGATGCTGTTGATTTGTATGATTTTGCTTTTGACAATATTGATGAAGAAGAGCTTGCAGAGAAAGTCCAAAATTTGAAGGTTTTAAAACATGATGGTTAATTTAAATTTTAAATTATTCCAAAGATTGTAGCAGAAGAACCGAAAATGCCTATTAATCCAATGCCAATTTAACCTGAAATGCGTGAAGCTAAAACGGATTTACCTCATCTTCCTGATGAAAATGTAGTTTAAATTTTATTATATTAGAATAAATTTTATAAATACACCTTATAAAAAGAAATATCATAAATTCTTTAAATTTATTTTTAAATTTTAAATGAATTTATGATCACAGTTGGATGTTTTTAATATCAATTTTACAAAAAATTAATCGGAAAATACTTTTTGCTGAATAATTTTTATCCGTACTTTCGGATACTTTCTGGTCTATTTGTAATTAAATTTTTTATTTTATAAAAGTTTTTACGACAATTGATAGAGGCCAATGATGTTAAACACCTTGCCCGCTATCTAGCCCTTACGTCGGCTTTTCAAACCGAATTTGCTGTTAACGAACCGATGCTTCTGGCACGCGCAATGATCAGCCACTCTTTGGTGGGTTATTTTTGGAGTAATTTTAATAGTGAAAATGTTTTGCTTCTGCTACAGAGAAATTTCAAGGAACTTTATTCACTGCTGGAAAGTCATAAATTTTCGCAGCAATGGAATCAAAAATTGCAACATATGTGGTGGGATGCACATTATCAAGAAGCGGAAAGAATTCGTGGAAGGTAATTATTTATTTTAAAAAGACAAAAAATATTTAATATTTTTAGTCCCCTTGGCCCAATATGCAAATATCGTGTTCGGAAAAGTTATCCATGTCCGCCTACAATATGGGATAGCGAACAGCAGCAGAAGACGCATTTAATGAAGGAGAAAACGGTGATTTTTTTGAGAATGAATGATAATAGTGTTTGAATTTTTAGAATCAAAAAATAGTTAAAATTTCAAAAATGGCATAAATATGATAGAAATAAATTTAAAAATTAGTAATCAAAAAGTGTAATAAATTTTATTTAAAATTTTTTAGCATAAATAGACATATGTGATAAATTTAAGATAAAAAAAGCTTTAAAATATTGAATATTTGGGGAAAATTTTTGACCAAAATAGTCTAAGGTTTAATTGGGATAATTTTGATAAAAAGTCCTCAAGAAGAAAATTTTTAATTTTTTGATAGTAATTTTTGTTCCAAAAATTTATTTAAAAAAAATAGTAATATAATTATGAAATAATGAAAAACAGAACATTTAGCAAAAATTAAAAAATTATATTTTGAGCAAAATAAAGTTAATAATTGTGCAAATTAAAGCTCCGCAAAAAAAATGATAAAAAATCGAACTCTAATAAGAAAAATTTATGATAAGGAAAATATTGAATATTTGAGAATTTCTGACCAAAATTGTCAAACGTTTAATCGGGTATAAAAATGTCCTAAAAAATAGTGAGATTTGACTGAAATATTAATATAATAGTAAAATAAACAAAAAATTATAATTTGAGCTAAATCAAGTTAAAAATTGTGCAAATTAAAGCTACTCAAAAAAATAAGTTAAATGACAAAAAAATCGAACCCTAATAAAAAAGAATGAATATCTTTTCATATTTCAGAGGAAAATATTGCGCGAACATTATCTTCTTGATCCTCATCCGAATCCGGAAAAGAAGAAGGAATTGGCCAATGAGACTGGATTAACTCCGATGCAAGGCAATAATGTTAATTATAAAATATATTCATTTTAGTTGGGAATTGGTTCAAAAATAGAAGGCAACGAGATCGAGCAGCCAATGAAAAGCAAAAGTGAATGAAAAAATTGATTCCAATTTCATTTTTCAATTTTCAAATGATTATTTTCTTTAGAAACAGCAGCCTATTGCCTAGGGCATTGAATGTTGGAAAGATGGACGAAGGTGATGAAGATGACTCAAATATACTAGAGGATTTGGGTGAATTAACCAATTACGAAGGAGGTCTTTGATATCAAGCCAAGGACAACAGCAGAAGGAAAAAATGTTTGTATAGAATTGCCCCGGGAAAATTTTTGAATTATATTTTTTGAGTGAAGGAGGGAAATATGAATGAATTAGGTGAATTTTTTCCTGAGGAAGTTTGAGATGTTCAGAAATGGTGCTTTTTTGGATGATCTTAAAATTCATTTTTAAAAATACAATTTTAAACTTCTTTTATTTAGCATGAAATGAAATTATTTAAACTTAGACCATAAATTTTTAATTATATTAGAAACTCTAAATTGGTTCATTATATTGGCATATTTTTAATGAATATCAACCAAATGATAACATTAATTAATTTTTATTCATACAATATTTTTAGATTGACTCCGAGCAATTTGGAGCATTTGGATTTGGAGTTCCTCTGTATTTGTGACCATTGATCAGATCAAGAATAAACACAAACAAATGATAATCTGCGACTATTATATATAACACAATAATGTTAATTTATTATGATAAAGTTGAAACCAATTATATAATATGGGCTTTGAAAATTATCGTATTTATTCTATTTCAATCCCCCTCTCTATTTGAAGTCACCCAGAGAGGTTCTGAAATTTTAAGCCCATGAGCTTCTAATAGAATAAATATGGTATATGTAAATGCTCTGATTAATTAATATTAAAATGAAATATTTTTTATTTTGCAATTTTGCACAACCAATCAAACACTCAAAATTGAAGGGCCGATTAAAAAGAGTGAGAATCGTCCAGTTCTCGATTGGATGGTGGAAATACCCAAAGGACATATTGCCCGATATTTGCCTTGGGTCGATTCCAGTGCCCCAGCAATTAAGTCCTAAATGAAAATGATAAACATAATATGAGACTGATATCTACATCTTTGATTACCATTATCATACATCTTCGAAATTTTGGTAACATAAAAAAACTTGTTATCGTTTTCATTTTTTAAATTTCCTTTACATATTTCCCCCATTTTATTTTTGATGGGAAGTGAAAATGATTCACCATTCTTGTCCAAAATTTTTCCTTTTTTTTGACTTTTTTGTTGAATGAATGTTGAATGAATTCTATTTTTTTCAGTAAAAAATTGAATAAAAGAGGCCCGTGAAATTTTTTTCGGTATTGTTTGAGATTTCCCCTATATTTATTCCTTTTGTTTATTTGTTCCATTCCATTTGAATTCTTTTTCTATTTTTTATTTATTTAAACTAAACATTTTCCCGGCCAATTTTATATTTTATTATATTTGTCTAAATTTTTTGGCCATTTTTTTTGATCGAATTAGCCAAACCATATCCATTTCTCTTTACTCTTCTCTTCATACTTCAAATTAGCTCCGATCCTAGAATTTGCTGATAAAAATATTTATATTATTTATTATCACTGCAGCTTTTTTTTGATGATTCATTGCCAATCAAAAATATTTATGGCTTCATTCTCGATTAAAAAATCATAAAATAAAAATTTTTGTGTTCATTTTCATAATTTATTTTTTTTGCATAAAATTAACCCAAAATTTTCAGTAAAACACCTAATTACCTTATAAAATCTTTCATATATTTACATTTGTGAGAATGGCGGAAAATGGCCTCATTTTGGAGGCCCAAGCCAATTTTGCCGTAAATTTGTTGCGAGAAGTGTCCGTTGGGAATTCCACCATTGTATCGCCGATTTCTCTGGCAATTGCCCTTTCCATGGTCTATGTCGGTGCAAAAGATGAAACGGCAAAAGAAATGAAAAAATGTTGGCAAATGGTAACGCACAAAATAGTGCCATTTTTGATTAACTCATTTTATTAGGTGCTCCTGAATCAAAAGTAGGGTTGCGCTCCCGAGGGTCGGGGGCGAGTTGGACGGGGGCGGGGGTGATCGGGGGTGGCACCTTCGGGGGCGGGGACGGGGGTGACCTTGACGGGGACCCCCGCGGGGATCCCCGCGGGGGTACGGGGTTGACCAAAATTTTTTAAAAAGTCTTATTTTTCAAAAAAAAAAATTTCTGAAGAAAAATTTATTAAAATTTTAATAAATTATAAGCGCAAATAAATTTTAATTCATAATTCATTCAATCTCCTCTTCGATTTCTTCCTGTTCTGGATCATTTGAATTTGTTGGTGCCAGTTACACACGGTTGGGATCATTATCATTAGCGTCTCGATCACAAGCGTCTCAGTGATTTTGAATTTAAAGAGCCTTAGCTCATCAGTCATCAGCCAATTTACTAATTTAAATTAAATGATATAGTGCATTTAATAGCCCTAAGTATCGGCTATCCAATGATATATTGAACTTACAAACTGTAATGGTTTTGCCAAAATGGCCCTAGATGCCTAGATACACAAACAATTTTTCTAAATTTTTGGCCTCATCTTGGCCAAAGTTTTGAAGTTTTGGATGATCATTATACCATTGGATAGCCAAGATTTGGGACTATTAAATATACTTTAGGTCATTTAAATTGGTTAATTGGCTGATGAGCTAATAAGGCTCGTCAAAATCGATGAGATTGGTGGCGAGATGCTAATGTCCCTCGCTGGTTTTTTGTTTTTTCACCTTACACATCATCCAAATTTGCTTTTACAAATAAAATTTGACAGAGATTTTTTGCCGAAAAGTCTTATATAAATCTTCAATATGGCATGATATGATTATAAGGATGTCAGATTCTTGATTAGCACCCTAATTTAACCATAGAAAGTGATTTTGTGGGGTCTATTATCCATAACAGAAGATTATCAAGAGCCGCGCAGCGAAAAAATTAACCAAAAATGGCCGCGCAGCGAAAAATTCTTAATGAAAATTTAAAAATCCTACAAAAATCTGCTAAAAATTTCCTTTCATATTGCATTTTCCTTGAAAAATTCAATAATATGGGGTGTATGTTCACCCCCGTACCCCCGCGGGGGTGGAGGTTCGGGGGGCGGGAGTGATCGGGGGTGGACCTTCGGGAGTGGGACGGGGGTGAGACTCAAACCCCCGCGGGGGCCCCCGTCGGGAGTGACCCCCGCGGGGACGGGGGCGCAACCCTAATCAAAAGTTTATCAATATTTTGGTGAATTGATGACCTCAATTCACAATGGTCAACAGAATTACACCCTGGAAATGGCCAACAAAGTTTACGTGGAAGAAGGATTCCCCATTTTGGAGGCATATAAATCGACCATTGACCAACATTATAGTGGCCTTTTTGAATCGGTCAATTTTGAGCAAATACAGGAAACGACAAATGTGAAATTTAGAGATTGAATTTGAAATGTGATAAAAATTTATAGAAAATCAATCATTTTGTGGAGGAAGCAACCCATGATAAAATCCACGATTTAATTCAGGCAAATTCACTTGTTGAATCGACTCGGTTTTTGGACATTATTCAACAAAAAATATTTAATTCCCCAATTCATTTTAGTTTGCTTCTTATCAATGCCATTTATTTCATAGGCAATTGGGCTGAAAAATTCAATGAAAATCATACCAAAAAGGAAATATTTTATGCAAGTCCAGGCAAAGAAAAACCGGTAATTAATTCATTTGAACCTGTTGACCAAATTAAATTTTCCTCCATATTTTTCAGTTGGATATGATGAAAAAAAAGGCTGAATTCATCTATTCGGAGAACAAAGATGTATACAGACTAATTTTATTTTATTAATTTATTCATTTTGTATCCTAGTACCAAGTTTTGGGCATGCCCTATGTTGGTGAAGATGTTTTCATGTTCATTTTGCTGCCCAAAGAGCGTTATGGGCTTAGCCAAGTTTTGGCAAATTTATCTGGTAAAGAATTACTCGATTTGGTTCAAATGCGCCAAAAAACGGAAGTCCATGTATGTAAATGATTCAAATAATTCAAATTGAATTAATTAATTCAAATTAGGTTGTGCTGCCAAAATTCAAATTGGAATCCACCCATCATTTGAATGAACCACTCAAGAAATTGGGAATTGCCCGTGCCTTTGAAGATAATGCCCAATTTGAAGGGATTAGCCAGATACCACTCAAAATTAGCGAAGTCTTGCAAAAGGCCTTCATCGAGGTGCCGTTTGTAAATTTTAAAAAAAATTGGAAGTGAATTTATTTCTTATTTCTACGCTTCATTAATTAAAGTTGATTTGATTATTTATTTCCCCCTTTGTTTATTTTTTGTTTCTATTGCACTTTCTCATCCCTAATTCCACAGATGAACGAAAATGGGACGGAAGCGGCTGCTGTCACTACAATCGGTATTGAATGGAGATCGATGCCATTGCCGAAGCCAATATTCCTTGTCGATCATCCGTTCGCCTTTTTCCTTTTTTCCAATCAACAAAATGCCACACTTTTCAATGGGCTTTTCTATGGTTAAGCCAATCCAATTTATATATTATTGATTCCATTCAATTCCCTTGGTTTATGTTTTCGGTGTTTCCAACAATTTTTAATCCAATAAATTTTACAATATAAATATCTTTCTTATTTTTTTTTATTCAAAATTTATTTAGTTAAGTTGTTGCTTTAATTTTATTTTTCGTATGCGCACTTTATAGCGATGTCAATATTCTTAATATTATTTTTAATAATATTTGTTTATTATAATTGAATTTTCCTAAAGAAAATTAATTTATTCAAACATTTTGATATATTTATTTTCTTTTCTTTTAAATAATTGATATCATTTTCTCTTCAATTTATTCTAAATAACATTTAATATCGAGTAATTTTTTTCATGAAAAATATTTTTGAATTTCTAATAAATCAGAAACTGGTTTTAGACCATACAAACCTTATAACGAATTTGTAGAGCTCATCTAGACGCATCAAAAAGTATTTTGTGGCTGTTTGGTCAAAAATTGAGTGATCTTATAAACGGTTATGTGATGGTTTAAACGGTTTAATGTCCTTTAATTTTGACCAAACCATGACATATTATATACCATACGATGTGCCTCGATGAGACCTATAAATTGGTAGAAGGTTATAAGAACTGAAACCGATTTCTGATTTATTAGAAGTTAAAAACTACTACTTTCGGCATTCAAAAAGAATTTTTTTCATGCAAAAAAATATCATCCTGTTCTATAATTCTGCAGAAATAATTTCTAAAACTCATAAAATTTTAGCAAAACAATATTTTGACTTAAAATTTTTCCAGATGAATGAGGAGGGTACAGTGACGACAGCGGCCACAGCCATTCATACTATTGTTCCTCTGATGAGCAAAATGAATGATGCTTCATTCAAAGCTGATTATCCATTTGCATTCTTTTTGGCCACAAACAATGATGGAAATACCCAAATTCTTTTTAATGGAATTTTTTACGGCTAAAATGATTAAAATTTGATAAAATTTCAAAAAAATAAATCAATCCATTATCTACATATTTAAAAAAAATCATTTAGAAATCTACACCAAAATCGCAAAACCAAATAAAGTCTGTTCCCTGCTATTAGTAGGAAAATCATCCAGACAGCAAATCCCCGACTGAATAAAATTTTAAATATGCCATTAAATTTATTTGGCTGCACAATAAATAAAATTCTGTGGATGTAATTTAATACATCGATTTTATGGAATATAAATAGATATGAATAAATTAATAAATAATATTGTAGACATATCAAAGATATTTTAACTCTTTAAAATAAAGTCAAATATTGAATAATATTTTCACTTTTTGATAATATTTTCTTTTTTTTTATTATATTAAAAATGTCGAGGATTAAATTAGGGGAAAATTTGGGGTTGGAACAATGTCCTTTATCAATCACTCAACAATATCCAAAATCAATCAATTGCTTGAAGTCTAATTCAATTAGGGCTGAATAATAACTGACAATGCAGTTATTAATTGGGATTTGATTGGGTTTATTTGAACGATGAAATTATCCGGCAAAATGAGAAAAATTGGGTTGTAAATTAGGCAATGCTAATTACGGTTCAGGCCAAATTATAGGAATGCAATGTGTGAAATTCGGATGGCAATTAGACAATGCTAATTCCGGGATTGAGGAAAATAAAATGTGTAAAAATATTCAAATTTAGATTGAATAAATATTCAATCAAATTACCCTCAAAATTCGGTCTTATTGAACTAAGGGGATTAAAGTCCTAAGGCAAAATCTTCGGGGCCTAAAGGAATATCAAATAAGTTGAAATTCGGCTTAATCGTCGGCCTTATTTCAGCTAATCGTGGGCTAACTTATTTGTGGGTTTATAGGATTCAATTTGGGAATCTAAGGCTTAATCTTCAGCCTAGGATTCAACTAATCTTCAGTTCCAAATTGGGTGCAAATTAGCTAGAATTTAGGCTTAATCTTCGGCCCTAATTCTTAGTGATCTTGGCTCAACTAATTTGGGAAACAGGACAAAAAATATTATAAAATATTTATTTGAGGCTGTTGAAGCAAAAAATTGCTATATCGATGTGCGATATGATGATTGTGAATGGAATATGAATGGAATGAAAAATCGGTCCTTGGGGGGAATCATCTTTTCCTCTCATTCATCCATTCCATAATTGTGTTGTAAAGTTGCAAATGGATGGGAACGGCCAAGCCGCCAATGAGACAGGCAAAGAGAGAAAGGCCAAGGCGATTGGATGGGCAGTGGTTGGGGGCCAAAGAGCAAATGGGGCAATGAAGGGGAAAATATTGAGGGCTAAAATGGGAATTATTGGCCCAATCAATGTTGGGAATAATTATTGAAGAAATGATTGGGTCAATGCCCAAAAAATATAAAAAAGATATCGCGAATCCGCGACACTCCCCTTTTTTAAAAAGATTAATTAATTGTGGTCAATGCCAAAAATATCGCAATCCGCGACACTCCCCTTTTCAAAAAGTTTAATTGTATTCGTATCTTCATCCGCCTTGACCTGCTCTTCATTCTCTGCGCTCAATGGCGCTAATTTTGATGTTCGCTGATCTGTCTCCAATTCAGGGGGATATAAGTTTTTCATTGCTCGCTCTAAAATTTCTTCAATTTTCCTAAATCTCCAACTATATATTGGGATTAATTCATTTAAGTCGGATACGAGAACAATGTCTCCTATTTGAGGAAAATTTGCGTCATTTTTTCCTTTATTTCCATGTTGCCTTTCTCTTAGAGTGAGCAGATATGGTTCTTTGAATTGTTTCCATAAATTGTTTGAGATCATTTGAACCAAGTTGTATTGTTCTGTGCGCTTATCTTTTCTCGATCTTGTTTCCACATAGTCGGTATCATTTGGATCATAATCAACAGAAGCAATGTTCGGATTATTCAGTGCTAATGCAGTTGTGATCAAGTCAATTGGCCTCAATGGGCGGATCACTTCATCTTCAGAAAGAAAGCTCAATGGCCTTCCATTTATTATTTGTTCACATTCGTAGAGCCGACGGAATTGCCAAAAATTCTCATAATTGAAAAGTGGAGTCACAATGGACGCATTTGGTTCTATTGTGGCCATAATCTTCTCAATTATTTGATTTGATTGTTCTGGGGGTGCTTGCTTATCAGCATCGAAGTTACGGATACCTTCAGGCCATTGAATTGAATCCAATTCGAGCCATTCTGGAACCTTCAACCACCATGGATTTTCATTCAATTCACAGGGAATACGTCCACGAGATGCTCTGTCTGCAATATTTTCAAGTGAATTTTGTTTTTCAACCAATTCATTTAAATCTATTTCAATTGCTTCTTGATTGTACTCGATGGTTCTATTGAGCGTCAATGCGCTAAATTTGGTTTGAGAATAGACCGATTCAAGCATTTGACATGTGAGTGAATTTGTGTGAATGATTGATTTTGAATTTGATTGATTCGATGCCAATCTTCGATCAAAACCTTCAATTCTTCCTTCACCACTGATTAACATGCCCAGTTTTGAAGAACTAATCCAAAATCCGTTTTGCAATTGTTCAATTGGGACAATGCCCATATGTTCGTAATAATCGCCACCAATCAGCAATTCGGGTTCTTGAAGCTTTGGACTTAATCGAATTTTGTTAGATATTAACTCCTCAATGCTTTGGTCATCAAATTCAATTCGTGGAACTTTGGACAAAATTCTATTCAATTCTCGAACCTTCATAAGAATTTCTATCGATTTTCCTTTCATACCGACTTCATAAAATCCTGTTTCATAAATGCCGATTTCCTTTCCTCCAATCCCACTGATTGACACTTTCTTTCGTTCACTCAATGAATTCAACTGTAAGTCTTCAATGAGACTAGCTTTCATATAACTTTTCTCACTTCCGCAATCGAGGAATGCTACAATGCATTTTCGAAGTTTTTCAGGCTTCAGTGGATTATAGACTTGGACTTCGACACATTTGAGAAGGGAATGCTCATCTGCTTGGTCCTTCACGCAGCCTGTAGTTGATGTCAATGCATCATCAGTGGCTTTAGACTCTTTCCGTTCCATTATCATTCTTGTGGAAGTCACTTGTTCCTTTTTGCCAATGTATCTTTTTTCACAAATGGCTGGATGGTGTTTGGGTCGTTTGCAATTAAAGCATTTTTCCAAATATCGTTTGCAATCCTTATATTGATGACCTGGTTTCAAGCAAACAAAACATAATCCCAATTCTTCAATCACTTTTCGTCGTTCTCCGATGGTTCTGTAACGATCACAATCCATTGCGAAATGAATGCCTTTGCACATTTGACAAGGAAAGCGGGCTGGACTTCGGCTTCGACTAGAGCTGGGTGTTCGTACAGTGGTGGTCTTTCCAACCTGGAATTGGTTTTCGGTTTTTATTGTCTGATTATCCGATGTCGTCTTATTTTCTTGGTTCGTGTTATTCTGTTGATTTTGCTGATAACGAACGGCAAGATTCATTGTTGAGCTCAATGGCTCATCAGGTGAATCCGTTTGGACTCTTTCATATAAGTTCTTTCGGCTTTCATGACCTTGGTCTTGACCACTTCTGGTTTGAATGTCTTTAATTTGTTTCAAATGCTCAACGGCAGATTTGAAAATACGACGGAAAAATTCTGTGGTCCATTCTGCTCCCACTGGGCGACTTGATTTTAAATCGACATATTTACTTAGAACTTTCTTTGAAAGTTTTTGTTCCAAGTTCAAGTAAACCTGTGGAGAATTCAAATTTTGCTTGTAATGTTCCAATTGTCGGCAGATTAATTCAACTTCGACTTGAAGTTTCAAGTCATCTTCCAATGAGTCTGATTTGGGTAATCTGGCGAGTCTATTGTGTAAATCTCTGATAATGTTTTCACTTTTGCCATATTTGTCCTTCAGAATGTCAACCGCTAATCGATAGTTATCGTCTGAATAAGGGAACAATCCCTGAATGCATTTCTTTGCTTCGCCTTTGAGTTGAGCATCCAAATATGACATCTTTTGAACTCCATCCAAGTCATTGTCGCCATCAACAGTTGTCTCAAACAATGGCCAAAATTCGTCCCATGTGCCAGGTGTGCCATCAAAACTCTTCAATGAGAGTTGGGGCAATGAGACTTGACGTCGGGAACCATTTCCATTGATTGGAGTTCTGAGCAATCTGTCCAATTTGTCTTGTGCTGTACGAATTTCGTTCAATTTTGTTCCGGCACGACGAAGATATAGAGTAATGTCATTGGCAGACATAAGAGTAGTGAAGTCCAACTCATGTTGCGCCTTTTGCTGTGCATTAAGAATTTGATTATTGGCCACATGGAATGCTGCGCGAGCATTTTTGATCTCATCGATTTGAGTCACGAATTCTTCCGACCAAGTCTGAAGAAGTTTTTGATCACAAGTCAGCAAAAAACGTTGCTCACTATTCTCAATCTTGGCTGGGAGCACTGGAATTGCCTTGTCCATATAATGATCAAGCATATCTCTTGCGGACACAATTCTTTCACCAAACAGTGCCATATTGATTTAATTCAGTTCAATGACTGAAAAGTGAATTTATTTGATGGGAGAAATTCAATTCAATTCACGAAAAATTTCAAAAATTTATTTGGAGGGAATTTTGGAGTATTACGGCAGAAAAGAGTTACTGTAGTCCTTTGATGTGCCGACAATGCGGCCGATACAGCAAAAATTTCGTGCGAAGATTGCTTTTGCAAACTCTCAATTTGACAAAAGAAAGCGGCCTTCTCAACCAACAATTGCAGTGTTCACTTTGTCTTTTGCAACAGGGTCGCCACTTGTCGAGGATTAAATTAGGGGAAAATTTGGGGTTGGAACAATGTCCTTTATCAATCACTCAACAATATCCAAAATCAATCAATCAATTGCTTGAAGTCTAATTCAATTAGGGCTGAATAATAACTGACAATGCAGTTATTAATTGGGATTTGATTGGGTTTATTTGAACGATGAAATTATCCGGCAAAATGAGAAAAATTGGGTTGTAAATTAGGCAATGCTAATTACGGTTCAGGCCAAATTATAGGAATGCAATGTGTGAAATTCGGATGGCAATTAGACAATGCTAATTCCGGGATTGAGGAAAATAAAATGTGTAAAAATATTCAAATTTAGATTGAATAAATATTCAATCAAATTACCCTCAAAATTCGGTCTTATTGAACTAAGGGGATTAAAGTCCTAAGGCAAAATCTTGGGGGCCTAAAGGAATATCAAATAAGTTGAAATTCGGCTTAATCGTCGGCCTTATTTCAGCTAATCGTGGGCTAACTTATTTGTGGGTTTATAGGATTCAATTTGGGAATCTAAGGCTTAATCTTTCAGCCTAGGATTCAACTAATCTTCAGTTCCAAATTGGGTGCAAATTAGCTAGAATTTAGGCTTAATCTTCGGCCCTAATTCTTAGTGATCTTGGCTCAACTAATTTGGGAAACAGGACAAAAAATATTATAAAATATTTATTTGAGGCTGTTGAAGCAAAAAATTGCTATATCGATGTGCGATATGATGATTGTGAATGGAATATGAATGGAATGAAAAATCGGTCCTTGGGGGGAATCATCTTTTCCTCTCATTCATCCATTCCATAATTGTGTTGTAAAGTTGCAAATGGATGGGAACGGCCAAGCCGCCAATGAGACAGGCAAAGAGAGAAAGGCCAAGGCGATTGGATGGGCAGTGGTTGGGGGCCAAAGAGCAAATGGGGCAATGAAGGGGAAAATATTGAGGGCTAAAATGGGAATTATTGGCCCAATCAATGTTGGGAATAATTATTGAAGAAATGATTGGGTCAATGCCCAAAAAACATAAAAAAGATATCGCGAATCCGCGACAAAAATTAATTTTAAGATCTCTAATTATTAATTAATATTTAGCAAATTATCATTTTAATTTGGAAAATTTTTAATTAATTTTTATTCTCAAATGGATTTTCAAAATGAAATACACATATAAATTTTATTCAGGAAAAAATTTAAAAATCATCAATCAAATAATTTTTTATAAAATTTTGCATTTTTTACTCTTCATTTTTTGCCGCATCCTGTTCCCCAACAATAATGATAGGGTTGACCACCGGTGTTGAAGCCCCCGCCGTTGCAAGAATTACATCCTCCATATTGACCCGAATTTTGTTGGTAGCCACCACCGCATTGGCCGCAGGAACAGCATAGATTACCTTCGAGGAATTTTGGAAAATGTTATAAAACTCTTAATAAAATAATTTATTGGGATGGGATTAGAGAAGGATTATAGTTGTTTTCCTCCTTTTTACATTCTATATCCTAAAAAGAAAATTAGTTAACTTGGGCTGGATGTTCTTTAGTCTATAACTCAACAAGGTGGCATTAATGGGAAGGCGATATATCTTTTGAAACCCTAAAAGTCCTCTAAAAAGAGGCATTTTTTAATTTGTTGAAAGTTAAAACAATTTTGTAAAAAAATAACCGGATTCTTTCACGCAATCAGAAAATTCGAATTCATTAAATTTAGACATATGTAACTTTGATTAATCGGAATTTCATAAAATTAAAATTGTTTGGGTTTCAAATGGTATATCATTTTGCAAAATAGGTTACTCCTCGGTGAGCTATAGGCCAAAAACGAATACAAATTATCTATCAATCGGCGCTTCCCTAGAGGCATATTCCCCTTCGTTCCTTAATACCTACTCACTTCCGCAACCGTTAATGCAGCCTTGAGGGTTCCTCTTGCTCACGGCCTTCATTATTGTTGCACTGTAAGTTAAAAATTACATTGAATTAATTTTTAATGATTCATTTTTGGAATTTTCAATGTTTTCCCTATTTTGTCGAAAATTACCCTCAATTTCCCATATTTTACCCATGAAAATCCAAATCGCCCAAACAACAGCAAATTAATGTAATGGACAAAAGGAGAACAACAATTTGAGAAGAGGACATTTTTAACAAATTTTGGCAAAAAAGTGAATGAACGAATAGAGGAAAATATACTTATATCTCCCTATTTATTTGTATCTCATTTCTTTTCAATTTTAGTTTAATTTTTTCCTTTTTTTCCATCCATAAACAATTAAATTAATTAATTTTGTCTGTCTCCCTGACAATTTGAAAATGATCAGTGATGTGGAATTATTTTAAAATGTTTTTGTTTTTTAAATTGTTGATGCGACCTTGAGTGGAACGATAAAAAAAAGAGGAACTGAAAATTTGTGGTTTGTCGAAAATAAAACCCTTTTTTCTCAAAAAACAGGTTTATTTTTCTTACGGAAGTGAAACTCTCAAGTAAAGGGGGAAAATTATTATGATTTTTATTTGATGATTTAAATAATTTTTGGAAATTAATTTGAAAATTCATGAATATTATATTTTATCTTGATCATAGCGAAATCTTAATAAGGTTTACGATTATGGCTTAGGTAAAAGAAAAGAATCATAGAGAAATCTGTTTTAAAATGTCAATTTTTTGATGTGAAATTTTTAGTACAATTTAGGCAATAAAAAAATTATAGCAATTAATTGTATATTGAACAGATTGCATCATCATTCTTTGCCTCAACTAAATCACTATAAATTTTTCTGGAAATTTTTGCACATATCCCTGATAATTTGAATTTTTAATTTTTTAACGAAATTTACAAAGAATCGATTCTCCATATTTTCATTTTATTGATTTTGTTCATTTTATTGTGTTTTTTAATTCAATTAATCTCAAAAAAGAACAATTGACACTTCAATCCCCAATCAATAAGGCCTCAATTTTGTGAGAAAAAAAGGAACACTCAATTATTTTCTATCGCTAAAAATATGACTCAAGACTCAACTATTTTTTAAAAGATTTCTTCCCTCTAAAATAATGAAAAATCAATTTTTAATTTATTTGACTTTATTTTCTACTTTAATTATTTCAAAAAATTCCGTTGCTGAAGAAGCAGATGATATCCAAGGCTTTGGCGGCTCTTGGGATGATGAACCCGAAAATTGGGAGAAAACAATTTATCCAGAAGTAATTTTTTTTATAAAATATTGTTAATATTTAATTCCAGCAAAACATTATCGATGGAAATACAACTGCTGAAGTGGAAGAAGCATTTAAACTTGTGATTGTGCAGCCTCTTTGCGACATTATTAAAAATCAATCATGTTTTTAATAATGCGGAATGTTCAACCAAAAGAATAAAATATTAATTATCCTATATATAAATTTTATAATTTAAGAAAGATTTAAAGTATTCGAATTTCTATCAATGATATGTCTATTTTGCTGATTTTTATTTTTCCATATTTTGTTTTTTCATTTTTTATTAGAAGAAAAAAATTGTGTTAAAAAATAAAATTTTCCATCTTAAAAATATTGAGGAGATGAACGGCAGTCAATCATTTCCCATTCAAGATTCAATTCCTAGCGGCAAATCGACGTTTCCCTTGCATCCAAAATATTGAAAGCCTCTCTTCTTTAAATTTGCCCCTTGGTATTTATTAGCCTTTTCAATTTGCCTCCAACAATATGGTGCCGATTTTTTGGTCGAAAAATTAAATGTTTTTTCTTTAATTTTTAATGCTTGATGCCCTTTATTCTAAATGTGACTAACCCTTTTAGAAATCTCAACCCTAAAACCCATAAGCCTAAAATCTGTAACCCTAAATACCTACGCACCAAAAGATCTATTTTTAGCGAATCAATCCAGGCGTTTTGATTTAAGTCAATGATTTGTTTTTAATAAGTGGCTCCAAAAAATCGCCCTAGCATAGCATTTAGTTAATTCCTTGCCGTTTCGCAAAGGAAGTAGTTAATGAAGCAATGGCAAACAAAATGGAAATAAATAAAATTATTGGCATTGTCAACAACCATTTTCATAATAAATGAATAATAGATTCCAAAAATTGAAGGGAAAAATTAGCGAGTGAGAAATGTACTGAAATTGAAATGTAATTGATGTTTCCTTCCAGCTAATTAAATAATATTTATAAGAAATGAGCAAACAGAGATACTTTCTTAATCATATTTTATAAATGATTAAAAATAAATATGAAAATTATTCATATAAATAATAATTTAAAATGTATTGATGCAATATATATTTTCACATTTTCTTCATTTTCCAAATTCATTATGTTGGCCTATAATGATGTGGATGTTCGGAAGAAACCATTGGAATTCTCGACAATACAAATGGAATGAGCTCACGCACTAGTTAGTCGATCTGATTATAAGCCAGGTTGCTTGATAACATTTACAAAGTTGCGAATATTGGCGCTCAAGGCGCAACTTACTATTAGCAAACGATTGGTCCCGGATTTGCCCGCTCCTTCCAAATATCGATTGAGCTATGCCTATTGGCAAAGGGCTGCTTTTCACCCTGGCGCGCGCGTATATCAAACAATCCTCAATTTTTGTTTCGTCTATGGGCCCATTATAAAAAATCAATTCAGCTGACATCCTAATATTAGGCATAGATTTTCTCGCTCCACTCAAGGCTCAACTGGTCCAGTCGCTGGCGCCCACAGGCACTGTGGCTGTGATCATGCCCTTCGTCTTCGTGCGTGCGCGCTAACAAACAAAATGGCCAAATCTCTTTTTGCTCAACTATAATCGCCATTGTTTTTAATTCATTTCGGATGTAATTTGCTTGGCATAGCCCCTTAAATCAATTTGGCCAGCCCTTTGCCCGCGGTCCATGGGCTCTGCTTGTATTTTGAGTCCGCGCGAGCGTATACTTACCTTTTCAGTTCTCCATTTTTGCATAAATTCACAATTTTAGATTATAAGCAACCATAAATTCACCAACATTTACTTTGTAATTTAGCACCGTATATTAGAAATTGTGCGGATTTTGTATGATATTTCGGCAATTCTTGTTTGCATTTTTAAATGCATTCCTTCCCAAATCTTTTTCTTCCCTTCCAATTCGCTTGATCATTTCGGTCTGACGCTAGATTATGCGGCTACGATTTTTACTGCGCGAATTTGCGGTAGTGGCAACATTTGAGGCGTCTTTTCAAAATTTATACTCCCATACATATATTTTCTAGCTAATTAATTTATGGCCTCAATTTAAATTTTTTAATTGGCATAGCAAAAAGTTCGTTTCAATTTCGTAAACAAATGTCGCACAATTAGTTTGTACATTTACCATCTAGATATGCGATGGCTAAATGTGGTTTCAATTAAAAATTTGTAGTCATAGGATTTTGCCGATTAGGCACCACTGATTTGAATGGAGGCAAATTATTAGGCAGTTACTGATACCATAATCCTCAACCGAAGGCCATTGTGCAAAATTTGGCAAGAATCGGCATTTCAAACATTTCAAAAAATCCCTTTGAGTTTTCATTAATTACATTTTTATCATTTTTTTTTTTGAATTCTTTTTAAAAAAAATGCCTTTAGATCTAACTTATACACCTAATCGTAAATTTTTTAAAGAATGCGTCGTTCCTCTACTATTATTATTTTACTTTATTCCACCGTTCTTCTTTCGTTAATATGTAACGGAGGAAAATCAATGGAAAATGTGCCATTGAAAGATGTTGAAAATGTCAATCAATTTATGAATTTAGTGGTTCCACATTTCGAACAATTTGGCAAACCTTTCGAACCGTTAGAGCAGGAAAAGGTAAATTTCTAAATTATGATACATTAAGCCTTCCTTTTTTCGTTGGAAAAAAGCCCACAAGATGATAGGGACAATTTTGTGCGAGCTAATATAATTTAATATACTATGCCAATTTTGGCAATTTTAATATCAAATTAAATAAAAATTTTTCTATTCAAATGGTAAAAAATTTATTTGAATTGTTTCAAAAATAAGCGTAATTAAAAAGCTAAAAAAATGGGAGAAAAAGAAAAGGAAAACAATACATAAAAATATCGCCAAAAGTTATTTTAAATGTTGTTTTGAAAATAAGTCTAAGAATAGGAAATATTTAAATTGAATTATGTGGAAAAACTTAACATTTTTAAACATAACTTGGTCATAGCAAGTTGTTTTAAATTTCTGTCCAAATTGATTTAAATTTATGACCGGGGATATAAAGGTAAGAACCTTAAAGAGTGATTTGGCCAAATTATATGGCCAAAAGAAAATGATTATTTTTCGACACAGAAGATTTTTCCCCAATCAATTCTTTTTTCGGCAAATTAAATATCATCCTTCCAAAACTTCTGAATCAATCTAAAACATTACTACCTGAAAATTGTCTAAAGGTTTTAATGAATTATATGCTCCTCTTCTCAACCCATATGAGTTGGAGTTACGGCAGGTTCCCACACATAAGCAAAGAACACTAAAAAATTATCCATTATTTTTGAAAAATTATAAAATCTAAATATTAAGGATCATATTATAAAAAAGAATATGAGAACCGGAAAAGTTGAATGGCGATTGGCTGAAATAAAAAGAAATTGGAGAATCAAGATTGACGAATATTCAATGTTGGAAGAAAATAAAATTGACAATGAGAAAAAAGTTTTGGCACAGACACTGACTGAATATGCAAAGTGAGGGAGAGGGAAGGGAAAAAATATGTAAATTTGTTAGTCAATTCCCTGCTAATTTCCTTTTCTATTCTTCTGATTAAAAATAATGTGTGGCAGTCATTGGAATAGTTAAGGGGCATATTTACAAATAATTTAAAAATAGGTTAAAAAAGAATTAAATTGATGTATTCTTCTTCTACATATAATTAACGTAGATAAAATAGTAAATAAAATTCCTTAAAATATTCAATTTTGCCAAAGATATTTCAAAAATTCTTTAAAGATCATTTTGGATAATTTAAAAATTTTATACTTCAGATAAAAAAAATTTCCAATATTGGCTTCAATATATATTTTTTAAATTTATAGCTGTGTAAAGAATGAAAAGCTGAAAATAGCAAAAGATAAAGAGACAAAAATATTCATGCTGAACGGAGCGATCACAATTCCGGAAATGAAACGAATTGCAGTAAAGGGGCATGCGTATCTAGCCGAATTTGTTACTAAATTATCGGTAAAAATAATTATTTTAATGGGTGGATGGTAGGTGAGATGCAGTGTTGTCCAAATGTCAAATTTCTCGTCATTCGTCTCGTCCTCGTCTTGGCCTTTTTTACCCCCTCGTCATTCGTCTCGTCCTTCGTCTTGGCCTTTTTTACCCCTCGTCATTCGTCTCGTCCTTCGTCTTGGCCTTTTTTACCCCCTCGTCATTCGTCTCGTCCTTCGTCTTGGCCTTTTTTACCCCTCGTCATTCGTCTCGTCATTTCGTCTCTGAGACAAGGACGAAGACGAAAAAACGTTAAAAATCGTCTCATTTTTCGTCTTTTTCTCGTCATTTTGTTAATTTTTTTCGTCATTTTCTCGTCATTTCGTTGATTTTTGCGTCCTTTTTCGTCATTTTGTTCATTTTTTCGTCTTTTTCTCGTCATGCCCCTTTTCCCTCTCGTCATTCGTCTCGTCTCTCGTCCCGGCCTTTTTTACTCCTCGTCATTCGTCTCGTCTCTCGTCTCGGCCTTTTTTACCCCTCGTCATTCGTCTCGTCTTTCGTCTTGGCCTTTTTTACCCCTCGTCATTCGTCTCGTCTTTTCGTCTTTTTTTTTGAGACGAGACGAGGACGAAGACGAGGACGGGACGAATGACGAGGACGTTTGGACAACACTGGTGAGATGAGCGATATTCCCTCTTATTTTTAAAATAGGGTTATGGTCAACAACAAAAAATGGAAGTTGTGCCAACACATTTTTGCACTTCCCTCATGATTGTTAAAAATGGGGAGAAAATTGGCGAGCATGAATTGGTTTGCACTCGGATAGATCGATGGAATGAGAAAGATACTCCTCCAAATAATATTGGAAAGATGAAGGATTGTGGCTATTCAGAATTGTACGACAGCAAATTGAATGAATATTTTGCGAAAAGTGAGGCATTGGAATTTGTACAAATTAAATTGGCCATGGATTTGGCAAAAATACTTAAACGTTTTGAAACAACAAATTTGATTGATGGAAAGAAGCATAAAAGTAATTTTATTATAGTTTTTAATTAAATATATTATTGTGTATATTAAAAGATGTTAAACATATGCCTACAGCATCCATCATCTCTGCTGATGAGCATCATGTTGAAAAAATGGATCCAAATCTTCGCATTTATACGGTTAAATTGACTTAAAAATTAAAAGCGAACTAATTAAATTTAATAAATGTAAAAATTAGAAAAAATAATAACAATTTTTTAAGGGATTTATGGTGGAATATGATCCTCGAAAATTGGTCTCCCATTGGTTGTTGGAGCGATTGACTAAAGAAAATACTTTGTCAAAAAATCAGATAAAAAGACCAAATTTAATTTGGAATACCGATCCAAAATTGCCAACAATATTTCAACCTGACGAAAGGGATTATCAAACCGCAAAAGTGAGAATTATTTTAATTATCTTGGGAAATTTAAAAGCTAAAAATTAAGTTAGGAATTATTCAATTTTTAATTTGAAAAATTGTATTTAATTTAAAATTAAAATATAATTAAAATCAAAAATTGTATAAAAAATGTTAATATTTTTAAAAAAATTTAAAGGAAATTTAAAATTTGTTTACTAAAAAGAATTAGAATTATTACGATTTTTTACTTCATAAAGTGTTTTTTAAATGTATATAGATCAAAAAATTAGATATCGGTTATAACTAAGTATAAATAATTCCTTTGATCTGTAAAAATATTCCCCTAAAATTTTGATATTATGTAAAATTATTTTAAAGCAATTCAAATTGAACCATGGACATTTGGCTGGATTCCGGGCGCACCGAATAAATGATGAGCATGAAACATTCTTGTACCCAAATTCAGTTCCTCAGGACCGAGAAATTAATTCGGGATATTGGCGGGTGATCGAAGAATATGCATTGTAAGTATTTGATATATGAAATATGATATTTATAAAGAAATATGATATTTTATAAAAAATCGAATGGCCTAAAAATTAAATTGGTTCTTTAAAAATCCAATTTCATAATTGATTTTAAAAAATTGATTTTTAAAATTAAATTTTTTATAAATAGATCCCAGATCTTGCCGTAAAAAAAACTTTAAATAGATTCATTAATTTTTATTATGATAATGGCGAAATTAATAAGCAATAGAAATTTTTTTTATAATTTTTATAGATGTTTGGCAGGGCATAAAAAATCAATTGCTTATGTTTACACTGGTCCTTTGTACATTCCTAAAAAGAATGAGAACACTGATGAATGGCTTATGAAATATAAGGTTAAATGGAAATCAAAGTCGACTCTATAAAATAATTTTTATAATATTTTATAATTTTTATATTTTTTGCATTTTAAAATTTTCAATATTTATTAAAATTAAAAAAGGTGTTTGGAAAAAGTAAAATGATGGCCGTACCAACGCATTTATTTAAAACAATTTTCTTGGAATTCATAAATGAAAATGATGGGAAAAAGTCATTTTGGCTGGAAACATTTGTTGTTTCAAATGGACAAGAAGGGGAAGTGGAAGTGGTGGAAGAAGAAAATCTTGATTTGATTAAAGAAGAAAATGTTAAAGGAGGACAAGAAGAAGCAGTGGAAGAGGAAGAAGAGGAGGACTTTATTGTGGAACTGGGAGAGGGCAATAATGTTTATTACATTTTGTCAAAAGACGAAGCGGAAATTAATGAGCTGCTCAAGGTGAGGCCGAAATATATAGGAAATTTTAATGCCCCCATTAAGCATCACGGTGCCTGTGAAAACAAATTTTTTATTTTCAGAAGAATTCGGATAAGGGAAAAGAAAAAGCAACAACATCTGAAAGTGGAGTGAGCATAAAAAAGACTGATCAAAAATCAGATGTTAAAAAAGAAAAAACAATTCCTGAAGCCAAAGTATACGTAATAAAGAAAAATGATAACATTCAAGCGTTGGTACGAGACTGTCAAAATCGACAATATAAAATTAATTATTGGGATGAGAAAAAACGCCCTATTTCGGATCTCCTTGAGACGCATCGAAAGCCCCTCACCTATATTGACAAATTTGCGCCAAACTTCCAATTGTTGGACAAATTGCCCGTCCAATTGAGGGCTGGAAAGAAAGGGTCGGAGAGAAAAGGGGTCCATTTTGATGAGGATATATTGGCGAAATTGATCGAAGAAAATGAAAAAAGAAAAGATAAAGGCAAAAGGAAAAAATTGGATAAAGGCAAAAGAAAAAGAAAGGATAAAAGCACAAGAAAACAATTGTTTTCACCAATAAAAGGTCTTTTATTTTTTGAGGCTAATTTAACAATAAATTTTAATGGAAACCAAAATTCATTAATTCGTAGTCAGCGTAAATGAACGCTAAAAATAATTTTTTATTAAAGATATAGTAGAGGAAAGTGGTAACAGTAGCAATGATGAAAAAGAGGAAAAAAGAAAAGGCGAAGAAGGAGGAGAAGACGATGTTGAAGCAAAAAGTCATAGAGAAAAACATGCAACTAGTGGGGCCAAAGGGAAGAGAAGAAAGAATATTAATAAAGGTGACAAAACGAACAATAAACAACCACAGCAGCAGAAACAAAGCCATCAACAGCCTGCTATTGCAGCAGCGCATCTTGATGTCATCCCATCAACAGAAAATGCCGGTAAATCTGGGCTTAAATTGCTAAATTTCTAAATTTTTATTTTATATATTTTTTGGAGGCGTTTCTGGTTTCGACATTTTCTTATTAAAATATAACCTTTAAGTACAGCTCAATAGATTCAATAGGTGTCGGTTATTTTTATATAAGTCTTCAAATTTTAAATAAATTATTTTGTTTTAGAAACTAAATTATGGCAAATATTTTAATTTTGGGTTTTAAGTCAGCTTTTTCAAACGAATAAACCTCTAAATACAATTATCATTAATATAATTAAGACGATCGTACTGAATCAAAGAGCGGAGATGAGTTATTTTTTTTTGGTCATATTCTCTATGGCTAAAAGTTTCAAAAAAATTTATTTTAACCATATGACCACAATTTTATAATTCCTAAAAATTTACACTTTTTTTTTGCAGCTGAAACTAAATTTTATGAGGTAATGGAAAAATTGTACAAGGGATATTTGTTGAATACCCAGCTGAATAACTATGAAGAGCTATTCCTTTTTGATAGCATCATTTTGCAAACATCTTGGCATGAAATACAATCATTATTACAATCTATTAAAGAAAAAATGCTCGAGGATGGCAATGCGGTAGAAATATAGATGAAAGATTTACTCATTTCTTCTATTTATTAGAACCATGACCTAATAGGCTTAAAAGTTTGAAATTTAAGTCCGTAAAAAGCGGCTAAATTGAGGACTAATTTTCATATCTGTTATTTTTGAACAAAGTATGTAAAATGATTTTTATAGAGCTCCATGGAACTAATAAATGTTCCAAAAGTTGATCTTGGCAAGATAAAATATCTCAAAATCGAATGAGGCTATAAGAGGGGAGCATGTAATAGGAAAAATACATTATCGGATTTTTACATATTTTAACACTAAACAAATCTTTTGGACTAAATTTTTAAGATGGGCGCTGACCAAATTGATGCGATCCGTTTGGAATTATACAAAAATAAAGAGATCGAAGACATGCTTAAAATTCATGAAACCGTCGATTTATTATATCTAATAAAGTTAGAGGAGACAAAATTACCGGATGAAGGATACATTTGTTGGTTAACCCATTTGCGCGAATCAATTTTCTACACATATCTCTCTCATTCATCCCGTCAAAAAAGCAACCATTTACGGGTATGGCTATTTTGAATTTGACGAGTCTTTAAAAATATTACATTGCTTTGTTTTGTTTTATATTACCCTATTTTAGTAAAAAAAAAGCGAAACAAAATTTTTCTCTCGAATTTTACGCACCAAATCACTTTATCATTTGAATGCTTTGCTTATTAGTTTGAACTTCAGATAGAATGAATTAATTTATTAATTCCGCATGTTCTGATTTATTATTTTCGAATATTATGAATAAAATTAGGCCTATTATTATTTTAATTCCTCTTGTTCCGATTTTCACTTCTATAGCGACTCAAATTAACTATTAATATTTTCATTTTTTTTAAGAAACGCTAGGGCACCATCTTAACCCTCTAGCCAACTAAATTTTGATTCATTATTGAAAGAGTTTTACTCATTTTTTGTATTTTTTTTAGAATTTTGCATTGGAGTTTGAGCAAAAATGGTGGAGGGAATTCAGCATTTTGCCTGAAGCAAAAGAAGAACAAGAATATAGTTTTTCAAATAATGTTGATGGGAAAATAATTGCCCAAATTTGGATGGAAAAGGCGAATTGGTGTTACGATGAAAATCAAGACAGAAACAAATATGTGTACAAATATAAGGTATATGAACATTTGGGGCATCTGAAAATATAAATAATGGACAATACAAATATGGGGTTTAATATTTAATTTAATGAAAAAACCTAGTAGCAAAAAATTCTATTTTTACATATTAATTTAAGCTTGAAAGGCAAGATCTACTATTTTCGACATTGCAAAAATTATTGAAGGAAAAGGAATTTGCCAAAAAATTAAAACAATTTCTGGACAGGAATGATAATGAATCAAAATCTCAGTACAATTCAAAATTGATGCATATACTTGGTGTCCATTTGTCCAAAAAATTCTTCCAAGAATTTTCAAATTTGATGGAAATTGGTAAAGTTTATTATTTAATCATTGTGTGAAAATGAGAAAAAAGGAAATATTAAACTCATTTTAAGCGTGACTCGAAACTAGAAAACCGAAATTTGACTATTATAATTTGCAGATCGAAATTTGCGGATTCTTATTTAAATTCATCAACTCAAAAAATAAAAAATAAATTATAAAATAAAATAATAAATTAGGTATAACAAAATTGGCAACATTTTCAAATTTATACATAGTTGTCATTTTTAAATTTTTTTCCTTGAGCGAATGCAATCAGTCCTTTCTCTATTGAAAAGATAACCGAAAAATTGTAATCAAAATGATTCTATTTATATACATTCTATTCTTGTTGAGATTAGAGTTTGGGCTTAAGTAGCGAAACATAGAACAAAAAAGTGGAAGACAATGACTCTACAGGGTGGTCCACAAATTTTGATCAGCATGTTTTTGTTTGACATTATTTGATTTTTTTAAAAACTCCGCTATTAACTAATTTATTTTTAAAAAACAGGCTTAAATCGGTTAAATTTTTAAACATATTTTTAAACCAGTTTTTAATTATAGTTATAGAACCATTTTTCGAACGGTTAACAAGAAGGCTTTTTTTACAAAAAATTTTTGTTGATTCTATAAAAAATTTGTTCAGCGCTTCAAAATCTTCCCGAATTCTCTTTGACCGCTTTCCTTTATGCCAATTTTGATGTGGTATTATTTTCGGGATATCAAAGACGAAAATATATGCTACAAGAATTCCTCTACTTCTTCGACTACCACGCCATAATGGAAAAAATTGACGAATTTTATTATATTTATTCTAATGAAATACGAAAGTTTAAGGATAAATCTGATAAAAGGACTGTAGTTGGTGAATTGTCGGATATAAAGGAATTAAAAAAGGAACTCTCAAAATGCCCTAATTTGGAGAATAATAAAATTTCGGCATCTATGGGCCAAGCATTGGTCATCAGATGCATACGAGACGTATATTGCCAATGGCATAATTTGTATTATAAAGTGAATTTTGTACCATTGGATTTGCGAAAAGAAGTTGAAGGGAAGAATGTGCACTATTTTGGTGGGGAGGAATGCGATCGATTGATAAGTTTTTTCTTTTAAAATAACTTTATTAACAATTCAAAAAGATGGATTATAAAATGAAATATTGAAAAAGTACTGAAATTAACGAAAAGACTTCAATTTTTTCCTCACTATAATTCCCATTTTTTTTACATACGAGGAATGCACGGCACGATGTTCTCAAAAACACTTGAAACATATCCAAATGAGAGCAAAAAATTTTATAAGCAGTTTACCGAGGATTACGATGGTCAGTTTGGATCTCACTAATTTTATAATGGTTTATAGTTCAAAACCCTAAACATGACCCTAAATCAACTAATTCATCTGAATATAGGATTGTTCAAAATCGGTATAAAACCGATGTTTCAGATTTGTGTTTTGTCCGGTTGGACTTTTTGGCTTGGGATTTTTTTAAAATTCTTCGGTTTCGGGTTTCTCAGAATTAATATTTAAGGCAATCCAATAGCACGAAATTAGCATTTTAATATCTTCTCATTCATTTTTATTTTGAAACAGACCCAACAAAAAGCCTAATAAACTGGTCACTTAATTTGGAAATGAAAACAGATGAAAATGGAAACATAGCGAATTTGAAAGTGGATGATATATCGCCAATTTATGAAAAAGCATTTCGACAAACAAAGTTGGAAATAAATGATCAAAGTGGTAAGTTCAATAAAAAATCTTAATTTTTATAAATTTTTTTTCACAAAAATTTTTTATTGAAAAAAAACTTGGTTATAAAATCACATGACTAAGTCACTACAAAATATTTTTGTTTAATTATTTCCATTCGTTGCAAAAATCTTGCAGTAATCAATTTTTAAATTATTTATCTTTGAACCGAAAAATAAAGTCAGTTTAAACCGTTTAATACACCATAATTTTGACCAAACCAAGGCTAGCATCTTGACATCCAATGATTTGTATTTGTATTGTTTGCCCTCAATCCATTATAATTATTATGGCATTATATACTTTTTTTAATCTCAATTTTTTTTATTTTTTAGGTAAAATAATATTATTATTATCTTTATTTAAATATTTAATTTTTATTTATTAAATTTTCATTTTTTGCAGAAACATATGTTGAGAGTTGGAGACCATATTTGTTGGAAAATAATTTGGTCGATTGGCAAACAATTCAATCCAGAGTGGCATGTTCTGTCGCTAAAGCAGCAATGACTTTGCTTTTTCGTGCACTACAATCGCCTAGCAATAAAATGTTTAAAATGACTCAAAAGGATCAAGCTCTGGATGCCCTCAATGCTTTTCAAAATGATCAAAAAATTTCGACGCTGCAGGAAATGTTCAATCAAATTGTGGAAAAAATTAAAAAAGGAAAAATTAAACCATTGCAAGATTTGTGTCAGTTGTTTGTTTTAAGGCAGCATTTGCACTTTTTAATTGAAAAAATGGGTGTTGAACAGGAGAAAAATAATTCGGAATTGCAGGAATTGATTGAACAATACGGTGAAATTCACAAATCGAACGTGCCATTTGATGAAGGTTTGTTGACATAATTTCCAGTATACCGCGTTGGTATCGAAATAGAAAAGGAAGGGATGGGCTCGGGCCTCGAGGACATTTTACTTAACAAAAGAAGAATTTTTAAAAGTTATTTAAAAAATAAATTAAATATTAAAATAACTAAATTTTATAAAATACATTAAAGAATAATTATATAAACATTTTCAGAATTCAAGAGTCAAAATAAATTTCCTTTTTTATTATAAACATTTAATTCCCCCTGTTTTCCGGAAAGAATTAATTCCGCCTGTTTTGCCCTAACTAATATTCTATTAGTTGGAATAATTAAAATGGAATGTTGATTAATTTTCAAAATTTTTCTTTCAATCCAAAAACGAATTTAACCTCAATTTTGATTAATAATTTATGACATATCTCTAATGCCAACAATTAAATTGACATAAATAAGATCAAGACATTTGTAAAAATTGGCCATCGATTTTACTATGATCGTAAAATAATTGTTTAATATTCAAATATTATTTCTGTGAATTTTGATAATCTCATAAATGCCTAATTAATTTGCAGAAGTGGCTGGCGGCATGCTAATAACAATTGATGGTTTGGATGGGTATTGCCAAGATGATGAGAGACGTGAAAAATTATATCGAAAACATCGACAAGAAATAGAAAATATGGTGGCCCATCAGTTGTATAGGATATTTTTCACACATGCATTTGGTATCATGACAAACTACTATACGGTGGTAGATTTGCCCGCAAAATTGATCAAAATAGCTGGCGTCACTGGATTCACGAAAAGTGCCAAGTATCAACCATTGCTTATGACAAATTGTGAGATTCCGGGGAGGATTTGATTAATTTGTATTGCAGTACCGTGTATCCTTCCCTATTGTTGAATAAAGAATAAATAGTATTTTCATCAATCTTATATAAATGACTATAATACAAAATATCTAATAATATAAATTTTTCCCCTAAGTTTTCAACATGGAAACTGTCCATGCTATTTTATTTAATCTCGAAAATGCTGTTGAAGAAAAAGTAAAACAACAACAAAATTTGGAAAATATTGAAAACGTAGATGAGGAAATGAAAAAACATCACATAATGCTCGATTCAATTTTATTGCAGCTAAAATTGCAAAATACTCAAATAGGTAAATATTTCTAACTCATAAAAATTAGCTCGAAAAGTATTTCTAATAAAAATTTTCAATAGAAATTAGTGCAGGGAAGCAAGAAAATTTGTTATCAAATGATGAGCTTGAAAAAAGAAATAAAATTGAACGGGTCAGAGCCGAGGGAATGGACATAATGATGGAATGGTTGGACACTAGTAATATGGAAAAAACGAACAAGATGAAGATGATGACCAAGGAAGAAAAGGAGAAACAGAATGAACTGGATGAAATAGCATATTCTGCAATTGGTCAATTGATTATTAGGTAAAATTGGAAGAGATTATTACAAATTTATTTAAGTTAAAAAAAGTTTAACACGATTTGAATTTAATATAAAATCGGCTAATTTTAAAAGAAAAGAATTTCTCAAAAATTTCTTGAATTTTTTCGAATAACATGAGTTTTAAGCTTAATAACTAGTTTGAATTTATTTTAAAAATTTAAATGGCAATTAAATTTTTAACAGGTAAAATTTTTAGAATTATACTAATTTTTAAAAATGAATTATTTTATTGTTATAAAAAGGAGTGATGAATACACAGTTTCGGGGTTTGAAGAAATTGACATTAGAGAAAGTACAAATTCTGCTGCCGCTATCATGCAAGTTGAAAATTGGCGCAAACAATGGAGGGATTCGACATTGGAAAAATTGAACAAATTGGAATTGGAAGGAAAAGAAAGCTCAAAGGAAAAATAAAGGAGGAAAAGTGAAAAAATGCGAAAATTTCATTTCATCATATACTTCTTCATCGCATCATTAAATTTTACAAAAATGGCATTAAAAATTGAAAAAAAAAACAATTTCTCTATTTTATTATAAGCATTAAACATTATTTAATTTTATCAAATTTTTTCCCATACAAAAATGTTGTGTGAATTTTAAAATCTTTGTAGAAAATTACAAAAAACCTGTTAATGTTTTGAGAGACTATTAAATACTGACAAATTCTTTTCTCGGAACATTCACTTGTGTAGTCTGGTAAGTGTGCAATTAATTTTTTCCAAGCTTCCAAATATTACATCATTAATCAGTGTCCATCAAAATTCACTTTGGTGATTAAAAATTTTTTGCTTGGGAAAATGAAACATTTCCATCAAAATTTACAATCTAAAAATTGCTTGAGAAAATTGGCCGCATTCAACATTTGATAAGGGCAAAATTCATTTTGCTCGAGGCAATTTCCCATATCAAATTTCCCCATATATACTTTGGACTTTTTGGCTTCTTTTGTGTGCCATTTTTATTCAAATTCAATCAGTAAAATTAAAAAGGGATAGGAATATAATTAATCCCCATTTGTTGAGTACTGTATAATTTAAAAGTGAATCATCAACATAATAATTTAATTTATTCCTCTCAATTCAGTTGAGAAATCTAAAGTATATTCTGTCATTCTACTCATTTATTATTTTTCCCTCAACAAAAAACGGTAATTTTTAGGTACAGATCACTCAGAACTGAGAGCCTTTTATAAATTTAAGAAAAATTAAATTAAACTAAAACTAAAATTTCAGAGATTTGGGTCCCTACTCTGCTGCTGCTTTTGATCATAAAAATCCTCCAATCCCAGGATATCTAGCCTTCAATACGCATTTTTGTTTATTAAAAGCCGAAATTATACCTTTTAAATAATATTTAACTCCGGTAAAAATTGCCCTTAATAAAATGACATTTCTCTTATTTTACGTGCTATCCAAATTGTGACCTAACACATTTCCATTATTATTGTTCCATACCTTTATTATTATTTTTTTTATTTGTATTTATGTTGTCACGGACAGAATTTTGCTCATTTTATTTTTGCCATTTTTTATAAAATAATTTTATAATTATTATTAATTGATCAATGATCAAAAAAGTAAAAAATGGAATTTGCCCAGGGTTAATTTTAATATCCTTTGTCGGGCATATTTGGCTGCCCAAGCCACAATTGGGGATTGGAAATTCTACCCCAAAACAATATTGCCGTGGATTCTGCCTGCTATGCTGCTGCTGCTCTGCTCTACAATTGTGCCGATTGGATGGAAAATGGATATGGAATGGTCAAATGAATTGGAGATCAAGAATCAGATGGATTAATATTGAGGGATTAAAATGGAGTATATAATGGAAATTATTTTGTTTGTTCATATATTACCACTATCATTTTAATAATTCATAATATTTCAATCGCCTAAATAAAGCAAATTCCAACAACTGTACTGTACTCAATTTGGCGTATTTCTAAATAAAAGAGTCTAGTTTAAAATTTGTCTTCATTTGCTGTTTTTGCCTTACAGTGTTTCTTCATATTTTGACTACAAAATTCCTTCCCCCAAATTCCCCCTTATACCCCCCTTTTCCAATTACAAAAATTTTATTTATTTTTATTATTGAAGCTAGAACATAACCTTTTGTTTCTAGCTTCAACAAGATTAAGAGTCTGGTGCTCTACCGACTGAGTCGGTTTTGCAAAATTTTGATCGGCCTTCAGTGCCATTTATCTCGAAAGGCCATTTGTTGCCAATTTTCGAGGGCTTAATTGCCAATTTAAAAGGAAATTCTTTGAGCATATCAAGCCGGAATTTTCCTAAATTTAAGGAAATTCTTTGAGCCTATCGAGCCGGAATTTTTCTAGGCCTAACGAGCCATCAAATTATATCCTGCCTTTTGAACCACCAATTTTGGAAATAAGCCATTAGAGCTATATTCCATTGGCCTTTTGTGGCACCAAAGAAAGAGGGCCTCAATTGCCAATAATTTGGATAAGGCTAAAATTGCCAAATTCCAAGGCTTGAGATACCATATTCTTTGGATTTTTTTAATTCCCCTTTCCCATATTTCTAATTGAACTAAATTTATAATTGGCTTATATATTCAAATTTTAATTAGCCTATATTCATTTCAATTGACTTTAAACCAGTCCTATTGAAATTTTGAGTAAAATTTTATCTTAATTAATCGTTATTAATTTTCAAACGGCCTTTAGTTGCCTTATATTTGAATTTTTCTTTTTTGAAAAAAAGAAAATATAATCGTTGATTAAATATAGAAGGAAATTCGCAATGTCCGATAAAATACGGTCATCCTTCTCATTGCCATCTTTCCAAGCCGTTCAATATCTTGCGGATGCTGACATTCTTTTGGCCATGGAACCGAAAGATTTGAAGGCCATGACTAGCCTATCCGAAAAGATAGAGCTAACCATTGAATCACTAAATTTAATTTTAGATGAATGGACTAAATTTTTCTCAAAATTGGATAATGAAAGCCTTAAAAATGAAGAAATGATCTTTGATAATTTTCTTTCGAATGGGCATCGTCCCAATGATCTCATCGACATTTTGGACGACAAAATGTTCGAAATAAATTTAATTGTTCATCCCCCTAAATTTCGGGAAACGAAGTTATATTGGGCTTTAAACCCAAATATAAAAGAAGTTTGGGATAAAGGTTTTGATAATGAAAAAATATTGAAACCCAAAAAAATTATCCAGAAAATAGGGCAAAAGAATCCCAATTTGGATTTGAATAATGATATGATTCCCAATCAAGAGGAGAAATGCCCTTCCCATTTAAAAGGGGAAAATACTCTCGAAGCCAATGATATGAGCTTAGAGATAAATATTCCCGATGCTGAGGAAAAAATCTTGAAAGAAATTTTCGAAGTTGAGGAAAAAGCCTCAGAGCAAAATCCTCTTCATATTGATGAAAATGCCATCAAAATTGAGGAAATAATGGAAAATTTCTCCAATAAAAATCCCCTCGAGGAAAATATCCTTGGAATTGAGAAAATGGTCGAAAAGACCAAACGAATTTTCTTTGAGCCCCAAATCGTTTGGTCGAATGAATTAACAGCCAAACTTCCCTTTAAAGAATGCCCAGAATCATTATTGGAATTGAATGAAACTGCGGCCAATGGGGAAACTGTACCAATCAAATCAAATTGTTTTGGTATTAATAAATCATTAACTCGCCCTTCCTCATCCTTAACATTAAAATTGGATAAAAGGGAGGTAAAAATTCCTAAAATAAAGGAAATAACAATCAAAGTTCAATTCGAACCATTTAAAATGGAAACTGAAACAATTGATATGGAAAGATGGGCCAGTGAGTATTTTATGATGTTTAGTGAGAAAAACCTTGCTGAGCAATTATCGGGGCTTCAAAATAAATATTACCGCCGTAAAAAACCTATGGCTTTTAGAAAAAATAATAAGCCAAAATTGGGCCAATGTGCCATTCCAAAATTGGTCAATAGTTTGGAGTATTCGGTTTTCGATGGTTTTTTTTCCTTAAAAAACTAGTTTCTTTTTCACCTATATTATAGGTGTTTTTTCTTACCTTAAAGATTATATTTCAATTTTACTACTCCTTGGCCATTTTGACAAATACTGAAATCCGGTTTATTTAAATCTTATTAAAGATCAACAAAAATAATTTGCTTTATTTATTTCTAAAAATATGTTGGATGGCGATAATTAAATTGGGATAAAATCCCTATTACAAAATGAATTATTTATTACACCATATTATACTCTTTATTTAGCATAATCATTTGATTAAAAACAAAGGAATTCCCTTTTTTTGAGTATAATTTCGGTGATTTGGCCTCATTCCATTTGAAATAATTATCTTCAAATTATTCTATTATCCGATTCCTTGTAAAAATCGGTGCAGAATGCAAAACAGGCCAATTTCTCTTGGGCAATCAAAAATAGCCGATAGGAAAAATATCCTAAAATCGGCCGGCTCGAGCTCTGTCACGGACAGAATTTTGCTCATTTTATTTTTGCCATTTTTTATAAAATAATTTTATAATTATTATTAATTGATCAATGATCAAAAAAGTAAAAAATGGAATTTGCCCAGGGTTAATTTTAATATCCTTTGTCGGGCATATTTGGCTACCCAAGCCACAATTGGGGATTGGAAATTCTACCCCAAAACAATATTGCCGTGGATTCTGCCTGCTATGCTGCTGCTGCTCTGCTCTACATTTGTGCCGATTGGATGGAAAATGGATATGGAATGGTCAAATGAATTGGAGATCAAGAATCAGATGGATTAATATTGAGGGATTAAAATGGAGTATATAATGGAAATTATTTTGTTTGTTCATATATTACCACTATCATTTTAATAATTCATAATATTTCAATCGCCTAAATAAAGCAAATTCCAACAACTGTACTGTACTCAATTTGGCGTATTTCTAAATAAAAGAGTCTAGTTTAAAATTTGTCTTCATTTGCTGTTTTTGCCTTACAGTGTTTCTTCATATTTTGACTACAAAATTCCTTCCCCCAAATTCCCCCTTATACCCCCCTTTTCCAATACAAAAATTTTATTTATTTTTATTATTGAAGCTAGAACATAACCTTTTGTTTCTAGCTTCAACATATGTACATTTTTCCAAAGATTTAACATTTATCATCCATCTGTTCATCAACATATTCCAAAAAATTGGGCAACAATGGAAAATGGAAAAATGTAATGTGAAAATTAAATAATTAATTTAAAAATTGAAATTTGCAATAATTAGTCAATGCTTTTAAAGTAATTTTTGTTTATTTGACCAAAATAAGATTGAAAAAATTTTATTCAAATAATTACACACTATTTTTCAGCACTCGCCTCGCTTTGCATTCTGCCTTTGGTCATGTTGGAAATTTTTACGATGCAAAATTGGATGAGTTCATCAAGGAAACTCAATTAGAGCGTTTCAAACAATTTGAAACTATTGAGATGAAGGAAAATTCATTCAATTATTCTGTTGAATTGGATGAATTTAATGAACGCTGGAAACGGGTTAATATGGACGTTGAGCAAAAAGTAAGTATTTTCAATTTCATTAGGTCAATCTTATTTGTCAAAAATGTCAATCTTATTTGTCAAAGATAATTTGCCTTATTTAGATTCTATACTCTGCTTTTTTTATTCTATTTTTCTTCCATTTTATATAGACAATTAAAAAGATTTTTTTTAAAAAATCAAAATAAATTTTAAAGAGTGCAAAAATATACAAAATTAAAATATTTTTCCTTGATATATAAAAGATTTTTTACCGGTTTACCCCCATTTTTAATCCTATAAGGCATTTTATTCCATATTTATTTTTTGCCTAATTTTTAATTCTTTAAGACTTTTTTCTATTTTTATTCTGCCTCATTTTAACCTTATAAGGCATTTTTTCAATTTTCCTGATTTTTGGAAAACATCCCTCATTATTAATTATCTATTATGAAAAGAGTATAAAGTTCATCATATAATTTTAATTTCCCTTTCATTTAAGTGGAGCATTCTAAGCAATTTGACAAAATCACAATCGAATGGATTTGCCAACTTTTTGACTACATTATTTGAAGGGGTTATTCTGGAAGAGTGCACTAAAAAACCATTTGGCATAGTGCGAATTTGGCACAAAAAGGTAATATAATAAAAAAAAATAATTTTTATATTTTTAAAAAAATAGTCGTCGAGCTTAAACTTCGGGGACAAACGAATCCGGATTCCAGTAATTAGCCAAACGCCATTGCAAAATGCAACACATATTGTCGAAAAAGTCATTTTTGGATTTGTTGTGGCTGCAGTTTTCATTCCTTCAAATAAGATTGTCAAAATGGAGGAACTGAAAAAAGTCACATTTGCAATTTTTCATTGTCTATTCCCCATTTACAGGCAATACATTCAATTATAATGAGTCCAAATTCTGTGACAAATTTGCAAAATCGATATAAAAATATTCTGGAAAATGCTGGCAATTCCGTTAAAATCCACATTTTTGCAGGTAAGAATATTATTTTTCGATTTTCTCGTTTTTTTATTTATCAGAATTAATAAATAAATCGAGCGAAATGAAATGCATAGATATAGATTAGTCGACGGTATTTATGGATTGGATAATCAATTTAAAAAAATTTTTTCAATTACCTTAAATCTATTTTTTGATCAATTAAGAAAATTTGTTTTCGATTAACTAAAAAAATTTTTTTCGATTAACTAAGAAAAATGTGTTTTCGATTAACTAAGAAAAATGTGTTTTCCATTAACTAAGAAAAATGTGTTTTCGATTAACTAAGAAAAATATGTTTTCGATTAACTAAGAAAAATGTGTATTCCATTAACTAAGAAAAATGTGTTTTCCATTAACTAAGAATAATGTATTTTCCATTAAATAAGAAAAATATTTTTTAATAAATCAATTAATATGTTTTAGATTAAATTTTTGAATATCTTACTCTTTTGATTAAATTAATCATAAAAATTTTTCTTTATTATTTTTTGCTTTTAATTTATAAAAGTAAATTGCAGATTCAAAATTGGCCATTCCTCAACAACTTTCATTGAATGAAACCATTGAATTGTTGGCTTCAAAATATCCCTTCAATTTTGATCCTTTGCCTATTAAATATGAAATGATTCCAATTACACATTTGATAAAGAAGGATTATTTGAATGAATCAAATCTTTTTGTTTTGCGAGATCATGATTCTTCATTCGTCGAAAATTTTGAATACTCTCTCAAAACAATTAAATCAATTGAAGCTTTCTATGAAAAAATGGCTAATTTATTGGAAAAATATCCATATTGCTTCAGGTAAATCTCATAAGAAAAACCTCAAATTTTGTTATTGGGTCAATTTTCAATTTATGAAAAAGTATAAAAGAATTAATAAATTGTGAAGTTTTTATCATCAAATTTAAAGATGACTATTGACAATATAATTATAATATTTTTAATAGGGTCAAATTTGGTGGATTTTGCTTAAAAAATCATTTAAAATTTTATAAGCTATATTAAAAATCAATAAATGGTTATTCATGAGTAAATTAGTCATTTCTGATTAAAATTTAAATAGAATTAATATGATTATATAGCTAAAGGTCTACTCTTTAATTTATTAACAAAAATTTCAAAATTGGTTCTGTCCTTGATGAATTAGTTTAAAAGATAAAATGTTGCTCTTAACTCTGAATCTCTAATTATATTACCCAGTTTGGATAAAAACACTTTTTCTTTTCCCATTTTCAGCAATGAGCTTTTGTCGAGTTTTGGTGAAAAATGCACAAATGCGAAAAATATTCAACAAAAATATTATGGAATTTTGCAAAATTGCCTGAATTCTTATCGAAATATAAATAATATGGGAATGGCTATTAAATTGGAAGAGTCTAGTGAATTAATGGAAGAGCAAGAGATAATTGATGAAATGAACGGAATTTTGCCACCATTGTTCAGAAAGATTAAATTAGCCGAAATATTGAAGGAAAAAGGTAGGGCAAAAACAAATAAAATAAGCAACGAAAAAAGTTTTACCAGGAAGATGGACTCTTATTTTCAAGAATAAATTAAAAATTTCGAGAATGATATATTCCATTTGAAAATTTAAAATTCTTATAAAGAATAAACTTTCATAAGCCTAGAGAAAGTATTGGATTTTCGACTGGTATAACATTTTCAAATATTTGATAAATAATCTTACTAAATTTTGAGTATAAATGCTGGTTTCTCAATCGGTTTATAAGAAATTATTTGTATTTATAAAATTGATTTTATTTTTCATTCAGGTGTTCCCTATTTGGGCAATGCGAATTACACACTGAGAAAGGCATTGAATAGCGGTTCCAAAAAGACATATTGTTTTGTCTTTTTTTTTTCTGGCGACGATGATTTGGCAGAAAATTCACCAAATCGACAACTTTTCTTCCATCTAATTGAACGAGGCGAAAAATGTATTTTCGCGGATATGGAATTGGGAGACTGGGCGAAAAAAAATAGAACAACGAGAATTGCCAAATATCGAAATGGTCAAGAAATGGTGGAAGATTATTTGAAGGCGAGTAAAATACTATAATAATATTAATGTAGCTTTTTTTTATATTTAAGATGAAAAAATATAGTTTAAGGCATAGCATAAAAACATTGGATATTGCTTAAGACATTTCGATAATTAATTGAATGAACATTAAAACTTTTAAATAATTATGAAAGTATTAGCCATCTAAACCCATTTTAAATTTATTAAGCATAAATGGTTTTAATGAAAACATTCGAATTGATAAAAGAATTAAACCGTTTTGACTAATTAATAAAAAAATCATTTAAAAAATTTTTTAAATATTAAACAATTTAAACCGATTTAAAAATATAAAACCATTTAAATGATTTTAAAATTATTAAATTATTTAAATCTGGCTTAAAATAATTAAATTATTAAACTAATAATAAATATTTAAATTATTATCAAGCCATTTAAACATGTTTAAAATTTAACCATTTAAACCGATTTTTTCTAAGGATAGAAACTTACTTTAATAACCTAATAAGAAAAATCATTACTTTTCGTTGAGTTGAAATCTAGGATTAATTTACTGTGAGCGATTTAAAAATTTATTCAATATTTTAGCATTTTTATTCACAAATAAAAATTTTTTTTATAAATTACAGGAAGAAGAACGCAAATTGAGCAGCTGTATTGTTAAAATGCAGAAAATGGCAGAGAAATTTGATGCAAATAATTGTGCCCCAGAAAACCTCGTCCACTTTGAATGCCCTTGCCCAAAGGCGAAAAAATTTGGTGGCGATGGCAATTGTCCAAATGCGGATTGCCGTTGGGAATGCGATGATTGTGGCCAATTTCTGGCCATTCAAAATCAGCCAAAAAAATTGGTCGACTATTTTTATTGCCAGTGTGGACGAATTCGGGTTGAGGACATCCAATTTCGATGCAAATCCATTCAACAACATGGACATGAATTTGTGCCTTTTCCGCGAGAAATTTTGGGCTCAATATTTGAACAATTCAATTTTGGTGAAAAGAACATTTTGATTTTGGGCGAATCTGGAGTTGGCAAGTCCACATGGATAAATGCATTTGCCAATTATATGGCGTATCGAAGCATGGAAGATGCCCTTAAAGTTGGTTTTAAAATTAAATAATTTATTATTTTATTTACAGGGGAACGAACCAATTTGTCTCATTCCCACACAATTTACAATTGCTGACGAAAAATTGAATCCAAAACTTGTTAAAATTGGTCAAATGGATGAAAATGGCGATGAAATAATGAAGATTGGCCAATCCGCAACTCAAAGTCCAAAAGTCTATAAATTCCCATATAAAGGTGAGCAGAAAAATTCACAAAATTTAAAAAAATTCATTTTTTAATCACAAAGGAGGCACAATTCGATTAATTGATACGCCAGGGTAAAATTTTTGAATTAATCTGTAAAATTAAATTTTATATATTTTAGCATTGGGGACACAGAGGGAATTGAAGAGGACAAAGCAAAATTTGCCAGCACTTTGTCCTGCATTTCTAATTACAAAGAGCTGCATGGAATTTGCATTCTTATGAAACCAAATAATGCTCGTCTTTCGCTCATATTCCGATATTGCCTCAATGAATTGTTGGCAAATTTACATAAAAATGCGGCAAAAAATATCATTTTCTGCTTTACAAACACCCGCAGTACTTTCTATCGACCAGGTCGATCACTAATTTTATTGTTCATTATTGATAAAATTATTTTAGGAGATTCTCTTTCAACTCTGAAAGCCCATTTGGATGGAATGAATCAAGATCAGGGTGTGCGAATTGAATTAAATTTGGATAATGTCTTTTGTATGGACAATGAGGCATTCCGATTCATTTGTGCTGCTCATAACAAAATCAAATTTGATGAAAAAGAGCAAGCGAATTTTGCTGAGAGCTGGCGACATTCAGAGGCTGAAACTCATCGACTATTAACCCGTATCAATTCTTTGCAATCTCATACAGCCGATGAAACTGGTAAAAGAATTTTTAATCACATACAAATAAATTAAAATTTTTTGCAGTTTCTCTGAATGAAGCCCGTCGAATAATCACAACATTGTCCCAACCAATTGCCATTGTTGCGAGAATGATAAGGGTGGGTGCAAAAAAGAGTTTGTATTTTTTAGATAAATCGTAATTGAGTACAAGAATAATAATTTTGAAAATTTTAAGATATTTAATTAAGGAACAAATTAAGATCTACACAATAATATTATTTTTATTAATATTGATATATGTAGAGTTAATTAATTGAATTATGCTCAAAAAAAATATTTAAATTATTATAAAGATTAACAAAAATTTTTACACGTTTTTCTCCATTCAAATAATTTTGAACTTAATATTAACGATATCCAACAATCTTCTCTTAAATTTATTATCAAAATCGATTAAGCTTTTGTCGATTTGATGCTAGGTAGATTCTACAATGGTGCACAAGCTAATTCAAATTTTTAATTTTTTAACACAAATATTTGGAAGAACCAAAACATAAAATTTTTAAACTAACTTAAACAAAAATGTATAAACAAACAAAAACATAAAAGATTTGAAGAAAAAAATACAAAATGTTTGGAGAATAAAACACAACTTTTTATAAGAACAAAAACACAAAAATGTTTGGACAAAAAAAAACAAAAGCATAAAATGTTTTTCATCAATTTATTATTTTATAATATTAGTAATTCAATCTTAAATGAAAAATTTAATTTTCACCATTGTGGAGTCAAATTCACCCATAATATTCACCGCCCATTTTCGATTGTCATAGAATCGATCAAGTACAAGTACTCTTCATTTATAGGCACTTGTGTTGCCAGGCTGGGCCCAAACCACAAATTGACTTTTAATTTTTTTAAAGTACTTATTTTTCGTATATTTTTCAGGACAATATAGTGGCAATGACTGAAGAGCAGAATAGATTGGCCAGAATCACAGAAACGGAAGAGAATCTTCAAACATTATTGATGATTCCCTTCTTCTATATTGATTATAAAATTTTGAAGCTACCTCAAATAATTTGTGCTTCTCGAAAATGCACAGAAATTCAAATTGATCAAAATGGGCAACAGCAAATTCATTACAAAGTTGGCCAAACTGCATAAACATATTCTATTATACAAATTTAGACTGTATGTCAGGATGTTTGCTTCTTGCGTGGATCAATGGGAAATCATTATCCAAACCCAGAATTACAATATTGCCCAGCATTTAATAGATTAAATGGAAATTGCATAGTAAGACATATAAATAAAAGAGAAATTATTTCGAAAGTCATTACTTCCGACACTTAAGTATTTTTATCCGATTATTGGGTCAACTGAGGAAAAGTGAAAGGTGCAATTTATGGGTGAGAATTAAAATTAGGGCAATCAGATATATAGGATAATCTAAAGTAACCCCTAATTATCCTAACCCTATTTCCTAATACCCATAGAGGGCCTAACTTTTTCCATTCTCAGTAAAAAAGGATATAAAAAACAAACCTAAATATAACTTCCGACTGTTCTTTTAGCCATAGTTCATCATGAGAGTTATCAATTGGTAAAATATTACACAATTCAAAGATAAAATTATCCGCTAAAAATTGAAAAATACCCTTATGGGAATTGTCTCTCTTCCTCTAAAAAAGTTCGCTCAAAGTAATATAACTTTTTTTGAAAAAAAATTTCATTTTATAAAATTTAAAATGCCAGATTATGCAAGAGATTTTGTGCTTTAGAGTAGTTTATCACTTTCCCAGATTTGTTAGTGTATCACTAGGATAATAGTCAAAATAATTGGCCATTGTACAATGTATTAGCGGTATTGAATCATCCCAGATAGAATTTTGAATTGAAAAAAGAAAACACACCAATTATCAATTCAGAGATGCAATTGTCCTTGGCATATTCATATGAACACACATTTCCAACAAAATCTGTGCGTGAAAATGGTGGAGAATCCACATGTGAAGAGGTGTTTGGTAGATGAAAAGAACAATAAGGCGGCAATCAAAATGGCCATAGAAGGGGTAGCAAAAAGATTGCAGACGTTTGAAGCGGAACAGCAAAAAATCCACAAAATTGCTGCCAGCTTCGGATGGTTTTTGAAAAGGCATGCCATTATGCCATACAATGATGCAATTGAAGCATATGTGGAGATGGAAATTAGTGAAGCCCAACGAATTGCCGATGGAAACATTCAAAAAATTGAAGGATTACAGGTGATTATTTTGATGCTTACAATGCATATTTACATGAATTTAAAATTGTGGAAAAAAGAATTCATAGACAAAAAATTATAATAATTTATTCTTTATCCACAAAAAATATTTATCATATTTGATAAAGCTCGTCAATAAGCATTGTATTATAATATATAATTTGTCATAGTTGGTCAAAATTAAAGGATATTAGCGGTTTTATAAACATCGATTTTGGTTAGAAACTAAATTATAATTTTAAACCTAAACATATAATTATCAAATGTTGCGCTTATAGGAGATTTCTCTCAAATAAATAGAAGATTAAGTGATCTAGGAGAGACCCATTGAATTATTACAATCTTTTGATAATTTCAAAATTTAAAAAATATTTTAAGTTCATTTTCAGGCATATTTGCACAAATATAACGAACAAAGGCGAATTATTGATGAATCGCTGGAGACGAAAGAAATCAACCCAGAAAAAATTATGAAATATTATCATGAATTAATTGGCTTAGAATTGATGGGTGGGCATATAAAAGAATTATTCGATGCAGAAAAAATTGCACAGAAAAATCAGGTGGGTAATAATTATCGGTGAATGATGAGAATTAAAATATCTTGAAGAAATTTATTATAAATATTTTAATTAAATAAGCACTTCATTAAAAAAATTTTTGAGCTTTGGTGGATTTTTGGAATGAATATTTTTATATTGATTTTTAAAAACATTTAAATTTCAAAACTTATATTAAATATTTATAAAATTAAATTTTATTAAGATGGCCCATTTTGAGAAGTCCTTCACACCACAACCACCGACAATTTTTCATGCGAATAAGAATAATGAGCAAAGAAAAACGATAAAAAGGGAGGCGGCAGAGGAGGAACAAAATACCATTTATATTTCCGATACAAATTTGGTAAGTTATATAATATGTCTTTGTAAACGAATTAATAATACATTAATGATTGAATCTATTTGACGATTTTGGTATCAAAATCAAATTAAAAAAAACAAATTGATGGCTATTAATTTTATCTAAGTTGGTTCAAAATTGGTAAATTTATATTTAAAAAAATAATAAAATGACTAATCATAGATTGGCAATATTTTTAAATGATTTTTTTGGGCAAAAAAACCGATCTAAAATAAAAATTAAAAAATTTAATAGCGAAAGGCTTATTCTGTAATTTAATGCCAGAATTATCAAAATCAGTTAGTTCCATCATAGATGAATTATAAGAGTCAAACAATTTTGGTAATGTTTTGGGGGTTTAGAATTTATCAATTATATTAAATATTTTGAAATATTTTTGCTGTCATTTCAGGACCAACAGCCATCAACTTCTGCTGCTGCTGCTGGTGCTAAAAAGATGAATTCAAATTGCTCAATTACTGCCGGAAGCAAAAAAAGGGCAAAAATGGAAATGGACAATGAAAATCAAGCGCAAAAAACTCGCACTTTTGGGTCAGTTTTTTTAGAAAATATATTGCAAGTTGCAACAACATTTTTTAGGTTTTTTTCGGGACCACGATAAAACTTTTGATTCTCATAATTCTCAAATTATGCTCTTTTCATTTTGGTGCTTATCGTGTAAGGATGAGGGAAATAATACAAAATTTGATTGGATTTAATTAATTTCTTTTTGATTCCTTTATTTTTTACATTTCTTTTTTTTTCAATAAATAATGTGCTATTGTAATCCGAATTTTTTTTTTATTAATTTCACATACATTTTATAATTCGCAATAATTATTTTTTTATTGAATTTACTTTTTATTTAAAATTTTTTTATTCTATCCTTTATATTCCATTAATTTTTACATCAACAAATGTTGTTTAATTTAATTTATAAATAAAAATTGCTTAATTAATATAAAGATTGAATTAACAATGCTTTGAGGAATGTTGGGAATTGAAATCGAAATTAGTTGAAAATGAATTTTTTTTCTAATCAAAATCATTCATCTAAAAATTTCCAAAATTTATAATTTCTTTAAGTTGCAAAAATAATTTTAAATTCAAAATGAAATATTTATTCAAAAAATGCACTAAAAATTTTATTAAAAATAAAATTGATTAAGCATTCTAGTGTTACTCATTTCTTCGCCATTTATTTAAATTCATTTTGTCATTGTCATTTTTATTTTAAAAAGTATTAAAAATTTACATTTAGTTAATTACATTTCTTCTTTTTCTATATTACCACATTTTCTACAATATTTTTTAACAAATTGGAAGAAAAGAGAAAGCAAATAAATTTGCAGTTTGAAAATATTCCAAAGGCGACATGTTCGATTCCAGCAGCAGAGGTGGTTCCTATTGACGAGAAAAATTTTTATATCTAATAATGGAATAATTTTGAAATTATAAATAATTTTGGACAATTTTATAGCTGAAAACCAAGGCTCATCTCTTAAATTCATGCCTTAAGGCAAAATAGGATTAAATTTTATAGATTTCGTGAGTAACAAACTGATTGCATTGAATCCTATTTTTATTTGATGGACATGTATTTTGTTTTAGGAAATCTTTATCTTCTTTGGATTTTTATTAATAATTAGAAATTTTAATCTGCTATTGGCATTTGATGTACACATTTTAACAAAAATTTTTAAATTTTTCAACAAAATAATTCAAATTCAGGAAAGGCCACATTACAATTACAAGCAAAGTTTACTGACCTCCAATTATTTCCGGTAATCATTTTATGCGATAATGTGGAATCAATTCGTATGAATTTCGGAAAGGATAAATGGCAAAGAATTTGAACTTGTCTCCTTATAGGAGAATTTGGTGAATTGATGAAAGAAATTGTCCTGTGGATGAATCAAAGATATATAATTTTATAATATTAAAATTAAGTGGAAATAAAAATGTGTTTTGTGCTCTAAATTTTGACGATTTTCAATTTTTATAAAATAAAAATATAATTCCAATTCTTCTTTGTCTGTTTGCTAAACATTTGTTGGAATTTCTAATGAACTAAAAAAATTTAATATTTCGATCACAATCTCACTATAAATATAAATGTTCGTTTAAGAATTTTTTGCTTCATTAAATTCATTTTCATATTCAATTAATTTTTTTTTGATGAGTTGATAAGAAATAAGAATTAAGGAGAAATCATAATGAAATATCTATTTTGCCTCATAAGTCAATTTCCCATGCATTTCAATTTCAAATATTTTCCTATTTTTATCTGCCATTGGCATTGATGTTTTCCATTTTTAACTCATAAAATGGACATTCCCATAAAATGATTCCATTTTATCGGATATTTTCCCCCTTTTCTCCGCCTTAATTATCTTATTTTGCTATTGAAAAGGATGCCCACATAAAAAGAGACGCATTCTTCTTATTAATATTTATCATTCTAAAATTTTTTTAAAATTTAAAAAAAAAATTATCGAAATTAATTAAAATGACACAACAACGTCGACGAATGCCGGTCGAATTGATGAATCAATTATTTGCCTCAATGCCATTGGAAAATGCTTTTGATCTTCTGGCCAAAATGGCAAATGGCCTTTTGGCAAGAAATATCCAAAAAATGATCAACGGCATTAAAGAGGTGAATTCAAATATTTGTAGAAAATTATAGAAATAAGAAATTTTTAGGCAATGAAGAATAACAAATGGGAAACGGATTGTATTCGAGTTCGAGCTATATTGCCAATTCCAGCATTAAATTTGGCTATCAATAAACCAATAATTGCCACATATTTTGAAAAGCAAATTCTGGATATGTATTTAAATAAAATTTTTATATAAATTCCTAATCTTACCCTTATTTAGGAATGGCCTCTTTTTCATTGGATTTTGTGACCAGCAATTTCCATTACAACACCAAATGGGGAATAGTTCAAATTCAGTTGGAATTATGCACAAATATGGATTGTGGATTGATGGAATGATTGATTTCCTAAATGGCTTTAAAGTTACCGATAAATGCGATTTTATTGGAATTGGAATAATCCAGCACCCAAATTCAACACTAGAATGTTTTGCCACTTGCAATGGCAAATTGATGGGTAAAATAATTTTTTAAAATGAAAAAAGCACAAATTAAATAAATTAATTTTAGGGAAGGCCAAATTGCCTTCGAAATTTGCCCAACTTGAACTTTTCCCAGCTGTTCAATTGCGCACTGCTGACGATTCAATTGTCACCAATTTTGGCAAATAAGAATGGAAATTCAAGGATTTCAAGCGTGTTCTTGAATAAGAGAATCGAAGGAAATGAATGAGGCAAGAAAGGAAAAATTAATTTTTTCTACAATTGGTTAAATTTATTCGATAAATGAAATTGTTGACATATTTTTTGTGCACATTTATATTTAAATTTTATAGATAACGAACCCAATAAATTCTTTAATATTATCTCATTTAATGGCCAATAACATTGAGCCTTATTATTTTCTGAAAAAATTTTTTGTAAATTATGGCAAGATATTCGCATGACTATGAATTAAAACAGATTAATTCTGATGATATTAAATTAAATTTATTCCATTTAATAATCTTTTTATGACAATTTACTAAATTTTTGGATAAATTGCTTTAAAAAAATAAATCAATCATTCATTTAATTAGTATGTGCCATGTGTTGAGTTTAAATCTAATCCTAAGGCAAAAAGAATGCGTGATTTGGCTTCTAATCATAAAAAACATTCGGTTACTATTATATCTGTTAAAATTAAGCCAAAAAAGAACAAAGAGGCAAATTATTATTGAACATAAAAGATGGAATCCTTTCATTTTTTCAATGGATTTCATTTTCTTAATTCCTTAAAACTATAAAAAACCCGCAATAAGTCCACAAATTAAAGAGAAGACAAACTTAAAATTTTCCCAATTTTTGTGGCGTTAAAAAATTATTCCATTGAGAAATTAAACGAGTGTAAAAGGAATTTTCAAATTATATTTTTAGGTGTAATAGGTGATAGGGCGGTTTTTTCCTTCGATCTTACGCACTTATTTTATAACGGTCCGAATTTGCATCAAATTATATGTATTTATTTATTACAAATGTTAATGTCAATCAATTTTGAATTTCAAAACTTTGTAAATTTTTATCCAATGTTTTATTCATATTTCTTATATTAATGGACAATTCTCAATATTCATATTTATCAAAAAAGCATTCAAAGTTTACCTTTCTCAATCCTGGATACAGTAAAATATTCAAATGTTGGTTTGAGGAAATTTTCCCAAGCCATCATCTAATCCTCACTGTGTAAATAGAAATTCAAAACTCTATACTGTTCTTTGACGATGGCCGTTTATAAAATTTACTTTTCTTCTTTAATAAGAGCAAAAAATATTCAAATATTTGCCCCAGGCAATTTCCCATTCATTTCAAAAAATTTTCCTATTTTTAATCTGTCATTGCCATTCGATGATGTCCCATTTTTAAACAATGAAAATGAAATTCCCATAAAATGATTTCATTGTCTACATAATTCCCAATTAAATATTTTCCATCAAAAATTGCCTCATTTCCATTCCTCATTTTTCCCTCGACAAAAAAAGCAGTTTATTATAAAAGAGGCGAATTCTTCTCAATCTTTGTTCATTCTTTTTATAATTTTTTATAGAAAGAAAGCAGAAATTTTACTAAATTATTAAACAATCAAATAAATTTATAAAATTTAGAAAAAAAAAGAAGAGAAATTTATTAAATATTTAAATTAAAAATGGAAAAGCAGCAGCCGAATTTGTGCAAAGAGAAAGGCGAAGATAGCGGAAAAAAGAGGAAATTAATGAATAATATTGAATCAAATTCATCAGGGAAAAAGGTAAGAAAACTGTGAAGGAAATTTAAATTTTATTATTTTTAAATTAATTAAATTTCAGTTGCCGAAATCATCGATTCGTCGTCGTGCATTGCCAGCCGAATTATTCAATGAATTATTTGCCTCATTGCCTTTTGAAAATGCATTTTGGGCTTCTCTCCAAAATGCCAAATGGCCTTTTGACAAAAAATGTCCAAAAAATGATCGACGGCATTAAAGAGGTGAATTAGAATGTTTACATATTGAAAAATGAAAATAATAAATTTTTAGACATTAAAGAATAACAAATTGGATGAAAGGAATTGTGGACCAGATTTGATAATTTCTGAAAATGGACTGAAAACCAAGCATCATGGTTACGGTGAAGATGGTAAATATTTAATCAACGAAATTTGACAAAATTAAAAATTTTATTTAAAATTCTTATTCCTTATATTTTGCTAGAATTGAATTGTGTTCGATCTGTTCTGCCAATTCCAACATTGAATTTGAGCATCAAAAAGCCTACAATTCCATTTTATTACGAAGTGCAAATTCTCAATCAAACAGAATGGTAAATTAAATTGAACTTATTGTACCAATTCGAATAAATTTAAAATTTCTATTTTAACATTTCGCATAAGGTACATCAAGTCTATTAATGAAAATCAAATTCATAAATAATTGGGGCATTTTTCAGGTTTCACATTATCATTGGATTTTGTGATCTACAATTTCCATTGGAAGACGAAATACTTGGAATGTGGAATAATTCAAATTCAATTGGAATTGATGGAAAAATGGGAATTTATATTGATGGATCCTTCATCAAATTCAAAAATGGTGATGGTTATTTCGAGGAAGGGAATTTTATTGGACTTGGTATAATTCGCCATCAAAATTCAAAAATGGAATGTTTTGCCACATGCAATGGCAAATTGTTGGGTAAAATCAAATTATAAATTTTAAAATAAAAAAGTGTAAACAAAAATTTTCAATTTTTCAAAAAAGAATTCAATTTCAGTAAAGGTCGAATTACCTGCAAAATTTGCAAACATCGAATTATTTGCGGCAATCAATTTGGAAGATAAAGGGGATTCGATTCGTACCAACTTTGGCAAGGATAAATGGCAATTCAAGAAATTTGAACAATTGATTATATAAAAAAAGAATTGAGAAATGATAATAAAAATGAAAATGAGTTTTCCATCTTTTTAATAATTAAATTAATTCGATATATGAAATTGATGATATTTATATTTTCGACCGATTGAATATATAAATTTTTTGGATAAACAATAACAATAAAATCCTTTATTTTTTTAACTTACTCTGCTCTGATTTATAGCAAATGGGATAATTTCCTTTTATTTTGAAGTGCAAATTCTGAATATGTATTAAATTAAATTTTATTAAAATTCCCTATCTCATCCGTTACTCAGGAATGGTTTCTTTTTCATTGCTTTTTGTGACCAACAATTTCCTTTGGAAGGCAAAATGCTTGGTTGAGGGAAGAATGCAAATTCAGTTGGAATTAGGTACAAATATGGATGGTGGATTGATGGAGACTTGATCAGATTCGAAAATGATGGTGGATATTTCTAGAAAGGCAATTTGTTGGGTTTGGCATAATCAATCAATCATATTCAATGATGGAATATTTTGCCACTTGCAATGGCAAATTATTAGGTAAAATCATAAATTTTAAAATGAAAAATACTCAAACAAAATTATCAATTTTTCAAAATTAATTCAAATTCGGGGAAGAACAAATTGCCTTCGAAATTTGTCGACCTTAAATTATTTCCTACTATCTGCATGCGATATGTTGGTGATTTATTCGCAAAGAATTTGGCGAAGATAGCGGGAAAAAGAGGAAATTAATGGACAACGTTCAATTAAATTATAAATTTTTCTTAAAAAAAATTCAAATTCAGGGAAGGGCAAATTACCAGCAAAATTTTTCGGCCTCCAATTATTTCCGGCAATCAATTTGTTTGGTAATGGGGATTCAATCCGTGTGAATTTTGGAAAAAGAATGGATCTTCAAAGTTCAAAGAATTTGGAAGTGTTCTAGAATAAGATATTGGTAAATTATGACAACAAATTCTCAGGAGAATGAATCAAACAGATATAATTTTGATGATATTTAATTCAATTTTTATCCATTTTTTGTACAAATTTTCTCCATTCATTAATTAATAATTATTATATCAATTTGCTATTTACATTTTCAACTCACTTTTTCATCTTCATTTATTCATTTTGTGCCCTTTCGAGTTTAATTCTCAAAATCGAAAATATGGTATAATTTTTAATTTGGCTTGAAATAATCTAAAATTTCACTTGACTTCTTTTCTATTTTGATATTCAATATTTCATACTCTTTTATTACCATTTAGTCATTAAAAATTGTTCAAAGGTATTAAATTAAATAAAATTAAAGAACAAACCAAAACAATTTCAAATGCCAATGATCATTTTGAGTGGATTCTGAATCAAAGTAGTGATGTTCCCTGGGGAAATGTTAGACAATTTTTATTGACGAGAAAAATGTTTCTCTTAATATTAAGAGAAATTTTGTATCTAATCATGGAATAATTTTAAATAAATAATTTTTATTAATTTTCCAGATTGTTAACTAATCTTATGAATGACTCATCTACCCAAATCATGCTCGTATGCAAAATAGTAATCAAATTTTATAGATTTCGAGAGGAAGACTTTGAAATAGTTTTTATCAAATTTTATAGATTTCGAGAGGAAGACTTTGAAATAGTTTTTATCAAATTTTATAGATTTCGAGAGGAAGACTTTGAAATAGTTTTTTTTTGTAGTTTTGGTAGTTATGAAACATAATTTTTTGCAATTTTTATCTCTTTTAGATTTTTTTGATAGTATTTAGAAGGCGTGATAAATCAATTCCCATTTCATTTTTATATTTCAATATAAGTTAACAAATAATATTCAAAAATTTGCCCCAAGTAATTTCCCATTCATTTCAAAAATTTGTATATTTTAATCAGCCATTGTCATTTGATTTTCATTTTAAACAAAGAAAATTTGCATTAATTTTTTCCATTTAATCCATTTTTGCACAAATTTTCATCATTCATTAATTAATAATTATTATATCAATTAGTTAATTTTTCACAATTTCTATTCAATTTTCATCTTCATTTATTTATCATTTGGCCTTTTGAATTAAAAATTCTCTAAAATTATATGTAAATTTTTAATTTGGCTTTTAATCTAAAAATTCACTCTCCATTTTGATATTCATATTTCATACCGTTATTTCTCTTTCTCATACAAATTATTCAAAGGCGTTATAAATAAAATTAAAAAATCAAAATAAAAAAATTTTTAATGACAATGGTTATTTTGAATGGATTTTGTATTGTGGGAGGAGAAATGTTCCCTGGGAAAATGGTTAGACTATTCTTATTTGCAATAATTATTTTTTGCTTATTCTAATTATTTAAGTATATTTTTCAAATAATATAAAAAAATTTATTTACATGAAATTCTATATGGAGAAAATTTGCGCTTCAAAATAGAAGGTAAAATTATTGGTTTATTAATGGCATTCAAATTGATTAATGGAATTTTATTGAACGAAATGATACTTTGAAATATATTAATTTTAATATTCAGAAAATTAAAACAATAAAATGGAAAAAAGAATAAATTTATGCGTCAATGAATTATTTACACATTATGCCACATTAATGTGTGATTAGGTATGAATTATTGCCAAAAGCACAAATAAATTACGATTAATCGAAGTGAAAAGAATGTCTATAAAGTCGATTTTACGTAAATTGAGTGAAAATCATTTCCTTTGTTAGGCTTCGTGGTTGGCGTATTTCTTTCCATCCATTGTGTCTACATATTTTCCATGCTCGGAAACATTGAAATCATTTTGGCGAAATATTTTTGCGGTGATTCTTTCAATCTTCAACGCATTTTTATTGTAGGAAATTTGCATAAAATTGTTGAGCGAAATAAATTTTACAAAAAATGCTAATATCAATCAATTTTGGATGGTCCAATGTCTTATTTATATTTTTTTATATAAATGGAAAATTCTCAATATTCTCATAATTGTTTATCAAAAAGAAGCACAAAATTTACCTTCCTCTGTCCACTAGATACAGTAAAATATTCAAAATGTTAAATTGAGATATTTTTCCCAAGCCATCATCAAAATCCCCAATAGGTAGAATAGAAAGCTGAATCAAAATTCCACTCACCTATATTTTGTTACCGGTCGGCCTTTAATAATTTACTGTACTTTTGTCTTCTTTGATTCCATTGTCTATATATTTCCCAATTGAATATTTTCCATCAAAAATTGTCTCAATTCCTCATTTTGCTTTAAAAAGAAAAAAAAGATGCCCATTTAAAAAGATCGCTTTTTTCCCTCAATATTTGTTCATTCATTAAAAAAATTTTAAATCAATATTTAGAAAATACGAAATATTCAAATTTATTTATATTAGAAAAAAAAACAAACTATCAAAATTTTACTAAAATGACACAACAACGTCGAGGAATGCCGATTGAATTGATGAATGAATTATTCTCCTCAATGCTTTTGGAAAATGCTTTTGGGCTTTTAACCAAAATGCCAAATGTCCTTTTGGCAAAAAATGTCCAAAAAATGATAAACAGCATTAAAGAGGTGAATTAGAATGTTTAGAGAAAATTTTGGATAAATAATATTTGCAGGCAATGAAGAGCAATAAATTTAATGAAGTGAATTGTGATCCAAAATTGACTATTTCTGAAGATGGACTGGAAGCCAAATATTCTGGTTCATTTGGTTAAAAATTAAAATGGAAATATGAATTAATATTATTTTTTTATTAGCAGCGAATACTGTTCGAGCTGTTCTGTCAATTCCAGCATTTAATTTCAAGGCAAACACTAAACCGATAATTTACTATTTTGAAATGGAAATTCAGGATTGGTATTTTATTTAAATTTTTTCATAAATTCGTTATATCATTCATTTTTCAGGGACAGTATCAATAAAATTGGATTTTGTGACGAACAATTTCCATTGGAAGGCAGAATACTTGGATGGAAGAATTATTTTAATTCATTTGGATTTGGGAGCAAATATGGAATAATGATTGATGGATTCAGCATTGATCTCTCAGATGGATATTTCGAAAAGTGGGATATTGTTGGGTTTGGAATAATTCGCCATCCAAATTCGAAAATGGAATGTTTTGGCACATGTGATGGCCAATTCCTGGGTAAATCCTCATAAATTTTAAATTAGTCATAAATTTTAAATTAAAAAAATATTAAACATTAATTCAAATTCAGGAAAAGCTGAATTGCCTACGAAATATGCAAACATCGAATTATTTCCGGCAATTACTTTGTGCCATAACGGGAATTCAATCCATGTGAATTTTGGCAAGAATAAATGGCATTTCAAAGAATTTGAACTTGTCCTCGGGTGATGAATTTAAAATAATAAATTCGCATTACCATGAATTAAATATATACAATTTTGTTGATATTTAAATTTAATTTAATTCTATTTTTCACTAATTTTCATCATTATTATTTATTAAAATTTTTTTTTGTTTATTTTAGAAATAATTAATAAATCAACCTTTTCATCTTAATTAATTGTTGCCAATTTTATTCATTTTTAAGTATAATTATTTCCAAATTTGCAATACGATTATTTTTTGGCCATATCGTAAAGTCATTGCTATTTATAATTATTTATTAGAAAACTATTAAATTATTTTACTGGCATTAAATAACGAAATAATTTTGAAATAATAAATAATTTTTGCTAATTTTCCAGCTGTTAGGCAATCTTATGAATGACCGACCCATCTGCCCAATTCAAGCCAGTAACCAAAATAGGAATAGATTTTATAGATTTCGAGAGGAAGCCATTGATTATTTCCTAGTTTTAATTTTGGTGGTTATACAACATGAATGTTGTTTTTGGCAATTTTTATCTCCTTTTTATTTTTTGTTAATATTTTGAAGCTAATTCATTAATTCATAACTTTTTGTTGTAATTTAATTATACGACAAAGCTAATGTCATCCAATTTTGTTTTTCCAAATTTTGTAAATTTTCGTCCATTTTTTATCTATATTTTTAATGTAAATGGATAATTCTCAATATTCTCATAAATATTTATCAAAATTTACCTTCTTCGATCTTGGATACAGTAAAATATTCAAATGTTAGCTTGAGGCATTTTTCGCATGCCATCATCTAAACCTCATTGTGTTTTTGTAGAATGGGAACCCAAATTCATCACTCCTATGCTCTTTATTGCCAATTGAAGTAAAATAATTTACGTTGGAATTTTTGAGAGCTAAAATATCCAAATATTTGCCCCAGACAATTTCCCATTCATTTCTATAATTTTCCATTTTTAATCTGCCATTGACATTTAATTTTCCTAATTTTAAACAAAGAAAATGGACATTCCCATAAAATGATTCCATTGTCTAAATAATAATTCCCCTTTGAATATTTTCCATCAAAAATTTCCTCAATTCCTCATTTGGCCCTCAACAGAAAAAAATGCCTATATAAAAAGGTGCGAATTCTCTTCAATATTCGACCATTCTTTTTATAGCATTGGGAAAAATATATTTGACCTTACTATTTTTTCTTAATTTTTAAACAAAAAATTCCTTCTTCTTTCTTCAAATTATTCAAAAATAATTTATATAAAAATTTTATAAATTTAGAGGATAAACACAACACGATAATTACATTACATTAAATATTAAATTCAAAATGGAAAAGCAGGACCATCAACACAACGTTTGGAAGGAAATTATTGAAATGCAGAAAGAAATGGCACAAATGAGGGAGAAAATTGTTGAACAGAAAGTGAAAATTGCAAATTTGGAAGAAGAGAATATTGAAATGGAGACAAAAATGGCAAAAATGGAATTTCAAATTAAGAAGGTAAGAAAGTTGGTTCTATTTTTAATTTTTTATTTATTCGCAGCTGAAATCATCGATCCGTCGTCGAGGAATGCCGGCTGAATTATTCAACGAAATGTTCGCCTCAATGCCATTTGAAAATGCTTTTGGTCTTCTGGCCAAAATGCCAAATGGCCTTTTGGCAAGAAATGTTCAAAAAATGATCAACGGCATTAAAGAGGTGAATTCAAATATTTGTAGAAAATTATAATAAATGAATATTTAAAGACAATGAAGAACAATAAATGGAATGATGATGATTATGGACCGAAATTAACAATTTTTGATGATGGATTGGAAGTCAAACATACTGGCCCATATGGTAAAATTAAATAATGGAACTTATTTTTAATTTAATTAATATTTCATAGGGGTGAATTCTATTCGAGCTGTTATGGCAATTCCATTATTCCATTTTAAGTCATTCATTAAAGCGACAATAGCATTCTACTATGAAATGGAAATTCTGAATGAGTACTTTATATAATTTATTATATCATTCATTCATTCATTACTAAGATTTGGCGTCAATTCAATTGGATTTTGTGACCAACAATTTGCATTAGAAAATGAATGGCTTGGAGAGAGGGGAAATTCACATTCAATTGGATTTGTGCGTAAAGGAAGTATTTATATTGAGGGATCCTCGACTAGTACAATTGCCAATGACAACGGATTCTTTAAGAAGGGGGATTTTGTTGGCCTTGGCATAATCCATCTGCCGAATGAGAGGATGGAATGTTTTGCCACATGCAATGGCAAATTGATGGGTAAAATAAGTTTAAAATATTTAAACAAAAATTATTAATTGCCAATTTTCATTGTGAAAATATAAATAATTTAAATTTAGGAAAGGCTGGATTACCAGCAAAATTTGTCGACCTCCAATTATTTCCGGCATTAAATTTGTGCCTTCCTGACGACTCAATCCGCACTCATTTTAAGAAAGAAGAATGGAGCTTCAAACAATTCAAAAGTGTTCTTATCTTAAATAAGAGAATTAGGGAAATGGTGGCCAATGAAAGCCTTTATGATTCGATAATATTTAAATAGAATTTATTCCATTTTATCATTTTTTCATGTATTTCATTTTTATTTTCTTGATAAATCTTTTTCAAAAACAATAAATCAATCATTGAAATATCGGTTATATTCATTTTTTTCATTATTATTTGTACTTTAAAGATTTCTAAATTTTGTCTTAAATGCGCAAATTCAATCCACCGGGCTTTAGATTAAATAATATTTTTTTCGGCAAATTAAATATTTTTAATTTGAATAATCCATTCTTCGTATTATATTTATTCTATCAAGGTCCTTTTTAACATTTAATTCAGGGTTCTCAGATGTACTTTTTTAACAGATTTGTACTTTTTTTGAGGGGTCAAATCTTAGAAAATAAAAATGTACTTTTTTAAAAGATTTGTACTTTTTTTGACTTTGCTGTACTTTTGTACTTTTTTTTTCACAAAATTATGAAAAAAAGGTAAAATTTTTCGCTGCCCGACTATTTTTTACTTAAATTTTTCGTTGCGCGGCCATTTTTTAGGTCAATTTTTTTTATTTTTGGTCATTTTAATGAAATTTTTGGCTTATGGTTCGAAAAATTGTAAAAAAAAATCTCGAAATCATGTAATCAAATATATTGGCTATCCTCCTATTGCCCAATTATAATAAAAAACCCCAATTAAAAATTTTAATCAATTTATATTAGCTCAAAACGAAAATCTTTTTTTTGACACCAAAATCTTTTTTTTCAAGGCCAATGTACTTTTTTTGAAAAAAATCTGAGTACCCTGATTTAATTTTATTCAGCTAATTTTTATTGTTGGAATCTTGGAATGTTTTCCCCTTGCTTTAAAAAAACAGCTGTCTCCATTTTGACAATTAATTCATATAAAATTTATTGTCTTTTGTAGCTACTGAATTTTTCTTTATGTCCTTTTCGCTTTTCCTTATTTTGTGGGTAAACTTTTGTTGAATCTTCTTAACATAAAAAAATAAATGTTTCTAAATCTTACCATAAATAAAAATGCTCTCTGACGAAATTTTTCTTTTCAATTAAATTTATTTTCATTTTAGTATTCCAAAATCTAACAAAAAAAATTCAAATACATATTTGCCAGAAGATATTTCCCAATTTCACATTCATTTCTACAAAAATCAGTTCACCATTTGGATTCAATTTGCTATTTTCCTTTACTTAAATTAATATTATTGAATATAATGTTATCCGGAAATTATGCAAATTCAATTCATCTGAATCTAATTTACATAATAATAATATCATTTCGGCGAATTAAATATTTCCCATTAAATGCCAATATGAACCAATTTTCTATTTTCAAATTTTATTAATTTTCTCCATTGTCTTAATTCCTAGTCAATGAACAATTTTAAATATTTTCATAATTTATTTATCAATTAAGAAAATGAACCAAGTTTATCTTCATCTGTCTTCGATACAGTAAAATATTCAAATGTTTGTTCGAGGCAATTTTCCCAAGCCATCATCCATTCCTCAAACTTCAATCAAACATTCCTATTCTCTCTTTGTTGCTGCTGGTGTTTTTAAATTCTTCAATAGAGTAAAAAATATTGAAATATTTACCCGGAAATTTCCCACCTAAACTTTCAAATTAATTTACAAAAATTTAAGAAAAAAAAACGATTCAAATAAATATTTAATTAAAAATGGAAAAATGGCAGCAGAATTTGTCCAAAGAAATGAATGAAATTAACGGAAAAAAGAGGAAATAGTGGAAAACTTTGAATCAAATTCATCAGGGAAAAAGGTAAGCAAATTGTGAAGGGGAAATTAAATTTTATTATTTTTTTAAATAATTAATTTCAGATGTCAAAATCATCGATCCGTCGTCGAAGAATGCCTGCTGAATTAATGAACGAAATGTTTGCCTCAATGCCATTTGAAAATGCTTTTGCTCTTCTGGCCAAAAGGCCAAATGGCCTTGGCCCTTTGGCAGGAAAAGTTCAAAAAATGATTACGGGCATTAAAAAGGTGAATTTGAATGTTTTTTTAGAAAATAATAATAGATTTTAGGCATTGAAGAAAAACAAATTGAACGAAGAGGATTGTGAGCCAAAATTATCAATTTCCGCGGAAGGATTCTTTTTGAAACATTCTGACCAATATCGTAAAAATTATGGAAAATGTATTTAATTAAAAAAAATTTTTAGCCAAAATGAATTCCGTTCGAGCTATTCTGCCAATTCCATCATTCAATTTGTAGGTCATCAAAAAATCGATAATTTTCTTCTATTTTGAAATTGAAATTCTCACTAAATTATCAAGCAATTGGTAAATATTTTTGTTTCATTATTATTTAAAAATTAGTTGACCTCAGCAATTAACAGAGGAGTAATTTAGTTTATGCTTTATGACAAATGCTAATGTCAATCAATTTTGGGTTACCAAATTTTATAAATTTTTATCCAATGTCTTATTTATAATTCTTATATTAAAGGACAATTCTCATAAATGTTTATCAAAAAGAATAAAATTTTGTTTCTTCGATCCTGGATTGGACACAATAAAATATTCAAATTTTAACTTGAGGCTTTTATCCGAAGCCATCATCTAATCCTGATGTGTGCAATAGAAATAGGAATTCACCAACATTCCTATGCTCTTTGCTATCGGTGGGCATTTAATATTTTACTTTTGACTTCTTGGAATACAAAATATTCAAATATTTGCCCGATGCGATTTCCCATTCATTTCCACAATTTTCTAATTTTAATCTGCCGTTGGCTTTTATGAGTCCACATTTTTAAACAAAAAAAAGGACATTCCCATAAAATGATTCCATTGTCTAAATAATAATTTCCCACTGAATAATTTCCATTAAAAAATAGCAATTCTCTTCAATTTTATTAATTCTTTTTACAATTTTTTAACTGTTAAATATTCTAATTAAATTTATTTATAAAATTTAGAAAAAATAAATAAACAAAATTTATTCAAATGACACAAAAACCTCGACCATTGCCGGTCGAATTAAAGAATGAATTGTTCTATTCAATGCCGCTGGAAAATGCTTCTTGTCTTTTGGCCAAAATGCCAAATTGTCTTTTGGCAAGAAATGTACAAAAAAATGATCAACGGCATTAAAGAGGTGAATTAGAATATTTTGAAAATTAAAATAATGAATATTTAAAGATAATGAAGATCAATAAATTGAATGAAGGAGATTTTGGACCAAAATTGGCCATTATTGAGGATGGACTTGGAGCCAAGCATTCTGGCCCAGATGGTAAAAAATTAAACTGTGGAAAATATTTTTAAATAAATTTTTTATTAGGATTCAATTCCGTTCGTACTCTTCTGCCAATTCCTTCATTCAATATGAATGCAATCAAAAAGCCGATAATTACATTCTATTTTGAAATGAAAATCCCCATTCAAACTGCAGATTGGTAAATTAAATTAATTTTACAATTTTACTTTAAAAATTATAAAAATTAAATTTTTTACTTATTAAAATTATTAATGAAATTCAAATTGATAAAATAATTTATGCATCATTTAGGAATGGCAGCAGTATCCACATTGGATTTTGTGACCAGCAATTTTCGTTGGAAGGCGAATGGCTTGGATGCAATAATAATTCAAATTCAAATTCAATTGGATTTGGTAACAAAATAGGAATTTGGTTTGATGGATCCCGAATCGAATTCGGAAATGTTGGGGAAAGGTTCAAGAAATTGGATTTAATTGGAGTTGGCATAATTAAATATCCAAAAGGAAAAATGGAATGTTTTGCCACTTGTAATGAAAAATTTCTGGGAAAATATTAAATTTATTGAAAAATGTTTGTTCCATTAAAAAAATTAATTTTAGGAAAAACCAAATTGTCATCAAAATTCGGTCAACTTCAACTCTACCCAGCAGTCGATCTAAATCATATATTTATAAATGATTAAAAATAAATATGAAAATTATTCATATAAATAATAATTTAAAATGTATTGATGCAATATATATTTTCACATTTTCTTCATTTTCCAAATTCATTATGTTGGCCTATAATGATGCGGATATTTGGAAGAAACCATTGGAATTCTCGACGATACTAATGGAATGAGCTCACACACTAGTTAGTCGATCCGATTATAAGCCAGGTTACTTGATAACATTTACAAAGTTGCGAATATTGGCGCTCAAGGCGCAACTTATTATTAGCAAATAGTTGGGCACGGATATGCTCGATTCTTCCAAATATCGATTGAGCTATGCCTATTGGCAAAGGACTGCTTTTCACCCCGGCGCGCGCATATATCAAACAATCCTCAATTTTTGTTTCGTCTATGGGCCCATTATAAAAAAATCAATTCAGCTGACATCCTAATATTAGGCATAGATTTTCTCGCTCCACTCAAGGCTCAACTGGTCCAGTCGCTGGCGCCCACAGGCACTGTGGCTGTGATCATGCCCTTCGTCTTCGTGCGTGCGCGCTAACAAACAAAATGGCCAAATCTCTTTTTGCTCAACTATAATCGCCATTGTTTTTAATTCAATTCGGATGTAATTTGCTTGGCATAGCCCCTTAAATCAATTTGGCCAGCCCTTTGCCCGCGGTCCATGGGCTCTGCTTGTATTTCGCGTCTGCGCGAGCGTATACTTACCTTTTCAGTTCTCCATTTTTGCATAAATTCACAATTTTAGATTATAAGCAACCATAAATTCACCAACAATCACTTTGTAATTTAGCACCGTATATTAGAAATTGTGCGGATTTTGTATGATATTTCGGCAATTCTTGCTTGCATTTTTAAATGCATTCCTTCCCAAATCTTTTTCTTCCCTTCCAATTCGCTTGATCATTTCGGTCTGACGCTAGATTATGCGGCTACGATTTTTTACTGCGCGAATTTGGGGTAGTGGCAACATTTGAGGCGTCTTTTCAAAATTTATACTCCCATACATATATTTTCTAGCTAATTAATTTATGGCCTCAATTTAAATTTTTTAATAGGCATAGCAAAAAGTTCGTTTCAATTTCGTAAACAAATGTCGCACAATTAGTTTGTACATTTACCATCTAGATATGCGATGGCTAAATGTGGTTTCAATTAAAAATTTGTAGTCATAGGATTTTGCCGATTAGGCACCACTGATTTGAATGGAGGCAAATTATTAGGCAGTTACTTATACCATAATCCTCAACCGAAGGCCATTGTGCAAAATTTGGGAAGAATCGGCATTTCAAACATTTCAAAAAATCTCTTTAAATTTTCATTAATTACATTTTTATCATTTTTTTGAGTTCTTTTTAAAAAAATGCCTTTGGATCTAACTTATACACCTAATCGTAAATTTTTTAAAGAATGCGTCGTTCCTCTACTATTATTATTTCACTTTATTCCACCTTTCTTCTTTTGTTAATATGTAACGGAGGAAAATCGATGGAAAATGTGCCATTGAAAGATGTTGAAAATGTCAATCAATTTATGAATTTAGTGATTCCACATTTCGAACAATTTGGCAAACCTTTCGAACCGTTAGAGCAGGAAAAGGTAAATTTCTAAATTATGATACAATTTTAAGCCTTCCTTTTTTCGTTGAAACAAAAGCCCACAAAATTGATAGGGACAATTTAGCCCACAAAATTGATAGGGAAAATTTTGTGCGAGCTATATAATTTATTATGAGCCAATTTTCAAAATTTTAATGTCAAATTAAATAAATCTTTTCCTATTCAAATGATAAAAAAAATTTATTTGAATTGTTTCTAAAATTGGGGTAACTACAATCAAAAAAATGGGAGAAAAAAAAAGAAAAGGAAAAAAATACATAAAAATGTTGCCAAAAATTGTTTTTAATTGCTGCTTTTGAAAATAACTCAAAGATTAGGAGTCGAAAAAAACATTAAAAATGTCGAAAAAGATGTTTATAGCTTGGTCATAATAACAAGTTGTATTAAGCCTATGTCCAAATTTATTCGATTTATGACCGAGGATATAGTCAGGGTTTGATATTGATAGGGTAAAAATCTTAAAGAGTTGAGTTAAGGCATGTTCAAACATAAACAAAGAGCACCAAAAAATTACCCATTATTTTTGAAAAATTATAAAATCTAAATATTAAGGATCATATTATAAAAAAGAACATGAGAACCGGAAAAGTTGAATGGCGATTGGCTGAAATTAAAAGAAATTGGAGAATCAAGATTGATGAATATTCAATGTTGGAAGAAAATAAAATTGACAATGAGAAAAAAGTTTTGGCAGAGATAATGACGGAATATGCGAAGTGAGCGAGTGGGAAGGGAAAGAAATATGCCAATTTGTTAGTCAATTCCCTGCTAATTCCCTTTTCTATTCTTCTGATTAAAAATAATGTGTGGCAGTCATTGGAATAGTTAAGGGGCATATTTACAAATAATTTAAAAATAGGATAAAAAAAGGAATTAAATTAATGTGTTCTTCTTCTACATATAATTAACGTAGATAAAATAGTAAACAAAATTCCTTAAAATATTCAATTTTGCCAAAGATATTTCAAAAATTCTTTCAAGATCATTTTGCATAATTTAGAAATTTTATACTTCAGATATAAAATATTTCCAATATTGGCTTCAATATATATTTTTTAAATTTATAGCTGTGTAAAGAACGAAAAGCTGAAAATACCAAAAGATAAAGAGACAAAAATATTCATGCTGAACGGTACGATCACAATTCCGGAGATGAAACGAATTGAATTTAATTTGCATCCACCTGAGGACATGTTCATATGCTCTAAAATGCAGTACAGAAATGTACTGCATTTGTTGATATTGCATATGCTTTAATTTAATTTGCATCCATCTGAGGACATGTTCAGATGCTCTAAAATGCAGTACAGAAATGTACTGCATTTGTTGATATTGCATATGCTTTAATTTAATTTGCATCCACCTGAGGACATGTTCATATGCTCTAAAATGCAGTACAGAAATGTACTGCATTTGTTGATATTGCATATCCTTTAATTTAATTTGCATCCACCTGAGGACATGTTCATATGCTCTAAAATGCAGTACAGAAATGTACTGCATTTTTGATATTGCATATGCTTTAATTTAATTTGCATCCACCTGAGGACATGTTCATATGCTCTAAAATGCAGTACAGAAATGTACTGCATTTGTAGATAATGCATACGCTTTAATTTAATTTGCATCCACCTGAGGACATGTTCATATGCTCTAAAATGCAGTACAGAAATGTACCGCATTTGTTGATATTGCATATGCTTTAATTTAATTTGCATCCACCTGAGGACATGTTCATATGCTCTAAAATGCAGTACAGAAATGTACTGCAGTTGTTGATATTGCATATGCTTTAATTTAATTTGCATCCATCTGAGGACATGTTCAGATGCTCTAAAATGCAGTACAGAAATGTACTGCATTTGTAGATAATGCATACGCTTTAATTTAATTTGCATCCACCTGAGGACATGTTCATATGCTCTAAAATGCAGTACAGAAATGTACTGCATTTGTTGATATTGCATATGCTGTAATTTAATTTGCATCCATCTGAGGACATGTTCATATGCTCTAAAATGCAGTACAGAAATGTACTGCAGTTGTTGATATTGCATATGCTTTAATTTAATTTTCATCCACCTGAGGACATGTTCATATGCTCTAAAATGCAGTACAGAAATGTACTGTATTTGTTGATATTGCATTTGCTTTAATTTAATTTGCATCCACCTGAGGACATGTTCATATGCTCTAAAATGCAGTACAGAAATGTACTGCATTTGTTGACATTGCATATGCTTTAATTTAATTTGCATCCACCTGAGGACATGTTCATATGCTCTAAAATGCAGTACAGAAATGTACTGTATTTGTTGATATTGCATATGCTTTAAATTAATTTGCATCCACCTGAGGACATGTTCATATGCTCTAAAATGCAGTACAGAAATGTACTGCATTTGTTGACATTGCATATGCTTTAATTTAATTTGCATCCACCTGAGGACATGTTCATATGCTCTAAAATGCAGTACAGAAATGTACTGCATTTGTTGATATTGCATATGCTTTAATTTAATTTTCATCCACCTGAGGACATGTTCGTATGCTCTAAAATTCAGTACAGAAATGTACTGCATTTGTTGACATTGCATATGCTTTAATTTAATTTGCATCCACCTGAGGACATGTTCATATGCTCTAAAATGCAGTACAGAAATGTACTGTATTTGTTGATATTGCATATGCTTTAATTTAATTTGCATCCACATGAGGAAATGTTCGTATGCTCTAAAATGCAGTACAGAAATGTACTGCATTTGTTGATATTGCATATGCTTTAATTTAATTTGCATCCACCTGAGGACATGTTCATATGAAATTTCGTGATTTTTTTTATTTTAAATATTCTTCTATTCATTTAAAATTTTTTAAGAAGATTGATTCATTTTTAATTTTTTTCTGTTCTAGTTATCAGTTCAAGACTATATAAAAATTATATTAATTGGAAAATTATTCAATTTTCATTTTAAATATAATTTTTAATTTTTTAAAAATGTAATAGATTTTAGATATTCCTTCTTTACAGGAAAATAGTAACCATAAAATCCATTAACAAAATTGAAATTATTCTAAATATGCCAGATCTTTAGGTAAAATTATTTTCAATTTGAAAATTTTATCAGAATATATATATTAAATAATCATTGATATCATTTTTTTTCTAGTGATTTTAAGAATGAATTAATTCATTTTTATTTTCTCTTGGATTTCTTTTTATTTTATTTTTAAATTAAATGGAGCAAATTTAATCAATTCGAATATATATCCAATTATTTTTAAATTTCAATATATTCAAATGGCGGAACCAAACACTTACATCTGCTTACATCGGTTATAAAACAATCACAGCTCAGAATATTCCAAACTCAACCAAAGCCATTCGAGGACCACCATTTTAGAGAATCCAATTATTGAGTTCCTCCATAAATCTAATTTTTTGGTAAATATAAGAATTATTTTATAAAAAAAAACAAAAATTTTTTGTATGAAAATAATATAAATTGATATAATGAATACATTTTAAATTTCTTTTAATAAATTATATTTAATTTTTTTATTAAAATTTTATTTATATATATACTAAGAATTTTATAAATTAAATATTATTACACATTTACTATATTAGATTTCGTTCATTTCTAATTTAAAATGAATTTTTTTTTCCCTCCAATTATTTATTATTATATTATTTTTTTTTACTTTTTATTTAATGTTTTTGTTTAAGTTGTCTTAATAATTTTATTTAACTTCTAAATTTTTTGCATTTTTATAAAATATTTTATAATATGTAATTTTTTTCTGCTACACATAATAGTTTTAATTATTGCATGAGCCATATCTATCTAATGACTCTAGAAATTTTCTTCAAATTGGTATCAGATTCAACACAATTGTCAGAGATCGTTTTAATTTATTATATTTCGTTTATATTTATTTTTGAAAAGAAAAGGAAAACATATAATCAAATCATAAACTTAAAGTCAAATCCTTTTTATATTAAGTATAATTATAACAATTTCCTATATAAAATTTTTAATTTATTAAATGCGAACGTTTTTTTAATTATTCTATATACTATTAATAATTTTTTGATTTATTCTTTCTAAATATTTTTTTTATAAATTTTTCATGATTAGACATATTATATAATTTTAAAAATTTCTAAAAATATTTATTCCATTTTTCTAGTATATATATTATTATAATCGATAATATATTATTTTATGCGTTTATTCAAATTATAATATTAATAATTTAAAATTTTTTAGTTTAAGGTCATTTCGGACCATCTTTCTGTATTTTATCAAATTTTTCTATAAATCAAAATATTTATTTGTTCAAATTAAAATATTTATCTATAATTTATCAAATATTAAATTCTTTTAATCTTCATCAGAATTATTTCAATTTTAAAAGCGCCACATATCAATTTTATTTCAGCTTAAATTAATTGTTTTAGATTTGATCAGTATTGTTTATTATTGCATAAATTTTTTTATATTTTTTCTTTATATTATACATTCTCCAGAGAATTAATCGAAATTAATTCGCATGAATAATTATTATTTTTTTGAATTTTGAAGCTTATGTTTTAAAAATATTGAAACTATTTTATTTAAATCGAGAAAAATTTTAAATTTTATTCAATTTTATTTTTACAATTAATCAATTGACATAATTGCGTCGATGTTTTCTAGCTTGTATCATTATTTCTCTGAAAATTAGAGAATCTTTCGTTGAGACTTTTGAATTCTTCTCGTGCCGTTCCAGATTGCACCCTATTTTGTAGCGATAAAAATGCCCTTGGAAAATATTTTTCCATACGAATTTTGTTTTTATCGATATTTATTAGAACAAAGAAATTTTATATTAGATATATACAATAGTAATTTTTTCCAAATAATTAATTAAAATATTTTTAAAGTTTAAAGGAATGTATTGCTTTATTTTTTATGACAAAATATTATTACATTATTTTTTATAAATTTATAAATAATTTCTGATTATATTTTCTTATATAAAATATTTTTCAACATTTATAATTTTTTAAATATAATATTTTTTATACATTTCTATTGGAACAATGACATGATGACATAGTCCAAAATCTTTTATAATAACTTAAATTAAAATCATTATATTGAATAATAAATTCAATAAATTTTACCATGAAATTCAATATGGTAATCCATTTTATATAAAATGAAAAATTAATTTTTATATTTTAACAATTTTAAATTTATTTATTTGTTATTGATTAATTAGAGATATCTTGTTACAAATTTCTATAAATTCGAATATTTCATTTTGGCCGTTATTTCTTATGTGCACATTCTTCCATCAATTAAACTGCTTTATACATAAATTTAGATTAGTTGCTTTACAGTTCAATTAATGCTAAATCAAATTTAAATTTTTAATATTATTAAATTTTAATTCTAAATTTAATAATTACATAAAATATATTATGATTTTTTTAATATTTTCGATAATTTTATATAATTTATAAAATATTTTAATTAAATGAATTTTTATATTAATAAATAATTTAACCAAAATTTTGAATTATCAATATTACTTATATGTAATTCTTTTGTTGTTTTTTCTCATATATAATTAATCTAGATATTATTTAAAAAATTTAAAAATACAATTTAGACATGAATTGCTTTTATTCTGATTTTAAACTTGCATGCCAAGTAATCACAATTAAATTGAACACAAATTGAGACATACCGATAGATTTTCTATTAACAATCTTTTTAATATAAAATTTTAATTTGAATAAAATATATTCCTTTTTAATTAATATACATTTATGTTATTTTTTGAATTTTTTCTCTTTAAAGGAAATTTCTATTTTTATTTTTTCAAATTTATTCTATAATTTTTAGAAAATATTATGCTAACCCACATGGAGAGAATATTTTTCCCTAATAATTATTTTAATCCATTCAAATATAAGTATTCACATTAAAAATTATTTTTCTCTCAATTGAGATAAATCAATTTTTTATTTTTTTTTATTTTGACAATTTTTTTTACTTTGAGTTTACTTACAAAATTTATTACAAGGATAAATTAATTAAATTTATCAAAAAAATTTTATATTTTTTGCCATTTATCTTTATTATGTTATATGAATACATGTGAATTTATAGATTTTTTTATTATATATTTCATTAATTACATTTAGTATTGCAATATAATTTGCATAGAAATTATTGATTATTTTTGCGATAATGAAAATTTTAAAATTTCCATTTTGATTTATTTTTTTTCTAATTTTCTAGATAATTTTATCATTTCAAATCATTTGAAATAATTTTCCGTAAAAGATGAAATAAAAATATTCTAAATAATATTTAATTGAATATAGAAGTAATGATATATTTAGTTTTATAATTTTTATTTTTTTAATCAATTTTTTTTATAAATTATATTATTTATATTTTTTTTCTAAAATAATCAATTATAAAAGAAATATAATTTATTTAGAAAAATTAATTTTTTAACTTTTTTCTTTTTACAGAAATCATATTTATTTGTATTCTTTTTATACAGTAATCTGATATTAATGCTGTAAGTCAAGAGGGTCAACAAAGGTTCAATGTTCCACTAATGAGTGAAGTTCAATGGGCCTTGTCATACCGTGCATTTCGATCTAATGTCGTGGTTTGAATAGAATTGATTGAACGAAAAAATTTTAATTTTAAAATTTATATTTCTCTCTATTTTATCATTAGAAGATTATTTTAATTTAATTTATTTTAATTAATTAATAATATTTATAATATTATAATTTTCGATTAAATTTTTTTATATTTTTCTCTAATTTAAAAAAAATAACTCTTTAGCGCAATTGTTATTTTATAAAACATAATATTTTGTTATTATTAAAAAATATAATTTTCTTTAATCATTTTTTTATTCTTGATATAATCATCGATAATTTTATTAATGCTTTGCAAAATCTTTGTACACTTAATATATTTTTTTTATTATTTTAATTACTAAAATTTACTATACATTATTAAAATTTTTGCGATAATTTATTATTTATATTAATTATTTAGTATCATAATTGATGATTTCCTCTTAAATATGGTATAGTTTTCCAGAAAATTTCATTCTACTTATCGTATTAAGAGATTTAGTAAGACTTATAATTTTTTCATAGTTAGTGTATTATCTAAGTTTATGAATAAATTAAATCAACATTCTTAAAATGTTAAAATTTTTTCTTATTTAAAATTTACATAGATAAATTTTTCATTTTATTATCATTTAATTAATTCAAAGAATTGAATTTAAATTTTCAAAGAAAATTCTACCAGTTCTCCATAGTCATTAATTTTATTTGTGACAAATGAATCTAAATCTGATTATTTTATTTAATATTTCAATTTTTTATGTGATTGTTGATTGCTTTCAATTCTAATAAAATTATTATTTATTGTTTTATAACTAACATTTAGACATTAAATTAGATGTAATATTTTTTTAATTTATTCAATAAGAGATATACATCTCAAAATTAAATCGCGCAAGACACTGGAAAATTCTTTTATTTAATTAAAAACGAAAAGAATTATTGAAAACAAATTAATTTTATAATAAATAATTTGATCTCTCAATTTTATTTGAAGAAGTTTTTAATATCAATTATATCAAATTTTAATTTCATTTTTAAAGTTTTATTTTTCAAAATTATTTTATTTCCATAATTTTATTTATTATAATATTTTTAGTTAAAATTATAATTGTTGAATAATCCGGGAAGGACCGGATTATGGATTGGAAAAGAGGAAGAAAATGATGTTTGATTTTGATCTTTCCTCCCTCCCTTCCTTCCTTCCTCCCTTCCTTCCTCCCTTCCAGCCGCCCCAAATTTGTCCTTCCGCACAAAGTCCGCCGTGCACATAACTTGTTTATGTGCACGACGGACGAAAAATCATCCGATGTTTATCACCAAATTCCGCCCAACAAATTTCCACCCAAATTCATTCATTCTTCGTTTTTGGGAGTTTTTGGGGGCGATGAGCCCATTTCCATCCATCCATCCATCCTTTCATTTCCCATTTTTACCAAACATTTGATTTGCTCGTTTTCCCCCATTTCTCATTCTCAATTCCATATTGTCTTATGACAAATTGGCCTTTTGGCCTCATTTCGCCATTTACTTACATGCAATCACAATTACATTTTCCATATAATTTATCCACACATTTTCGAACATTATCCACACACATTTTTGTATTTTATTTTCATATTTGATTTAAATTTAATAAACGTTTAATTACCCAAGTTTGAGTTCAAAACAGGTGTGGTCAAAGTGAACATTATTCCCCATTCATCAATCAAATTAAAAGTGAAAACTCCCCAAATTTAATCCCATTAGTCCAACCGGACCCCTTATTGAGCGCTATCTCAATAATTGGCGACCCTGCAGCAGGACAGCATCGACATTCACATTTTGTGCCAATTTCCAGCATTGCCACCAACATTTTGTGTTTGAAAAGTGAGTAAAAAAGGGTTTATTAAAACCAAAAAATAGGTTTAACCCAAGAATCGCGCAAAACTTTTAATTAATTTTCAATTTTTATCAGATAATTGAAAGGTTTTTGAACTTTTCTTTTGTCTTTACATCCCAAGCGCAAAAGGAAAATAATTTGAGGAAATTAATAGGACCTCAAATATCCAATTTTAATTCAAAATAAGTTATTTTCGGATTTTTTAATCTGAATTTAGCTTGCGCATTTTGTGGCTCATTTTCAAAATTAATAAGTTATTTTCGGATTTTTTAATCTGAATTTAGCTTGCGCATTTGTGGCTCATTTTCAAAATTAATAAGTTATTTTCGGATTTTTTATTCTGAATTTAGCTTGCGCATTTTGTGGCTCATTTTCAAAATTAATAAGTTATTTTCGGATTTTTTAATCTGAATTTAGCTTGCGCATTTGTGGCTCATTTTCAAAATTAATAAGTTATTTTCGGATTTTTTAATCTGAATTTAGCTGCGCATTTTGTGGCTCAATTTCAAATTTATTTTTGGATTTTTGAATCCAATTTTAATCGCGCCAATAAACAGCTCTCGCGCGCGCGCATTCGTCCAAAACAATCTTCAACTTCCTTCAGTGAATCGTCAACGGGGACAACACCAGGCTTCCGTCATCAAACAATTTGTACCAAAACCAGTGCCTGCCCAGCGCGGCCATAACCCCGTGGCAGTTGAACAGTTCAAAGAAGAGCCATTCACTCCTCAAGAACTTGAAGAATTGTTTGCACGTGTCCAACCAGTCCTCCATCAACTTTTTGGACCATAAATTGTTCAATTTTCAATAAATTGTCAATTTAAAAATTGTTGATAAATAAAATAAATTTGATTAAATACCATCAATCGTTTCTTTCTTTGCCTCCTTCCTTGTCGTCGAATTCAATCTTTGTCGTCGATTTTGAATTTGCCATTGATTTGTCCCATTCAATTCCAATATGAGCACAGCCATCCAAGCCAGATTGAAAGCTTCACTCACGGCCTTTGCAAAATTCAAGGATGCAAAAGCTTTTTCTTTGGCAGTGGACAAACAGAATACAAATGTGGACACATTTCTCATCTTCGAGGCCAATGTCGAACGAATCAATTCGGAAATCGACATCGTCAAAGGCCATATTAACCGGTACGAAACCGGGATGACAGAATGGAGTGCTTTAATCCGGAAAGCAATAACTCCAGAACAGCAGCAGCAAGCAAATGAGGAATTTGAAAAATTTGCCAAAGAGCAAAAAATCGATGACACATTCGCCAAGGCAATTCAGTATCTTCAAGATTTACTCGACATGAAGGCAAAAATGGTGGCAACGTCAAACATGTTCCGCGACTAGGCAGAGCGCGATCAACGAGCAGAAATCCGAAATCACAATCAATTATTGGCTACCATTGTCCCTGCCCCAGCCCCAAGCACGCCTGGAATTCAAACGATGGGGACATTCTACCAACTTCCCATGCTCAAAATAAAACCCTTCAAGGGTGACAGAAGAGAATGGCCGGCATTCTATGAAGCCTTCAACAATGCAATTGACAAAAAGCCAGGTTCAAAAATCGAAAAGATGAACCTGCTGCGAACACTCCTTCAAGGAGAACCGGAAACATTGATCGCCGGGCTTAGGCTCGATGACGACAATTACGATTCAGCAAGGAAAATGCTGGAAGCTGCCTATGGCGATAAAGGCAGCTACATTCGCACACTCCATACGGATTTGGCCAATCTCAAAAGATGCCAAACTTTGGAGGACATTCAACAATTCCTGATGGAATTGGAACGTTTGGCCAGAGAAATGGCCAACATCAAAGAAAACATTGAAGGCCCGGCCATTTATTTAGCTTTGGAAAAGAAGCTGAACAAAAACTTTTTGAGGGTGATTCTTGCCAGGAAGGCAGAAGACCCGGACGGCTGGAGCACCACACTTTTCCGTGAAACCCTCAGAGAAGCGGTACGTACGGAGACACGCATCAAAGAAGTGGCCGCTGAATATGGACTTGAAAAGCAATCAAGTTCAGGCAACAAGGGCAAAAGCCAGCCCAATCAGCCGAAAACGCAGCATGTGACTCCAGTCACGAGTGGCTCATCCCCCAAACGCAAAGGCAAGGGCAAAGGTCAAAAGGGACAAGAGAGGCAACCGCCTCAGGCGACTTCAACTCCCTCATTTCATCAAACACAAACGAATCAAGGGCAAACGCGCCCTCAACAAAGGCAATTTGGCCAATCCAAAGGAAGCCAATTTAAAGGACAAGCACGTCCACAACAAGGGTATCCCCAATGGACCCAACGATCGGACAATCGTCAACCGAATCAGCGGTTTTGTCCGTCGCCTTGTGCCTTTTGTGGAGGCGAACATTGGCATGCTCGCTGCGAAAAATATTCCACAGTCCAGCAACGACAAGCCGTTGCAAAGGAGAAAGGCCTATGCCTCCGATGCCTGCGAACAGGTCATACCGGAGCAAATTGCCCACGGCCCCACAAATGCTACAATTGCGGAATGGGGCATCCAACGGCATTATGCCGAAATGGTCCAAATCAGAGGAGCACAATGTCATCTCTGATGGACCAACCTCAACAAAATGAATCCGCAGAGAGTCATTCTTCACAAAAATCAACTTCAACTCAGCAATGCAACGCAATTCAATCAAAGGAAGAGCATGTCCTTTTGATGACATTGAGATGCACCATTTTCAATCCCAGCGACCCAAAACGAAGCATGGTTGCTGTCGTGTTCCTCGACGCAGGTGCTCAGCGATCATTCGTTGGTGCTGAAGCAGCCGAAAGACTCGGATTGAAGTCATTTGGCAAAGAGGAATGCAATTTGTCGGCTTTTGGAGACCAAAATCCCAAACTTTATGTGACGGATCGAATGAGATTGGGATTCCTCTGCAATGGGGGCGACCGCATGACAATTTCGCTCTCAAAGGTCAAATTCATGGTGAATGACCTGCCAGTCATTTCGGTTGACAAATTAACCGATTATGAACTGTATGCCGACAAGCTGAAATTGCCAGATCAATTCAGCAGACCAGACATCCTATTGGGAATGGATGTTTGGCCACAACTCTACTATCGGGAAGAACATGAACTGCCAAGTGGATTCCTCGTTTGCAACACAATTCTGGGCAGACTTCTCGCTGGAACAGGAGAAATCATTGGACCGACTCCTCCAAGCAAAGTGACGTTCGTCCTCTCAATCCAAGAAAATGCACTCGAGGATCAATCCATTGTTGAAGAAAAGGACCTCGAATTGGAATCCCGCCTTCACACATTCTTTGGGCTTAACACTGTTGGGATGGAAGAAACGGAAACTTCCCCCAAAGATGAGGAAGTCCTTCAAAAGTTCAAAGAGAACCTCACTTTCATCAAAGGCCGTTATCAAATTGGACTTCCATTCAATGACCGTGTACGGGACTTGCCGACGAATTTCCGCCAAGCAAAAGCGCGGCTCATTTCCACAATTCGGAAATTGAGAGAATTGAACCTGATTGATCAATATCAGGCCATTTCCGATGAGCAATTGCGAAATGGAGTAATTGAACTGGTCGATGATCCAAAGCAAAATTCCGGCCCAGTTCATTACCTGCCTCACCGCGCAGTGGTGCGCGAGGACAAAGAAACGACGAAAATTCGAATTGTTCTCGATGCCTCCGCCCGTCCCAAAGGAATCATTGGCGCACCATCATTGAATGACTGTTTGCACACGGGACCTATGCTTCTCAACGAGCTTGTCGGAATCCTTTTGAGATTCCGACGAATGAAAAAACTTGTCATTGCCGATATTGAAAAGGCATTTTTGCAGCTCGGAGTGAGGGAGCAGGACCGTGATTGCACACGTCTTTTATGGGTCAAAGACCCGCATAATGTCCCATTGGATCAATTCATGGAGACAATAGTCTATCGCTTCTGCCGAGTAAGCTTTGGACTCACAGTTTCGCCATTTTTGTTGAATGCGACTATTCGGGAACATTTGTCCCTCTACGATGACCCTTTGGCCAACGTCATTTTGGCGAATCTTTACTCTGACAATACATTCATCAACATTGACCCATTGCAAGCAGTTCAGTACAAAAAATCACGCCTCACCACAAAGGAAATTTGTGAAGAAGCCAAACAAATGTTCGACGCAGGCGGAATGAAATTACGCCAATTTTTCTGCAGCCATCCTTCTGAAATTGCTGCTCTTCCCGCTGAAGATCTAGCAAAGGACCAACGGGAAACAAAGGTACTTGGCATCAAATGGAATAATGCCACTGACCTCATTCAATTGACGATACCAGTCTTCCAGGGAAAAGCAACAAAAAGAAAATGCTTATCCCAAATTGCGCAACCATATGACCCAATGGGATTAATCTCGCCAGCCCTCCTCCCATGCAAATTGTTCATGCGAAAGCTTTACGAAGCCGAATACAAATGGGATGATCCATTGAAGGACAATCTCCAAATGGAATGGCGACAATTGATGTCCGATTGGATGGACATTTATGGAAATCCACTTGAATTTGATTTCCCGAGATTAATCGAAGGGACCAACATGGAAATCCATTGTTTTGTTGATGCCAGCGGGTCAGGCCTCGGATTGGCAACATATGCGCGCACTCAAATTCAAAATTTGAACAAATGCTATTTGCTCTTTGGAAAAAGCTTGGTTAAACCCGCCAAAATCAGCACGCAAAATTCGACCATCCCAAAAATGGAATTCCAAGCCCTAGCTTAGGGCGTGAAGACTTGCAAATTCATACAAAAACAAATGGAGCTCGAATCAACGCAAATCACATTATGGTCGGATAGCCATTGCAGCATTGACCGAGTCAAAGACTCAAAGAAATATGACCGCTTTGTGATGAACCGCGTAAAGAAAATTCGCGGTCATTTTGACATAAATCATGTCAAAGGCGAGCATAATCCGGCAGATGTGGCCTCTCGAGGCTGCTCCCCAACCGAACTTCTCGAAAATGAACGATGGAAACATGGACCAGAATGGTTATGCATGCCAAAAGATGATTGGCCTAAACCAATGGTCACCTATTATCCGGGCGAAGAATTAAACAAGGAAATCGAACCGGATGATGTCACCTTCGAAGTTCATGCAGTCGAAGTGCATACAAATGCAATTGACTCAGTCATTAACCCATCTCAATTCTCAAATTGGCCAAAATTGTTGAATTCATTGGCCTACGTCTTCCGATTTATCGACAATACAAAAAACAAACGCCTGAAAATTCGCAAAACAGTCGATATTGATTGGACCCAATTGAAGGCCAAAATTCCTCCGCTTGAATACAATGAATTGCGGAAAGCAGAGCACTATTTGATTCAAAAAGCTCAGGAAGAATTTCCAGCCACTGAAGCGCAAAAACGTGACCTCCAACTCTTCGAAATGAATGGACTTTGGCACTGTCAAGGCCGAATAAATGAAGCAAAAATTAGGAGAATGGAAAAGACACCAATTCTCCTCCCAAAGCAGGCATGGATCACACAACTTTTGATTCTCCAAGCTCATCAAAAAGAAGGCAAGCATTCAGGTTCCAGCACAGTACTGGCCATGCTCAGGCAGCGATTTTGGATTCCACAAGGACGAAAAACAATCGAAAAAATCGTGCAGAAACATTGCCTCGTCTGTCGAAAATTCAGGCTAAAAACCTATGAATATCCACCCATGCCAGGATTACCCAAGGATCGAATCTTGAGGGAAAGGCCATTTGGCCGATGTGGTGTGGATTATTTTGGGCCTGTGCGACTCAAATCGAACAATGACGAGCAATAAAAGCATTTTGTTGCCTTATATACCTGCTTGGTAACAAGGGCAATTCACCTTGAGCTTGCAGAAGATTATTCAGCTGCTGCCTTTCTCAACACATTCCGGCGATTTTGTGCCCGCCGAGGCAAACCAGCAATCATGTACTCTGACAATGCAGGAAATTTCACACTTGGCGCCAAAATCATTCAGGAACTTTGGGAAAAAGCCATCATCGAAGAAACAGCTCAGCAAGGCATTCAATGGCTGTTTATTACTCCCCGCGCACCTTGGAAAGGCGGCGCGTGGGAACGAATGGTTGGCGTGACGAAAAACGCTCTCAAGCGTTCAATCGGAAGAGCAATCTTGCGGACCGAGGAATATTCAACCCTCCTTTGTGAGGTCGAAAGCATTGTGAACTCTCGTCCGTTAACCTTTCTTTCGGAGAAGAATATGATTAAACCATTGAGGCCAATCGACTTCCTTCTCCCTTTCAATGATGTCGAAATTCAACTGCCAAGCATTGATGAGGATCCAACGGATCCGGACTACAACCCCAGCGAAAAAGCGAATGCGCGAGAGCTCGAAAAAATGCTGCGAAGCGCGAATAAACGACTTGATAACTTCTGGCGTCTTTGGCGCGAAGATTATCTCCTGTCGTTGCGCGAAAAAAGCGTCAAACAAAGCAGCGAAGGCAAAAGCATTCCGCGAGAAGGAGATGTGGTCATTGTTGACCAAGGGGAAGAGAAAAATCGCGCAAAATGGCCATTGGCCATAATCGTTCGCCTAGTGGGAGGACGCACGGCTAAAATATTCTCAAATGGAAGATATTTTAGCCGAGCGGTTAATCAACTTTATCCATTAGAGATGAGTGACTCCAACGACAACCGCATCATCGATCGACTCCCCAACGACATCATCGGAAGAATCAACATATTTGCCGTCAAGGAAACAGTCCCGCACGAAATTTACGACGAAGATGATGAAGATGCAATCCCAATGGGTTGCACATTGGACAGTGCCATCAGAGATGAAATTGAGAAGGCCAAAAACATACCGGAAGCGATTCGACAATTTCTGATTGATGCCGACAAATACTATATAAGAAAAGGCTATCCTCCACCAAAGCCCTCAGCACAGGAACTTTGGAACAAATTCCTGATGTCTGAGAAGGCGGCATGCAATGTCGAAAAAAGTAACCCAAAACCGAAACCGCCGCCACCGACTTCCACTTTGCCAATCCATTCAAATTCATTACCATGGCATGAAAAGTCTTCGCACAATGTACAATTGCAACCCACGCAGCCGCCAGCCCAATCCATGCCAAAATTCAATCAAAATCAGATCGATTCGCAATCGCTAGTGAAAGATGCATTGAAGCCAAAATCCAAATCAAAAATTACAAAACAATTGGGCTCAATTAAATCACAAATTATTCAGTCAATGACTTCTTTGGCATCAAAATCTGTGGCACCAAACATCGATTCATCTGCAAAAACAATACAGGCTCAATTGGAATCAAACTCAATTTCGGCACCGGAAAATGAGCAAACGACAATTTGCCAAACTTTTGTCAATAGCCTCTTTGACACAATGGACACCGAAGAGGATGAAGAGGATCAAATTGTACTCTTCGAAGGAGACATGCCCGAAGATGAAGAAGAGCAACAAGAATCCATGGAGATGGATAATTCAGGCAATGAGCCTTGTGAGGAGCAAATGAACCAACCGGTGGCAGTGGAACAACCGGCAGTGCCGAAAGCATCAAACCGCAAACCCGCTCGTCAAGCTAAACAGCCAAGATGGTTTGCACGGGCCAAAGCGTTCAACAGAGGGGAAACGGTCCCAGAACCCGAATTTCGGACCCCCCAGTGGTTCAATGCCAACTTTACCATCCCGCCAAAAAATCCTCTTGTGCCGGGCAAATTTCGCATCAATCAACGGACTGGGAAAGTTGAGAAAACTCCCAGAACAGGCAGACTTGCCGCTGGAGGATTCAACATGTTGGCACGAGCCTTGAAAACCATTGACAAACCACCGCCAAATTCACAGTCAGTGATCAATGCCGAACGAAAGATTGGGCAACGTGATTACAAGTCGAGAAAAAGCATCCAACAAAGACGTGAAGAAAGAGAATGGTGGGATGATTATTGGCGCCTATTTCAAGAAAAATATCCCAGTCGACCACCTTCTCCTGCTGCACCCATATCTGTGCCAAGTCCAAAGGAAAAGGAACGCAGACGCAGCGCATCACCTTTGAGGCGACAATCCCAACAACAATCGCAAAATCGGCGTAGGAGCAATTCACCCAGACGACGAAGAAGCATTACACCTCGCCGCAAGCATCGAAACGATAAATCTTCGAAACCCAAAAAGACAAAGGAGCCATGCATCTTCAAAGCGGAGCCAACTCAACAAAGAGTTATTGATATTGGGCTGTTGACTCCGTGCGATGGGCCCGAGCACGCAAATTGCCCGAAAAATGCCACACTTGAGAAATTGGCGATGGGGAAGATGCAAAGCCGAGAACAAGCCGGATTTTTGGCCACGACTCTGTTAAAGGCCACTCTGATGTTCTGGCTCGTTCGACTCCAACCATTTTTTGGCCGCAATTATGTCAATGTATTGAACGAAGGACTATTCGGCCAAATCGAGGCATTTTGGGCAAAATATTGGCAAACCAAACACATAAAGGCAAACTTCCCAAAGAACAAATTGAAGGATATTGTGCAAATTTGGTCAAAAAGTTGCAATGTTTTTGCCGAAAAATTGAGCCTTTTCCGATATGGCCCATTTCACCTTCAACCAATATTGATTCATCGTTCCAATGCCGAACAGCAACCGGCAGCAGGCTTCGAAGAATTCCTTTGCAATTTGACGACGGAATTTGAAGGCACGATTGACATTCATCGACGCGAAACATATTTTCCACTGGCCTACCACAACATACTATCACCAACGATTTGTGTTGGAGAATGGCTAGGCCAATTCATGGCCGACTCAATGGGCAAAAATGCCAAATGGTTTTCCCACGATTGGTCTATGCGGCTATCGACTAAATTGACTCCGAGTTTCAAGTCAAAACGGATCAATCTTTGCCTTGAACCGGAAAATGCCAACGACGTCAACGAAAACTTCGCACTAAGCCTGGAAGAATCAAAGGCTGCTGGGCTAGAAGTCAATATAGTCTTGGCAAAACAACAGCAACCGGAATGGAAGGCAATCAAGGCCAAAACGAAACAACTTGCCCAATGGTCAAAAGCCGGACTCTACATTTTCGAAGGAAAGCCGCATGAAATGCGCAGAATCATTGAGGCCATTGAACCAGCCCCCGAAAAACAAATTGCTCAACAAATTGTCAATGAATCGACGGATGATGAATCAATGGTGGATCCGGGACCATCGACTTCGCAGCCATCCACAAGCCGAGGTAGAATGGGGATCAATGCAATTGGTACAATGTTGGGAATGCTCCTCCTCCTCTCATGGATGAACCCTTGTATGGGAAGGCCTCTCCCCATTTGGAAGCCTTGGGTAATCGAAATTGAAAAGCGAGGCGATGGGGCAAATGTTCATTACCAAAATGCGCTTGGCGACATTCCTATGACCCAAAACAATCTGCCAACTGACCCGCAAGAGCGGGAAAGACTCATTCAAGAGAAATTGGCATTGATCAGAGAAGCGCATGCAAAGGCATACGGATACCCCAATACAGGGGATCAGCCAACTTGGGTACCCAAAACGGAAATGCCCACAACTCTCAAAAGTGGAGTGGAAACAAAATCGACTTTCCCAGTGACTGCGCCGGAACCAACCACAACGCAAGTACCTCAAACGAGTACGGCGTCAGTCACAACTCGGAGAATGTACACTCAATCCACAACTGGGCAAAGCCCAACGACCACTTCCACTCAAGCCACAACTGGGCGAAGCCCAACGACAACTTCCACTCGAGCCACAATCGGGCGAAGCCCGACGATAACTTTGACTGTTCCAAAATCGACCCGACGAACATATGCACCGACATACACATTTGGAACAAGATTTTCACAAACTTCAATGCCGATTCAAACCACAACTCAGACTTCAACAATTCGCACCACAACTCTGATGAAAACCTCCAGTGCATTGAATCAACAATCTTCTCAACAAACCACGGCACAGCCACGAATGGCCTTGGAACAAACCGAGAAAACGACGCCACAATTTGATCAAATTGTCAAGGACGAGCTTCTGAAAGAAGCTCCGGCTAAAAGCCGAAAATTTGGCAGAAGAGATGAATGGCCATCATTGGCACCAAATGGAAAGCCAGCTATGGTTTGCTCGCACAGAGGCGGTACCCTTTGGACCCTCAAACTGGGGGAGCAATCACCCTTCTGTAAGCCGCCGCCCAGTCTCAATGCCGAATGGAGAAATGTGACAATCCAGCTCTATGGACAAATAATAAAGCCCCAGGTCATCCCAGATGCTTTTCACTGCTCAGTAAAACGTTTGAGCGAGGAACACTATTCAAATTGGCTGGGTGACCCAATCAATGCCGACCCCACAAAGGAATTATTGGTGGTTGGCCGAGCCGAATGCAAGAAAATGGCTGCTCAGAAAAAATGCGAATTCAGTGGCGACTCGCTCATCAAAGAAGGATCCAGCAAATTGTGGAAAACACATCAAACACTGCACAAGAATTTTCCTGGACGCTTTTCCAGCTTCATCAATGGCCCGATTCCCAGCATTTCAATCAATTGCTTCCTGCAGCCAGCACCGCTTTACCTCCGGCCCCACAATTTGCAACTCCTCTCTCCCATTCACTCCGTTGAAGATTGTAGCTATCCAAGCGACTTCTGCCTTTTGTCGGACAATTCAAGTATTATTTGGGAATCAAAATGTCCACAAGGCAGATGCAGAAATTGTGATTTTGAGTATTTGGAAAATCTAAGCGGAGAGGCCACAAGCAACACGGAATATGCAGCTGCCACATTCATTTCTCGCAGTCGCGAGCAAGCTTTGACATTCAGCTCAAATGCAAAACAAGTCACAGCCTGTGATGGCAAGCAAATTCGCATTTCGGATCAGGGATTTGGAATTCCCATCGAAGAATTCGAGAAACTTCGAAATGCAACAACGACGCGTCGTCGTCGACAAACAGGCTATGTTGATCAGCAACAAATTGCGGCACAATTGACGGCAACACAATTGGCGACAAGTCGTTCCCTTGCTCAACTATTTCGGCGTGAATGCCAGCGAAATCAAAGGAATGACAACCCCACATTGCAAGCTCGACAGCTTCTCCGAAATGACCTAGTAATGGCCCGCTGGATTAGCGATTCTGCCATTGAGGTTTTCGGCTGCGCGCCGATCGAGCTCAAGGACATTGCCTTGCGTTCATCCGAAACGTGTCATCCATACATTCCAATCCATGTCCGCTTTCGTGACCACAAATATGACGCGTTTTTGGATCCAATCCTTCGGATCATCGCCGCAAATGCTTCCATTTCCGACTGTTCAATTTTCCGGACACATTATATTGAAACTCAACCCGGAAATTGGATAAAAATCGACACAAAAAATGGAATTTCTTCACCGCTTGACTCCAGCTCACTTCACGAGCTACATGAATCACTTTCGGAGAAATTGGAGCATGATATGCATTTGACCCCAGTCATTTTCCACGATTGGCATCTTCACAACTCAACGGACTTCCAATTGTTTGCCCACATCAGCGAATTCAGCCGATACCAAGCGTGGAAAGAGGACAGGGAAAGCAGTCCCCAGGCCCGAGCCAACTCAATCAACGCTACTCCTGGAGGAGTCAAAACATACATCGAGCAATTGATCCAGGATTTCATCAATTCGCTTGTCCACAGATGGATCATAGTCTCGTGTGTTTGGGCCACTTTCCTCCTCCTTCGAGATTTCCTCATTCCTATCTTGATGGCTTATCTCTTTGGCCCAATCTGGTACTCCTTTCGAGGAATGATCGGCATGCCAGCGCAAAATCCCCCTCAAAGGCCTCCACTCAAAAGTTTCTTTCAAAACCGTGCCTCACAACCAAGAAGGTTAGCAAGAGAAGAAGAGCTGGAGGAAGAGGTTGCAACCCCAAAAACCCGTCGAGGAAAGACTGGCAAAGCCGGCAATTCAAAACCAGAGAAAGAGGAGGAAGAGATGATTGAGTTGAAGGAGGCCCAACCCAAAAGTATCCTGAAGAGGAGTCCCTCGCGAAAGGGGCTCCTGATGAGCCTTGGGCAGCAGGCAGTGCACTGGCGAAAAAACGAAGAGGACAGCAATTCGGCCGGGAGTGTTGAATAATCCGGGAAGGACCGGATTATGGATTGGAAAAGAGGAAGAAAATGATGTTTGATTTTGATCTTTCCTCCCTCCCTTCCTTCCTTCCTCCCTTCCTTCCTTCCTTCCTCCCTTCCTTCCTCCCTTCCAGCCGCCCCAAATTTGTCCTTCCGCACAAAGTCCGCCGTGCACATAACTTGTTTATGTGCACGACGGACGAAAAATCATCCGATGTTTATCACCAAATTCCGCCCAACAAATTTCCACCCAAATTCATTCATTCATTCATTCTTCGTTTTTGGGAGTTTTTGGGGGCGATGAGCCCATTTCCATCCATCCATCCATCCTTTCATTTCCCATTTTTACCAAACATTTGATTTGCTCGTTTTCCCCCATTTCTCATTCTCAATTCCATATTGTCTTATGACAAATTGGCCTTTTGGCCTCATTTCGCCATTTACTTACATGCAATCACAATTACATTTTCCATATAATTTATCCACACATTTTCGAACATTATCCACACACATTTTTGTATTTTATTTTCATATTTGATTTAAATTTAATAAACGTTTAATTACCCAAGTTTGAGTTCAAAACAGGTGTGGTCAAAGTGAACATTATTCCCCATTCATCAATCAAATTAAAAGTGAAAACTCCCCAAATTTAATCCCATTAGTCCAACCGGACCCCTTATTGAGCGCTATCTCAATATAATGATTTAAATTAACATTTATTTTGATTAAAATTTAGCTTTAATTTTATTGTTCCCGTAGATAAATTTATTCTTTAATAATATAATTTATTAAAATTTTTATATTATTTATTTTATAATTTTAAAATTGTTGAGGCAAAAAATTCATTTTAATATGGTCAGAATATTTAATTTTGAATCATTTTGATTTTTTCCCCACATACCATGCCTCTAATTCTTTTTCTGCCATTAAAATTTTTTATTTGAAAATTATTAGAGCTATTTTTATTTGACCAATATTTTAATATATATTTTTTATCAAATTTAAATTTAATTTTTTAAACTGAGATGCTATTAAAATTATCTTGATATTTCATTTAAAATTTCTTTAATTGATTCACATCACTTTATATTATTTATATTTGCCTTAGAGTTTAGAGATATTAAATTAAAAAATTTTTTAATTTTTATAAACGTATTTATATTTTATTTTAAAAATAATAACACTCTATTCAGAGTTATTTTCATGATTATATACATTTTTAAAATTAATTGAATTCAAATAGAAGATAATTTTAATTTTATAAGTTTTTAAATTAGAATTTTTAAAAAATTTATTTTTTACAAATTAATTTTGCTTATATAAAAATTTCCCTCAAACTTACCTTAATTTTTAATACATATTTTAAGGCTTTGTTCATTTAATTCAATTCGATATCCATTTTTTTAAATCTTATTTACATATTGGATTTTCAGAATTTCCAAAACCCTCTTTTAATTAATTAAATTCATAAATTATAATTGATTTTAAAATAATAAATTGAAAATGATTATTTGATTTATTCTAAATTATTTTTTACAAATTTAATCACTTTTAATTTTTAAAAATTAATTTCTTTTTTTATTTTAATATTTTATTATTAATATAGATCATTCGAAAATTAATTCATATTATAATAATTTTTATTTTATTTTTAATTTTAATGTAATCTCTTAAAATTTTATTATTTATTGGTTAATTGCTATTTTTGAAATTATCATCGAATTGCAATTGGTGATAGTATCACTTTTACATTGTAATGATAATAAAAAATTCATCTACATTTTTCGGGAAAAAAAATTTGTGGACTATTTTTACCCTTTGAAAAATCGTAACATATAAAAATTAATACATAGAAATAATTGATAGATTTTTTAATTTCACAAATTTAAAAATTTACATTTATTTAATCAATCATTTTATTTTTTTAATTTTTATATTCATTTAATTATCTTTTATATAAAAAAGATTAAAATTTAAAAATTAATAAAAATTAATCAAATCTTTTTTTTATTTTAAATATCTTTAAATAAATTTAACTAATTCTTTAAAAAATATTCGCAATATATTAAATTAATATTATTTTTATGTAATATTTAATAAAATAAAAATATTGTAAAATAAACCCGATCAATTTTTGCTCCTCAAAATAGTAAACCAGGTTCTATCTATTATATTTTTTTTTAATTTTTGAAAAAATTTTGCCTTTAATTTATAAAAAAAATTTAATTTCTATTGTATATAAATTTATTTTTATTTTAAGTTTTTCATTTATATTGTTCATTTTACTCATAATTATTTATTCTATAATAAAATTTTTATTTTCTTTAATTATCAATTTAAATAAAATTTTCACAATAAAGAAATTTATTTTTTAATAAATTTATTATTTAATGAATTTTTAAATAATAATTTAAAATCTTACTGGACTATGGACTAAAGTGACATCGCGATGATATAAATTAATTTTTAATTAATGTATATTTCCAAACAATATCTTTTTATTTTAAAGGATTCGTTTATCAAAGTTGGCTAATTATACATTTGGAAGACTTTTCATTCCTTTTATATATTATCATATAAACAATATTAGTTATTATGAATAAAAATTTTAAATTAAAATTTTATAATTATAAATTATTTCCAACAATAAATTTATTTTTATTTCTTCTAAATAAAACAAATATTTTATTTTAATTTTTATCTAAATTAATAGATTGTATTAAATTATTTTTTTTATAATAATAAATAATCAATAATTCTTATAAATGGTTTTATTATTTCAATCTTTTTCATTTAATTTCATTGAATTATTTTAATTTCACCTTTTTTATTTTATTGTTCGTTAATTTATTGGCTGGGAAGAGGGAATATTAAGACTTTGTATTTTATATTTTTCGCATTTGTAGTTTCTATTTAATTTTATTTTCTTATTTAATTTATTTGCTCACATTTATTTGGTATAATTTTTTGTTTTTTAATTATATAATTTTTGGTATTCAAATTTACTTAAATAGTATAATGATCTCTATATTTAAATTATATAACCGTATATAGTATAATTTGATAATATAGTTAAGTAAAATATTATAATTGGAAATTTTATCCATCGGCATTTCGTTAAACAAAATTCAACGACCATACCAGAAGTGAATAATTTTATTGGGCAAAACATAAATAAATTTTTTGGAATTTTATTTATATATTACTTCGAAATTATTTTTAAACAAATTTTTAATTTATCCTTTATAAAATAAAATTGCAAACTCAAATTTATTTACTGTGAATTGATGTTATCAAGAACATTTACTTAGGTAAAATAATTTTTTATTTGCCCAATTGATTTTTTCTTCATAGAATATGAAACGCGTTTCATTTTTAATTTAAATAGAACGGATATTGGTAATGTTGTCAGAATTGTTTTTTATTTTTTTTAATATTAATTCAATTCAGTTTTTAATAATATAAAGTCAAAAAGCATTTTTAGAATTGATAAAAAAAATCCTGGATTCAATTTCTAAGGAATTAATATTCTTTTTCTCTTTTATATATATTTTTTATTTCATGACGTGCTGCTTCCCAAATTAAATCTCGAATGTATCTCCAATTCTTTAAAAATAAGCCTTTTAAATTTAATAGTATATGAAATTTATTATAGAAAATTATGCATTTTCGCTATAAATTTAAACTTAATATTTTTGACATAAATTAATTAAATTTTCCCTTATCATTGTCAGATTTTAGCCATTTTTATCGCAATACATTTTTCTACAAATCTAAACATTTTGATTTAAAAACATTTCATTCTTTATATTATTTATTTTTGGAAATATATTAAATTCGAATTTATTTAAAATTTAAATATTTTCATCATTTTAATTAAATCGGTTTATTTTCTTCTATTGCTTTCAACATTTATTTAATTATAAAATATTTTAAATAATCTAACACTTTATTAAAAAATTTTAATCCGATTTTAGTCATTAATAGTTTTATAAAAATATATATATTTTTGGTAAATTTATTTAAAAATTTTATGATATTAGATATAATTAATAACGATATATCATCATGCATTTAAATTATAATTTTCTTTGATAATTTTATTTTGTGTTCAAAAATTCTTTTGTAAAGGATATTTTTTTAATTTTGTAAAATTATCAATTAAAAATTAATTATATTTTTAATTTTTTGAATATTTTTTATATATTATGTCAAATGCTATTGTATATTTAAAAAAATTTATATAATTATATTGCATATTTAAAAAATTATAAATTTTTATTTCATATGTTTTCTCTAATTTACATGTAAAATATTTTAAAGTATTGGAAAATTAAATTAATTTACGTTATATTTTATGCCAATCAACAATTATTACTTCGGGTTCAAGACGTCGATTGTTATCATCTTTTCGACAACGATTCTTTTCAATTTATTATGGAAAATTAATTTTTTTTCAATATATTATTTTTATTTATTTATATGTCTATTAATAAGTAATAATTTTTATTTTATTTTAATTAATTAAATTTTGCTCAAATATTTATTTTATATATTTAAAAAATTAATTTTATTTTTTTTTAAATATTTCATTTATTTATTCCAATTTTATTTTAATTATCTAAAATTTTCAATTGATTAAATGAAAGTTTTTTAAAATTTATTTTTCGAAGGAATGGGTTTAAGGGAATAAATTAATTATTTTTTTGCGTTAATATAGATTTTTTGAATATCTGAAATTTGAATATCCTTTTAACCATATAATTAAATATATAATTTATAATAAATTTTTTAACAAATATTTTTTAATAAATGAGAAATTACTATTAGAAATTCATAAGAACTGCTGAGTTCTTAAGAATATCAAGCAAGAATATAGAGCAATTTCTCTAGGTTTATCCATTCATATTCCATATATTATAAAATTACTTCAGGAATTCGTTTAAATCTCGATGGTCAATAATATTCTTATATTTCACGAATTTGATCGCTGTAAAGTGATTAGTGACATTGTGATTAAAATTTTTAGTATCATTTTTTATTATAAATTAATTGCTCTTATTTTTAATTTAGAACTACTTTTGAAAATATTTCATTTAAATTCTGGATAAATTGCAAATATATGGATATCTCTCAAATATTGAGAAAGCAAAAAATCTATTTCCCATTCACTCGCATTCGTATTTTTCAACTTTGCCTGCAACTTTTGTGCACTTTTATGGGCCAGATAATACACTATTAAATTTAATAGATAGTATAAAATAAGACAATTAAGATACTAAAATTTGGACAATACATATAATAATTCATTGGGAAGTTCATTATCATTCTTACCTATTACAATTTAAAATTATATTTTACAAAAAAAATAATTAGATATAATCGATTTTTTTTAAATTAATTGATAATAATAATAAAATATTTAGCTGGTTTTTTATTTCATCAATTTATTCTTATTGAATTATATTTAAGTTGAAAATAAAGCTATTTTTTGAGATGGCACTGGGGATTGGTTTTTGGGCGCAAAAAAGAGCGAACCAAATAAGGAAAGGCATTTTTTGAGATGGCCCTCGGGAATGGGATTAGTTTTTGTAATCCAACAAAGGAAATTAATAGCAATATTTGTTATTAAAATAATTACTTTTAATTGTCTTATTGTCTTGACTCTTATTGAATTTATCTGTCGATATGGTCTAGTTTTTTTTGATGCAGAAAAATTTAAAAAATTGTTTGAGAAAAAAATTTATTTTTGGTTCCGACGACTTGAGAAATTTGTACATGTTGGGTGTTTATATAGTCACAATTGTAGGTTTTCTTTAAGGGAACAAACATCAGATGGGAAGAAAAAATTGTGATTGTGAATTTCTTTGATAAATTTTTAAAATATGTGATATTTATTTAATATTATCAAAATTATTTATTTTGGATTTTTCGGATTTGATTTTTTTTTCCTATTTGAAATGATAAAACCATTAATATTTTTAATTTTTTAACAATCATATTTATTTGAAAATTATTATTTTTCATTCATTTTAGTAAAAAAATAATAATTTAATTTTTAATATTATTTTATCTAAAAATGAATTATTGAATAGAATATCAGTTTTATTTTTAAAATTTTTCTTTTTTATTTTATATATATAAATTTCCTAATACATTTGCATTGTCAATTTGATGGATTTATTTTTTTAAATATTTCTGATTTATATCATCTTTTTATTATTTCTCAATAGAATTTGTCGTTAACAGTGTTTATCTTTCTTTGGCCAATTATTAATATTTATTAATTTATAATTTTAATATATAGAGTAAGAATAAAAATTATACAAATTGAAATTTTTAGATTTTTATTTCTTTTAATTTTGAGCAGATTTTATATTGCTCATAAAAATATAATTTGAAAAAATTAATATATTCCATTTTAAATTGTAAATGTTGGCATAATTTCGGAGTGCATGATTAAATAAAATCGGGAAGTATTCTAAGACAACGCATGGATATTTGCAATTGTAATTTTGCTAAGAAGATCAGTGATAATTCTTTTCAGACAGTTATAATTAAATTTATTAATTTATTTTTCATTTTTTAATGGGGATAAAATAAATAGCATATATTTTTTAAAAATGATTTTATATATATCATTGTGTCTACCTCTTATTTATTAAGGTGAAATATGGTACTGTTTTTCATTTATTTATTTGGCTTTTTCCAGGATTTCATTTAAATCTATGATGCCTGTTTGCCATATCATCAGATATAATAATTGTAATAAATCAATTGATCGATAGAATAGGTCGATATTATTTTAATTATGAATATAATCATTGAAAGATAAATTATATATATATGACTAAATATGATTTTATTAAATTTTTTATTCAAATATTTATCATTAAATAATTAACGATGCCCGGCACATATATCACGAAATTGGATATAGTTTTTGTTGATAAAAATAATTTTAAAAATCATATTTTTTGTTTAGTAATTAAATTTGATTAAGGTTGCACCATTCTAATTGTTTAGTACAATATTTTATGATTTATATTCTTTATAAAATTAATAAAATTTTTCTTAATTTTTTTTTTAATTTTTAAGATTTTGAAAATAGTAATTTCATTTATGTTAAGACGAATTTCATCATCAGTCATCTGCAAAATACAAGCCCCAACGATTAAATTGATCAATGATATTATTTAATTTTATACAATAATTTTAATAATTCGGTAATTAAAGCAATTTTTTCATTTGCATTTGAAAAATTAATATAAAATGTATTCAATTTTTTTTTCTTTTTTCGTTCCTTGGAATTCTTTCAAAAATTTAAAATAATTATTATTTCATTTCATCAGAATTAATTTAACTCTTAATTTACTTTCTAATTTCAGAGAAATATTGATATTTTTTGATATCATTTAAATTTATTTATTTATTTATTATCTTAATGAGCTGTGATGGATTACTGCCCATTTTCCAATTTGTTCTGTCAATGAACGAAATTGTATCATTGTTAATTGAGATATTTTATACTATAATTAAAAAATTTATTATTTATTTTATTCTATGATTTTAAATTATTTATTTAAATTTTCTAATTTTTTTTTCCTTCTCTAAAATAATATTATTTCTTTCATTTTTCAATTTATTTAAATAAAAAATAACAACTATTTATCAGGAAAATATATGCGAAATTTCACCCTCATTTTTCATATGTTGACAAAAATAACATAATAATGGAAAATCATTTATTATTGATTCATAAAGAACGAAAAGAATTTTTATTATATAAATTTAATTTATGGATAAAATTATAAAAAATTTATTTTTAATGAATAAATTTTAATTACAATTTTTTTATTTTTCACAAATTTTTTAAAGAATTTTAAAATTCTTATTTGACTTACTTCAAGTTAGAATTTTGATTAGATAATTCATTAGTATAAATTAAATTTTTAATTTTTATATAGAAATTTATATCATTTCGGATTAAAAAATAATATAAAGAATAAATTTTTTTTATTTTTAAATATTTTTATTCATTGAATTTTTATTTTAATATTTTATGTTTTAAAATTTTAGCCATATAAATATGATAAATTGGTTTTCTGCTTTTGGATTCTATACTCATGATAAAAACATATTGTAATTCATCTAAAATAATTATTTTCTAAAGTCAAATTTCAGTAAAAATTCTACCAACAATAGAAGGCTTTTGGTCCAAAATGTTATATTAAATAATTTTATTTTTGCATAAATAAAGTTTCATCTAATACATATTTTCATGTTTTGAATTTTCAAATTAAAGGCTATATTAATTATATAAAATCATCAATGTAAACTTTTTATTGATTATTTCCATAATCAATATAATCGCTTATCATATAAATTAAAATCCAACTTATATGTACTTGTAATTGATATTTAAAAAATCTATAATAAATTAATCGCAATATAGGATATTTAATAATTTTAATAAATTTAAATTATTTTGATTAGATTAAAATTTATTCACAAAATTTTAATTAATATTTCCTTTCATTTTATATATATAATTATTTTATATTCTTAAAAATTTATATCAGATTAACGAATGTTCGTGATAAAATTAATTTTTTTATAGTTAATTATAAATATTTTTAATCTTTTTTTCGAAAATATCCATCCTAAAATATTCTATTAATAAATTTTTTAAAAAATTTAAAATTTTATATAGAATTTTGGATTCAATTATTATTTTTTTTTTGATATTAATTTTTAGTAATTATTTATTAGAATATTTATTAATCGATTAAATATTTTATTTCAAATTTTAATAGATCATCTCAATATATAAATTCAGTTCTTCTTCTTTCTGATGTATTAACGCTTTTCCCAATAGAAATAGAACAATTTGCGGTCTGTCCATGCTGAAAAATTTATACAAAAATTAGATATTTTTAAATAGTATAAAAATAAAACCTTCTGTCGCCCATGACCCAACTTAATAAAAATTAATGATTAAATATTTAAAATTATTTTTGACCATATTTATATTTTATTTTATTTTACTCCACCATCTATTATCGCATTAATTAATTCGAAAAATTATGTCTATTCAATAAATTTTCTATATTACATCAAAAAGGAAATGTTAATAATTAAATATTTTATAATTTTGATATTATGCAGCACATAGATAGCTTTTATAAAAAAGTGTTTATAAAAATACGAGATAAAGGAAGAGAAATAATGTTAAGCCAACGGATCATTTCCTTATATATTTTAACTTTTAATACTGAAAATTGAAATGTTCTTCGATTTTTTTCCTTACTATATTTCCCATATATGTTCCTTTATGCAATTCTAAACTGCTTTATGATAATAAACGATCTTTCCATTCTTTTATTTTCTATGTTTTTTTACATCAAAAAATATCTTGATTAAGTTTTAATGATATTTTCTGACTGCAGTAATTTTAATATAATTGAACTCTTATAAATTAATGTTGTATTTTTGCATTAAAAATTATTTAATATATTATTAAGTAAACAATTATTTTTAATTCTTATAGGATAGCGCTCATTTCTAAAAACATTTTTATGTCAGCCCACATTCAATTAATATTTATTTTTATTTTTTAATCCTATTTAAAAATTATAAAAAATTAGAATTAAATTTTCATTTTTCAAATTTAAATTCTTGTATAATTTACATGTATTGAATTGAAAAATAGGTTATTTTATTTTAAATTTTCATTAATATTATTTCATTTTCTAGGACAGTCAGAGCTTGTCGCCTGTTTCTTTTTTTTTAATTTAAATTTAAATATAAATTATAAATGTTCTCTCTTAAAATTTCAGTTAAATATATAAAAAAAAATAATAAAGATAATGAAGCCATTTTATGCGCACTCACTACTTTGCTCGAATCTTAATGCATTAAAACGTATCGATATTCTACATTTTATTCCAATCATAAAATTTATAACTAATTAAATAAATTTTATCAATTTTTTATCACTAAACTCATATTAAATTTTTTAAATTCTTTTAATTGTAATCAATTAATTCACTTTATGTTGAGAGGAATTTGTGTTTTGAATAAATGAAAACGTTGTAATTTAAAAAAATTCAAAAAAAATTTTCCAAATTATATTTAATTTTTCTTTATATTTACAAAATTATAGAATGATTTATTATATCTTAAATTTTATCTTCTGCTTTCACATAACTTATATTATTAACAATAATTTGTTTCTCGTTCAAGAATATTATCTTTCACTTCTAATTGTGCAATTAATCCTTTAAATGATATATCTATTTTTGTTTGCTATATTAGATATCATATTGTTACTTTTTTTAATTTTCGATTATTGAAGAATTTTTGCATAGAGGTATTTTTTAATATTCTTTAATTTGAATTTTATAATTATATAATATATATTATTTTTTTTCCTTAATTAAATATTTCATTATGGATTATTCATTTATTGATTTTTTTGAATTGATAATTTTAATTGTTCTATTAAGCATCAAAACATAAATAAATATAACATACTCTCTTTCATAATATTTGAAAAATAAATATTTCCTTTTTTCCTAATCAACAATTTTTATTTAACTTCCTCTGGAATAGTTTATATTAATTTTGAATTTTTTATTCTAAAACAATTTTAAAATAATAAAACAAATTATCAGGATAGTCTTGAACACAATAGTGAATATATAACAATATAATTTTATTTAATTTTATGCTTTTTGTTGAATTTAAGAAATATATTTTATAAAAATTTTATTATATTAATAAATTAAAAATATATAAATTTAATTGATTTAGTAAAAATTTAAATTATTTAAACAAATTCTTTAACTAATTAATTTTTCAAAATAATAAATAATTTAATGCTTTCATACTTTTATAAATTTAATGATGGTAGATTTTTATTACAATTACATTTAGAAGTGCATTTTCATACTTTTAAATTTTATTGTTAATCTAATCATTTTATCTTAAAATTTACATTCCTAATCAATTATATCCTTTTCTTTTCTCATTTTCTTAAATTTATAAAATTGACTTATAGACAGAATTAATAATTTTTGCAATTAATTATCATCATTTTAACTAAAATTTATTATTTGATTAATTATTTGCTACTGCAATTAGTCGAAAATTTTAAATTCATATTTTTATTTCAAAATTTTATTCATTTTTAATTCCTAATAATTATATATTAAATCTAATTATTTTATTTATCATTAGTTATTAGATATAATTTAAATTTCAAATATATATTTTATTTTGTATAAATAATTTTTTGCATTTATTTTCATTGCTTTTATTTTAAAATTTAAATATCATTTGATTAAAATTTTATTTGAATTGTATTATAAATATATGATGTAGCAAAGTCGAATTAGCTTCCCGAAGAAGGGTTCTTAACAAAATATTATATTCAATGATTTAAAAATATAATTAGAATTATCATTATATAATCCATTTTTTAATTTTTTGACACATAAAACTCATTTAGAAAATCATTTCATAATTTTTTGGACAATTTATAATTTGTTAAATTATAGGAAATTTATAATTATGCTTCACCAATTTTCAATAATAAAATTGGCTTGATATATTCTTTTATTGGTCATTAGTCTAGCCTTTATTTCATTTAAATAAGTATTTAATTATATGATGAATTTTTAATTACATTTTTTTTACAATTTTTATTTTTTAGAATATATGGACATGATTTAGTATTTTTTATTTAATTAAATATTTTAAATATAAAAATTCCATTCATTTAATTTCATCAAAAATAAAAAAATATTTATTCTTATTTTTCTGAAATCATGAATTCAATTAGCCAGTTACGCACTTATTAATATTAATAGATAAAAATTATTTTATGGGTTTTTTTTATTTTGAAAACTAAATGAGTTGAATTACAATTTGTTTTTATGAATTCTTTGAATAGTAAATTAGATAAAATTAATATTTTTTGGATAATTTTTATATAATAAATGAGGTAAGTTATTTTATTAAGTGGCAGTCTCTCATATTTGTTCATTATAAATTAGAAAGCGACATAGGGCATTGTTGAGTTGTTTTTTGAAGTATTTTTTGTCTGTTATTTTATTTTAGAGAACCAAATCTCGAATTAAAAAATATAAAAATCATCAATTTTTAATAAGTTAATTTTTATTCTTTTAAATTAAAAAGATTCGTAGATCTAATTTATTTATACGAAAATTTTTTACTTTATTTTGAAACTATTTTTTATTTATTATTCTCTTTAAATGAAAAAATTACCTATAAATTTCATTTGTTAATTTATAGCCAGATAAATATTATTAATTTTAAATTTTATAGAGGATAATTTTTTATTTATGTTTTCTCTTCTTTTAAATATTGCCTTAATTTAAATAGATATCTATTAAGGATAATTGGCTTGTATGGTAAATTAATAAAAAAAAATAAATCTTTTTTATTTTTCAATGTTCTTTTCATTATTTAATTTATTTTTTTTTCATAAATTATCTATAATTTTTATTTTATAAATTTTGATGAAATTATTTAAGGAAATGTCTTCAGCAAATTCAGAATATCATTTTTGAATGGCGTGGGAAAATCGTAATTTCTTAAGCATTAAAATTTTATTTATAACAATGTATTTTTCATTTTAAATTGAAAATTTTATATAAGAAAATTAAATTTTTTTCTCATTATATCCTTTCTAACTCGAAATTTTATTATGATATGCTTTCTTGATTCAACTTGTCAACATTTTACAATCCAAAATAGAACATATAGTCCCTTCGTTTTGAACAAATGAGTATACTTTAGCTTTATTTTCAACTATTTTTACGGTATTTTTTTTGAATATTTAGAATGAATATAAATTTTGATGCAAATTTTTATTAAATGTTATTATTTTATCTGTTCTAAATTATATATAATTTTTTTATTTTTTCATTCATTTTTTTAAATTGTTAATTTGAATATCTTCTACTTTAACATTGAAGCAAAATCCGTTCTTACTTTTTTTGCTAGGAATCCTTTCGGATATTTTAATTATTAATTTCATTTTAACACTATAAGTTTCATAAATATTTTTTTTAAATTTCTAATTAATATTTTAATTTAATCCAATTCAATGAATATTATAGATTAGATAAATTAACATTTTTCCATTAAAATTTTAGAATAGTTTATTTTATAAATATTTTTTCCTTTTTAATTTTTCATATAATTTTCTATATTATTTTATATATAAGGTATAGCTTGAATTCATTCCTCAAATAATTATATTTATTTCTATAAAAATTTCTTCTTCTCTTATTTTAGAAAATTAATTTTAATTAATTTAAAAGTAATATTAATAAACAAAAAAATTTTTTGCTTCACAAAAAATTTGGCATTATTTCGGAATTTACGATCGTATTTTTACATTATGTCATTGATTGTTTTTATAATGAATATTATTTTAATTTAAAAATGCGAATTTATATATAAATTTTAATTATGCATTTTAAATTAATATTAGTCAATATTTTTGCTCCTGCCTAAAACGACCAAACTTATTGAACAATTTGAAAAAAGTTGTTATAATAAATTTATTGTAAGGTATATTATATATAATCAGTCTTAATTGCTATAATTTCATATAATTTAATAGGAAATATATATTTTCCATCCTAAATAATTTTATAAACTTTTGTAAAATTTTGTTTTTACTTTATATTTTAAATATATTTTAATTTTTATTTTTGTCGAATTAGACTTTTTTTACATATTTAATATATTGCATATATTTTTCTTATAAATTTTCCATCTTACTTGATACTTTTCTGAATCTTCTTTATCTATCGTCCCTATGCGAATTCTTTCTCTTATTTGTATAATATTTTTCTTCAATCTAGTTAATTTATATAAATTAAAAATTTATTTAATTTAAATTATATTAAATAATTAATTTAAAAATTAATATTAAAACGGTCCGATTCAAAAGATCATAAAGGAACAGTTTATCAATTCCAAACAAATCTTCTTCTGACTTTGTTATGAAATGAAAATGTTTCACATCTATTTTCTTGCTTTTATTGAGGATCATCAGATTCGACAATTCACTACAAAAATTTAATATTCATCTAAATATTTTATAAATTGGAAAAATGTTCGATGAAAATGTTCATATATTATATAGATATTATTCTATTTTATTTTATATTTCAATTATATTTTTTCAAGTCATTAAGCAATTTAAATTTCGATTCTAAATCAATAATTTTTCATTTCTTATTCCTTTGTTTAAAATTTACAAAAATATTTTTATAAAAATATTAAAATATTTAATCAATGAAAATTTTGATTTATTCTATGGTTACTTTATTCAAATTTTAATTTATTTAATAATAACTAGGGGAAAGGAATTAATCCTTTGAATCGGAGGTAATAATTGGTTAAAAAATTTCTTATTTCTACTTTTTAAATAAAAATAAAATTAATTTTTTTCATTATTAGTTTATTTTATTATATAATTACAAAAAAAATATTTATTAGTTATCGATAAAATTTATTTTCTATTGACATAAGATTTATAATTAAAATTATCTCTCAAGAAATTTTTATTTATATATTTTCAATTAATTATAATTTCCAAATGAAGATTAATTATTTTTTATAAATAGTATAAATAAATTAGTAATAGAATACATTTAGAATTCAATATAAATTTAATCATCCACCGACAATTTCGTGGATTGTCATGATGTACATTTAATAAATATTCCAAAATGAAAATCTAAATTGGTTCAAATTGAATATATTCTCAATTCCACATTCAGTTTAAATTCATAAAAGAATAACACAAACATTTGATGTGTGGCTGTTTTTAAAAATCTAATATTTTTATATTTTATCCATAATTTTATTTAATAAAATAAGTTTGTAATAATTTTTAAATTAGTCTTAGATTTTGCTCCCATGTTTCAATTTGATTTAAATAAAATTTATATTTTTATAAATTGCAATTTATAAATTTTCTCTCCTCTATAACAGGCCACCGATAATACATATTCTTTTTTTTGACAGTTTTATTTACAATAACATTTTTAACTATATTCTAAGTAAAATTTTCTTTTTTAAATAATTTAAAATATTTAGGAGAGCTTAAAATTATATATGAATTTTTTCAATATCATTTCTAGAAAATTTTAAATTTAATTAATCAATTTTTCTTAATTAAATTATACATTATTGAATTATTATCATTATGTCGTGTAATTTGAAAGTACCTGCCTTTTTTCTCTAAACTACTTTTCCTAATTTATTGAAGATTTCAGATTTGCGCTATTGGTCGAATTTAGGCTTAGCGGTTTATTATTTAGTTTCGAAAGAAAAATTAAAGCACATTGTTCTGTAGAATGATTGTTTAAATCAAAAAATTTCTTGAATTAATAGGTGATATAATAGTGTTTCTAAATTTTATTCGTTGGAAATAAAGCCCATGCGATTCATTAATTCTATAACAGTGAAATTAACACATTTCATCTTGAGCTCTCTAAAATTTGTTATTTTTAAATAAATATTATTGATTACAAATAAAATTAATTAATATTAAAAAATAATTAACTATAATTTTTCTTTCATTTTCTCCTAGTAATGATTTATGTTTTTATCATTCCCGGGCGAGCGTTGCATAATTTTTATCATATAATATTTATAAATAATAAATTATTTAAAAATAGAAATATTTAAAATTTATTATCAAATTAATAAAATTAATAAAAATCATTCGCAAAAATAATTTTTAATCTATTTTTGATTTCGAAAAAATTTTTTTGAATTAACATATTCTATTAAATATATTTTAGAGAATATATTATTTATTTTATGAAGCATATGAGCAATTTTTCATTAAGATTTATTGTCGTATAGTTGAATTTTATATGATAATAATAATAAAATATTATCAATATTAAATTTATTTTAAATTGTTAATAGAAATGTTATTTTTTATTAAATTTATTTTTCAAAGTTTTAATTATAAATAATGAATATAATAAAAAACAATAGAAATAATTGTTATTTTAGCAATTAATTATTAGTTGAATTTTATTAATTTGATTTAATTATTTTGTTTATTTATAAATTTTTTAATTTTTCAAAATTTGGCATTGTAATGATTCCCGGGTTTGGCCAGCCTTAGTGGCCCAATCAATTTCCCCTTCCAACCTTTGCCCACTCATTTTCCATTCACTCTACTCATCTTTCCCCTACTTTGGACTTCCCCTTTCATTCTCAATCCCGACCACTCCCACATCCCTTTTATGATGAATCAATCCGGCTTATTTAATCCAACTTTATCCCCTTTATTCTTGCCATTCTACCACCATTCTTGGATTTGACTCCCAGCATCGCTTTTTCCATCCACTGCCATTTTCATGCGGAATTAATGAATAAATAAACATCCATTCTTGACCATCTTTTGGGGCGAATTGGGTTTGGGGAAGGGCCGGGGCATTTCATCAACAATTGAGTGGACGCACTCATTTCCCCTGGCCAATTCAATCGGCATTTCCCATTCCCAAATCCATTCCAAATTCCCCAAAACTCATTCCGCATAAGAACGTTCTACTTGGCCAGTAGAATCGTTTACTGCATATTATTTCCATTTATAAAAACTAAAAAAAATTTTATGATAAATTTTGAATATAAATAACAAATTGTAAATAAAAAAGAAATTATTATTTAATTTTGACTACAATATTCATTTTGAAATTCTGATGATGATGTCAAATATTATAATTTAAATTCTAATTTTCACATTTATATAATTATTCTTGTAAAATATTTCGTAAAAATTTTTTCTCATTGCCTACAAGATTTTATTAGAAATCTAATTTCACTCAGTTTGTGCAAGTGCGAGCCTTTGTTGTGGGTCTACGAAATTTAATTTATGGTTTACCCAAATGTGCACATATAAAAATTCTTTAATTTGAAATTTATAAAATATCAATTTATCTATTTAAATTATATTCTAATTTCATTATAAGTTTAAAAAAAAATATTTTATTATAATTTTAAATTATATTTAAATTAAATTTTTTATTGATAAAAAAATAATAAATTTTTTATAATAATCCATTCATCAAAAAACTTAAATTTCGAATAATATCTTCAATTAATTTGTTATATATAAATTCATAAAATTAAAAATTTTTAACAATTATATTTTTCATTGTTAATTTTTTACTTTTAAATATTTAAAAAAATTAAAATAATTATGATTAAAACTTCTATTCTTTCTGATAAATTCTGGGGCATGAAATATTAATTTTAAATCTAAATTCTTATCATTTTTACCTAAATAAATAAAAAAATTTTACTCAAAAATTCCAAAATTTTTAATGTTAAAAATTTTCAAAACAGTCTTCTGTTACTTTGACATTGGTGTTTGATGTTTTGGGCAATGATTTTGAAACTATCATTTTTCATTTCAATTTCTCATACTATATAAGAAGTTAAGTTTTATAATAAAATAATTATAATTTTAAAATATAATAAAATTTATTATTATTATTATTATTATGGTCTATGTATTTGATTTAATTAAAATTATTTTAAAAACTATTAATTTAAAGAAATTTATTTTAATCTTAATTTAATTTTACACATAAATAATTAACAAAAATTTTTTTATTTCATAACATAGAAAATAAATTTTTCTAGGATAACTTTGTAGTTATTTTTTAAATAAATGTATATTTAATTAAAAAATTGTTTAAAATTCTGGGAATTATTATTTTTAATTTCTTTATTTGAGATCTGAAATTTTTATTTTTTGAAATTTTTCTTAATTTTATTAGAATTTTTTTAAAAATTTCCATAAAATATTGTAATCCTCTTTCAATTTCTTTGAACAATTTAAATTTGATTTTAATACAGATAAAATAGTAGAAACGATACACTTCATGATCACATATCTTAAGTTGTAGAGCCAAGTAAATTCTCGAAAACAACACATTGGTCAACAAATGCCAAATCCTATCAAATCTTCCTTGATTCAAATTAATTATTTCTAGCGAATTAAACTGCTTAATTGCATAACTGATTTTCTTCTTGAAAAATTTAAAATTAATTTTAAAATTAATTAATTTGCAAAATTTTTATTTTCGATTTGATTTGGACTAGAATTTAATATTATAAAATTTTCTTATTTTTTTATAAAGATATAATCTTGTTAATTTTAAGAGATATTCTTTCCTGACTTCACGTTTTCTTATAATTTAATTACATCTGAAAAAGAGTCGATGCTTTATGTAAGATAAGGCTTTATCCATATTTGGCGAAAATTATTTTGGTGCTTTTTCAAAAGTATTTTATAAGCTACAAAGAATAATTGATATTTTTCATTCTCGTCTTTTTTTTGAAATTTTATTTATATTTTTTCAACCCATTTAATTATAGAGAAATATTTTCGATATATCTTTCTAATATTAAATTTTATTATGCACTTGTTGGATTTCATCAAAATTTCTATATAATTTTGATCTTCTAATTTTTCATTTTAAAATGAATAATTTCACAAGAAATTATTATAATTTAATTATATTATATAAATATTTATAAATAGAAAAAAAAATAAACATTTGTCATTTTTTTTCATATTTATGAAAAGATTATTTTAAATAATTTTTCGAAATTTCTATGGCATCGTTGAGTTTAAGATAAACATTTGATTGGAATTTGATAAATTTTTTGGCAATCGTTCGAAAATATTCGTTTGATCGTAATCGCCCAAAAATACCATTCGCTCTAAAATTTAAATACTTTTACAAATTATTTTTAAATTATTATGGCTTTGAATTATAATTCTTTGAATATTATTTCTTTAATAATATTATATTTTTTAAAAATCATTAAAAATTTGTTATAAAAGCTCAGACCTAATTTATATGTGGTATTTTATATTAGAAATATTTCCTTTTTTAAAAATGCAATTATCTTCTAAAAATAAAATTTATTTTTTTTATTTATTTTTTAAATCCAATTCTTTCTCTTGATTTTAGAATAAATTTATTATCATCGAGAATAATAATATTATTCTATAAAGATTATTTAATTTTAATTTTAATAAGATACTCTAAATTGATTAATAATTTACTTCTACAATATATTAATAGAATTTTTATTTTTTAAAAATTTCCAAGATAATTTTAATTAAAAAAATGAGAAAACTTAATTGCTTTTTTTTATTTTTCAATGATAAATTTTTGAATTTATTTTATTTTTTTAAATATTTAATTAGTTTTATAGTTCTTTTCATAATTTTTTAGCTAGTTAAAAAATAATTCCTTGTCGAATGCCAAATGATTGATTCTTATTTTGATGAAAGAATTAAAAAATGTTATTAAATATTAATCGCCATTTTTAATTTAATATGTAAATATATTTTTAAACGTAAATTTTTTACTTCTTTCTATATAATTTAGCAAGTTTATTGAGAAAATATTTATTGTTAAATGATAAATTCGATCTATTTATGATTTTAAATATATAATATATTTTAATTATATTATTTTTTAAAAACCATAGGAAAATTTTTAAATTTTATAGAAATTTTAAGCATTCCATATAAATTTTTTAAAATTTGTAATATTGATAAATATTTATAGTCAATCGATGTTTAATAATATAAAATAATATCCTAGAAAAACATTTATTTAATTAAGCTTCATAAAAGAATAAGAAATTAAATTCATGGACCATAACATTCATGGACAATAATTATTTTATAATTTTTAATTAAAAAAATTTATCTAATATTTCTTTATAATAATTAAGTAAATTTTTCTTTTAAATTAATTTTTTATCTATAAATTTCAATTAATAAATTTTCCCTTTTGTTTTCATTAAAATTTTTCAGATTAATTTGTATGACAGTACGATTGTCTCTAGTGAATTTTTTTAATTAATATTATAGTAAATTTATATAATATTATAAAAAATAAACTAAATTAATATCATTTAAAATATTATACGGTAGATTCACATTAAAAATTTTGATAATATTTTAAAATTTATTTTCCATTCTTATGATATTTTTATCGAAATATTGAGACCCCCAATAAATTTGTATAATAGTATTATGTACTTATTTTGTTTCCATAATATTAGGTATTATCTAATTATTTTATTTTGATTACTTTCATATATAAATTTTATTTGTAAAAAAATCCACATTTTATCGTTTTTATTAAGATTACGATAAAAAGGTGAAACTTCATCTTAATTTTATAATGTGCTTGAATGCGTATTTAAAATTCTCTTCCTCATGTGAAAAGTTAAAAAATCTATCAGTAATTTATTTTTAGTAATTTAAAAAATTGATTGTAATATATTTTTATAATCGTTAATATTACACAAGAATATTTTTTCTTTAGTTTAATTTCAATTAATTAAATTCTATATTCATTTTATTATTCCTATTAAATTGAATGCTGATTCTAAATCAAATAATAATTTTTCAAAATATAGGTAATTAGCTCTCATAAAAAACTAACAAGAAAAAGAAATATTGTTTGCTTTTCTTAAAAATAATGCATCTTTTTAAAGGAACATTAAATAATAACAATAAAAAATTTATTTAAAATGATTAATTTAATAATGAAAGTTATTTAAAATTAAAATTTTTTCTACACGCGAATTCTAATCATTTTTTTTCAATCTCAAAATATTTCATTTTTATTTTTAAAATCAAATAAATTTTTTTATTAATTATATATTTAAATCTGATAAAAATATTTATATTCCTATTTATAATTTCAAGCTTCAGAATTAAATTATTTTCTAAATTAAAATAACTTTATTTAACACTTAACAAAATGTTTTATCATTATATTCCATTCAATTTCATTCCATATATATTAATTTTATAGTATAATTCTTTTCCTGTGCTCCGTCAAATATGATGTAATTAAAAGACGTAATATTGCGTTAATTTTTAAACAATATTGAATTCTATAGTCATCCATCCACAATTTTATAATAATATTGTATTATAATTTCTTAATTAGAAAATTTCATAAATATAATTCAGTGGCTAAATTTATCCTAATAATTTATAAAATTTTTTTATAAAATCTAATAAAAAATATTATTACCCGAAATTATTTCAGGTTTCTTCAATCAATTATATAAATATTGATAAATAAATTTAGTATATAAATTTGATATAACAATTCCTTAATATTATTCACAACATATCAATCCCATTTTTTAATTAAGATATTATTTTTCGAAATAAAATATTCTTTCCTAAAATTATTTAAAATTTTCTGTTTATTAATTCATGTATTTAATAAAAAAGAATCGCAACAGGACGTATGTCCTCCTTGTTATAGATTATCCATGAAGCACCCATAATTTACTTCTGAAAAAAATATTTGTAATTTTTTTTGGATTAAAGTTACTTTTCTTAATATTATTTAGATTAAAATTTTTAAAAATTTAATTTTAATTTTATAGTTTAAGATCATTTCGGACGATATTTTTTTTAAAAATTATTTTTTTTCAATTATGAATGAATAGCACTCTTAATTTAATTATTTTTGATTATTGAACAATACATGTAAATTCAATTTTAACCCATAATTTATCATCTTTGATAAGAATACTTAATTTCTAAAATATACTATGTGGGTATAAAAATATCGTTTTAATTTTGAATATGACTCGATAAATGCATTAATATATTATAATTTGTTTAAATAATTCTATAATTATTTCATTAAAACATTTTTAATTATCATTTTTTTAAAATTAATTATCCATTTACTTTCAATAAAATTGTCAAACATTATTATCTTCATTATATTTCAATATTTTTAAATTTAATTTTAAATGTTTTTATCGACAATTTCCATCCGAATATTTATAGACGAATCATTAGAGTACTATCTTAATTCCCCCTTCTTAATATCAATTTTTTTTATTGATATAATTTTTTCATTATTACGGACAGAAAAATTTATCAATGAATTTTCAATAAAATATTTTTTAATTTATTCATCTTATTACTTTATTTAAAAAAATTATTATATTTTTATTTACGTCACTCTTATAACCTATAGAATTTAACAAAATAAAATTTTTAAAATAATAAAAATTTATCCATAAGGAATTGCAAATTCTTTATTTTTTTTTAATGATTTTTCGATATCATTTTTAATAATAGAGTGAAAAAATGAATGTTCTTTGTCTGTATTCTATTATTTATTATTTACAAAATTATTAAATTTTTATCATTCCTCCCATAGACATTTTTGGATTCCTAAATACTCCATTTTTCCATTTTCCAAAATTTTGATACAATGTTATAATTTTTAACATAGATAACATAATAAAATTAAATCTAGAGTCAAAAACAAATTTGTTTGACAATCTCTTAAATCATAGTTGTAAAATTTGTATAATTGACTAGAAGTGTTTTTTTTATTAATTTGCTAAATAATTTTTTAATGATTAAAATATTACTTATTAAAATTTTTATAAAATTATTTTCTTAATTTTATTTTCAAATAAATTTTTAATGCAATAATACATTATTTGTTTATTAAATATAATATACAAATAAACTAATTTTCGGAACCTTTCAAATTTAGTATTTATGAAATCCATAGAAAATATAATTAATCAATAATTAAATAAGAATATTTATTATGTTATTAATTGCAGCAATTCTACATTTATTCATAATTTATATATAAATATTACTCCATAGGCAAAAAATAAACTATAATTTTACTATTTTAATTTTTTTTTATTCAACACATTTAATTTCTTATTTCATCATTTGGCACTTTTCGATATTATTGACATCTTTACTTGATATATTTTATAGATTTATATATAATATTAGATACATTATATAATAAATTATCAAATATTTATCGAATTTAATAAATACTATTATAATTGAATACCTTACTATAAATTAATTGATTTATAAATAATTAAAATTCGTTACAATGATCGAATTTTTATTTAAAAATTTTTTAATAATTTGTTATTTCTATATAGCATTTTCCTCTGAATCTTAATTTAAAAATCTGAATGATATATTAGATTTATATCCAATTTGTGGATTTAGTTCTATTTGAATAATTTTTAATTTTTAAATTAATTCTATTGTATTCAATAATAACTCATTTTTTTCAATCTTTCATCCATAACTTGGTCCTATAATTCTTCTATTTTCCGGTACATTTTACATTTTCTTTCATCGATATAATTTTTTGATATATTTTTATTTATAATCACTAATTTTCCGAATTTTTTTTTTATTTTATCGAAAAAAGATTTTATGCTACCAGAGCGATGTCCACGATTCTTGTAATAAATAATTTTTATTTTGATAAAAAATATTATGTTTTCTTGAATTTCATTTAATTTATTATCAATTCTCTTCGTTTAAAAAATTTTTAATTGTAAAAGTCTATGTAAGTTTGGGAATAATATATCGGCTCTTTTAATGAATAGGTTTCTCTGCACCACTATTCTTCACAGTTAGGTTTTTGCATGCGATTCATTTGCAATAGTAGTACAAATCAAATATTTTTTGCTTAAAATAAAATACATATTATCTTTTAATTTTTATTATTATTATTATTATATTTTCATAATCAGTGTAATGAAATGATATCTAACCGCTAAAAAATAATTTGAATATATTTCATAAACAAGATGTAATTTATATTTTTATTCCAATATAAACGATAATTTTAATTATATAATTTTTTTCCTTATTAATTCTAAAAATTATTTCATTCTTAATACAAATTAGATTTTATTGAAAGGAAGTTTAGAAACTTTTAAATAAAATTCTTTTTAATTATTTTTTATTAAAATAATTTAGATTATTAAATTTAGAAAAACTTATATGATAAATTTTTTATATATCAAATATTTATGTAATTGATGGTAGAGAACGCATATTTCTAATTAATTTTTATTTTCTATAATGAATATATATCATTAATAAATTTTTATTATTTTTTTGAATAAATTTAATACCCCGCGGTCATTTGGCTGTAAATTCTTATGAATTTTAATTGAATTAAATTTCTGCTAAAAAATTATTAATTGTAATTTTATTGGATTATATTCTAAAAATAATATAAAAATTATATTTATTATAAATATTGGTAGATATTTAATTTGAATATAATTAGAAGATGATTCTTTTTACATTATATAAACGCTGATATTATATCCATTGAATCTAATATCGTTAAATTTCTTGCTAATTTTTTAAACAATTTTTAGAAAAAGATTATTTCAGATTTTATAATATAGTAGAAAAATATAATTTAGTTTTAAAAATTTAATTTTGTTGCTTTAAAAATTTTAATTATCAAATAATTATTCAATCTTTAGCCTTTATTTAAATTATTTTATATTCTTATTTTGTTGATTTGACAGATAAAGATATAGGTCAAAATCTGAAAAAAAGTTTTAATATAATTATTTAAAAGAAAATATAATTTTTTAGAATCCAATTTAATTTTAATTTTTAATGACTCAATTTTATTAATGATTTTGTAAATTTTTCAATGAGATATATACTAATTTATTTATTTATATTATCTATTATTTTATAAATAAAAATTTATGAGTTTTTTAAATTAACTTTTAAAAAAATAAGAATAATTCATGAAAAATTCGATCAAATTTAAGAAAAAATTTTACTTAAAATATAAATTATTTTTTTCAAATTAATTTTAATATTTTTATCTAATTGAATAAATTAATAAAAAATATAAATTATTTTAAAAGTATATAATTATCAATGGACATACCTTTGGTTATATCAATTGATTGTTATAATAATATAAAATACATTGTACTGTTATAAAAAATTTATTCAAACAAGTGAAATATGCGAAAATTTTCATACTTATTATAAAATTTAAATTAATCATATTTGTAGATTATTTTAAGTAATTGACAAATCTTTTTTAATCATTTAAAAAATTAATTAATTTTATTATTAATAATTCCCGCCTGTTAATATAAATATAATGAATTTTCTAGAAATTTTTTTTTGTTATAATTTATTAGATTTAGGAGTAGGAGTAGAATATATATTAATTTTTCTTGTTATTGAAGATTGTTATTAATATATTATGGATAATTTTGCTTTTGAGAGAATTATCATTCGCACCAAGACAAAACTAAAATTAGTTTTTAGATAATAGGCGGAGTCATAATTTAGTTTTATAAAAAAAATTCAAATTTACATGTTTTCAACTTATTTTGATTTTCTCAATTTATTTAAATCATTTGTTTTTTATCACTCCATTTTGAAAAAAGTATTTTTTTAGAAATATTATTAATCTAAATTTTTTATTATAAATAAAATAAAATTATAATTTATTATAGATAATCTAATATATAAAACTAATATTTTTTCTTTTTAATGAAATTTTTAACTAATATATAAATTTTTAATATATAATTTCTTTATTCTGTATTTTTTATTCTAGAAGATTTTTTTAAATTAATTGATATCATGTGAAATTTGAACACATTTAATACTCCCTTTTAAAATGTCCTTCTGTATCAGATAAAATGTTCGAATGACGAATTTTGTTATGTGATTATATATATTATATCGTTTGTATTTGCTGGATATATAAATCGATTTTTGTATATAGTGAATTTTATTCCCCTTCTTCATTTAAATTTTCTTTATTCAAAGATTCTCATTGGCTCTGAATGAACAACATTTTCTCGCTATTTTTAAAAATATTTATTTGATGGTTAACTTTTCATTGTAAATATTTCTTTTTAAATTTTGTATATTTTATTTCCAATTTTACAGCATTTAATCTCTTTGTCTGTTGTCTTTTTATTAAATTTACGATATAAACATTATATTATAACTATTAATATAAGTAAACCTTTTATTTATTTTGTAATTTTTTATTATCAATTTTGTTTTTTATAATATATTTTCTTTTCTAAAAATAATTCTTTAAATTATATATTTTCAAATTTATATTTTTTATGATTTTATTAATTTCAAATTTTTTTTTAAAAAATTAATAAAATATTATTTATTTTTTATTTCATTAATTTCCTGAATATATTTTTTTGATATATCTCTAAATAACTTTTCAATTATTTTAGCATGACATTATTAACCTAAAATTAAATTTATAAATTTAGAAAGAAAATTTTTAAGTGTCTTGCAAGTGCAAATTCTTTGATATAAATTTTTATTTTTAAATATATTTTCATATTATTTATTTTAACATTATTAATAAATTACCGTAAATATTCTATTAGAAAAGCCCACCCTAGAGGGTCTCTGAAATTTATAAGCTATCTCTATTTGAAGCCCAGTCGCTATTATAAGCCCAACCCAGAAATTTTTTTCTAACTTTATACTCTTTTAATTCTATAAACATGTTTTCAATGATAAAAACATGTTGTGAATTCCAAAAAAATGTTCGAAAAAATGTTTTTAATCGAAAAAACATGTTGTGAATTCCAAAAACATGTTCGAAAAAATGTTTTTAATCGAAAAAACATGTTGTGAATTCCAAAAACATGTTCGAAAAAATGTTTTTAATCGAAAAAAAACATGTTGTGAATTCCAAAAACATGTTCGAAAAAATGTTTTTAATCGAAAAAATATGTTGTGAATTCCAAAAACATGTTCAAAAAAATTTTTTTAATCGAAAAAAAACATGTTGTGAATTCCAAAAACATGTTCGAATAAATGTTTTTAATCGAAAAAACATGTTGTGAATTCCAAAAACATGTTCGAAAAAATGTTTTTAATCGAAAAAACATGTTGTGAATTCCAAAAACATGTTCGAAAAAATGTTTTTAATCGAAAAAACATGTTGTGAATTCCAAAAACATGTTCGAAAAAATGTTTTTAATCGAAAAAACATGTTGTGAATTCCAAAAAAATGTTCGAAAAAATGTTTTTAATCGAAAAAAAACATGTTGTGAATTCCAAAAACATGTTCGAAAAAATGTTTTTAATCGAAAAAAAACATGTTGTGAATTCCAAAAACATGTTCGAAAAAATGTTTTTAATCGAAAAAACATGTTGTGAATTCCAAAAACATGTTCGAAAAAATGTTTTTAATCGAAAAAAAACATGTTGTGAATTCCAAAAACATGTTCGAAAAAATGTTTTTAATCGAAAAAAACATGTTGTGAATTCCAAAAACATGTTCGAAAAAATGTTTTTAATCGAAAAGGCATGTTGTGAATTCCAAAAACATGTTCGAAAAAATGTTTTTAATCGAAAAAACATGTTGTGAATTCCAAAAACATGTTCGAAAAAATGTTTTTAATCGAAAAAACATGTTGTGAATTCCAAAAACATGTTCGAAAAAATGTTTTTAATCGAAAAAAACATGTTGTGAATTCCAAAAACATCTTCGAAAAAATGTTTTTAGTCGAAAAAACATGTTGGGAATTTCAAAAACATGTTGTGAACCATAAAAAATATTTGAATTTCAGAAAAAAGTTTATTAAAAAATGTTTTGAACCGCAAAAATCATGTTCTGATATATAAAATTTTAAAATATTTAGTAAAAATATTTTTGGATTGTTTGAATAAAATTTAAATTTCATCCATTTTTCCTCTCTGAAATTTATAAGCCCAGTCTCTATTTGAAGCCAAGTCTCTATTTGAAGCCCACCCAAGAGAGGCTATGAAATTTATAAGCCCATGGGCTTCTAATAGAATATTTACGGTAATTCAAATTATTTTTTTATATTTTTAAAAGATTATGGCAGAATGTAGAAACCTTAGGTTTTTAATCCAAAATTCTCTTTTATTCAAAAAATCATTCACTTCATTCCTGGATGTATAATCCAGAGTCAATGAATTCAAATTTAAATGCTCAACTAAATTTTGCCGATGAATGAATAATTCAAAAAATTTTTGCTTATGTTAATGGCAATTTCTCATTGCCAATCATAAATCATTCATCATTCATCAATCATTATATTGCTTTTATTTAAAGAGAATTTAAAAAACCCTTGGAATAGAAAATGACATCGAGCAATATTTTTCATGGGGGAAATTTAATCAAAATTGGTAAACACTATATGATTTAAGAGCAATCTATAAATAATTAAAAATGCAATTTTATCACATAAAGTGAATATTTTATCGGGAGAGAATTTCCATTTTAATCTGCTAAAAATTGGGCATCAAATGCCTCTGCTGATCTAGATTAAAATTAGAAAATTAGTGAAATAAACGGGGAAATCAGCTGAGGCTAATATTTTGAATATTATATATTATATTAACTCCTTAATCTTTATCAAATAAAAATTAATTGAATACGGAATAATATGGAAATGAATTTTATTTAAAAAATTTCGTCAACGAATATTTTTATTGAAATATTTAATTTAGCTTGTTTTACCTTCAACAAAAGATCCAAAACAAATTTTTAGCCTACAAAAAGGGAAAAGGCCATTGTAAATTTATAAAGAAAAATGAAAATTGACAAAGCCATCATGCCATATTACCTTTACAATTATCATTTTCTGTTGATTGACTAAATGTTGCAGTCTAATGCATCAAAAAATAAGGATATCCTATTTCTATGTCCAATAATAATTTGCCCTTATATTCTTTTATATGACTTTATTTTAACACATAAATAAAGCAGCTGAATTATTATTATTAATTGCTAACATGAATTATTATTGGTTGGAAAAATTTATACTCAAAAGCCACATTGCAATTAAATGAAAGATGATATATTCTTTTATATATTGAAAATTATTTATTAAAAATTGATATAATAAATGAAAATTTATATAAAAAAGAAATAAATTGAATAAATTCAAGTCAAATATTATTCAAAATTTTTGGCCATCATTTCCCTAATTCTCTTATTCAAGAATGTGTTGGAAGTCTTTGAATTTCCATACCTCTTTCTTAAAAAGCACCCGGATTGAATCGCCAGCATTTTTCAAATCGACTGCTGGGTAAAGTTGAAGTTGAGTAAATTTCGAAGGCAATTCGGCTTTGCCTAAAATTATTATTAAAATTAAATTTTTATTTTAAGATTTTTTAAATTTAATTTTTACTATATTACCCAACAAATCGCTGTTATATGTGACAAAACATTTAATTTTTCCATTTGGGTATTGAATTATGCCAATTCCAATAAAATCCAATTTCATGAACCATCCATTGATATTTTCAAATTTGATATAGGATCCATCAATCCAAATTCCATATTTATAGCAAAATCCAATTGAATTTGAATTGTCTTCTGATCCAAGCAATTCGCCTTCTAATGGAAATTGCTGGTCACAAAATCCAATCATAATTGGTTGAAACCTGAAAAATATATATATCAAAGAAAACAAAATAAATTTATTTAAACATGTCGAAATTTTTAATAGATATAGGAATGTCCGGAAAATTCTCAATTATATATAAAAAATTAAGAATTAACCTGATAATTTTTAATTCATTAATTTTATAATTCCAACAAAGCATAATATATAATAAATTTTTATTTAATTTTTGGAAAATTTGTTATTTTTTTAAATTATTTTTCGTAAAAATTTCATTTATTATAATTAGCGCGCTGGGATTTATAATGATATCAATATTTTTATTTTTTACTCACTTAAAATAGCTTAAAACCAACATAAAAAATGTTTTTATCATTATTTTGTTGATTTGCATGAACTTTTATTGCAATATTGATCAATATTTGACATTTTTTTGATATTAATATTTAGGTCAATATTTTTTGAAAATTTTTGGCCATTCTCATCAATATTTTGAAGATTTTTAAAGAATTTAATTAAATTTATTTTTTTAGAAAAAATATTTCAAAAAATTTTTTTTTCATTTTTTTAAAAAAATCAATGAAAAGAAAATAATAGAAATGATCTTGGAAATATTTTAAAATTTCTAATAGAAAATTGAATTTTTTGAAAATTAATTTTACATATTTTCTGAATAAAAAAATTCGAAATCTGAATCATTTGTGATTGCGTAATGAAATTTTTTATTTTTTGACAATTGTAAAAAAATTTTTCATCAATTTGTTGCATATTTTGCGAATTACCTATATCAATAAATTAAAAATTTTATGTCAACTTTTTATACCTATATTTCGGGACTATTTCAGTATAAATCCCAGCAAAATTTATAATATTTTTTTGATTAATTAAATTTTAAAATTTTTTAAAATATGGAAGCAAAAAAAAAATTAAGAAATTTTTAAAGATAGAAAAAGTGTATTCTAATATAAATAAAAATTTCAATCGAAACATATTTTTTTAAAAATATTATACTTTAATAAGCAAAAGAAATTTTTTTATTTATAATTTAAATGTTTAAGAGAAAAATGAAATTCCTATTACCAAAAAAATCTCATTTTTTTGTAATATTTTAATTACTAATAATAACTTAATATTATTTATTACTGATTTTTTGTTATTAAATAAAAGTGCTAGAATATTCCGGACACCTCAATACAATAAGTTTTTAATATTTAATAATAAAATCAATTTAATTTACCAAGCTGATTGATTGAGAATTTGCACTTCATAATAAAAGGCAATTATCGGCTTTTTGATGGTTAAATTGAATGAAGGAATTGGTAGAAATAATAATTAAAAAGAATTTTTTAGTATATACTTAGTTTATTATCTACCTTCTGGGCCGAAATACTTAGTTTCCAGTCCATCCTCAGAAATTGATAAATTCGGTCCGCAATCCTCTTCATTACATTTATTGTTCTTCAGTGCCTAAAAATACTTTTATGTAAATATTTTATAAATATTTCACCTCTTTAATGCCATCGATCATTTTTTGAACATTTCTAGCCAAAAGGTCATTTGACATTTTGGCAAGAAGCCCAAAAGCATTTTCAAAAGGCAATGAGGCAAATAATTCATTCATCAATTCTGCTGGCATTTTTCGACGTCGAATCGATGACTTTAACTGCAAAGAAATTAAATTAAAAAATTAAAAACAATCAAACCTCCTTTATATAAACTTCCTTTTTTGCCAATTTTGCTTTCAATCCACGATTCTCTTCTTCAAAATTTGCAATTTGCTTTTCCAATCCAAAAATTTTTTCATTCTTTTTGGCCATTTTTTTCTTCATTTCAACAATTTCTTATTCAAGTTCGTTCTGCTGTTGGTTTTGCTTTATTATTTTTAATTTAATAGTGTAATTAATTATCGTTTTTTGTTTCAATCTTCTAAATTTTATAGAAATATAATTTAAAGAGAAGGAAGATAAAGGAATTTTCAGTTTGAAAAAAAAGAATGGTCAAATTTTCCTATCCCAATATCTTAATAAGGATGAACAAAGATTGTGGAGAATTCGACTCTTTTTATATGGTCATTTTTCCTGTTGATTTGAAAGGCTAAATGAGGAATTGAAATATTTAATGGGGAATTGTGTAGACAATGGAATCATTTTATGGGAATGTCCATTTTCTTTGTTTAAAAATGGGAAATCAAATGCCAATGGTAGATTAAAATTGGAAAATTTTTGAAATGAATGGGAAATTGCCCGGAACAAATATTTGAATGTACTTTCAAGAAAACTCAAAAGATAAATTAAACGTCCAATATCAGCAACGAGCATGGAATGATTTGGATTTGAATTCTCATTCTACTCATCATTGTGGATTAGATGATGGCTTGGGAAAAATGCCTCAAGCTAACATTTTGAATATTTTACTGTATCCAACAGAACCGGGGAAGGTAAATTTTGTGTTGATAAGCCTTTATGAGAATATTGAAAATTGCCAAATAATAGTGAGTCGAATGAAATCCGTTTATGTTTCTGATGAGCATGAGCATGTAAAATAGACACAAAAATGAGGGGACCCTCCATTTTCCAAAAAATGGAACCAAACTCCACAAATGCGAAATTTTGAATTTTTATGAAAATTTATAAAAATAATTATTTATAATTATGGATGGTATCCAATTTAAAAAAATTTTTTTTAATTTAGAACTCTAGAATTCATTAAAAAATATATTTTAACCTAGTTTTTAGTTTTTCATGGTGAAAGTTGGATTATCTTACTAAGATGGTAAGATATATGAAAAATGGACCCCGATTATCGGAGTTGCTAAAGCAAAAGCACACTACACTTTTTTCAATGTTTTGTGCCATTTCACCCAGTCCTATTATAACAGCACCAAAAAAAATGCATATAAATATAGAAAAAGAATAAAAATTGTAAATACATAATATATAAGATTCAATATTTTTTAAAAATTTATTAAAAAATATCTGACATAAAGAGCATAAAACAAAGGTAGATAGAAATAATTAAATTTAATTCATGCCAATCAACATTTTTAATATAATTTAAAAATCTATGAAGGTAGAGAAGAGATAGAAAAAATTATACATATTATTTCTCATCATTTATTGGTGCATTTTTTATGTTTCTAGCCACTCATTTTGAAGTGTATCCCCATTTGGGTTAATTATTTTGCAGTTTCTGCTGGATATTGACTGTGATCCCGTTAAAATTTTGAAAATGTTTGGGCCAAAATATTTTTTTAAACAATTCGGCAATCATGACGGATTGATCCCAATGGTCTGCGCGAAGTTTTGGTCTGGATTAAGCGAAAAGAAATGGCCAAATCGGCGTTTAACCCTAGAATAATATTTTATGATAAGGAAATTTTGGATCACTTATTTAGTAATTCTTTAAATAGCCAAAAGTATTATCCAGAAGTTTATTCTCAACAAATTATTTTATTTGATCAATAAAATACTTCCTTTAATTCAATCCATTTTTCATTGTTTTTGTTGCTCTAATTTCATCTTCTCTAATTCAATCTCCAATTGCAAATTCTCTTTGGTCAATTTCAGATTTGCCATTTTCATTTTTTCCAATGCCATGGCTCGTTTGTATTCCTTTTCAGAATATTCGTCAAGGCGCGCCATCAATTTCAATTCATATTCAAATTGCTTCTTCTGAATTTCGTTTTCTTCAGCTGCTATCATTTTGTGGTCCATATGTTCAGCTGAAGCGGTTAATAAAAATGCTTTATTCATAGTGCCAATTTTCTTCTGAGCTGCCGTGAATTTTGGAACTGGACCGATTGGCAATGGGACACGAACAGGCACATTTTTTGGCTGAAATTTTGATGGAAAATTTGTATTTCAATAATAAATCCAAAAATTAGAATACTCTTAATTATAGGTGTCCAATTTTTTCATACCCGAAATCACCCTATCTAAATATACTAAACGGAGACTTTCCGGGACAAATAGGCAGTTGAATATTTTAACTTTGGCGTTTTGTATTATGAAATAAATATCCAAAAATAAATGAGAGAAGATTTTTAATTATTAATGGAATCAGGGTGTCTAAATTACCACATAAATGTGGCTTTTGCCACATTTTCGACCATCTCGCCACATTTCATTTTTCCCACATTTTTGATTTTTTTGGTAAGCACTTTTTGTTACAATTTTTCGGTTTAGCCATTTTCGACTAAAATTTTTAGCTGTGCGGCCATTTTTGAGTAAAATTTTTCGCTGCGCGGCAATATTTGGATATAAAATAATAGAGAAATATACAAAATAAATATTTTTAAATTAATTTTTATTTGAATTTTAATTGTTTTAAAAAATGCCACATTTTTTGCCACATTTTTGGCCAATTTTGATTTTTCTTAGCCAATGCCACATTTTTGGTCCGACCTTATAGACACCCTGAATGGAATAGTAGTAGAGAAATATTAAAAAATCATATGAATTTATGCGATATGTTGTGAATAATTGTAAAACAATATGAAATTATGATGATATTTTCAGGAAAATATCAAATGAGAAAGCATAAAGTATAAAGAAATAAAAGAAATTGAGAAAAATATTTCAGTAAATTAAATGAGAAAATGGGAGAAATTGATGTAATGTAAAAATGAATGATTAAGATTATGAAAATAAAATGATAGGAAAATTCCGTAAATTGAGTCAATGAATATTTTTCAATATGATAGCTGATAGCAAATGACAATGGGAGCGGCCGGGAGCCGCGCAGCGGCGACCGGGCGCTCCCTTAAGCATTTAAAATAGTCGAAAAATAATCAGATTATATTTTATTAATTAAAAGAACAATAATGAATGAGTTGAAAATAGAAGAAAAATGAATAAAAGGGGAAAAACATGATGGGATGACCGATGAATTAAGAAGATGAATATGAAGATGAGAAGAGATGATTGGGAGGATGAAAGGGGATGAATATGAAGATGAGAAGAGATGATTGGGAGGATGAAAGGGGATGAATATGAAGATGAGAAGAGATGATTAGGAGGATGAAAAGGGATGAATATGAAGATGAGAAGAGATGATTGGGAGGATGAAAGGGGATGAATATGAAGATGAGAAGAGATGATTAGGAGGATGAAAAGGGATGAATATGAAGATGAGAAGAGATGATTGGGAGGATGAAAAAGGATGAATTAGGGTTGCGCCCCCGCACCCGCGGGGGCCACCCCCGACGGGGATCCCCGCACTTTTTGGGTCTCACCCCCGACCCCGCCCCCGCACTTGCCACCCCCGCGCCCCCGCATCCCCGCAAGAGCCACCCCCGCGCCCCCGCACCCCCGCGGGGGTGAACATGCACCCCATATTATTGGATTTTTCAAGGAAAATGGGGTTCGATAGGGAAATTTTGACCAAATTTTTGTAGGATATTAAAATTTTTTATTAAAATTTTTCTCTGCGAGGCTATTTTTAGGTAAAATTTTTCGCTGCGAGGCTATTTTTAGGTAAAATTTTTCGCTGCGCGGCCATTTTTGGATGAAATTTTTCTTCAAAAAATTTTTTTATTTGAAAAATGTGGCTTTTTAAAAAATTTACGCTACCCCCGCCCCCGCGGGGATCCCCGCGGGGGCCCCTGCAAGGGGTCACCCCCGAACCCGTCCCCGCAAGTGCCAACCCCGCAAACCCCGAACCCCGCACAACCCGCCCCCGCACTGCGGGGGCGCAACCCTAGGATGAATATGAAGATGAGAAGAGATGATTGGGAGGATGAAAAAGGATGAATATGAAGATGAGAAGAGATGATTAGGAGGATGAAAAGGGATGAATATGAAGATGAGAAGAGATGATTGGGAGGATGAAAAGGGATGAATATGAAGATGAGAAGAGATGATTGGGAGGATGAAAAGGGATGAATATGAAGATGAGAAGAGATGATTGGGAGGATGAAAAGGGTTGAATATGAAGATGAGAAGAGATGATTAGGAGGATGAAAAGTGATGAATATGAAGATGAGAAGAGATGATTGGGAGGATGAAAAGGGATGAATATGAAGATGAGAAGAGATGATTGGGAGGATGAAAAGGGATGAATATAAAGATGAGAAGAGATGATTGGGAGGATGAAAAGGGATGAATATGAAGATGAGAAGAGATGATTGGGAGGATGAAAAGGGATGAATATGAAGATGAGAAGAGATGATTGGGAGGATGAAAAGGGATGAATATGAAGATGAGAAGAGATGATTGGGAGGATGAAAAGGGATGAATATGAAGATGAGAAGAGATGATTGGGAGGATGAAAAGGGATGAATATGAAGATGAGAAGAGATGATTGGGAGGATGAAAAGGGATGAATATGAAGATGAGAAGAGATGATTGGGAGGATGAAAAGGGATGAATATGAAGATGAGAAGAGATGATTGGGAGGATGAAAAGGGATGAATATTAAGATGAGAAGAGATGATTAGGAGGATGAAAAGGGATGAATATGAAGATGAGAAGAGATGATTAGGAGGATGAAAAGGGATGAATATGAAGATGAGAAGAGATGATTGAGAGGATGAAAAGGGATGAATATGAAGATGAGAAGAGATGATTGGGAGGATGAAAAGGGATGAATATGAAGATGAGAAGAGATGATTAGGAGGATGAAAAGGGATGAATATGAAGATGAGAAGATATGATTGGGAGGATGAAAAGGGATGAATATGAAGATGAGAAGAGATGATTAGGAGGATGAAAAGGGATGAATATGGAGATGAGAAGAGATGATTAGGGGGATGAAGAAGGATAAATAGGAAAATGGAATGGGAGGATTAAAAGGCATGAATGGGGGTATGGGTATAGATTTTAGAAGGTGAAAAGTTATGAAAGGGATGATGAGATAAGATGATTGGAAGGATGAATTGGTGGATGATATGTATGTATGAGATTATGAAAAGGGATAAATGGTAGAAAGAAAGGATTGAAATTGAATTAGATGATGAAAAAAATGTATAAAAGTGTGGAATGGGATTAATTATTCTCAAGAAAAGACAAATGGAAAGGATGAGAAATTAATCAAGCTCTTTAATGAAGAAATTAAGGAGTTTAAAATATTGAACGAATTAAGAGAGTTTAAGATTTGAGCTTTCTAATGTACCATGCAAAAAAGATTGTAGGCGTTCTATTTAATTTATTTTTAATAAATATTAACGAGCGTTGGGATGCCGCGCAGCGGCATCCCAACGCTCGTGTTACCTCTAAAATTAGGCATAAAATTCTTACCTTAAAATAGCATTTTCTAATTGTTTTACAATCAAATTTGAATAATAAAATAAGAATTTCATATTTTTTTTCAAATCTAAAATTAAGAAATCACCAAAATTAGTAATATTATTTATAAAATTTTCAAGTTGAAAATTAATAAATGTAAAATGAAATTGGCGAATTTTTCCGATTAGATTGTAAATGTATCAGGAAAATTTGTAATGAAACTATTTTAATTTCTAGAATGAAAAATTTAAATATTTTTATAAAAATATTTCAGAATCACCCAAATTAAAATTTATCGAAAAAATATTCACCTCGGGCATAACAGGGACATTCTTTTTGGCATTCATTGACGGAGATGCGGCGAGGGCCTCTGCAATTTTTATAAATTATTTAATTAAATCTGAATTTAAATCTTCTAAAATTTTTTAAATATATTACAAATACAAACCGGCCAAAGGACGCTTTAATTGTAAATAAAGTGAGCCGGTTTCCTCGACATTTGTACCCCTGAAAATTAATATTAATTAAATAATTTAAAAAATTTTAATTTATATATTTTACATTGTCACATCGTCCTTCATGAATTGCTCAAAGACTTGTTTGATATGGCCTTTGCCAAAAAATTTGCGCACTTCCTGATAAAATTACGAATAAATTTTTAATATTTTTTATAATAAATTTTTAAGACAAAATATCATTAAAAAAATTATAACCTCTTTGTTCAGATAACTTCCATAGTTGGCCAGGTAAGCCTTTTGCAACTCTAATAAAATGACCGCCTGCTGCTCACCACCACAAAGTGCCAAACAATAGAGGATACGTTTGCGGCCCTGTAAATTTTTTAAATTTCGATTATTTTTATTAATATTTTTACAATTTTTATAACAAATTCCGCTATTTGTAATTTTTATTCAAAGAATAACCTCAATGGTTTTCGCTTTGGTGGTCATTTTTTGGTAATTTGTTGCTTTTTATTGAAAAATTTTGAATAGAAGGACTGAATTTTATAGATGTTTGTAAAAAGCTGTAAAAATCATAATGTTTAACAAAGTTAGTGATATCATCAACAAAAGTGATATAATTTAGAATGGATCAAAAATACTCAAAAATTTAGGGAAAAATTGTGGTTCAGAAAAATAGAATTTAAACAAAAATGTCGAAATATTTGGCCGCTGTCTGTTGGTGACAAGTGAAATCAAATTTTCTTATAATTGTTTCTGGAAAAAAGAGCCAATGACGGACGTCAGGCTTATGCTTTAAAAAACTAACTTATAAAATGAATAGTGAATTTTACTAATTTGGTGAATAAATTTGACAATGAAAAATCGCTCTAGAGAGAAGAATGGGTGAATGGATATGAACGAGAAGTAGATGGGCTTTTTGAGGTTGTAGTGGGTTATTAAAAGTGAGGGCAAAATAAATGCAGGGATGAGCAAAAATATATAAATAATCAAAAATGGGGATGTTGACCTTATCGCTAGAATATGTGCTCTACATTAGACATATCAAAGAACGATTTTTAATTTTAAAAGGGAAAAAACAATAGTGGAAAATTATAATTAAGCAAAAAAAATGAAAAGGAATTGGTGATGGCTTGAGAAATTGCCCAAGGGAAAATTTTCGATGTAAAATTTAAATGCGCATAATTTTATCATTGCGATTGGAAGTTGCCCAGGGCAAATTAAATTATGTCCATTCATTTTCTACCGTAAAATTTAAAAGGAAAAATGAACGATGGGCAACAATTCACAATTGTGAATTCAAGAAGGCTTTCCCAGCTTATTCAAATGAATTTAAATTTTGATGGAATTTGCCGACATTCTTTCAAATTCAATTTTCTTGCCAACGAAAAAAATGATGTTCTGTGATCTCTGATTTATTATTGGAAATTAGGAACCAACAATATTTTGTGATATGAATTTTTAAATTTGGATTGGCTAACTGATCATTCCTGAGTCTAGTATGCAATTTGCCCCAATTCATCCAACTAATTCCCTCTTTTTCCCATCAAATTCGATTTTAACATAGTACTATTACTAGGTACTTTGCGTTCCTGATCTGGGAAACTTCTGAATTAAGGACAAAAACTTCACTTTTTGGAAATCGCCTCCACAGGGATATCCGGAAGCTTAAAAGACTGTGTAAGAGGTAAAGTTGATGTGAATTGTGAAATAAATTTAATATTTGAATGGAATTTGATCATCTTTCCAAATCGTACTATAATAAACGTTTTGGCTTTTTTGCATAGATAATTCCAACCAAGAATTTGATATGAGCTGCTGATAAAAAGAGTTATTAAATAATTTTATAAAAAGCCTTTAAAATGATAATTTTAACATCAATATTATACTATTTGCAGTTCTAAAAATTGTTGAAAAATTCATTTCGCATAGGGATTTTCCATAAATTAAATGAATTCATATTCATTTCATTATTCATTGCGCCAATTAATAAAATTCTCACAATTTCTGATTTCTATTCTGATATTTTTCCCAAAAAATTGGTTTTAATACTGCTATTTTAAAGATCAAATAAAACTATTCAAATAAATGTTTTAAAAATAAACATCCTTTTATTTTAATAATAATGAATTTCTACAAAAATTTGACATCATTTCAAACGAGCGTTTTTAATTGAAATATTCGATTGGTCAAAAAAGAATTTTGTTCAGATGAAATAAATTTAAATAATAATTATTATTATTGGTGTCTCTAAATAATTATTTATGTGCCTTTCTCATCAGTCCCTTGTTTCTAACATAAAAATCATAATGTGTGCCAATAATATTTATTCATAAATTTATATGGATTGAAATTGCCATTTAAAAAATAATTTATTGGGTTGAATTAAAATTGCATGCAGCCAAAATAGAATAAGAAAAACAAAACATTTTGGCGAATAAATTGCGTTCCTTCACGCTCGTTTTCACACTGAACAGTTCGAATGCCTCATCAGCAACTCGTTTTGCCGCTTCCAAGCCACCCAATTCTTGATTAAATGCATAAATTTTGGCCAAATGATAATGGATGACCGGGAGATGTTGATAGCGTAAATTGGCTATTTGTGGGCAAATTTGGTCGAGTATTTCTCTGAAGAGTTTGGCAGCTTCTGTCAATTTGCCAACATGTTCGAGAACAAATGCCTGCCGCAAAATTGCTGGAAGCAGCTGGAAGCGAAGTAATTGGTCTTCTCTGCCTGAATAAGTGTCACGCAATTGACGGACATGTAATTGGGTAAGGGCTAGTGCTTCTTGGTTTCGGCGAGCGCGGATTAATGAAGGTATTTCACTGCTAGCATTAAAATTTAATATAAAAAATTGAAAATCATTTGTTTTTTGTTTTAATTTAATTTATGAATTTTTTGATTTAATCTAAAATATTTTCAGTGCTTAAATTTGTCTACAAAAATTTTGTGCATCCAAATTTTTCGTATCGGCAAATATTTCAGCAATTTTTCATGCGATTAATACACTGTATAAAATAATTAGAAAAAGAAAAATACAAAATGTTTTTACTTAATTGAATTGAACATTTATATTTTTTTACTTTTTAAAATTTAAATGTGAATATTTTAATTAAGCATCCTGTATTGCTTTCGTTTCCGCCGTTTTTTGTTTTTAGTGGAATCGGCTCCGTAAGATTGAAATAAAAATATAATTGGCCCATAAATTATAACCAAAAAGTAAAAAAGGCCGATTTTTTGATCACTTGAAAAATTATATTGAGCAAAAATTGGATGCACAAATTTTTCTTCTCTCTTAAATTACCCGAATTGATGTTGAATTTGATCAAGTAAAATGTTGCGTTTTTTCCCATTTGGATCAGCTCTTTCCAATTTGCATAAATTACAATCACATTTGAATTTCCACTGATGACGGAATTCATTTTCGCGTTCAGATAATGATTGGAATGGGTCAACATAATTGATTGTGATTTCATCGCCACATTTCAAGTCGCAAAGTGAATAAATAAACATCATGTCACCACATGTATAGCGCATACTATTGTCTGGAAAATTAAATTAAAATAAAACAGCATTAAAAGTTATAAAATTTTGATTTATTAATAGATATTAGCTAATCTTTTTATTTGGTTTTATAAAAATGTTTTCGGAAAATAGAAGTTCAAAAAAATTTTCATAAATTGATTAACCTCTTTTTTGGAAAAATTGACGTTTTAGTTTTAAGACCATTTATATGTTTCTGTCCAATTTAGCAATTTAATTATCCATATTCAGCAGCTAATGAACCAAATTAGATAATGATATTGCTCATTTTACAAATTATTAACTTTTGTTAAATTTTTTATAGACATAAATTAAAAAATATCGTGAAATTTTTATACTTTTTTAAATTTATTTATTGCCATTTTCTTGATCAAAATTGGCTTTTCATAAAATACATAAAAATATAATTTATTATTTTAGATAGGATGCGATATTTTTTATAAAACTTACAGAAGCATGCATGATTGATAAAGTATGGAAGAAGCCAAAGGCCATATCCACTGCAAGGCTGATAGAAACCTCCCATCAAGCGTTTGTCCCCTTCTGCTGTTCCAGGTATTTCGTAAAGCATTCCATGTTCGATTAAATTGTCCTGTGTTGCGAAAGCATTTTGGTTTATAATCATTTCAATTCGTTCAGCATCAATTACTTCGGCCGGAATTTTTTCCTTTTCGCGATCAACCTTTTTGATTGATGTTGGAATGAAAATGGCTAATTAATTACATATCCCTGGGCCAGCATATAAAGCATACAAATCCTTGGCACTTTGTGGATTTTTGTGCAATTTTTGAACAATCTCCATTACACATTGTATTGTTAGTTTGGGCAATTCCTGTTCCGCATCAAAAATTGCACTCTCCTTATATGTAAATCATGACAAATGCCTCGGAAGCGAGCAACAATTGACCCTTTTCCACATTTTCCGTGATAACAAGTCCCATTCCTATGTTGGATGGAAAATATATTTAATATTCGTTAAAATTTAATCAGATTTTACTATTACCGTAAATACTCTATATTAATTTCCCAGTCTCTAAAAAATCCCCACCCTCGACTTTGAGGGCCCATAAAATTATTATTGCATAGTTCCCTAGAGTCCTACAAAATTCGCTATAATTTGTTCAAAAATGTTTAAAAATTAAAGAGTTAGACCCAAAATTTTTAGCAATTTTTGAGGGGTTGAAAATAATTCCCCATGGGAATTAAAAGAGCATATACGGACGGTATCAATCTTTTACCGAAAGTTTTATTCTTTTTATTTTTCAGTTCAAAAACTTTTCATATTTAGCTCTATGATTTTGATATAGTTTTGGCCGATCCAATCTAAACACTCAAAGATGACAATTTATTTTATAAATTTGTAAATTTGAAATATTCTAAATGATTTATTGGTATTTCCTATTTTTCCGTTTGTTTCTTTCTTTAAACAATTTAATTAAATAATATTTTTTATAAAGGAATTTTTAAAGAAATAAATTTTTCACAATTTCCGAAAATTTCCAGTTAAAAATGAATTTCTAAAGTTTTTCTGAATTCCAAGTAACTATTATTTTTAGGTATGTTATTATTTTTTCAATGTTAAATTATCAAATAATTAGATTAAAAATCATTTAAAATACTAAAATTTGATTCCACCTTTTCCAGGAATTTTGGCAATTTTCACTGGCCCAATATAATCAGCCATATCGTAGAATTTTTCTTGTTTTCCTTTCAACCCATTTTGTTTATTAAATCCGAACAATTTCCATTGATCATATTTTCCGGTTGTCGATTCCGCCAATCGTTCCTTTGCCTTCTCCAATTCAATAGCTGCATTTTGCGCTGCATTCTCATCGCCCAATTTCTTGGATTCCGCCATCAATGCTTCAAACATTTCTACCGCTTTCTCCCAATTGCGCATCCCATAGGCGGCTTTCCCCAAACTGCAAAATTTCCGAGAAAAATTCTATTTAATTATTCGCATAAAACTCACCGATACAATGCTTTTAGATTTACACTCAATGCTTTTGTGGCTGCTTCTTCGACCTCAAAGAATCTTTCCAGGGGTAAAAGAGCAGCTGCCCGATTCAAATGAATTATTTTCGATTGTTCTTCTGATTCGGCTTTGGCCAATGCACGATCATAGAAATGGAGGGCATCTACCAGAAGATAAATTTTGATTTTGTTTCTAGACTGATTTTCTAATTTTTATCATTTATAACTAACTTTCATATTGGTTCTGGTTAAATTGATCATTTCCATTCTTTTTAAGCTGTTCAAATGTCAATTCTTCGGGTTTATGCCAACAAAGGGCATTAACTCTCTCCAAAAATGCCTTGTCCCAATGGTTGATGAAAATCACATCAGAAGGAGAATCGACACGAATAAATCGTTCACAGCTTAAGTTTGTCAATCTGAGTGAATCGAATTAAAAAAACTTTTTTTTAATAGTATAATGAAACCTTAAATTGGGTTCCTTTATCAGTAAAATTGCTTCTTCCTTAAACATTTTTGTATTCTCCAATGTTGGATCAAAGTTGTAGAAACAAATGCCTTCGACATCACCTTTCACATCTTCAGCAATTAATTCACTGCCTGTTTTTTATTGGTAAAGCATAAAAAATAATATTAATTTTGTTGAATTTATCGGCATTTTTGGGACATATAATTTGACCATAACGGAAACGTTTATCGAAAAATTATCATTTCATCTCAATTTAAAATATTATCTTGAATTTCTATAGAGTCAGAAATTATAGTTCAATATTAAATTAAATGATTTATTGTGGGTGCTAAATTTTTAAATTAAATAATCAAGAACAACAAATTATTACTATATTTTATTTAGTAAAATGATAGATATGGTCTATGGTGGCACGACAATTCGACAGTTGATTTAATTGTCGCCAAAATTGTATCAAATTTAGCATTGATTTTTTACTAATTGAATTGTTAGAAACTTTATGGGTTCAAAGAACGGTTTGATAAAAATTTAACTTTAATAATATGAACCGATAAAAGTTCAAGCAATTCAATTAGTGAAAAACCAATGCTAAATTGGGTTCCTCTGAACCCATAAATACATATTTTTACGACAAAATCACTGTCGAATTTTCGCACTTTCAAATTTCCATGTAATCATAGACATTTGCATTTTTTCAGAAATTTAAGAACAAACATATTTGAACATTCACTTTCGTCAACACCCGCATCAGCAAATAGCATCCCAAATAGACTTTCGGGAATTTCATTTGGCCCAAGCAAATTGGATTCAACTGATCAAAATGTTTGTAGCAAGCATGCGATTTTCCTACATAAATGTTGCATCAAATTTTGATTTTAATTTACATAGAATTTTGTTTGTAATTTAAATAATTTCGATAGAAATATGACAGTTGTTTTAATACCGTGAAATTCAATCAATAAGTATAACAATAAGCTTCCAATTCGTGAATGTTTTATATAGGTATGTCAATAACACGAAGGCCTAAAATGTCCACTGAAAATGGTTTTCGATTTTTTGAAAAGCTAAAGTAATTTGTAAAAAATATAGATACGTAGCTTTTCCTCCAACAATTCAAGTTCATCAAACTCAAAAACATAAGTTATTAAGGCTTCATTTTTATTATACATAAAAAGTAAGGTATAAGACACTTTAAGCTTTATTGTCGCATATCACTTTCGTGAATAGGTTTCCATCTTTCCAAGCTATAAACAAAAGAATAATCCAGCTAAAGAAATAACAATATTGGCCGTTCTTTCAATATTCATAAAGAAATTATATTTTAATGACTTTGTCATATTTCTTTCAAATTCTCACTAGGAGAATTTTAAAAATAATATTTTTAATGAATATATGAAACCTATTGTCCAAGGTATTTTCATTGCTGCGTCCTTAACCATTTTGCGTTCATGTATTGACAGAGATTTGGCCTCTCGGAGTCGTATTTCAAATTCCATAAGTTTCTCTGCACGATACGACATTTGTATTAGAATTTTCTAATAGAAACCACTTTAAAAATCTATAAAAATTCTATTTAATTAAAAATGTTTATCAATTAATGATTATAAATAAATAGACAAGTTAAATATTGACAAGTAAAATTTGAGTTATAAGCAAAATAATAAAAATGGATAACTGCTGGGCAAACAAAGAATAAGGCGCTCACAATCTAAATATATTAAATGGAGAGTTCCCGGACAAATTGACATTTGAATATTTTAACTTTGGCGTTTTGTATTATGAAATAAAATCCAAAAATAAATGATATAGTTAAGGAATAAAGAAAAAGAGCTTTTAAACATAAAATATAAAGAAATAAAGAAAAAATAATTATTTTAGAATGATATTAAATGAGAAAAATTTTTAATTAATTTAATGGAATGGCCGAGAATTATTAAAAAATAATGTAAAAATTTGCCAAATTTTGTAAATAATTGTATAAAATGCTAAGAAATGATTGAGATAATTAATTATTTTGAACCAATCGGAGCGGCCGGGAGCCGCGCAGCGGCGACCGGGCGCTCCTTTAAGCAATTAAATCATTGGAATAATGTAATAGGTAATAGCAAACTCGGGAATAGGTTAAAATTAAAATAGTTTGGATCGGATCAAATGGTAGAGAGATTCATGAGTTAAATAAGATAATAATTAATTTTATCGGGATCTGATTTAAAAAGCCGATAATAATAGAAAAATGAGGAAATGAATTAGAAATGCCATGAATGAGTTCACGAATGAAGTGATAAATACCGGAAATAATCGATAATGATGGGTAAAAAATTCAGAAAAACTCAAGGATGGTCGAGAATGAAAGGCAAAAATCTGGATTAGTCGAGAATGAAGGGTATGAAGCCGGGATTAGTCGAGAATGAAGGGTATGAAGCCGGGATTAGTCGAGAATGAAGGGTATGAAGCCGGGATTAGTCGAGAATGAAGGGTATGAAGCCGGGATTAGTCGAGAATGAAGGGTATGAAGCCGGGATTAGTCGAGAATGAAGGGTATGAAGCCGGGATTAGTCGAGAATGAAGGGTATGAAGCGAGGAATGGTCGAGAATGAAGAGAAAAAATAAATGGAAATATTGAGAATCTTGAGGATGAATGAAGGTGAAGTAGAAGATTGAATGAAAAAAATATGAATTAGAATTAGTGTTATAGTTTGAAATCATAATCAAGATTAAAAATTAAAAGAGTTTGAGGATTTTGTACTTTCCATTTTCCAAATAGGCAGAATCGAAACTGAGAGTTTTAAGTTTTCCATCTTTTTTATTTTAAAAGTTTTAGCGAGCGTTGGGATGCCGCGAAGCGGCATCCCAACGCTCGTCTAAATATATTAAATGGAGATGTCCGGGACAAATTGACATTTGAATATTTTAATGTTGGCGTTTTGTTTTTTAAATATATTTTGGACTTATTGTCCAAAAATTAAATGATGCAATGAAGAATTAAAGAAAAATAGTTTATAGACAATATGAATAAAGAAAATAAAACAAATGGCTTTGTGAAATAAATAAAAATAAATGGAAAATATAAAAATCGGCTTAAAGAATATTGATTAAAGAAAAATAATTAAAATAAGCAAAAAATATCAATTATTAATATGTTAATTATATAAAATAAACTCGGGAGCGGCCGGGAGCCGCGCAGCGGCGACCGGGCGCTCCCTTAATTATTTAATACATTGGAATATCGATAATAATTTTAAAGGAAAAACCGGGAATGAGTAATTATTTAATATTTTAATGGGAAAGTGGGGTAAATCATGGAGTGAATATTGAGAATTATGGGGAAATGATAGAATTTATTGAAAATGAGGGGGAAAATTCAAGGATTTGAAGAAAATAAAGTAGTGAATACCCAGAATTGTATGAGAATTTTAGAACATTAATGGAAAATGACGGGAATGATCGAGAATGAAATGTAAAAAGCAGGGAATAGTCGAGAATGAAGGTAAAGAGCCAGAAATAGTCAAGAATGAAAGAAAAAAGCTGGGAATAGTCGAGAATGAACGGGAATATTCGAGAATGAAAGGTAGTCGGGAGCGGCCGGGAGCCGCGCAGCGGCGACCGGGCGCTCCCTTAAGTATTTAATTTATTGGAAATAAAACTGGAATGATCGGGAATTAAAGGTATAAATATAAAGCCGGGAATGATGGAGAATAAAAGGTATTAAAACGGGAATGGTCGAGAATGAAGGGTAAAAAGCTGGGAATTGTCGAGAATGAAGGGTAAAAAGCTGGGAATTGTCGAGAATGAAGGGTAAAAAGCTGGGAATGGTCGAGAATGAAGGGAATAAGCTGGGAATGGTCGAGAATGAAGGGAATAAGCTGGGAATGGTCGAGAATGAAGGGAATAAGCTGGGAATGGTCGAGAATGAAGGGTAAAAAGCTGGGAATGGTCGAGAATGAAGGATAAAAAGCTGGGAATGGTCGAGAATGAAGGGTAAAAAGCTGGGAATGGTCGAGAATGAAGGGTAAAAAGCTGGGAATGGTCGAGAATGAAGGGAATAAGCTGGGAATGGTCGAGAATGAAGGGAATAAGCTGGGAATGGTCGAGAATGAAGGGAATAAGCTGGGAATGGTCGAGAATGAAGGGTAAAAAGCTGGGAATGGTCGAGAATGAAGGATAAAAAGCTGGGAATGGTCGAGAATGAAGGGTAAAAAGCTGGGAATGGTCGAGAATGAAACAAAGAAAGCCGTAAATGGTCGAAAATGAAATAAAGGAAGCCGGGAATGGTCGAGAATGAAGCAAAAAAGCCGGGAATAGTCGAGAATGAAGGGTAAAATGCCGGGAATAATCGAGAATGAAAAGAAAAATCCATAGAATTATTGAGAATGATATGGATAATGAAGAGAAAGTTGAGGAATGAAAAAATAAAATAGTAATGATGAATTAGAGGCATAATTAAAGTAATGTCAAGAATTAATAATCTGATTTTCCAATAATATTTAACAAATATGATTGTGAGAAATATGTACATTTGTTCAATTTATGGAGCATTGAAACTGAGATTCTAAAGCTTTCCATCATTTTTTATTTTAAAAAGTTTTAGCGAGCGTTGGGATGCCGCGAAACGGCATCCCAACGCTCGTATATAATTTTCTGTTGGTTTGTCCCCAAAAAATATTGTTTAAATTTGTCATTGGCATAAATGACAAAATATCCAAATAAATAAAAATAAATGTTAGAGCAAAAAATAAGCAAATAAAAATTGATGCAACTTTCTAAGGGTAATTTGGGGCGCTGATCGCGAATCTGACATTAGATTTTTGATTAGACATCATCTAATCTATGATTTTCAAAAATCTTTGATTATTCCAACAATATTAAGAATAAGTAAAAAGCACTAATATTATTTGTGAATAAAGTTAAATAAAACATATTAAAAAATAAATTAGCATTCAAGCAAAGAAATATAGCATCAAATCAATCAGCTTTACTTAATTTTTTAAAATAAATTATTTATGCAAAAAAAGAAAGATGAAAATGAAAATGTTACAAAATCAATATAAAATGAATTGTAATAAAATGCACGACGGCCGCATGTTGATTGTTAATGTTGAGAGGGATGAATGGAGGATGAGGAGAAATGAATGGGATGTTGAGAGGGTTGGCCGACACTTGCGGACCCGACACTTGCGGACAAACGATCTGGCGCCGATGGTGGTAAAGCTATTGTGGAATTGTTTATGGCATATTATAAGGCATAAAATTAGCTAAAAAATGACATCAAAAGCATTGGCCAAAATTGAATATTCACCGAGTTATGGCCAAAAACCGTTGATTTAATTAAAATTGTGTTTTTGACTGTTTTTTTGGCCATAACTCGGTAAATATTCAATCTTGGCCAATGATTTTGATGTCAATTTGTAGCTAATTTTATGCCTTATAATATGCTATAAACAATTCAACAATAGTTTTACCACCCTCGGCGCCAGATCGTTTCGTCCGCAAGAGTCGGGTCCGCAAGTGTCGTAATACGGTTGAGAGGGATGAATAGAGGATGAGAAGCATGGCTGGGCAAAATCGAAAAATCAAAAGCGATACGCGATAGCGATATGGCCAAAAAATGCGAAACGATAAGCGATACGATATTAAAAATGGTCAAAAACGCGATAATTTGCGATATATAAGCGATATTTTGGAAAAATTTTTTAACAAAAAATAAAAAAAATTTTAATTATGCTGCTGATGAAAAAGAAATTTTTAACATTTGCTATTTTAAAACTCTTTCAAATTAATAAAATATTATCCAGCTGTTGAAAAAAATAGCCTGATTATAGCAAATAATAGCCCGGCGAGGCTTTAGCATTTAGCCAAAATTGTCTGATGATGGGAGAATGGCGAATTATATAATTTTTTTTTGATGGTACTTTTTTATTATTTTAAATGCTCGATACAAAAATTGCATAAAATTTTAATTATTTGGCCATGTTTTGGTCTACGACCGAAAATGATTACCATACGATACCCAGCTCTGATGAGAAGTGATTAATTGAAGGATGTATGAGAGGATGAGAAGAGATGGATGGGATGATGAAATGGAGGATGAGAGTAATGAATGGAGGATGAGAGGGATGAATGGAGAATCAGAAGAGGTGGATAGGAGGATGAGACTGGATGATTAATGGGAGGATGAGAAAATGGGAGGATCAGAGGAAGAGAGTGCGTTAATGGAGGATGAGAAGATATGAATGGGAGGATGAAAAAGGATGAATGGGAAGATGAAAAAGGACGAATGGAAAAAAGTGAAGAGAAAAATAGAATATAAAAGTTGAAGGAAAGTTTGAAGCATGAAAAGAATGGAAGAGAAGATAAATAATTAAAAAGAATAAAGGAAAGGAAATTATAGTAAAAAAATGTAAAGGGATGAATGAAGATGATGATGAGTTATGAGTATATGAAATAAGGAATATTGAATTTGATGAGGGATGAATTAATGTATTTAGATAGAATTTTTTTCTTATATTTTTTTGCATAAAATTATTCATTTATTATTAATTTTTTTATTATATTTAATTATTTCAAATATTGGTTCAACTCAAAAAGTAACTAGCTCAGGGACGCGCGCGATAGCGCGCGTCCCTGAGCTAGTTTAAATAAGAGGGAAACGACGCCTATGGGTCAGTCAAAACTCAAACTAAAACAAATATATAACTGTGGAATTTTGTGAGGGGAAAGACATTTTTGTATAATGTATATTAGCCAATCCTTATTGATATTGAGATTTGAGAATATAAATTTACTCATCAAAATCAAAAATTCAAAATAGAAAATACCTAATTTTCTTATAAATTGCAAAAGTGTATTCAAATTCATATGGAAAAATTAAATTAACAAAAATGATTCATTATTATTCGAAAATCGAAATTTAAAAATAAATACGTTTTGTTATGTATTATTATAATTACGTTTTGTTATGTATTATTATAATTACGTTTTGTTATGTATTATTATAATTTATATAATTTAAAATTATTCAAAAATGATTCACATCAGTTAAATTAGAAGCTTAAATAATGGGTAACAGCGATTAACCTCTTCTTCTTTTGGATTATTTTCGATTCTCGAGTAGATTAAATCATCATATTATTATTAAATGGCGAAATTAGAGGGAAAGAAGAAAAAGAGAAAGGATACCATTTTTACACCTTGTATTGTATTTATACCACACCCTTTTGAAAAATTAATCATCATCTTCACATCATTTTCTATCATAAAAACAAACAAAAGATTGGAGAAAAAAAATTTATCTGGGATTATGTCAAAAATAATATGGAATTTTGGAAATAAAATTAAATTCCGTTTACGCTTCATCATTAATCATTATGATTAATCACTTCATCCATTCTTTAATTTGTTATTTTGTCCAGAACAATTCATTCAACAATTCCACTGGCAATACTCAAGATTGAATTGATAATTTTGGCTGAAAAGATAAAATTAATGCATTATTTTTTTTACTTTTTGATTTTATATTTTCTTCAACGGATGATCAGGATGAAATAGTCGGGGTGATGGTTGATGATGGGTTGATGATTGGACAAAAATGGGGGTAAAAGTGATTAAGTGTGGGGGGTTTACCTCGAATAGAAGTAAAAAATGCGCAAAAAATTGTAAAGAAGGGGCAATTGATGGGGAAAATGAATACGTAAAGATAGGGAAAGGGAATGGGGTGAATTGACCAAGGGGAAAAAGTTGATAAATAATGTACTTTGGTCCGGCAAACTAAAAATGGAAGAGGATGGAAGAGCGGGGGGGGGGGGGGGGAGAAGGGCTAGCAAATGATGAATTCAAAAAATAGTAAAAATATAATGGGAAAATTGCACCAGGCAAAAATGGATGTTTGAGAGAAATTTTTGCATAGAAATATTGGAATTAGCTCCAGGGAAATGGGAAAATATTGGATGATGGAATGTAATGTACGATGGATGCCGATTGCCGACTTTAGATAAGAATAAAATTTTACAAAGATAGTTCTTCTCATCCTAATGATGATTTTGGTGAATGCTGGAAAATTTGAAAATCAAAATAAAAATATGAATAATTTAAGCGAATTCTGGGAAATAAAAATTAAAAATATGAAAAATTTATGCTATTAGAATAGGCCTGGATTTTTATTTTTAGGCTGTAATAATCGCTAAATAGTTTCCTATTTAAATTTGGGAAAATTTGCCAAAAATAGATTTCAAAACCCTTATATAGTTAATTTTATACTTTTCATTTTCATTGCATTTTATGAAATTTATGTTAAGTAAAAATAAAATGAGCGGATGGAATAATTTTGTAATTTACTTCGATTTTCTTATTCGCAGTCATAAAATAAAAATATGAATTTGTATTTTTGATTGAATATGCTGACATTTTCCGACATTTTTTATCCCAAAAAATGAATGATGGATTTATAATTTGGAAAAAGCGGGCATCATAAATGAAAGTTGGAAATTTGGATTGGGGCAAAAATGAGGTGGGGCATAGAAAGAATGATTGTTGCTGGGAAATTGCCCTATAGAAGAGCAAATCTTTCTCTGTTCATTTTAACGAAAATAAAAAGAAGATATCAGTGCTGTGCCAGCTCCGGCTCCGGCTCCAGCTCCGGCTCCAGCTCCAGCTCCGGCTCCGGAGCCGGAGCTGGAGCTGGAGCTAAAAATTTTGGGGGTCGGAGCTCGGAGCTGGAGCCGGAGCTAAAAATTTGAAGGGTCGGAGTCCGGAGCTGGAGCCGGAGCTAAAAATTTGAAGGGTCGGAGTCCGGAGCTGGAGCCGGAGCTAAAAATTTGAAGAGTCGGAACCCGGAGCTGGAGCCGGAGCTAGGGATTTTTGGCCGGTTAGTGGCTCCGACTAGGGTTGGATTTAGTCGGTTTCGGTTTGAGTAAATTGATGAAATTTCAAACCGTAATTGGGAAATTTTGCTATTTTAAACCGAAAATAGGAGAAACCGAAACCGAAAACCGACTTTTTTCAAAAATCGAAAACCGGATTTTGCCAAAATCCCGGTTTAAAACCGACTTTATCCAACTCAAGCTCCGACCACGTTTCCTTTTTGCCTATCATCTTTTCAGTCATCATTGGAATTTTCTAATTATAAAACATTTTTTCGCATATAAAAGCATTTAAAACTTAGTCAAAATGTAAATAAAAATTTTGTGTGAAAAAAATTCGATTTTTTTTGAACCCGGAGCCGGAGCCAGATTTTGAAAAATTTTTAGTACAAGAGCTGGAGCTTAAAAAAAATGGTCAGAGCCCGGAGCTGGAGCCGGAGCTAAAAATTTTGGGGGTCGGAGCTCGGAGCTGGAGCCGGAGCTAAAAATTTGAAGGGTCGGAGTCCGGAGCTGGAGCCGGAGCTAAAAATTTGAAGGGTCGGAGTCCGGAGCTGGAGCCGGAGCTAAAAATTTGAAGGGTCGGAGCCCGGAGCCGAAGCTGGAGCTAAAATTTTTTGGAGTCGGAGCTCGGAGCTGGAGCCGGAGCTAAAAAATCGGAAAGGCACAGCACTGGAAGATATTCAAAATGGAAGAAGACATTTTTATGTAAGGTAGCCACGGGGCAAATTTTTTATAGTGAAGGACTTATTAGGGAAATGAACAATTGGATGGAATTTTGGGTGACGCATGACGTAGAACAGCAGAAAAGGAAAATTTGAAAGGTAAAATGAGCGGGATAAAATAATTTTGAATTTAGATTTACTCATTACTCTTAAAATGAAAATTGAATTTTCCGTCAACCAATATTTTTCAACAAATTTTTTATCTCCAAAAGGAAAAGAAAAGAAGGATGAAGATTATTTTAGTTTAGGGCTAGGCTTTAACCATGATAAGCTTAAAAAGGAGCAACTTTTTATGTAAAAATTAAGCAGATATTCATGATTTAATGGATAAATTAATCGGAATTCATTAAAAAACAATGGGGAAATGTATAATAATTTTTTTTACTATCTGTATAAATATTCATTATAAAAATTATTGAACATAATCAGTTGAACAAATGCAATGAACATCATCAAGTAGTTTACTAAAAAAATGCGCTCTATGATAATTATTTTTAAAAATATATTTGTATTTCATTAAAATTATCAATTTATATTGCAATCATGAATTGAGGTATGCGAAGATTTTATTTTTTATTAAATTAAAATTTGGTATTGTAAAAAATGAATAAAATTATCAATTAGTTTAAATAATATTATTTTTGAATATTCACTAAATATTTCTTTATCTATATTTTTATTTATTTACTTTAAATAATTCTTTACTAAATTTTTTAATTATATTTAAATAAAATAATTTATTCGATATTTTATATTTTAAGAAAAATTAATAAATGGGAATTTTTTGCCCATATATTAAGCTAATGATGTTTTATAATAGTAAAATGAAGTTGCAGATTCTAAAAAATTCTATTTCGAATATTTAAATTTATTTTATTTTAACTAATACATTAAAAATTTTTAAAGATTTAATTCTATTATATATTTATAGAAAATTTTATAATTTTTTAAAATTTAGCTATGTTCATCTCTTGCTTATACCCCTGCTTGATTGTGGCAAGCTAAACTCTTCAGCGACGCCGGCCCCTCTTATTTTAATTTGTAAATTATTATACAAAAAATTTTCTCATATAATATATTTAGTGAAATTTTTAATCAATTCCATTAGATTCGAATAAATTTTTTATTTTTATTAATTAATTTATTATTTCATTTTTCTTTTAAATTGACATGTTTGTTCAAGAGTTGAAAATATTTATGAATTGATTATTCATTTTTCGAAAATTAATAAAAATATAACGAAGAAAAAAAACAAAAAATGTAAAATAAATTTAATTAATTATTTAAATCTTATTTAATCTAATTTTTATTTAATTTTCCTGAATAATTATTTTTTTATATTGCTATCTAATATCTATATATCTTTTCAAGTCATAATTATATTTCTTTATAATTTCTTTAAAAAATGTAATCTATAATGTTAAATTTTCTTTATATTATTAAAAAATATTAAAGAATTTATACTTTCATCGCTATACGTTGTAGCCATTTAGTGTTATCCAGAACCAGAATATAAAAAAGTATAAAAAAATTTTATCTCCATGTTATTAATTTTAAAATTGCTCACGAAAATTTTGAAAGTAAAATTTCATATATCAAGGACATATATTCGTCCATAAGATCTGATTTTAAATTATTTTTTTATTATATTTAATAATTTTAATGAATAGGATAGATTATTTTAAATTACATTTAAAATTTTTCATCCATTTAATTTGTTGATAATTATTAATTTATTTTTATTTCAACAAAGAATTTTTCTAATTAACAATTATATAATCATACAAAATTATTCATAGAAAATTAATCATTGCACCTCCTGCCAACAAAGCTACTCTAACCGGGTGTTTTACGGTAAATCGTGCTAATCTTTATATTTTTTTGGTAAGTCTTGATGCTGCTCTTAATGCAATTGCTCCCACAGCATGTTTCTTAATAAGATTTTAAAAAAATTAAAAATAATTTTGTCTACGAGATTTAATGCTAAAGGCTTATAATTCTCAGCCTAGACATTTTTAATTTATTTTAGGACACTCGACTAAAAATTTGAAAATTTAAATTAATTTAATGGCTTTATTAAATTATAGATTTAAATTTTTTACAAAATTATTTGATAATTTTACTATTTATTTTTAATATTTATAATTTTTTTCAATAAATAATAAATTTTTTTTTCAATTATTTTCTATATTTTGAAAAAAAGATATTTAAAATAATATCTTTAGTAATTTTGACAATTCGGTACTGATTTTTTTTAATTTTTCATCATGTTTAAAATTCATTATCAAAATGATTTAAATTGTAGAAAAATCGAAATTAATTTTTTTATTATTTTTCTTCCATCAAAGAATCATCGTCATCCTAATAAATGATCTTTTTATAAGAAATATATTTTGACAAAGACAATTGATTCTCATTATTTGGATATTAAATTTTCATTTAAATTTTACTTTATTATAATTATAATTTTTAATATTATGAATATTTTATTATAAAAATTTAATAAAGAAAAATAATTAGATTATAACTTTACTCTAAATTTTTAAAAAAATTCTCATTAAACAAGTGTTAAATTAGTTAATTGTAAAATTTAAAAATACTTATAAATTTTAAATAATTATACATTTTTTGATAAATATAAAATATTTAAAATTTTTGAATATAAAAATTTTCATTCAAAAATTTATAAATTGACTTGTGTAAAGAATAAATTATTATTTGTTCGCATTTCGAGAACTCGTAAAAGAGAAACACTGAGCAACCATCCACAATGAATGAAGGAAGGCAAAAATTTATACATATCGAAAAATGCTTTAGTTCAAAATAATTTAAATAATTTTGTTCAAATTGTTTATCATAATATATTTAAAAAAAAATAATTTCTTTATGATAATAAAGTTCTAATTTTTATAATTAATTTTTTTCTTATATATTACATAAATTAATATTCAATTTTCCATTTAAACTTATAAACTTATTAGTAATTTTTAATTTATAAACTCCTTTTTAATAATTGCACTAGTTAATAGTTTTAACTTAAGATATTGCCACTACTGGAAAGTATTTAAAATAGCCCAAATATGGCCATAGATTATCTGGTTGAAAGTTCATTTATAAAATATATATGAATTTCCATTAGCAATAAATTTTAATTCATTTTCGAATGAATTAAATAATTTTTTATTTTTTATTTTAAAAATTATATTTTTATAATAATTTTTATTACACTAATTTTATTTTTTGAACATTAATTATTTTCTCGATATGGAAATATTGACAGATAAAAAGATCAGCAATCTTGATTAAAGAAAACCACATTATTTTAAGAAAATAAATTCATGTTTATAAATTCTTGTTTTCAGTTTTTAAAAAATTTCAAATTATTTTCCAAATTAAATTCAAGTGAAAATACAATATTTTTAGTGTCGCATAAAAAGCAAGAATTAAGAATTAAAATCATGATATTATCCATTTGAATTTGTATACTTAATAATTAATAACTCATTAATTTCAAAATTTTATTCAATATTTTATTATATAAAGTTTATCATCCATTTCGGACAACTATTAAATAATCTTTATAATAATTATTTCAATTAAAATAATTTATTTTTTAATTAATAAATATTTTTAATCAGAAATTTATTAATTTTTTAAAAAAAACAAAGTCACATTCAGCTGATAAAAAAGTTATTGATATATTATTTCATTAGATTGCGTTGTTAATTCCGATGTATTTTGATAATATTTTTAAAATGCCGAATCATTTAATTTATTTATAAAAATTTAATTTAATAATAAGCTTTTTTTATTGATTTATTAAATTAAACAAACTGTTTTCAACAAATCTTTAAACGATAATATTAAAGCTAAATACCAGAGTGTAGGTGGACTAAGATGTCCTCTCATTACCAAAAAGATATCATTTCTATTCCGTAAAATTGCTCACTCATTCGCTAATTGAAAAATTTGAAATTAATAAAATATATTTTATTTAATCTCTATTACTTCTAAATTAATATATTATTTAATATATTGGAATTTATTATTATATTTATTTAAAATATTTGAATCAATTTTATTTTTTTTTTTTTCAATCTATGATTTATATTCCATTATCTTTAAATATTTATACTTTCACAGTAAAAATTGTTAAAATTAGAGACAGCAATTTTATTTAAATTTAATTAAATCAAAAATAGCCTGATAATTGTAGTCTTATTTTATTAATTTATTCCATTTATTAATAATTTACAATATTTGTTTGTAATTTAATTTTTATATTAAATTTTATTCATTTTAAAAAAATTATTTAATTTTCGGTTTTTCTGGAAAATCTAGGTCATGTTTTGGTAATTCTAAACATGGCAGCTTAAAAAATTTAACATTTTTTAAATTTATTTCAAGAACTTTTCATATTTTATTTTATTCTATATTATATTCAGGGTTCTATTTGTAAAGAAATAAGATAAGATTATTTTCTTTTTTAGTATTTTTAATAAATTTAAAATTGAGTAAAAAATTCATTTTGTGATTTTCACAATTTTTTTTACAATTAAATTTATTTCTTTATGCATATAATATATTTTAAGAGAGATTAAATTTATAAGTATGGAACTAATTTGGTCTTGAAGAAAAATTTCATAATTGATATTATTTTAAATCCTATAAAAATAATTCCAAGTTGTGAAATTTTTATTGCAAATTAAGTGATCATAATTAAAGGATAAAAAATTTTCCTTCTAATTAAATTAATCGATGGTTTTTTTTATATATTATTTCATCGAACAATATTTCGTTTTCATTTTTAAATTTTTAATTATGAGAAAAACGATTTTAAAAAATTTTTATATTTTTTATAGTTCTTAACTGTTCCTAAATACTCTTCTCGGAAAAATTTAAATCCCATTCAAACTAAACTAAAATATGAACTTTGTAAGAAAAAATTATTATTGTCTGAAATTAGGATTGGCTATCAAATAATTCGATTCATGTCGAAGATCATGAGCTGCTTCAGATGCCTTTATTAAATGTTAAATTTGTTTTGTATCTATTAAAATATATTATGATTTTATCTTTAATAATTTCGATATGATTATTTTTTTAAATATTATAGATATATTTTATTTATAATTATATTTTTAAAATTCTAATTTATAAATTCAATTAAAAATTTTAATAAAATGTCTATATATAAATTCTGAAATAGAATTGTTATTTATTATTATTTTTATTTTTTATTAATATGGTAATAAATTTAAAATTTCCATGTATTTTTACATTCTTTACACCAATACGAACATAAATTTTATATATTTAATTTTTATCGGCAATTATATATATTTTTATAAATAATTTCAATGGTTTTTTAAAAAATGTTAAAAATTATTATTACTTTAAATGAAAAATTATTTCATTATATGTTTTTTAACAATATTAATATTTTTTCCAATTTATTTATTTATTAGCAAATCAGATAAGATAATTTTTCTTCAATTATTTTATCTCATAAAATATTTTCTATTTTGAATAATTTTAATTAAGATTTCTTCGAATCAAATCTGAAAAATTATTCATTCTTAGATGGAATATAAAAATTAACAAATATTTTTTCATCAACATGTACACTGGCCTTACCAACATATAGAATCATCCGAATTCTTTGCGATGCTCTGCTTTTGGTCACTCAAATAATTATTTTTATTTTATTAAAATAATATTATTTGACTTGAGGCTATCTATTCTAAAAAAGCCATTCTCAATTAAATTTTAAAAAATAAATTTATAATTTAAATAAATTATTTATGTTATTTTAATACAAATATTTATTTTTTTTATAATAATTTAAATTTCTCTTTGCCAAATTGAAAATATATTCATTACAAAATATAAATTTTAAAAATTCAAAATAATTGCAAATGAAATTGTAAATTTTTCAAAAAAAAAACACAAATTTTATTAAACAAAAGATGATTTTTAAGAATAATGCTCGGAAGTTGAGGTATTTTTTTAATAAATAAAGAAAAAATTACACAGATTTACTACTTTTTTTTCAACAAATTAATTTTTTTATATAAACAATGTCAATTATTTAATTATTTATGGTTAGAAAATTATTTAAAAATTCCATCATATTATTATTTTTAATTATGAGATTTAAAATTAAAATAATTATTCAAACTACTGTGACCGTTAATTTTTATTTTACTTTATTTGTTAATAATTTTCTCTATAACTTTTTTTATTTCAATCTAATAATTTAATTATATTTAAAAAATATGATGTCATAATCTGATTAACCAAAATAATAATTTTTTTCCCAATGATTTTGATATTATTAAAGAATTTTATTCAAATTCTTCAATTTCTAATTTATTTATTTTTTAGATCTTTATATGTTTATACCATTTACTCCTTTTAAATTATTAAATGAATGTCATAAATTGTCAATCAGAAATTTTTGATATACAAATATGTTTCTATTATTTCCATTCTACATCCCACATGTAGAGGTAGAGACAATTTTCGATAATTTTATTGTCATCGAAAATATGATTCTCTATTTCATTCTATCAATTCCTTTGATTATTATTATTTTTAAAAATTTTTATTTTTTTATATTAATACGCTTGATTTTTAATTCCATAAATATATTTTAATTATTTTATTAAATTTTTTCATCATAAAATAGTTTATTCATTTATTTTATTTAAAAACAGTGGAAAATAATACTAAGATTTTCTCCATTTCTTTATCAAATTAAAATTTATTTTTCAACATTAAATTCATATTTATTTTAAAAGTTCTTAAAATATTTTTCATCAATAAATTTAATCAATACCCTTCGCTTGAATATTAAAAATTTTTGATAAATTTAATTTATTGAACAAAAATGTTTTAATTTATTAATAAAGAAGTCATTTCTCTATTTTAAATATAATTTTATTTATTTGAAATCTTCTTTTATTTATTTTTTAATAATATCGATAAGATTTTTAAATAGATTAATTACTTTTATGAAATTTTAATATCATTATATCTTTTATAAAAATATAAATAACTTGCAGTATTACGTCCAAATAAAATGAATTTTTTATTCTTAAATAAAAATTTTTTTATTCGCATAATTCCGAAATTAAATTAACAATGGGAAAAAAATTAAATTTATATTCTTTCTATCCATTCGATAAATATATTAATTCCAGCAATTATATGGGACGAATTTGATTGATCATATTTTTTTGGTGATAATTTTCACCCTTGCTCTGTTTTGAAATGAAATTTTTTTTATAAATTTTTTACTTTTTTCACTGCCATCCAAATTTAAAATTATTAGATCAATCTTTGAATATTTCCTTTTAAATAAAAAATTTTAAAAAAAAGAATAATAATTATATTAAATTTTGAATTATTTTTATAAATATCATTATTATTTGTTTTTTTATCACAATTTATTTAAAGTTTTTATAATTGATTTAATAATTTATCTTAGTTAATTATAAGTCAATTATATTTTGCTACTATTTTTTGTTGCTTATTTCATTTTTTTCTGATATTAGATTTTTATTTTTAATATTAGGTTTATTGAAATTTGAGTATTATTTTGAAATAAATATAATTTAAAAATTTTTTTGGGGTTTAGACAATTTCATTTTATGCTATTAATAAAATTAAATTTTTAATTTTTTTTTGATATATATCTAAATAAATATAATTTATTTTAATATTTAATATTATGTCCGTTTCTTTATATAATTTAAAATTTACTGTCATAATATAAATTTATATATATTCAAATAATTTTTTAATAAATTTTGGATTATTTGTTTTATAATTTATATAATTTATTTTCCAAAATTATAATTAATAATGTTTAATAAATTTTAGTGAAATTTTGAATTAAAAAATAAGAAAAATTTCCAAGGATATTTTATTATTACATATTTTGTACGTGAAAATGGATATTTAAATTTCTTTTAAAGTTTTTATATGCCTTTACCATTTTTTAACAATTCTTTATTTTCAAAAGAATTATAAATTTAAATTCGAAAAATTTGTAATTTATATATTTTTATTAATTTAATATTACTTATATAACCATCACGATTTCGTTATCTTACAAATTTTTACAAGTAAAAGAATCGCTTCAATATCAAAAGTAAGTCTTTTGGTGAAAATTCATAGTTATAAATTAAAAAAAGAAGATTAATTTTATTTTGTATCTAAAATGTTTATAGGCTATTTCATATTTTCTATGTGAAGAAAATTATTAAATTACATTTTTAATTATATAAAAATTAAATTTGATTTTATATAAAATTTATAATTTCAGAATAAAATCTTGTATTAAATAAAATTCATTTATTTTATATAGCAACATTTGTATAAAAAATAATTGCAATATTTTCTCTTTATATGTTTGTTTATATTTTAATTAATTTAATAGCTTCCAAATTTTCAAGATTTTCAAAAATTACGACTCAATTTCCCAGTATGTATTCTTCTCTTTTTTCTTTAAATGAAAGAATTCGAATTTCAAATCCATCAGTAATAATAAATTTTCCTATTAAAAAATTAAATTTAAATTTATAATCTTTCAATTTTTCTGCTTATTTTGATTTTTTTAAATTCATCTTTTTTAAATCTCTTAAATCAAATTTTTTTTCATAAAGAATATTTTTTAAAAAAATATTAATTCATTTCAAATTTATTTTATTCAAATTGAATTTTGAACATTGATATTTATTTCAATTAAATATAAATTTTTTTACATTTTTTTTCTAAAATAATTTATTTATATCTCCTTCTTCAAATCTCTGTGGCCTTCTCTTAGTATAGGGATTATTATTTTTAATAATTAAAATTTTTTAATGTAATTATTTAATTAATAAATTTTTTTAATTATAATAATTGCCTTTTTAAATTTATGGAAGAGCCAATGTAAAAGTACATATTTGCCTATGGATGTGCTATGAAAAAATCTTCCATTCGCCCAGTATTTTTTTTGTTCATGCTGGTAAAATAAGTTGCCAGCTGGCTAGCTTTGCTATGCCTCTTGTTACAGTTTCTTCGAAATAAATTTAATTCAATTATTTTTTGACAATTTTAAAAATATCATAAAAAATATAAATTTTTATGTTTGTTTTGAATATTTTTTTTATGATAAACATTGTGTTTTCCATTTAGGAACATCTATGACAAATATTTTTTAATTTTCAAATTATTTCCATTTTCTTATGATTATGGAATTACTAGAAAATTTAACATTGAGAATATATTATTATATCTTTGATTTAGAAAGTATTTTTCTAAATAAATTTTTAATTTTGAATAAATATTTTGAAAAAATTGGGGAATTTTTCTAAATGTAAGTAATACATTATTCACTATTTATAGTTTAACAACTATTTTGGACGATTATTTTTTTACAATTATAATAAATTAAATTATTACTATTGAAGATTTTTTCAATATAAATTATTTTAATTTCCCAATTAAGACTTTTATCTTCGCATATATAAATTTTTTAAATTTTATTTTTATTCAAATAATTTAATCATTTTATTTTTATTTAAATTATATTTTTATACTCAATTTTTGGTTCTTTTTTCCTTCACTTTCTGAATATCAAATGGTATATGAGAATTTGATGGATGATAAATAATTTGTGACTACAATATTCAACTTTAAAAGTATTTTTTTTTTCATAAAAAATCCTTTCATCCATCAGTGCCGCTAAATCTTCCCACATCATTGTCCTTTTTTGATCCGATATTCCTTCATTGCGCGATCGAACTCAATCAATGACATATTTGCATATTATAATTATCGTAATTTGAATTAATAATTTCATTTGGATATTTATCGCTAGATTTCTATTTTTACTGCACAGCAGGATTTAAAGGCATTTCCATAAAATCTCCATCCATGTTTATGCACAAAATATTTTTCATTTTCAAATTCAATTTTTGCTCATTATTTTTAAAATTAAATTTTTATTAGTCAATTTAAAATATTATTAATTTTAAACTTTGAAATTGGGACAATAAAAACATGCCAAATATTTTCAGCTGGCTATTTTCTCATCTTGTTCTCATTTTAAAAGTGTAAATTATTTTTTGCTTCCATTAAAATAAATTTCCTAGTACAAAATATCATATTTTAGATGAAAAATGTTTATAGGCTCGTTGTTTTTTTTTTGTTTTCAAATTTTTAAATTATTATATTTTATATTTTTGAATTTTTAAATTAATTTACCAACTTTTTATTTGATATCAAATAAATTTTCTTTAAATAATATAAATTTATTTTTTCCTAGATCGTCAAGCAAGCCATAAATGGGAAAATAATGCCATTGCAAAAATGAATATAATAACATTGGGTATTTTAACAGAGAATTTAAAAAATCTTTAATAATTTTATTGAATTTGTTCAATTCATTTTTTATATTTCAACTCTTTTAAATTATTTTGATTCTGCTTCGATATTTTTCTAGTTTATTGAGGTGATTCAATTAATAATAATAAAAATTAGGAATTTTTTCCTTCCATCATATTTTTTTAATATGTAATGCAATATTTTCCTCTTTCTTTATTATTTCTTTATTTCAAAACTTCCATTGATGATTTTTTAGTTTTAAAAAAATTCTTCTCTTCTTCAATAGATTTTTTCATTTTTTTATCAAGAAATATGCAAGGGGGTTGCATAATTTTTTTTCAAATTATTTTTTATATAGTAATAATCAATAAAATTTTTAAAGTGATAAATTTATTAAATGAATGTTAATTTTTTATTTATTTAAAAAATTTTCTAATTATTTATTGTTGCTATAATTATTTCTCAATTATAATCTTCCACTGAATATTTATTTAATTAGTGGAAAATTAATTTAAATGATGATAAAATTGTTAAAGAAAAAAATTAATTTTATTTTTAAATTTATAACTCATTTTTTATATTTTAATAAATATTTCTTTAGAATTTTTTTATAAAAGAGTTCAAAGGGAAGAGATTCTCTCATAATTGTTCAAATACAATTTGTAACAGTTCTGAATGAAATAGGATTCCTTCCTTTTTTTATTATTTTCTGGAATAAATTATTAAAATTAATAAAATAATTTATATATTATTTTGCTCCATTATATAAAAATTAATTAAATTTTAAATGCTGGTTATTAATTTTAAATCATTTAAAATTTCTTTTATTTTTCATTATTATATGAAGTAAAAATTATAAATATAAAAATTTTTAATTTGTTGCAATCAATTTCATCTTTAAATTTGTTATTTCAGTGTTTAATTTATTTTTGATAATATTAATTTTTTTAACAATTTTCTATACATTATGATATTAGTTTATGAAATTTCTGAAGAATTTTTTTCGATAAAATATTTTATTGTATCCAGTTTTTCAATAATAAAACTATATAAAAAAGATCTTGAAATGAAAGTTAAGTTGACCTAATAGAATGGAATACCAATTTCTGTGAATCAATTTTCTTTTATTTTTTCCTTTTAATTTTCATTTTTTATATTTTATTTCCTATTTTTTTAAAAAAATTGTTTATTTTTATCTAATCATAATATTTTTTAATTCCAATTTATTTGAATTCAATAAATGGCTATTTTCTTTTCCAATGATTTGTTACTTAATAAATTACTTTAGGTCTTTTCAAATAAATTATATAATTGATTTCCTTTTTACCTTCTTTTTAAAAAAAGCAAAAGAATATCAAAATTTAACCAGCTCGCCAAACTTCTGTTACTTTATATTAAATTATTTATCTCTTTCAATTTCTTAAATTTTATTCTTTTCCTTAATTTTTTCTTCAAACGACACAAGTACCGTATAATTAATACGAAAATATTTTTTAAAGATTTTATAATATATATTAATTAGATTTTAAATTTTTTTAATGCTATAGACATGAGGCAAATTGTCTTAAAATTTTCTTATATTTATTTGAAATTGCCTTGTCTTTTATCATTATTAATCGTGAAATTTTTCCAAATAAAAGTGGAAAATTACTAAGTTGTATTATATATTTATAAAAATTTGTTAAAATTTTGTTCTTTTTTACAAAACAATTTATATTTTAGACAATTTATATTTTAGCTTTCAAATTTATATTTTAATGAATTTGTGTAACAATTAAATAAAATTCATGTGTAACAATTAAATAAAATTCATTAAGGGAATTGTCAATATTTATCAGAATTTGTATTTTGTTCTTTGTCGTTGTAGAATTGGAATAATTGTTGTCGATAGAAATAATAATTATTTGCCGATTTTTAATTCTGTAAGACCATTTGAAAGATAACCTAAGATTCTTTTCGCATAAGAATTTCATTTATATATTAAAATAATTTTATATATTATTTAATTATTTGTTTTATTTTCCAAATTATTAATTTATAATAATTAAAATTTAACTTAAACATTTTTTATGAAAAAATTTCAGTATTTAATTATGCATTATAATTAAAACTATTATTTATAATTTTATATTTTTATAATCATTTTAAAAATAAAATTTTTTAATTTTTTTATATATTTTTTAATTAATTAAAATTTAATTCATAAAATCGAAAGCTCATTTCAAATGGCAAATTTAGCATTTTGACAGAAAATAAATTATACAACAATTATAATGATAGCATATGAAAATTCCTAGTATTTTCTGGAGTTATTTTTTATTATTTCTTAACGCTTGCAGTGATTAATATATTTTTATTTTAATGCCCTATTTATTTATTTTATTTATTTTTAAAAATATATCAAAAATTGTTTATTAAATAAATTAAAATAAATTATATACAAAAAAATTAAGCTCATTTATTAATTAATAAATTTAATAATTAATGTTTCGAAAATTATTTTTTATCATATATGAAATATACTATCGATATAATAATTATTTTTTCGCAAAAGAAACGAATTCAGAAATTTTTTGAAAAAAAATCAAGTTTTTTATTACATTAATCATCGATATATTTATTATTATTTTACTCTTTTTAAAAAATATCTATAATAAATAAGAAATTTGTATTTAATTATTTTTTAATATAATTATTTTTATCAAATTAAAATTGTTTCTTAATCTTTATAAATTTTTCTTTTAAATTTCATTTTTTTTCTATATTTATAATAAAATTAATTTTAAATCTAAATCATGGCAGTCAAATATAAAAAAAATTATTTCATTTTTATTCTCTTTCAAAGGAAATAGGAAACTCATTGGTTAATGGTATTAGATAATCATCAAAATTAAACATTTATATTTCAATTACACAATATATTTGATCGAAATAAATTATTTTAAAATTCAATTTATTTTCAAAATTTCTCATTACAACTTCATCTATACTTAATTTTATTTTTAAATTTAGTCAATAAAAGTAGTGAATATGTTTTATATTATAATTTTTTTCATTAGATTTAATTTAAGAATAATGTGATGTGCAAATATTTTTTAATAAACCAAATTACTTTTTTAAAAATCATATCTTTATATTTTCTTTGCCTGCAAAAAATGATTATTTTTATTTTTCATTGATATTTTTAAAAAAAAACTTTTAGCTTTAATTAACAATTCGAAATAAATAATAAAAAATTTCTTGATTAGTTTAGCGAAAATAATATTGTATTTTTCATATTTAATTTATTTAATTACAAAGTTTCTCCATTTAAATACATATATTTAATTTCAAATCATTCCTTTAAATTAAAAAAAATAATCCACATAAATTTTGAAAATTGTAAATTAAGACAAATTTAATTATTTTTATTTATATTTTTTCTTTTTCCAAATGGATTATTATCTTATTTTAGACTTTTCAAGAGTATATTATTATCTTTTCAAATTAACACACTATTCTAATGCAAAAAGATTTAATTTTCATTGCTCCATTTTATTGACAATGAAGGATCCATAATAAATTGCATATGAATTTCTCGATTCATTTCATATTCGAGTAATTGAAGACAGTAATAATAAAAAATATTTTAGAGTTGAATCAAGTATAATATACAATAGAGAGTATTTTTTAATTTATCACATTAATTTAGTTTCATTAGCTCTCTATTATTTAAAATTTGTTTGCAGAGCTCTTCATTTAGTCGATTATCCAAATGATTTAATTTATAATTGAAATTTATTAAATTTCTTCTAAATATATATGTATATATAATCACAAATATAATTGAACAAAATTTTTCAATCATGAGATCTTCTATTGCACATTTGATAATGCTTAGGGAAGATCTTGGCCAGATTTTTTTTGCTAGGGGAAGATTTTGGCCAGATTTTTTATGAATTTTAATGTATCACTGGGATAAACTATTAACCAGATCTTAACTTTAAACGAAGAAAACTATATATTAGAAACTATGTAAAGTTTTAATTAAAAAGAATTTATTTATCTTTTAATTAAAATTTTATTGTTTATGATTATTATTTTCTTCATTTGAAATTTTAAATATTATTAATTTTCAAATTTTTTTTTAAATTAATATTTGATCAATGCAATTTTTGCCTTTCTAATTTTTTTAGTCTATTTTCAATTATATTTAATTAAAATTTATTTTATATCGATTTTTTATTTATCTACTTATTTTATAATTTTTACATTATTATTTAAAAATTTTCCATCAATTCTTCATTTACCACTCATCATCGCTTTCTGCTGGCCAATCAATTTCACCATTTGGCACAACAATCACCCATTCCTCCTCATCAATTTCAATATTGCATCATTGTTTCGTTTAATAAAGCTTAAGAGTTTTTTATTTTTTTAATATCAAAATTTGTCTTTGGCGAATTGCAATTTTCGATATATTTATATATAGCTGTTTGCTTCACTTATTTTTATTGTTATTGTTTTAAATTTATCTATCTATATTTTTTTAAATTAGTTTATCAATAATTAAATTTCTATTCAAATTTTTTAATTTTTTATAATAATTTTTTTAAAATTTTTTAAATATCGAAAAAATTATTATTCTTTATATATCATCTTTTGGATAGCTTTTCAGACATGAATGATATATCAGCCATTGATATAATTTCCCCTTTTTTTCTCAAATCTATTTTTGCATAATAATTAAATATAATTTTTTTAATTTATTTGATATGTTTTATTTTTTAAATTTTTATTTTAATAAATATTATCTCAAATATTATGGAATATTTTTTTATAATTTTAAACATTTTTTTAGTTTATTTTTGTTAAAATTTTCAGTCGATTGAAAAATTATTCAACAAAGAATTTCACGGTGATCTCTGTCATAAATTCTGCGGTTAGAACTCTATATGTTTTCTATTATAATTTGATTTGAAGATTGAGGGAAGCGTAGAAAATGTTGAAGAGAAATACTTAAAGGTTTGCTAAGATGAAGTTGAAAAGCAAACTTTAAGGGCAGCGAAGATGACGATAATTTTTTAGTAGAAATTTTGAATTAAATTTTCAAGAAATAATAATTCTTTTTTTCGAACAAATAATATTTTTTAATTTTACTTACAATTTATAAATCCTTGGAATTCAACTCAAAAGACAAAAATTTTAATTAATTTTATTAAAATTTTAATATATTATATTTATATTTTCATATATAAGAATATTTTTAATAATTTCCTTTACCTAATTTTAGTGATATTTATATTTATTACATATAAATTAAATTTCGATTAAAATTTTTGAGATTTCAGCTTAATAATTTTTTACACCTTTATTTTATAATTTCTTTTATAAATTCCGATATATTTTACAAAAATTATGAGTTTTTGAATATCGAAAATATAGACTTCAGTAATTTTGTTTTTAATTATTTATTCTAAATAAATATTAGATCTAATCTTTGTTATCATTTTTTTTAATTTGGGAATTAATTTTAATAATTATATTTTATATGCTTATTACATGATTATAAACAATATAAGAATCATTTTAGTGAATTTATTTTTTTCGATTTGGAATATTTTTCAGCTTTCTCATAGTTTTTTTAATTATTAATTTTTAATAAGTTTATTCATTCGTATGTTTATTATTTTTAAGTGATCCTGTTTTAATTCAAGTTGGGTCAACTTTTTCCTTTGATAATCATTGCTTGTATAATTTTTTTATTTTTAATTTGTATTATATCATTAAAATTTAATATATTTGTTTCGGATGAAACTTAATAATATGGAGTAAATACTGGTAATAATTAAATTTTATTTTGTTTTCATTTTTCATTATTATTTATTAAGGAATTAATTTTGATTTTATTTTCTGAATTTATTTAATATAATTTTTGAATATTTTATACTTTTTCGATTTCTATTTTTCATGTTTCGAAGGTGCTATTTTATTGAGGAATTTAAAGCCACAAAGTCAAGAACAAATGTATTCCTCGAATATTTTATACTTTTTCGATTTCTATTTTTCATGGTTCGAAGATGCTATTTTATTGAGGAATTTAAAGCCCCAAAGTAAAGAATAAATATATTCCTCATAGCAGCAAATCACAATTTATTTGCCAAGAGTTTAAAATTTTGTATTTTTTTAAAAATGTTATTTATTAATTTTATTTAAATATATTTTTAAAATTTTTATTTATTTTAATATGATTTAAAATTATTTAATCATATTTTATAAATAATTTTAATTCAAGTTAAATAAAATTGTCCATAAATAAATATTTATACAAATTTTACATTTCTTTAAATTAAACTATTACTTCTCATTTTCATTCTTTTTGATCATAAAATTTGTGAGAGTTTTTATTAAAATTTTTAGCCAACTCACCAAACAATCTTTATGAAATTATTTTTTGTTTTTATTTAATGATTTTAATATTAATAAAGAACATTAAAATTTTGCTCTTTTTCGGCGCAACTGAATGAACTTATATTTGTAACATCCGTTTATTCCACCTCCATTATAATAGGAAGAACTTTTTTTCTTCCTATGCTTTCCATTGACAATCACTTTTTTCCTTTAATTTTCCTGTTGGATGCAGATATTTGCATTCCGCACGCACGAATTGGCTCTGATAAAATTTTTATATATATTATTTATTTGATTTTTATAAAATTTTTTCAACATTAATTATAATTTTCTTTTTTTTATATTAATCTTGACAGCTTGAATTACCTAATTTTTTGATGTAGAAAAATAATTTGGAATTGTATCCTAGAAAGAATGCTATTCCTGGAAAATAATAAGATATATAACTCATATTGTCTTTGTAGAAATTCTGAAATTAATTTTTTAATTTTATAAATTTTTAACTTTAATTTTATCAATAATAAAATAAATTTTACTTCAATATTAAAAATTTTTAAACAATATAAAATAGAATTTGATTTAATTTTGCCTGAAATTAAAAATAAAAGAATGTTCATCAAAAATAGATGTGCAGATTGAAGCGAGCCATATCATCTTTCCCATCACATATACTATTTATTGAGAAATATTTTATAGAATTATTTTTTGCATCCTTGTTGATTATATAACTTTTAATTTAGTTGTTTTGCCACCTTTATCGCCGATAGTCATCATGGCCAACAATTTTTCTTTAAAATATTTTTAATTCTTTTACCAATAATTAATCTTCAATATCCATTTTAAATTTATATCGATTTATATTTTTTGAAAAATTAAATTTAAAGTATATTATAAAAAAATTTATTTAAGACAATATTTTAATTATTTTCAAACAAATATTAATATTTTTAAATTATAAATACATCATAATATAATTTTATAATAAATAGGTGATTATTTTTTATTTCAAAAAAGATTAAAATAAATTTTATAAATTAAAATTCATTTATTCTAAAATAATTAAAATTGACATGAATTTTCTTATTTAATCCCCAACTATATTCTATGATAGATATATTTGGAAAAGAAAAACTAATAATAGTAAAAAACATTCCCATAGTTTATTTTATATTTAATAATTTTAAATTAATTTCATAAAATTACATTGATTTTTGAATTAGTTTTATTTTATTCTGATAATTGATTTATTAGCCAATAGTAGTTCCTAGCGTAGAATTTTACCGGCTGGCACCCCAGCCCATAGATAACCTCGTACTTCAAACCGGCTGGCAGCATTGCCAGCCTAAACCTATGGAAGTGGTTGGCAGCTGGCAATATTGCCAGCTTAAACCTATGGAAGGGTTTGGCAGCTGGCAATTAAGCCCAAGGGTAAACTCAAACCTTTTAGCCCCCCTCATATTCATGACTAGCCCCTCACACCAGGCCCATAGATAAAGTCAACTTTAAAATTTAGAGCACATGGATTCATGACGGATCTAACCAACTCCATAAAAGGCAAAAGGAAGGCATGAGCCGATTTCCATAAAAGGCCAATAGGGCCCAAAGGTAACGGCTGGTTCTTAGATGACTTCCTTGACCCCAAGGAACCCTTCCCACCCCGGCTGTCAATATAACAAAATCGAGAAATCGACGTGGGATGCTCCCCTTGGCCCCAGGAACCCTTCCCACCCCCTCCAGGAACCACCGGCTGTCAATAGAGCCCAAATATGGGACCGGCTGTCAATAATGCAAAATCGAGAAATCGATGTGGGATGCTCCCCTTGGCCCCAGGAACCCTTCCCACCTTCTCCCGGAACCACCGGCTGTCAATAGAGCCCAAATATGGGACCGGCTGTCAATAAGACAAAATCGAGAAATCGATGCGGGATACTCCCCTTGGCCCCAGGAACCCTTCCCACCCCCTCCAGGAGCCACCGGCTGTCAATAGAGCCCAAATATGGGACCGGCTGTCAATAATGCAAAATCGAGAAATCGATGTGGGATGCTCCCCTTGACCCCAGGAACCCTTCCCACCCCCTCCAGGAGCCACCGGCTGTCAATAGAGCCCAAATATGGGACCGGCTGTCAATAATGCAAAATCGAGAAATCGATGTGGGATGCTCCCCTTGACCCCAGGAACCCTTCCCACCCCTCCCGAACCCAACGGTTGTCAATAGAGCCCAAATATGGGACCGGCTGTCAATAAGACAAAATTGAGAAATCGATGTAGGATGGTCCCCTTGGCCCCAGGAACCCTTCCCACCCCCTTTCGGACCCTCCGGCTGTCAGTAGGGCCCAAATATGGTACCGGCTGTCAATAAGGCAAAATCGAGAAATCGATGTAGGATACTCCCCTTGACCCCAGGAACCCTTCCCACCCCCTTCCGGACCCTCCGGCTGTCAGTAGGGCCCAAATATGGTACCGGCTGTCAATAAGGCAAAATCGACAAATAGATGTGGGATGCTCCCCTTGACCCCAGGAACTTTTGGCCCTAATTTTAGGATGACTTTTGAGTTATTTTAATCCCAGATTTAGGATGATATTTTAGGATGGAAAACTAGGATGATATTTCTGAGTTTAGGCCCAATTTTAGGATGACCTTTCTGGACTATTTTTTCCGGAGAGAGAGGGAGGAAGAGGGAATTTTTGTGGACTGGAATTTTTTAAGAATGATTTTGGGATATGTTCAGGAATGGAATTTAAGGAGGAAAACCTCCCACTTATATAGATCAGAGACTCACATAAGATCTTGCCAAGATTAATATAATCTTTTTAATCTACACCTACAAATCGACACATGTTCCCTTATTTTCTTACATTTGAAGATATATCCCCTTCTTGTACAGACTTTTCCCTTATGACTATTATTATTTCCATTTAATTGTCCATTACTTAATATTATACCATACCCACTTACAAACTCATTTTTAGATTTTATTAATAGAGTAGAAAATTTAGGCAATCTCCCCTGTGGAAATCGAGTAACATTGACTATTGATTCTGTGGTTGTCTTATTTCTTATTACTGATTTATTTGTAGTATTCAGAACGACTTTATATTTTTGACCAACCGTAACATTCCTTTTTGAAAATGACTTATTAGTTAGAGAAAATAAATTAACATATGATTTGGTAGTAGACATTATTTTTATCTCCTCTCTAGGGACCATATAAGTCGAATTTTTAATGGATTCATTATTCTCAATGTCCTCCCCTGAAATTCTTTCTATGTAGTCTACAGTTTTATTTATGTGAAATAGTTGATAGAATATGTAACCGAATATTATAAAGTGAATTAATGTGAGGAAGAAAAGGCTTAGAATTGTCTTTATCTTTACTCTTTATAAACGAGAATGGTAATAGAATAGTGGATATGGATCTTCCATTTTTAATTATTTTTACTTACCGTTATAAAAATCTAGTATTTATAAACCCCAAGAATCTATAAATATATTTTTCTCCCAATATTCCAAAAGGAAATGATGGACAAACATATAGAAAATATATTAAAAGACCTCTATTATAATCTCAAATCACCGGTATGTTATTCAGGGGTGGAGAGACTATTGGATGAAGCAAGAAAGAAGAACGGGGCAATAACTCGTGAAAATGTGGAAGAATTTCTCTCTAGACAACGTACTTATACACTCTATAGGGATGTAAAAAGGAAGGGAAAGAAATTAAAAACAATACCCTGTTTTCTGAATACGGATTGGCAGGCGGATTTGGCTGTATTGAATAGATTGTCAAGAGAAAACGATGGAAATAACTATCTTCTCGTCTGTATCGACGTTCTCAGTAGAATGATATATGTAGAACCGGTAAAAACCAAATCCCCAAAAGATATGATTACTTCATTTGATACAATATTTGAACGAACAAAAATAATCCCCTGGCGAATTGCTACTGACAAGGGAAATGAGTTCGTGTCTGGTCCGATGAAACGATATTGGGAACATAAAGATATACAGAATATTACACCGGAAAATCCTCTACTTCATGCGACTATGGCAGAGAGAGCTATTAGAACAATCAAAGACCGTCTTTATAAAATGATGAGTGAGACAAACAGTATTCGTTGGATTGATCGGATTCAACAACTTGTTAAGGCGATAAATCATAGTATGCACAGAATTACTGGAATGAGACCGGTCGACGTGAATTATGAGAACGCAGGGGAATTATACGATAGATTATATGGTAAATATATAAAAAAATCGAGATATAAATAAGACCAAATTCAAAGTCGGTGACACTGTACGTATTGAGAAGCATAAGGCGATGTTTAATAAGGGCGACACTAAATTTACTGACGAGATATTTAGAATTGATAAAATTTATTCTAGGAGAATTCCCATAGTATATCGTTTAAAAGATTTAAAAGGTGAACCAATAAGCGGTATTTTTTATCAAAATGAACTCTGCCGTGCCTCCGAAGACACATCATGGCGAATTGAAATACTCGATGAGAGAATAAGAAAAGGAAAGAAACAATATTTTGTACATTGGATTGGATATCCTAGAGATCAGGATAGTTGGATCGATGCCTCTGATATCATATAATTATAATAAATAACTTATTCATTCTCAAATTAAATATAATATCCTTCATAGACGAAAACTTCTACCCTTCATAGAATCTACATAGACCTTCTCATAGATATAGATAACTACATAGACATCTACACAAGATAGAGAATATCTACATAGATTTAATCAATATAGACCATCTACATGGACTTTCTCAAAGATTCTAGATATAGATATCCATACTAGATATACAAGATATCTGCATAGATGTAATCTACATAGATTCTACATAGACCCTCTGATAGATATGGACACTTACCTTACACTACCCCTTAGAAAAAAGAAGATCTACATACTCTATATAGACTTTCTCCTAGATATAGACATCTACATAGATCTTCCCATAGGCCCATATTCCATCTAATCTACTATAAATATAATCAAATCATTTGAAATAATTTAAAAATAAACAATAAGCAATGGTTATTGAAGGAGACGGATATCGATATATAATCGTCAATATTAATCGCAATCAAACAAAGCGATATCTCAAATGTAGTAAACACAAAGAAGGTTGTGGTGGATGGGCAATTGAAGAAAATGGTGATATAAGAATCACAAGAGAACATAATCATCCACCTAATAATGTAACCGATTTAGTAAAGAAAACACAGCCATCTCTATCTAGCTATGTCAAAATTGGGACACTTCATAAAATCGATGGGAATAAAATTGCTAACTTTCCAAAAGAGAATCAAAAAACCCTATACAAATCCGAATTAGAGAAAACATTTAATAATACGAGCGATAATATCGATGAAAATCAGCTCAAATTCATGCATCCATTTAATATGATAGTGGGTGGAGCGAGCGGTTCTGGGAAGACTCGATGGATAATGAAATTTCTAAGATCCCATGCCCATTTAATCGACACCCCAATGAAACATATCCTCTATTGTTATGGTGTATATGACAACGATGTTCTAATATTCCAGAATTGGGGCATGGAAACACATTACGGTCTTCCAGCTGAAGAGAAATTAAAGGAATTACCGAAACCTCTACTTGTAATTTTCGATGATTTAATGGTAGAGAGTAAATCTAAATATCTCGATATCCTATTCACACGTGGAAGTCATCATTGGAATATGAGTATTGTCTTTGTGACACAAAATTCATTTAATAGACAACTCTCTAGTGCCAGAACAAATTCCCACTATCTTGTCCTATTGAAGAGTCCATCATCTGAGTTACAGATTCGCATACTAGGTTCTCAATTATTCCCACGAAACCTAAATTATTTTATGGAATCCTATACAGATGCCACTGATAATCCATTTGATTATCTGGTGATTAATAATCATCCCAGGGGTAATAAACAATTGAAGTTGACCTCGGATATTTTCCCAAATGAATATCTGACTGTCTATTCAAATAGTGGTAATAAAATGAATAAGAGAAGATTGATAGATTTAGATGAATTGGGCCTTCAAAATGATCCATTGGTGGAACCTATAGATGCCCAGATTGAAGAAGAGGGGAAACAGCTAAAATTAATTAAAAATAATAGGCAGCTACCCATAGAGGAAAAGAATTATAAAACCATGGACCACTTTAATAAATTGGCAAGACTCATTCATAATCGCGAATCCAGACCGACAAATGTTAATATAGTTGAAATTGGTAAAAATCTGGTTGAGGGAAACAATAGGAAATTTAATCCTATGAATTATCATAAAGAAGAAAACAATGAAGATGAATGGATATGGGATGATGAGGATTTGAAAAGTCGACAATATGGTTCAGGGAGTATCCTTTTTTCCCGTCGACCCGGTCTTCCCATGAAGGATGATGAAGAGGAGGAAGAAGTATCAGATGAGGAGGAAATTGATGAAGAAGAATATCAACAATTTCTGAAGGAATGGAATCGGCTACAGGAATCAAGAGAGCAGGCTGAAAGAGATAAAAAATGGTATGATGAACAGGAAGAGAGGGAAATTCAACGGGGTAGAGAGGAAAAGATCTCCGATAAAGAGGATATCGATGAAAAAGATTATCAAAAATTCCTGAAAGAATGGAAACAACTTAAAGTAATGGACGAAGAGAATGAAAAAGATATAAAATCGTATGAAGAACAGGGAAAGAAACAACACGGTAGGGGCCATTTCTTAGAACAAAAGAATACCCTATCAAATGATAATATGAAAAATGAACAGAAGAGGGAAAAGTTAGATTTTTTTCTAACCATTATTGCTGATGGTGATATGAAGAGACGAAAGAGATTAATTGAGGGTGCCTCGGATATACAGATTAAAAAGCTCCATTGTTTGATTATAAATATGATTAAAGGAGATTTTAAATATACAGAAAAAGAAAAAGAATCATTAAAGAAATTTGGAGAATTCTATCATTCATTACGTCTAAAACGTCGTCTTGATACCATTAGAGAAAATCTAGTTACAAAAGTGGGATTGAGAGCATTAGGACCTCTTCTAGCTCCACTATGTCGAGAAAAATTTTAATCCCTGAGGAAATGTTCATTGCATTGAGACATAGATGGGATAAAGATAATCCCAGAAATTTCGGGGAGAAAATTGTATTAGAATCAAATGAACAAATAAAAAATTCACTTACAAATGAGATTTTGGGACCGGAGGAGAGGGTGGCCAGATACAATGAGAATTTTCGTAAATTTAAAAATCTACATAATAAGAGAAGGGAACGAGCAAAAAATATTGCAATACGTGATATACTTTTAAATGAACCTGTGGAATTCTTGAATAGGGGAGAAAGGGAGAGAATATCTCCTAGAGAAATCAAGAATGAACCTGAATATATTCCATTAAGTGAAACACCTAAACGTAAAGAATTGGCAGAGAAGTTTAAAGAGAGGAAAATAGAACGTATCTTGAATTACATAAGGGATCATCATACACGATTGGGTGTTAGTGGAGATGGTAGAATTGAACGGAGAAAGGGTGTGGTTTATAAGAATAGTAATATTGAAGATATTGTCCGTACAATACTTGGATATACGAAACCAAATCGTAAACCGGACGGTTATAATATAGCCTGTCAACGTTTTCTAGAGGATGTTAATCTTATACGAATGATCGGTTCGGCAAAGTTGATAGCAGAAGATTGACCTTATCTATAAATATTTCCTATACATTTATCTTTTAAATGTCAAGGTTTATATTTCTGAAGAAATTTTATCTATAAATTATTTTTCTCAATACCTTCCTATATAATTTTTTAATTTTCAAGATTTATATTTCTGGAGAAATTACACCCTAAATCATAATATATATCCTTCCTAATCATGAATTCATTCTACGTATATTTACCCTCAAATTCAAAAGGTACAAATAATAATAACAAGACCTCATCTTTCACAATTCAGTTGTCAAAAAGATTGAATTTTTCAGATGCGAGTTGGTCCGTTGCACTCACCAATATAATCTATCCCATATCATGGCCTAATCTGGGTACATATAGAAATGAATTTATCGACATAAATTGGAAAGAAAGGGGAAAAACACGTCTGTATATCCCATTGATAACCTTTAATAACAGTCCTGAAGAATTATTATCATCTCTATTTTCCCTTCTAAATAATGCCTCACAGAAACTCTGTAAGAGGACAAGGCGTAGCGTAGTCTATGATGACCTCTGGAAATTGGAGTTAGAACTATTTAATGCAGAGGATATTATCTACCTTTGTAGAATGAATATACAGATCGCAGGGGAACGTATGCCTAGTGTTATTGGTAAAAAAGTTTATTTTGAGACACTTAAAAAATTATCAGAAGAATTGATCAAGGAATATGAATTAAGAATTGCCACATTCAAGGGTTATGTGCAGGCTAAGGAACAGGAGATGCTGATCTGGGATATAGAGAAATTCTATAGTGAGATAGAAAAGTCAAATAAGATTTTGGCTGAGAAGAGTCAAGAATTGGGTATTCTAGCATATCAACTTACACTGACCAATGATGAAGTGGAACTAGTTCATTATACGGATATAGAATGGTATAAAAATACAAAGGAATTGGACAATATTGACTCCTCACCATTATGGGATATAGAAAAATTGAAACAGCATGTTAATAAATTCGTCTCATTAGATGGACGTACTAATTTTTCTGGAATCGATAGACGTTATCTACTTGATTCGGATGGAATTGAATTGAGAAATAAGTTATCGACATATCCAAGAGAGAAACCGGATGGAAAAAAACCGTATATTGAATGGGTGACCCTATTGATTTCTTATAATAGGATTCAGGTGGAAATTATGGAAGAGAAATTGAAATTAGGTGGATTGGAACGAATTAAACAAATGCGAAAAATTATCGATTCGGAGAAAGAAAATGAATATAATAAATTGGTCGAAAAATTGAAGAATCTAGAAAATGATAATGAAAAATATACAAAACAGGTTAAAAATCTAAATGAAATAAACGAAAAATTAGAGATTGCAAAGAAGACAATGAGAGAAAATGAAATAAATTATGTTAGAGAGTTGGAAATCTTAAATGAAAATATTACTAAAGAAAGGGAGAAATTGTCAAAAATTGTAAGTGAACAGAAAAGTACTGAAGAAGATCGTAGAAAATTAGAGAACGAAATTGAAAATTTTAAAGAAAATATTTTCAAAAAAGACGAGATTATAAAAGCATTGGAGAAAAGAATTGTGGCCATGAAAGTTGATGAGAATTTAGGGGAAGATGAGAGGGCAAAAATATCTTCTGAGTTGGAAAATTTAAAAATTGGAAAGAAAAAAATTGAAGATGAGAAAAATAAATTATTACAAGAGTTAGGTAATAGGGAGAATGACGAAACGAAAAAGTTTATGAAGAAAATTGAAGAAATTGAGAAAGATAGAGCAGAGATAATAATGGAGCGAGACAGGCATGAAAAAGAGAAAATTAGGTTTGAAAAAATGATTATAGAATTAAAAAGAGAGATTACCGAAAAGGAGGAGGAAAAATTGAAATCAAAAATGGATATAGAGAATATAGAAAAAGAAAATAGTCGGGTGAAAGCAGAAGGTGATATATTACGTCAACAGTTAGAATCATATAAGAGAGAAATAATCCCTGATGGAAATGAGAATAAAATATCTATGGATTGTGACATAGTAAATTGGGATCTAGGTACCATATATAATTATTTGAAATTCACCTATGATTCAAATCGTGAAAGATTTGCATTAAATTTGAATAGAGAATATATTGAGAGGGTTGAACTCTCGGAACAGTTAAAGTATATAATGGGTTTCGATAACAAATATTTTGAGGATGAAATCTCAATTGCCAGATATCTCCCAGATCTTAGTGGGGGTATCCATACACTATACATATATGCTCCCTCACACATTGAACATACAATAATCGGTGATATTTCAGCACCATTACTTAGAATAGCCAAAGTGAAGGGTAAAAGTGGCGATATAGTGGAGGACACATTTCTAAATCCACAATACTATAGAGTCATTGAGAAGACTACACATTTCTAAATCCACAATACTATAGAGTCATTGAGAAGACTGTCTCACAGATCAAGATAGATATAAATACTAACACCGGTCGTCTAGTTCCATTCAATTACGGTAATTGTATATTAACCTTACATTTTCGAAAGAATCTTATAATATAAAAAATGCCACATGTTATGTTTGATCCTAATTCCATCGATTGGGAACAGATTATTCTGGCACAGATAGGAAGTGGCTTCTATTTTGAAAGTCTACCCTATCAACGAGGTGCCGGTATAGGGACAATTTTTGGTCATATACTTAGATATCTTATTCCTATTGGGAAAATTATTGGAAAGGAGATTGGAATGGAGGGTCTTAGAAGTAGTGAAAGAATTGTACAGGATATTTTGGCCGGTAATCCTGTGAAAAAGTCTGTCCTAGTTGAAACACAACAGGGTTTGAAAAATGCCGTCGACAATATATATGCAAGGGGAGATGAAATGTTTGCTAAACAAAAGGGAGAGGGGAGGGGTAGAAGGAGGAGAGTTGCCCATTCTAGAGTTGGTCCTATATCGATGGTGAATAAACCTAAACCAAAATCGAAAAAGAAAGCAACCGGTAGGGATAAAAAGATGAGTGATTATTTAATAAATTTTTAAATATGGTTTTTAGATTCTATCTGAAAACGTACCTATCCTATTAGATGTGTAAGTTTACCTTTTAATTTTTTAAACTATAAATATATGTATACTAAAATGTATTTAATATAATAATAAATTAGAACAAATCAAATCATGAGTACACTAAAGAAAATCGATAGTGAGAGTGGCCCATCCTGGAATTCTGCCCTCAACATCTTTACAGTGCCACCGACAAATTCCAATTTTAATAGGGCTGCAATCAGAGAAATCCTCCCACTCAACTCAATTGAAGAGAATCCATATGAATTCCGTATTTTCAGTGACAATAATTGGATCGATCCATCCAAAGTCTATCTTTATTTGGAGTTAAGTATCGAGAAAAAGGATGGAAATAATTGGGTGGGTCTGGTGGATGCGGACACCCATGTTGCGCCAATCCAGGCAATTGGTCAGAGTTTCGTCAAACAGCTAAAAATGACCATCAATGGGACAGATGTATACGATTCTACAAATCTCTATCCATATATAAGTTATATAAAAAGGGAGTTATATTATCCAAAGGATTGTAAGGAATCCTTTTTCGGTGCAGAGGGATATTATATGGAAAAGAAATTGAATGATGCCAATGATGAGGGTTTCATGAGTCGTGTTAAACTGATGAAGAATAGTAGTGTCTGTGAATTTATGTCTCGATTGGATTTTGACCTTGCCAATCAACCACTATTCCTGTTAAACAATCTGGATATTCTGTTCACAATCTATCGTTCCGATGATGCCTTCCTCATACAGACACTTAGAGCCGATGATAATGGAGAATATCGGGTAAGGGTCCATGGTGCAAAACTCTATGTTAAAACTCTGGAACTACAACCTTCATTAAATTTGACCATTTTTAAAATTCTTGAGCAGAAGGCTGCAAAATATACAATTAGAAAGAATGAGATCCGTTCCTGTTATCTCTCTGCACAGAGAAGTGAGATTTCATATAATGCATTTACAAATATTCTGCCACGTCGGTTGATAGTAACTTTTGTAAAAAATGACGACTACAGGGGTAGTTTTAAAACAAATCCATTCAATTTTAGGCTATATGATCTAAGGGAAATCTCCGTAAATGCCGGTGGTCTCCTCTTCCCCGCCGTTCCATATAATATGAAATTTAATGGGGCAACTAAAAAATTTATGCGAGCATTCATTGACATGCATTTGGCTACTGGAAATGGGGAGAGTCAAACCAATGGACTATCATTGGAGAAATTCTTAAGTGGTTGGAGTTTCTTTATATTCACACTTACAAGTACATTAGATGACGAGAGAGGTGTAGAGATTGTTCGACAGGGAACCACGACCATCCGGGCCCAATTCAATACACCGATTCCAGATGGTGGTGCAACGATGATTATTCTAGGAGAGTTTGATCAGATTCTTGCTATAGATCAGAATCGTGTTGTGATTTCGGATACAACAGTTTAGGCTAATAAAATAATAATGGATAATATTACAATAAATTATCTACTTAAAAACAATCCAAGTGTGAAGAGATTCTTTCTTGGCTGTTTTCCCTGTGATCATATCCCATACACGGATAGATATCCATATTTTGTGGTCGTCAATACGGATAGTTCCTTCCAACCTGGTACTCATTGGGTTGTAATATATGTTTTAAAAGACCAATATGTAGAATATTTTGATTCCTATGGTGGAACGCCTAATCCCTGTATTCAAAAGTATCTTGATAATTATAAATATGTTAAGATCAATAAATTCCAGATACAGAGTGATTTTTCCCCAGTTTGTGGTCAATATTGTATCTATTTCAGTATAAAAAGGTCAGAGGGTATAAATTTTGACGAAATTATTCAAAAGTTAAGACATATTAAAGATCCCGATAGATACGTACGAAATCATTTATTAACATGGACGAGTATGCCATCAGGAATATGTTAAATTCCCTACTTCAGAATAATACTGGAATAATAAAACCCCCGACTGATATATGTTCAATTGCCAGGGTATTCACAAATGATACCAATCTCCCACTGACGATTTTCTGCATACTCTATTTCATATTTTGGATTTTCCTTTTTGGAATCGGTGGCTATTTTTATATGAAAAGAGTCATTGGAAAGAATCGAAATAGTACACAGGAAATTCCCCTAACCTCTCTAAATCCCTAAGTTTCGTTCTATTATAAATATATATATATATATGATAGGTTTCTAAATCATTGATTAAGGGTTTAAAATAAATAAATAAATAAAAATTACTTTTAGAAAATGGGTTTAATTATTGGAGGTATGGCAGTTTTATTAAAGATTATCATAACGGCCGTTTTTGGAGCAGCCTTCAAGATGGGCTATGATAAGATGATGAAGATAGCCGAAGTGAAAGGGGCTGTTATGAATGGTTTATTGAATGTTAAACGTGTAATTAGGAAAAATTTTATGATCCCTATTTATTTTAGAGGTGCAAATGAGATTGGGAAATTATCGGTCTGTGAAAGTGCGGAAAATGGTCCATGTTTCCCCGTGGAGGAATTTATTTCAAAAGAGAATATTGAAGGTGGAGATATTGTTTGTGATTCAGAGGGTAGTTGTATAAAATTTAAAGAAGATATTTAAAAAACTATAAATATTCCTTTCTTGTCTTTCTCTTGGTATCTCTAATTTACTCCCTAAATCAATGTTCTTCTGTGTAGTTTCTAAAATCTTTTCCATGATCCGTTTTTTAATCCGTGGTACCAGGAAAGTCTATATCTTTGGAAAAGATGGGATGAGAAGAAATCTTTCCATGGGGCGTTCCTTTGGGGAACATTCCACCGGGGAACATTCAATCGAAATAAAAAATCAGCAGCCATTTGTATGTCAAAACGGGGAAAATTGTAAAGATATAAGGGAAATTATCGATAGGGGAGAGAAAATTTGCGATGATCGTGACTGTCTATTAAGGGGTCTATAAATATTTCGATATGATATAGAAGTTCTATTTCTCATTCCCGAATTTATATTTGAAATATTTAAAAATATTACTTAAAAATCGTTATTTCTCTATTCAACGGATAATTTATATAAAGAAAAATGCCAACTTCACTAGTTGATATTTGTTGTAATTTATTTAAATGTAAACCTAGGGAATTAAAAAAAATGTTCCTTCGTCCCGAATATTACTGGCCTCTATGGTTATATTTTAAAATAGATGAATGTGGGCAATTCTGGATTCCACATTTGAGAAAATTTGTTACGTTCGATGGCTTCTCCCGATATCCCTCAGATAGACAATTTGCCTATAATGGATTTCAACGTACCACCGTAGTCCAACATTTCTATTCAAGGCATGGAATCAGAGTAAAATATCCGAAACTCCCGTGTATAAAAGTAAAAAGGGGAATGAGAAAAAGGGGCGGATATCATTACGATTATTTTCCACTGGAACTGGTTTTATATTATAGTCATGTCGAGTTGTCCTCAGCACCCCTGTACCGAACTAATCGAAGATAATAGACGAGGGGATATAATCTGTCCAGAATGTGGCCTTGTTATTTTGGATAGGTGTATATTTGAAGATAGGTTTTCACCGATAGATAATGATTTTCGGGAAGAGAGGGAAAATTTCCCTGCATATTATCATATCTTAATAGATGGGTATATAGCCAAATTAGGTCTACCGGATCCAATCAAATTTAAGGCAATTGAAATATATGAAAAAATACGGGATAGGTTAGTGTCTAAGAGTTTAGAAATAAAAAGTAGTGTAGCTGTTTTGATTGCCTGCAGAATGGAAAGGATAAATAAAACTTTTTTAGATCTATCTATGGTAAGTGGTTTAAGTTCAGCGGTTATATGTAGGAATATGAAACTTGTAGAAGATAAATTTGATTTCAAAAATTCCCTAAAAGATAAAAACCATCTAGATACCGTGCTTCGTTATTCATCATTACTTAATCTATCATATAAAATGGCTGTGGAAATTTCAGAACTATATGAAATGGAGATTGTCAAGGGCCGTAATCCTCTTTCAATATTGGGTGCATGTTTCTATAAAGTAATGGGAGAAAGAATCGAAGAGATCTCCAAAGTTGTTTCCATATCGAAGACTACATTGCTAAAGACGTATAAAATCCTATTCAATTAGAGTTGTTCATTGTGTGGCATACAGAGAAAAAAGATGAAAAGAAGGAATTAAAAGAAATAGCTTATATTATTATTATATATTATGTTTTTAAATTTTATCTTAAGATTTATTTGTATTATTGTATTTCTATATTGTAGATATTTTATTCTATTCCATATTGTAATAGTATTTTCAAAATGAGATAAATTTGCCTTGGTCTGTGCCAAGTGAACCAAAAAATCAATGTGTATAATTTATTTTAAACGGAAAAGGATCATAATAATCTTGACATGATTTTATAAGTTTTATGGGCGTGGTCTAAATGGTCTTCTATATAAGTGGGAGGTTTTCCTCCTTGAATTCCATTCCTGAACATATCCCAAAATCATTCTTAAAAAATTCCAGTCCACAAAAATTCCCTCTTCCTCCCTCTCTCTCCGGAAAAAATAGTCCACAAAGGTCATCCTAAAATTGGGCCTAAACTCAGAAATATCATCCTAGTTTTCCATCCTAAAATATCATCCTAAATCTGGGATTAAAATAACTCAAAAGTCATCCTAAAATTAGGGCCAAAAGTTCCTGGGGTCAAGGGGAGTATCCCACATCGATTTCTCAATTTTGCCTTATTGACAGCCGGTCCCATATTTGGGCTCTATTGACAGACGGTGGCTCCTGGAGGGGGTGGGAAGGGTTCTTGGGGCCAAGGGGAGTATCCCACATCGATTTCTCGATTTTGCCTTATTGACAGCCGGTACCATATTTGGGCCCTACTGACAGCCGGAGGGTCCGAAAGGGGGTGGGAAGGGTTCCTGGGGCCAAGGGGACCATCCTACATCGATTTCTCAATTTTGTCTTATTGACAGCCGGTCCCATATTTGGGCTCTATTGACAACCGTTGGGCTCGGGAGGGGGTTGGAAGGGTTCCTGGGGTCAAGGGGAGCATCCCACATCGATTTCTCGATTTTGCCTTATTGACAGCCGGTCCCATATTTGGGCACTATTGACAGCCGGTGGGCTCGGGAGGGTGTGGGAAGGGTTCCTGGGGCCAAGGGGAGCATCCCACATCGATTTCTCGATTTTGCATTATTGACAGCCGGTCCCATATTTGGGCTCTATTGACAGCCGGTGGTTCCGGGAGGGGGTGGGAAGGGTTCCTGGGGCCAAGGGGAGCATCCCACGTCGATTTCTCGATTTTGTCTTATTGACAGCCGGTCCCATATTTGGGCACTATTCACAGCCGGTGGGTCCGGGAGGGGGTGGGAAGGGTTCCTTGGGGTCAAGGAAGTCATCTAAGAACCAGCCGTTACCTTTGGGCCCTATTGGCCTTTTATGGAAATCGGCTCATGCCTTCCTTTTGCCTTTTATGGAGTTGGTTAGATCCGTCATGAATCCATGTGCTCTAAATTTTAAAGTTTGACTTTATCTATGGGCCTGGTGTGAGGGGCTAGTCATGAATATGAGGGGGGCTAAAAGGTTTGAGTTTACCCTTGGGCTTAATTGCCAGCTGCCAAACCCTTCCATAGGTTTAAGCTGGCAATATTGCCAGCTGCCAAACCCTTCCATAGGTTTAAGCTGGCAATATTGCCAGCTGCCAACCACTTCCATAGGTTTAGGCTGGCAATGCTGCCAGCCGGTTTGAAGTACGAGGTTATCTATGGGCTGGGGTGCCAGCCGGTAAAATTCTACGCTAGGAACTACTGCCAATTCTATTTAATTATAGCGGTATCTCTTAAAAATTGTCAATGAAATGTTTATAATGCTTTGAAAAAAAATCCCTAATAATATTTCAACATGTTATTTACTGTTAGAAATACAATTTAAAATAATTAATATTTTATCTATATTATATAATTAATTTATTTCAAATTATTATCTATTAATTTTTTATAAATAACAATAATATTATATCTAAATTTATTTGCTCACTTTCATAAAAAATTATTTATTTAATTATAAATTTTTGATTTTTAAATGAATTGAAAGAAATATTATTAATTATTATATGCATGTATTATTAATATAAAATATAAATTCCGGTTTCTATACAGGTGCCCTTTGTTTTTTAACCATCTTACTCAATTCTTTACTTATGAATTGGTGCGGTAATGCATGGTTGGCTTCCGTAGGTATTTTTTGTCATGTTCTTTTTTGACGTTTGACAGTTTTGGCCAAAATTATCCGATAAAATATACGAAAGAGATATAAATATTTAAATAAAATTTAATTTGAAAAAGGTTATATATTTTAATGCTTTCTTATTATATTTTCTACCATTCCAAAAATTTATTATTCTATATAAAAATAAAAAAAAATAGGAAAATCAGATAAGTGGGCGGATAATATAATCGATATATTATTGACGCAAATAAATGTAACAATATAATAGAAATATAATTATAATTAAATTATCATAATTTTATTGAATTATAAAAATGAATTTTCTTTTTAATTTTTTAAAATTCTATTACTATTATTGAAAAGCATAATTTTGTTATCTTCTACAAAATGATAAATAATTTCAATAATTTTTCTAAGATTCTTTAAAAAGAATCAAAAATTTATATTTTCTTCAAATAAATGTTAAAATAATATAATGCATTATTAATATATGGAATGGAGTATTTTATCAGATGAATCAACAATAATTATATTACAATCTAAAAATCGAGAAAAGTTAAAATCAAATAATTTCTATTATATTTATTTTCTATTTAAATTTTAATAAGAATACATCAATAAGCAAATCAGTCTTCAGCAATTTGTTCTCGATATTTTTAGTGGAAAATATTTTTAATGATTAAATTTGCAGATAATAATTTTTTAATTTTTTTTAATAATTATTTTATTGCAAAATTTATTTTGATTAAGTTTGTAAATTAATTCCAATCATTTCTATACTAGCGCAATAATACTATCATAAATTAAATTATATCATTAAATTTTTTAATTACCAAAACCGATAGAAAAACATATCAAATGTCATCCATTTGCAAATTACACGGAATTTGGCACCTTCGGAATCGAGATGATTCATAAAATATATTATTATTTTTTTGTATTAATTTAATAAATCTCGCTGAAAATTAAAATAAAATTGTAATTTAAAATTTTATAATAATAACCTTCTAATTAAAAAATAGGTAATAAATAATTTAATTACTATTTGCTAAATATTTTATTTTAAATATTTTTATCTCAATATGATTATCAATTAATTACATTTAATTTATAGCAATTATTATTTTTATAATATGAAATTAAAATTTTTTCTATCAATCAATATTTCAGATTACATTGCTCTTTAATTATTACATTATTTTAAAACTTGCAAAGAATATTAAAAAAACAATGAATAAATTAAAGCAGTGCGGTAAATAAAAAAAAATGAAAATTTTATTCACAATGATTAAATTAGCAAGCAATTTTTTTTCAGTAGGCATTTTTATTACAATCATCATATGATTTTCCTTCATTATTTTCCTTTTACAAAAATAATCATTAAAATGCGAATATTTTCAAATATAAAATAATTTTTATTTAAAATTATTTTATTTATTCAAAAAATAATTATTTTTTTTATATTTTTTTATAATAAATTTTTATATATAAATGTTACTATAATAATGCTCGATTAAAATAATTAATTTTAATTCAGAGAAATTCTATATTTTTTTTTATTTTTTTTGAATTATATATTATTTTAATAATATCATAATTTTATTTCTTATTTTTCATTTGCAAGTTAGATATATGGCTACATTTATTTGAATAGAAAATGCATCTTGTAATCATTTGTTTTTAATTATACATTTCCTTAGAAGAAGACCTTTCAACAATTGTCTGATTAATTAGCTCTCGATGGCATTACGCTGGATATTTTGACTTTTCGGCTTATATATTTAATTTAAAATTTATTAAAATAATTTCATGGATTTCTTTCAATCGCTATTTTATAATAATTTGATATTTATTTATTTAATTATCATTTATTATAATATATAAATAGAAAATATTTATGTCATATTTTGGTTTTTATTTTTAATTAGAAAAATTATTATTTTAATCTTTTAAATATTAATAATTAGTCTTTTTTTATTATACCTTTCAAAAGTATTTATTTTCAATTTAGTAAATCGTCTTTAAAAAATTCTAATTTTTTCACAATGTAAATTTATTTTAATTTATTATATTTATTTTAAAATTATTTTTGATTTTTTTAAAAATTTCGACCTATCAGTAGCATCATTATTTTTCAGCATGTGAAAGGTTATTTTCTGAATAAGCTCCAATATCTGATTTTGCTATTTCCTGGGAATAGAACAAGCATTTTCTCATTCAAATTTAAACTTATAGCAACGCTATTTGTCTATTTCTTATGTTGCTAATTCCTCAAAAATTTTTCCAATATCAATATATCAAATGTCTGATCTCATTAGTTATTTTTTAATTATATAAGGAATTTTTTGATGCATATTCTAATAATTTTATATAATAACAAGCATAGAATATTAATTTATTTTTTTAAAATTTTATATTTAATTCTGTTAAGAATGGTTTAATAATTTAATATTATTTGTTTCATAATTTATTTAAGAAAAAAATTGAAAAAATTTATTATTAAATATTATCATTTTTTTTACCAATAACATATTTCTTTATATAATTGATTTTTTAATGAAATTCCTCTTTACAAGGGTTAAGTGCAAGCCAGGGAAGAATTTTTGATTATGGCGAATTAAGTTGAATGCGCAAAAATAGCCGATTGACTCATTACTCTTTTCGATCATTGCTGCTCGGACTAGGAATTGCAACTTATTTTGTTCGGGCTAAGAAATTATATATTTGTTCCTTTTTAAATAAATTTATTCGTACACCCTCAAAAACAAAATATTTTTTAAATATTTTTTCTAATTTTCTAATTTTTACTGCTTATTCTCACTGATTTTATTATTTTATAAAAAAAAATTTATAACGCACAATCTTTGATAAAATATTTTTAACAATTTTACCATTTTTTCATTATTATATTTTAAAGAATTATAATTTATTACCTTGTTTTTAAAATTTTTTTTAATTATTATTATTTTAAAAAATAGAGAAAATATAGATAATTATTTTTGCAATAAATTTTTAAATATTTAAAGTAGCATTTTGCATTCATGGTCTTTTAACTTCTTGCTCTCACTTATCTTTCATTTAATACAAAAATATTAAAAAATTTTTAATTAATAATATTTATTATTTTTTCCAATTACTCAGATTAAATTTATTAATTTTTTAAAATATTTTATATATTAGAGAATTCTTATTTTATATTTCTACATTAGTCAAGATAATTTTCATTTTTCTCTTGATGTATCTTTAATTTTTTAATAAAAAAATAAAAATTTAATTTAATTTTTTTTATAATCAGAATTACTATAAAAATTCGTATATAATAATTTAAAGATATAATTAATATATTTAAAATATTACTGCTTAAATGACAAAGCTATTTTCTAATAAGAGACAATTATTATTTATATAATTTTTGGTATATTTTTTATTTTTTTATTTAGAAAATATTTAAAATTTTTTAGGAATTATTTTTAATTAGGGAAATTGATTTGGTTTAATTCATAAACGTTTATTTTGGGAAAAATATACTTATTATAAATTTTGATAATATATTTATCATAAAAATTTTATAGAAATTAAATTTTATTTATAAAAATTATAATATAATTATAGGTAAAAACTTGATGAATTTTAAATTAATTATTCCATTTTTCTGCCTTCCATCGTAATTCATTTAAGATATATTGAAATTTAATAATAGGAGATTATTATATTATTCCTATTTTAATATTATTATTTTATTTTCCAAATTTATGATATTCCATTAATTTATAAAAACGGTGTTTAATCATAATGGATTCATTGACGAAAATCAACTGCACAAAATTTTGAATTTCTCCGCTATCCAGGTCCAAGCGCTGCAAGGTGAAGGCCCCCACACCGACGTCATTAATTTTTTTATTAAATAATTTAGTAAAATTTAAATTCTATAAAAATGTTGAAAATATTAATAAAATTTTAAATATTATTTATTCAACTTATTTTTCATTTTACCATTCATTTTTCGCAAAATAATTTTGGAATTCGGCCAAAATGATCACCATTTTTCATTTTTTTACAAGATTCATTTTTCAATTTTATGCAATTTTGTAGTTTTGATTTATCTATTTCATTCTGATAGACAGTCTCACTGTGAAATTAAAAATTATTAATTAACTAATAAAAATTTGAATTATTTAAGAATTAAATAAAAATTTAATATAAATTTTTTTGATAGTCAAAAAGCGTACTTAAAATTAAATATTTTTCTTGTAGTTATTTTTCCCCTTCATTTTGATTTTAGAAAAAATTAATAGAATTTCACTAAATGATATTTTAAAATTATTTTAATTTATTCAAATAATTCCTAATAATTATAACACACTAAAATTTTATAAATTCATTCGAATAAATGATACTATTTGTATTTCTTTCATTCAATAATTTATCATCTATTTCCTAATTATAATTTAATTCATAAATTTAATATTTTTTAAAATGTATCTCACAAAATATTAAATCATTTATTGATTTTTTTATATTTTTTATTTTATATTATAAATACGGGATATAAGAATTGATTTTAAAATTCAAATCCATATACATTAATTTATTGAAAAATATATACAATTTCTCGATTATATTTATTTAAAATTTTAATTACTAATCTGTTTCTTTACACATTCGTAGTGCAACTAAAAGAATTCGTCAACCGTATTCACAATAAATTTAACCATTTTTTCTTTTTTTAGAATATATTATAATAATTTTATCTACATGATTAATATAATGTTTAAATTTTTAATAATTATTTTAATAATATGGCATATTTTATTAAAAAATTTTACTATAAGGCCCGACTTTACAAAAACAAAATATAATGCCTTGATATCTTTTACAATGTTTACAATGGATTAATGGAGCCAAACTATTTGATGTTGTATTGAGAAAGCAATGAATAGATTTAGTTTATATTTATAATTTCAGACTATTTTTTAAATATGTTTGTCGGATTAAATTATTTCTATTAAAATAATGAATATTAAAAATATAATTTATAAATAATCAATAGGTTAATTTGGATACAATAATCGATTTTATTTTTTATTCTCGAATTGGTATTGACCCATTTCTCAAATATTTGTTAACTTCCTAATTTCATTCTACGAGTATCACATAATTTGATTCCCTGGAGAGACATCCCATAACGTTCCATTATAATATGAAGTAAATCATTTTTAATGAAGGCCATAATAAGTTTGACGAAATGTTCATTCTGGCCTAATATTATGTAATTTTAAATTTTATAATTTTTTTTTTGAAAAATAATTTGGAAAATCTTTCTCATTTAAATTATATACAATTTTTATTAATTTTTTTGTCTTGTAGTTTTTCATAGGGCGCACCACGAAAGAATGATCTAGAATTTTAAAATTCATTTAAAATTTTATTAATTTATTTTTCAATTATATTTATTTAAATTTATGACGTCCATTTTTCTGCCAAAGCTCTCTAGCACTGATAATTGATAAGTCGGAGATTTCCCATAATTTTCAAAATTTTTAATTTATTAGTCCAAATAATAATTTATCATTATTGAATTTGTGGATTAAGTTAAGAAAATTTTATAAAATCAAATAAAAATTATATTATTCAATAAAAAGAAAAAAAATTTATCAATTGCTTAGTTTTATGAAAATAATATTTATTTATTGCATCAATATATTTATATTTATTTGTAATATTTTTTCTATGCATAATTAATTTGAAAATTATAATTATTATTGATTGATATTTTTCATTTAATTTTTATATAATCATATTTTTATAAATATTTTTTTTAATTTTTTTCTATTAAACTTTTATTTTATTTAATATATAAAAATGGATTATTATAAGATAATATCAGTTTTTATTTAAATTTAACGAATAATATCATTTAAACTTGTTTTGTTATTATTTTTATTTTTTTTTTATAATTGATTCCTAATCGAGACAATTGTCTGAGTTTGACGACATTGCTTTGATTTACCTTTCAGGATTGTTATTGCGATCTTCTCCACAGTTGAATCTATTAAAAGATTTATTTAAATTTTTATTTATTTCAATTAAATTTTATTTTTTAATTAAAATTTTTTTAGAAGATTAAATTCTTGCAACTTGTCCCTCCATAAAGCAATTATAATAAATAGTTTAAGAAAATTTCAAATTATTCTATTTTATTTATATTTATTATAAAGATAAAATTATAATTTTATTCTTTTATTTTTTAATTTTTACAATGAATTGAATTACTTTAATTTAAGAAATAAGAAGATTAATTTATTAAAATTTCTAATTCTTCATATATTTTTATTTGTATCCGGCTTACTATTATATCAAATAATAAATAAATTTATTAATTTAATTAACTTTTATTTCATTGTTGTTAATAATAAGTAACAATATATTTGGCTACAATGGCATCATTGAATTTAAGATAAAAATTTGATTGTAATTTGATAAATTTTTTGGCAATCGTTCAAAAATATTCGTTTGACCCGTTCGAAATTATTCGTTTGATCGTATCGCCCAAAAATATTACTCGCTCTAAAATTTAAATACTTTTGTAAATTATTTATAAATTATTATGGCTTTGAATTATAATTCTTTGAATATTATTTCTTTAATAATATTATATTTTTTAAAAATCATAAAAAATTTTATTAATGTATTTTTTTATTATTTTATAACTTTTTATATATTAAATAAAAATTTATTCAATGTTTTCTTTATTAATCAGTTCTTTTTCATATCAATTATTACATTAGGTTATTTTGATATTTTAATATTTAATTTTTAAATTTATATATATATATATATATATATTTAATTTATTTCCACTTATTAGTTTATATTATCTATGTATTTCTAATTTTACATTTCTAATAAGGAAAACGATTCCTGTATGGCTCTCTGCCAAGGAGGATACAAGGGAATCAGCAATGGATAAGATGAAGCATTAGAATTGTAAGGGGAGGTGGATGTATAGTGTGCAGAATTTTTAAGGCGATCATCCATACACCATTTAGTTTCTTTGATTATTGCCCTCTATTGAACACACAAAACTGGGTTCACTTTCAGTAATTAAAATATTTTACGCATTTCAAATCGGGAGAATAAAAATTATATATTTATTATATAAGTAAATACAAAATTTTTATATTATCTGATAATATTATTTCTATAAATATTTTTTTTTGTATATTGTCCATCACTTTGATTTCATCAACTTCTTATTTACTTGTACCCGTTGAATAGATCTTATAATTTAAAATTAATAAAATTTTTTAAATTATTAATTAACATAATTTATATCTTATCTTTTTTGCCATTCTGTCATTTTGCCCTCCTTCTTCTAATTTTCTTTTTTTCGATTTCTAAAGTAAAGAACTCAACATCAACTATTTTTTTAATATTTCTTTTCTTTTTTCTTTAATTTATTTATTTGTTTATTTTTACCTTATAATTTAATAATTTTCATTTAATTTAAGTACATTTTTTATCATATTAAGTTTCAAATTTAATTTTTATCAATATTTTTGCAATAGACCATATCTTTTCCATAAACAAGTTTTCTTGAAAATGGCAATTGTTAATTAATTTTTATCTTATTTTGAATCTCTAAAACATGGAAGGATTTAAAAAGTTATAATACTTTAAATTTATATCAAACCATGTTTAATTGTATATCAATTTTTTTATTCTTGGTTTTTTACTATTTATCCTGTTCTTTCTGGCTTTTGCGTAGAATTGTGCAGATTGCCGAACCATCTATTTTGTAATTATTTTGGGATAAATTAATATTAAAACGAATTGGAGTGAATTTCGATACCCCTAATTTTATTTCTTTTCTGCGGAGTAATTTTATTATCCACGTTTCGATTTTTTTAACTTTTCCGTTGACAAGTTCATATTGCTTCCAAATGTTCCAGGTTGCGAACTTTGTGATTGTTCCATTCCGATTTCATCGGAATTCGTTCCTGAGAGTGTTTCGCAAAGACAAAATACATTTATTTCATAATTCGTCAATTAAAATTTTCTAAATAAACCCATATATTATCCATAAAATAAAACTTAATTCAAGACTGAATTACACAGTCAAAAAAAGTATTTCCTTTCTAAAATACAAAACGCATTTTGATCTTTTTTTCTTATATATTTATGAATTACAAAATAGAATTGAATTTATTTTAAATTAATGGCGAAAAATATAAATAACAATGGCAAAAATAAAATTGCAATCAAACCAAATATTTATTTCTTTTTTTAAAAAAATTATAAGGCCAAAAATATTTCAATCATAAGGCAAAAATTAAATAAATTTCAAATGCAAAAAATCGATTTCTATTTATTGAACATTTATTTATTTATTTATTTATTAGTTTATTTATTTATATTTTATTTTTGATTTTTTGCTATATAAATTTGATATCTCAAATTTTTTCGTTTGAATGATGAGTTGAAATTTTTAATTATTATTTTTAAATTGTTTAAATAAGATGACATATAATGGCTTATATTTTCTCATTTTTCTCAACTTTATTCCCAAATTTAGCAATCCTTTTATTCACATTTTTCATTGTCCATTTTTCCCTTTATTTTAAATTTTTCCTTGGTAGATTTTTTTAATAATCTTCTATAAAAGTAACAATTAAACTATTTATATATTTAAAAAATTTATTATATTTGTAATTTTTTTTAATATAATAAGTATTATTAATTTATATTTTTAATTTTTACTTTATTTTATTAAATTAATTATGTACAATAAACATCCAGAAATATCTGAGGCTCAATCAATTAATCATCCATAATTTAAAGAAAATTCATCAAAGCTTTGAATGCTGGAACACAAATGTTAATACTTGTGGTTCATTAAAATATTTTCTTTATCAAATAATTTTATTTTAATAATTTGAATATTTTTTTTTAAATATAAAAAAAAGTTCGATTTGCCAAAAAGACATATTTTATACATTTTCAAAAATGAGCTCATCAAAATTAAGAGAGACCCAAAGGATTAGCGGATTTGTAAGGCAATTTATATGATTAATAATATTTGATATAAATAGAAATTTTGCAATTTAAATTATTTTCAAATAAAAATTATGTACTTTGCATTTTATTAAAAAATATATAATTATTTACCAAAATTAATATCTGTTTATGATTTTATTTCATATTTTTTGCACATTCATCGGAAATTCAAATATTTTTATCCATTATATCTTCATCATATAATTTTTTATATTTTAAATTTTAATTATTTTATTATGAATAAAATATTATAATATTTTAAATATGATTTAATTATTTAATTATCAATCTCTTTTTTATTTTAATTTTAAATTTTTTTTATGTAGTTTTCAATTTTTTTTTATAAATTTTTTATTTTTATATTTAAAAAATTTTTAAATTCCTTGAATATTATTTTTATAAATTTTAAAATTTATTCAGTTGATATCGACAATTCCATTTTGGACAACAACTAGAGTATGTTTATTGTTTTTGTTGTTGAAAATAGGCACAATGCCTCCTTAAAGATTTTTAAAACAAATTAATCCATATTTATTTTGTTTTCAGAATTTTATAAATTATAGTAATTTTTATAAATAAATTTCATTTTATCAAATAGAATTTGATAAATAATCTTTTCTTTATCTATATTTAAAAATTTTTATCCTATATTTCTTTAATTTTTATTACATTTTAACTGCACTTGAAAATTAAAAATTATTTTATTAATATTACTATTTGAAATAAATTTTAATTTTAAATAGTTGAAACTTTATTCGAAGATTAATTTATAGTATTATTATTCATATATTTTAATTAATTAAATTATTTTATGTATAAAAATTCTTTTATTTTTAACGAAATATAGAAAATAAATTAGCTTTGAATATTTTTCTTTCAAATCTTTTATTCTTCACTTAATTTCCTCTCATATTTATTTTCTTTTTTTAATTTTATTTGCAGGCTTTATAAAATCGAAAAATCTTTTCTCAAGTTTTAAAAATTTCCTTTTTAACATTTTATCACATCCAATAAGCAATTGCCTAATCAGAATGGCTCTTCGATTTGTATTTGTGAATTATTTTGAAATTTATTTATTCATTATATAATTTATCTAATAAATTATTTTAATTATATCCGCTATATTATATCTCTATTATTGAGAATATTAAATTTGTTTTTTTATTGAATTTACTTTATTTTTTATTTTAATTTTGTCAGCCTATGTAGTTCTACTAAATTTTAAGGTTGTTGGATAGCATTTGTAACTGAGCAAATGGCGAATGATTGATGCCCCAAATTTAACAATATTGTGATTGTGCTGATTCACATGCACTTAAATGCGCATGTTCAAAAATAAATATTTAGTAAATGTTAAGTTAATTTTAATAAATTTTTAAACAGCCATTTTTTGAAATTTATATTTAAAATTAACATATTTAATCTTTATAAATATAAATTTTGCTTAAATTATTATTTTTTGATATTATTTATCATTTATCTATTTAATTGTCAAGTCTCGTCCACTGATCTTAAATTCATAGTCTTAAAAGAAAAATCTTCAAGGTTATTTTGATATGAATTAATTAATTTATTTTATGTTTTTGAATTTATTTACTTTAAGTTAATATTCTCTCTCTTCTATAATTACACAAATTTATTATTTCAAATATTTTATCATTTGATTAAAATTTGATAATATTTTTGAAAAAAAATGACTGAATATTAAAATCATATTTAATTATAATTTTTTATATAAAAATTTAGCAATTATTTTTTTAAAAATATTTGATTTTTATTAAAAATATTTGGTCTATAAAAGTAATATTAAAATGAGATTTTATTTTTATCTTTTCGTTTCCATTTATTTTTCATTATAAAATATTCTTAATTGTACTTTTCATCAATTTAATTAAAAGTATTATGGAATTAATTAATTAATGTAAATCCAAAAATTTTTTCTCTAAACATTTTTTTTATTTTTTCCCAATTTTATCTATTTAGTTATTAATTTTAAATATGGAATTTTAAGATCTTTTTAAGAAAAAATGAAACTTTTCATTATTGCTTCATTCGATGAACATAATTTAATATCCAAATCCTATTAATTTTTTTGCAATTTTTTTTAACTATTTTTGAAATATTTCAAATCTTAAAATTTGAATTCATCGTATTTTAAATTTTAGATTTAATTTTTTGAAAGGCAATTTTATATAGAGGAAGATTTTTTCCATTCTTAATAATAATTCATAAAAATAATGCATACTTATTATTTAGATTTATTTTAATTTAAATTCATTTATTATAAAATTTTTTATAATTTATTTAAATTTATTAATAGTTAATTTGAATCTTCTTAATTTTTAAAACAAGCATAAATATATTACAATTTGTATTGGTCAAATTCTACAATAAAAAAAACAATTTTTTGATAAACATAATAATTGTTTTTATTTTATTATTATCTTTTAAAAAAGAATTTTGCGCTTAAATCGCGTCCAAACATATATTAATTTAAATTTCATTGTTTGTAATTAAAATATTATTAAATTTAAATATTGCCATAGATAAAGTTAATAGCATAAGATTTGATTAAATTAAATTCAATTAAATAATTTTTAAATCCCTATTCCTATTTTCCATGGTTTAGTCTCTATTAGGTTGAAAACATGACTTTAACTTTGGATATATTTTTCATTTCTTTACCATCTGCACTCTTTTATTTATTAAACAAACATATAAATTCCGAAAAGATTTCTTACCAAATAATAAAAATTGTACTACCAATGTTGATTTTGTTACATATTTAAAATATTTCATTGCATTCTTGTAAATATTATTTTAAATTATTTTATTTAGATCTTATATTTCCATTTTTCCTATGCTTTAGAATAATTATAAATACTTTTTTAATTATTTATAATTTTAACAATTTTAAAAATTAGTAACTTTTTTTTGAAAAAATCATATAAAATTTTTTAAAATATAATTTTCATTAGGATGAAAAATTTAAAGCAATATTGAAAATTGTCATAATCGCAAATATTATGAAATATATTATTTTATTTTGGTAATCGATAAATATGAAATTAAAAATATGATATTAGATAAAAAATTTTTTATGATTTATTTTCTATTTATTATTTTTTTACTTTTCCTTATTTGAGTATTTAATTTATAACTTCACTTAAATATTCTATTATGAAATGAGAACAAATGATGTCATTCATAGTATTTTATATTTATCACTATTTTTTATATCAGAAATTTAATCGATTATGGTTAATTGGATAATGTATTCACTCTATACTGAATCCATTTCCAAAGGCAATTTTTCGATGAATATAATATGTTAACTCATTAATACCATTAATATTTTCTATTATGCAAACTTTAAAACATAAGTTTTTTTGACTCTTTAGAAATTCATTGTTTAAATAAAAAAACTTCTTTGTTTATCTTAAATTCAGAAATATATTTTTATATTATTTCTTTTGATTTTAAAGACTTGAAATATTGGGTGTATTAATTGGAGCAAGGTCCGAGAAAAATTGCTCATTTAAATTATTATTTAATTTTTGATAAAATATTTTAACTTTATAATTCGGCTTCATTTCTTTAATAGTCTTCATTTTAACAACTTGTCATTGCTTTTTTAACATAGAAGCATCAATGAGTCGAGCATATGAATTTAGGATCAGGGCATTATCCAAATTCATATGAAAATTTATTTCTATATTCCATTTCAAATTTTTATAGAAAATTTATTTAAATATAATTTTGCTTTCAATATTGTTTTGAAATTTATTAGTCATAAATTAATTTATTTCTCCTATAACATTAATTTTACGAAGCAATCAATTCATCAGAGCTTAATATGCATCCTTCTTTCGTTTGAAAGTGATAAATCTCATTAATTATTTTTTCTTGGAATATGTAAGAATTTATTATTATAACCATTAAAATTTCATAGTATAAAATTTGGAAATATAATATTTTCCCCCATTTCAATCAATGTCCGTATTAGTAATTTTAAAATTATAACATTAATTTGATAAAATTTTAATTTTTTAATATTTTTTTATATTTACAAATTAAGTATTTGAAAGCTTTCGAACTAGAAACTTATGGGAGCAAATTGATGAATTGGATTCTTTAATTATTTTTTTTATTTTTACATTTTATTTATTGTTTTTTATTTCTTTGCCCTGAGAAATATCTATTTTGTATAACCTAATTTTAAATGATCCTGTTCATTAATTAGATCAATTTTATGTAAATATAATTATTGCTAATTTTTATATGCTATTCTTCTTAATTTTGATTCGTTTTAATTCAATTATTCTGTCCATATTTGATCTTTTATGAATTCAGGAAATTTTAAGAGAATTAAATTTATTCCTTTTATGATCAATGTAATTGATTTGTTATTTTATTTAATTTTTTTTTCCTTACAAAATATATAATAAATATGATTTATTTAAATAATAAATAATAATCACTTGTTAGATGAAAATTTAATCTACATTTCTTATATTATTTTATAAAAAAATTAAATTGTAAATAAATTAAATCATTTTTAAAATTAGTTTTAAAAATTTCTTTTAATTTTTATTTAATAGTAAAAAAATTGTATATATTTTTAATTAATTTAAAAAAATTTAGATTTTTATTTAAATTTTTTATTAATCTATTAAATAAAAATTTTTAATAATATTTTTTATCATATAATGCTTGCTCAATGGTTTATTTTTTATATTGTTCAAGAGTAGCCGATCCTACAATTTCCATTACAAAATATTTTATATTATTTAAAAATTTGACACTTTTTAATATTATTATAAAATTTAAATTTCATAAATACATAAATTAAAAATTTTTGCAAAATAAATTTTTTTCTTAGAATTTTATTTTTAAATTACAAATTTACCAAATAAAAATTCACTAAAATTAATAAAATATGATGCTTAATCAAATATATATATATTTTAATTTTTTTTTATCATATATGTCGGAAAAGCTTGGTAGAGACGGGATCGCTGCTGACAAAGTCAATGGCCCAGAGCACAAATTGGGAGAACAATTTCAATGGCCGATTGATGAGGAAATTTGGGGCTTTTGATTTTGCTAATTCTCAAATTACCCAAAAAAGAATAAATGGAATAAAATAGATCTTTATTTTATTTTCAACACAATAAAAATTGTGATGGATAAAAAGTTGGTTGTGGTTGGTTGAAGATTGAAGAAGAATGAAAAAAGGGATTAGCTTGGGGGAAATTAAACAAGGCAATTTGCCTTCATCAACTTTCTTATCTTTGTCTGTCATCGCCCCCAAACGGCCTGGGAAAGTTGATGTTCATTTTCTTTGTGCCCCAAACGACAATTAATTTAAATTCCAACAATTTATTATAAATGTAAAAATGGAAAATTATAAAAATGAATGAAAAATTTAAAAGTAAAAAATGGAAATTATAAATTTATTTTTATCAACTTTTCAATTATTTCCAATTATTTTCATTTTCCACAATATATGAAGGAATTTTATATTGTCTCATTTGATGCCATTCCAGGCGTGATCGGCAATTCAACTGTTATAAAAATTTCTTGTTTTGCGTTATAAAAAATCAAAAATTGAATTAGAATATTGATATTCAATAGAGATGACCAAATCACAAATTTGAACTATACGATCTTTATATTTATTATTTCAACGAATTATTTTTATCACGAAATTATTTTATTTAATTCACTCGTTTTCTTTTGATTTAAATACCGAGATAAAATAATTGATTTAAAAAACATTTTAAAAAATTCGTTCAATTCCAAGTCATGCTTGATATCCTTTTTCTCTTGCCTAATTTTCGATGAGACCTTGAAAGATTAAAAAAATTATCCCGTGAAGAAATTTTTAATCTTTTATTTAACATATTTATTTTTTAATTTCTCATTTTTCCTTAAAATATATTAAATTTTGATGGAATAAAATTCGATCTGCTTATTTGAAATAGCGATAGAATAGGAACAGCAAGTGCATTAATTTTTTTGATTTATATTTCCTACTATAATTTATCTAAAATTCATTTATTTCCAAATATTGATTGTGTTTTATATCGTCATATTTAAAACATTTTTTGAGCCACTCTTATAATTTATTAATCCATTATTATATATTCATTTTTTTAAAAATTTTATTTGAATTAATTTTTAATTTCTTAAAATTTTAATTGATATCATAATTCTTTCATTTTATTTTTATTAATCTTTATAATTATCTTCATATTGAAAAATAATTGTTTATATTTTTTCTTGACATTATAAAGTATGAATGGGCCAATATATATAAGATTTACTCAATTTTTTTCACAATTTCGTTTTGTTTCATTTTTATTAAAAATTTTGTAATTAATGAAAAAATTTTAAAAACTTTATTTTTTAGACAATTAAACAAATTGAAAAGAATAAGAATCAGGCATTTTCAATGGTGCTCAAACTTTCTAAATTTTAAGATCAAAATGATGTTGTGGCTGTTCGAACACTTTTTTATAGGAGCATTTGGATTTAAAAATTATCGAGATGTTAGGTTTTGTTTGCCAATTGATTTTGGAAAAACAATGATAATTACAATGACCAATTCATTTTTTGAATGTATTTTATTTATTTTTTTATCCATATATTCCGAATTATAAATATTTAAATAGAATAATAAAATTTTTAAAATTGAAAATTAATATTTGTGTTATTATGATATATTGCTTTTCTATATATTAATTATTTCGTTTTTCAAATTTGCAAATTTGCCTCCTATTATTATAATCCTAACTTTAAATTTTTATTTTTTTAGCTATGCCTAACTTAAAAATATTTTTATTTCTTAATTATAATAATAAATTTTATATTTTATGTAAAAAGATGCCGGTATTTGTCCGATTGCTGCTTTTCTTTTTTATTTCTAAATTAAATTTCTTTTTTCTTAAGAGATTTTTGAATTTTAAAAAATTAATTAAAACTTGCAGGATTAATGCAGGATTACAAGACTCGTTATTTTGGGCACAATAACAATAACATTCGCCTTCGTTACCATCATCACACCATGTTATTTTTATTTATAATATTGTCCTTCTCAGCAGCAATAATTTTCTTTTCTTTTTTTAGTTTATATAAAAAATATCAATTTTATTTTATTTCAGAAAATAAAACTTTCATCAATACATTTCACTCTGCTTCAATTAATTAAAAAAAATAAATAAAAAATTTAAAAATGAAATTATTAAATTTTAAATTAATTCACTTAAGTTACTTTTCTTTTTTTAAAATTATTTTCTTTATATTAAATTTTTCTATTTAAGATAAATATATTAATTTAAATTGATTTAAATTACTATAGTGGTTCTCTATTGTTGAGCCATTGGTTCTCCATATAATTTACAAATTCATTTGCTTCATTACTCATAGTTCTATCATCTTATAATTTCAGAAATTGAAAAATTCTTCCCGAAATTATTTCTATTTGAATTCTTTAAAATAGTGATAGTGCAGAAATTCTTCAAAACTATTTTTTAATTTATATTATTTTCATAGAATTTCTTGTTTTTTATTCGACTTTTTTGATAATCCTTCATTAATTTATTAATTTTTTATTTTATTTTATTTTATTTATTTAAAATTTTTAATACATTTCAAATTTATCCATATTCAATAAATTTAAATAAATATATATTAATTGCTTTAATTTTCTTACTTATCCATTCAATTTTTCTTTCAAAAAAAACCAAATTGAAATACTTGAAATTTTTTTCTCCAATGTCTAGTCCAATATTATTACCTTACAAATGCCACATATTTTTTTAACAAATTATGATTCCAATTAATTATAAAATAATTAATTTAAAATTTGATCCTTCCGATAAAAATAATGAAATTAAAGCAAAATATGTATTTAATTTTTAAAATCAAAAATTTTTTATCAGAATTTAATAAAATTATTTTTTACTTTTTTATAAAAATATTTTTTTATAATACAAAATTATAATTGATAATTATTTTTTTCTTTATATAATTTTAAAAAATTTTTTTTTAAATATCTATAAAAACTTTTAAAAAGAAAACTTCCATTTAGCAAATAAAAATCTTTAAATTTTATTTTGTTTTATACTTAAAAATAAAATAAAAATTTTTCTCATAAACATTCTTATTATAATTATAATATTATTTATTATATGCATGGACCTGCTATGTTTTTTTTTATTTGCCCTAAATTATAAATAGAATGATTCAATTTTAATTATGATATTTTTTAATGATATATCTTTCTTTAAATTTATCAAATCTAGTGCCAAATCCCGCAATAGAAAAATTCTTAAATTCTGAGGATAAATGTTTTATTATTTTATGATAAAAAATATTTTTAATTTTATTAGATTATTTTGATACAAGCCTTTAAAATTATGCTAAATAAAAATCGAAAATATTTTCCTTAAAATTCTATTAAATATTTGTTTTCTTTGACGATATTATTTTAATGATACAAAGGAAAATTTATTAAATAATTCGGTCAAATAACCCTAATTTTCTTTGCAAATATTTAGTCAAAAGTCTTATGAAATAATTTATATGATGTATATATGTATAATTATCTTTTTATAAGAATTTTCGATAAATCAAATCCATGATCTGAATTTATACTTTTATTTTGAAAATAATCATCTTATAATGGAATATTTTTTAAATTTTTATAAGAGAAAATTAATTTAGCCGCAGGTGATTGACAGAAGGTTATGGACAATTCCTTATCCATTAAAAAATTAATTTCTTTTTGATTTTTTAAATTTTTTTAGCAAAAAATGTTATTTTTTATAATTATGAATTATATAATTTAATGTCATTTTTTAATTTAATATTATAAAATTTTTGATTAAAAAAATTTTTTATAAATATTTGATTAAAATTTTTTTAAATAAATTATATTTTTCCTAAAATACTTCAATTCTCTTCATAATTTGTTAATTATGTTAAAAATTTGGTACTATGCCCATGTAGAATGGTTTTTATTTAAATAAATTAAAAAATTAAACAATTTTTCCTAGAATTCTATTTGCTTAAATTTTAATGCCCTCCAGCTGAAATTTGCTCAAATTGCACCAAAACAACATTGCCACTCAAGGAATACCAGTGTAAATTTTTCGAACAACATTTCGCCCAAGAAATGCAAGTCCAAAAACATTACCACCCAAAGAATGCATTTCCTCTATTGATCATGTCGGTGACACTAATTGAAGAATCCGTTTTAATAGATAAATTTTATCAATTTTTAATAAATTTTATCAAGCTAATTTAATTTGAATAATTTTTAATTATATTTCTGAGTGTTCCTTTTCGATATTAGAGCATTGAAATTGAAATATTTTAATTTCTAAATTGAATCGTAAAAATGGATGAATTTATTTATTATATAATAAAAAAGCAATATTATCTATTCAGATATATTTTATAATTTTAAGCTCTTGTAATATTTATATTTCCAAATTGAATCGTTAAAAATTAATAAAAATTTATTTATAATATAGAAAGAAGTCAATTTTATTTATTCTGATATTTTTTAGAAAATTTTAACCTTTTGAAATATTTTTATTTTCAAATTTAATTGTTAAAAATTGATAAAAATTTATTTATTATTTAGGAAAAAAACAATTTTATTTATTAAATTATTATTATTATTATTATTTCTCTTCCATCTTCATCTTTATAATAATACATAGCAAAAAATAGATCTGAAAAAAAAAACAAATATAAAATTGAGATCTCAATTAATTTTTTACAAAAAAAACATAATTCTTATATATTTTATTCTTAAGTTTTAATAAATTATATCATAATTTTCAAATATTTATTATTATTTATTTTTTAGAGTTTATTTTACTTAAATAATTTTTAAAATTATAATCATTCTATTTTTAACTCTATTATTCCATTATTTTTAAAAAATATTATTATAATATAAATTCATTGATTTTTAGTTTTTCATTAAAATATTTAGTCCCAAAATCTATTTGATTGTGCGACATTGATCAAAATAAATTTCATCAAATATATTTATTTAAATAATAAAAAAATGAAGACCAATTCATTCAATTTTAGCTTTGTTCTGCCTCTTTCATTTGTCTATTATATTAATATATCATTAAATAATTAAATAATATTTTTAGTTTTATAATAATATATAAAATTAAAATCTCTTTTAGTAAATTTTTTAAATTAATTTTTTTTATTTATTATGTTCGTAAATTAATAAACATATAGATTCAACTTCCATTTTTATGCTATTTCTTTTGTGTGCCTCCATTAATTGTTTCAAAGGAGGTATACTTCTATGCTTTTTTCAAACTTAATAATTTTTATCTTCCCCTTTCTCATTAACATTTTAATTATTATTAGATAATATTCCATTTTTAAATCCAATTATTTTTTAAAATTTTTTATTTTATAAAATAATTATCTATTAATTTTCTTTCTTCAATGTATTAATAAAATTTCTCTTCCACCATCAATAATGTTTTAATATAAATTAATTTGATTTGATTTTATATATTATTTATTGATTTATAATTATAATTATTTTTAATATATTTATTATTGTTTATTTTGATATATGAAATTACCAAGTAATTATAAATATTATTAACAGTGCAAATTTTATTAAATATTTGATTTGTATGAATTTTCTCTTAATTTAATTGATTCAAAATAAAAAACTATTGAAATTTCACCTTTATTTTTACCCATCATATATGATGTTATTTTTAATAATAAAATAAATAAAAGAATATTATTGTTTTCAATATTATATATTAATACATTTTTTATAAAAATTTTTCAAATGTTATTTTAGATTTTTATATAAATATATTATTTTTAAAATTATCATCAAATCATCAATCTTATTTAATCCAGCAATTTTAATGATTTCATTAAATTTTTTATATTATTATTATAAATGTGTACATCAAATTATCTCATAATTGGTTATGGCAAATTTATTTTTAATATTTTATGGCATGCTCTTCTTATAATCGTCTGTTTCTGAATAACAGAAATTGCTTTTCAAAATATTTTTATATCATTTTTTGAGAATCAATTTCTAAAATGCTCTTCTTTTTTATTTATCATTTTTTTTAATTATTCCGCAATTGGTAAAATGTTTGCTTTATTTAAAATTTCTTCCAATTATTCATGAGTAGTAAGGATAATTTTAAAAGAATCAACTGTTGAAATTAACATAGTATTCTTTTAATTGATCATATGAATTTGAACTATTTGCGAAAATAAATCCAATAAAATATATTTTCGTTTTATTTTAATTCTTTTTCATAAATAAAAAATATTTCATAAATATGGCGATTTTATCTATTTTTCAATTATATTATATTATCGAAAATTATATATTTATTCATTATATTGAATATGATATTTAAAAAAAAATTTTTCTTTGGATTTAAAAATTGAAATTTATTTTTTTAATATTTAATTTAAATAAATTATAATCAATAAAAAATATTTTTTTTAATTTTAACCAACTTTGAATTTTAAAAAATAATTTTAAAATTTAGAAATTAAATTATTCGTCATTGCAATTAATATTCAAAAAACTTTTATAATCATTATACTTGAAAAGCATTAAATTTAAAAATAATTAAATTTTAATTAAATATTAATAATAAAATAAAATTTAATGTCGAATCTTCAGAATAAGAATCAATATATACTATTTTTCTATAATTTTATTTTTTATTTGATGTTCTATAATTTTATGATATTTTTATAAGATTTTCCTTCTATTGGCTCATTGAATATTTTAAAATATAGAGAAGATTTTTAAATTGTTTAATATATTTAAGTCTATTCATAAGTTTAAATTTAAATAATGTTAAGACAAGGGCTTCTGGCATACCACAAATAGACATTAAAGCCTTTTCGTTGTTGGTCAAATTCTACACTCATTCAGTCCTAATGAAATTTGTAATTTCGACTATATTATAATCGGTATTTTATTCGCCATGAACGGCATTAACTCTTAAAATATTAATAAATAAATGGTTTAAATTTTTATTCACGAATCCATTTCGTATCCTATAGTTGTAGAAAATAAGAAATAAATTATATTATAAATTTTATTTTATAGTTTAATATCTATTTCGGACGAAATTAATTTTATTTTATATATTCATTATAGAATCGCAGATTATTCTGATAAAAAATTGTCTTATGTTCTATTTTGTTTTCATCTTTAATTATAATTTTAAAATCATAATCTTCAATTATTTTATAGTATTCATTTACCTTCACTCTTTCGATTCTAATAGTAAGTCACATCCTCTTCGATATTGATGTTTTCAGCGTCATAGTCTTGTTTAATTTTCTTGTAATTTTTTTAATAAATGTATTTTTTTCTATAATTTTATTCTTTTTAATTAAAATTATTTGCGAATCGATAAATATATTTATTATTATGTCATTCTAATTAAAAAAAAATAATTACAAAGATTAAGCACTTAAGTGTTCCTTCCCATATTTCATATTCTTTTATATTGGCCATATCCACCATTACAATATAATGAAAAATTTATTATTTAATATCAAAAACGAAGTTGAAAATCAAAATTGATTCTGCTTTTATATATTTTTAGCAATAGGGATATTTTAAATAGATTAACGCATATTTCTAATGAAATAATGATTTTAACTATATCTAAATTTTATTATTCTTCCAAACAATTTTATGCCAATTTTTCCTTTTTCGAATTCATCTATTTTTCATATATTTTTTATTTTTAATTTTCCCTTAGGAATTTATAGGAGACTATTTTTAAAAAATAAATTTCATATACTTTTGTTGATAATAAAATATTTTGAAATTCAAATTTACAATTAACACAAAATTCTCTAAATATTATTTTTGTTTTTTCATTATTGATAATTTTAAATTTAATAGAAAATAAAATAAGAGAATATATAATAGATGAAACATTTAATTATTTGTTCAATCATTTTTAATCTTACTTAAAAAGCTTTATTTTCAGATGAAATATCTTTCATTATAAAAATTAAATAAACAAATTTTGATTTTATTCAAATTAATTACTCGCTGTGAGAAAATTTATTCAAATTCCAATTTCAAATTTTGTTTCATTGTTTCAACCAATTTTAAATTATTTTAATAATTATCTTTTTTTTTAAATATTAAAATTGGCTAAATAAATTTTAGCATATTATCAACTTTTTTTATTTTTAGTTTCAAATTAAATTTATTTTTTAATATTGTTTATTCATCGGCTTTTTTTAATGATTTTCATTTTAGAAAAATAATAAATTTTGTTATTAGATCAAATAAATCCATCAATTCTTAATCCTTTTAATTTAAATTTTATTACTGAAGATACGATCAAGGATTTTCTAAATAATTTGCAACATTCTTTATACAATTCAATCTAGACAATAAAGTTAAAGCAGATGAGTTCGATTTGCTTAACCTCAATTATTTTCTGATAATCTTTAAAAGATTAACTTCCTATTTTTTTAAATTTATCTTCTTTAATGCCAAATCGATCGATAATTTTCATCGCTTCTTTTTTAATAATTCGGATAAATCCTTTTTTCATTTCGCATTGTTTAAATCTCTTTCTTTTTTTGCTAATTTTAAAATTTCAAATTAATCAAATTTTTTATTATTCTTCTTTGATTTCATGTATATTTAATATTTTTATTCTAAATAAAATTTATTTTTAAATTTATCATTAAATAAATTATTCTATATAAAATGATTATTCTTCGCATTTTCACTATTTTTGAATCTGATTATAAAAAATTAAAGCTTTTCATTAAATTCGAAATAATTTACATTGTTTTCTATATATAAAATTATTTTTTACGGATTTACTTTCTATTTTCTAATTGATATTCAGATTATTTATTGTCTTATAGGCCGAAGCCATGCAAATAATTTTCCAAATTACTTTGTTGAGAATATGCAATTTATAATTGATTCATAAATTTATGTCTTAAATATTCGAAATATTGAATATATAAAATTTTTTAAAATGATATAATTTGGATGGAAAAATGGACTTCTTTAGTTGCCTAAAAATTATTTTAAAATTATAAATCATTAAAAATTTTTATTTTTTAATTTTATTTGAAAATTATTCACTATTTCTATAATATACGCAAAATCGAAAAAAAGTTTTATTTTTATTTTTAAGATAAGCATAGCAAATAAATTCGTATAAATATAATTTTTTGTAATAATTTGATATAAATATTTAGTAAATTTTGCTATAATTCACAAATTAGTCTCAAGCAGGAAGCTTGTTTTTTGACACCTTTCTTCAGCATATTTTAACTATTTTTTAATGCTAGGGATACAATAAATTTTTTATTAAAAAACATGCATTCTTATATTGTTATCTTTATTTAATTAATTTTTTATATTATTTAATTTATATAATTTTCGTTCCTAAAATTGATTGAGATTATTAATTATATTTATTTTATTTAAATATATTTTTATAAGTTTCTAAAAATAGAGTTTTGATCTTGGGGTTTCAGGTTCCATCAAATAGGGCGCCTTATTGACCTTTCTCGTCAGCTGAAACTTGAGATGGCTTTAATGCACTGTATTTTCAAATATTTTTTTAGCTTTTTATTATTTATGTTTTCATTTAATATTATGAAATTTTTTTAAATAATTTAATTTATCTTAATTGCAATTATTTGAAAGTTCTAGTTACTTTTAATTTTCTTTTTTAATATAATTTTTTTTGTTTATCTTTTTTTTAGAATAAAAAGCACAGAAATTTAAAATGCCCTATTTCTCCAAAATATTATTTACCGCATCCATTTGATCCATTTGCTGTTCCATAACTAAAGCCGCAAATAATTAAAATATTTCAAAAATATTTACTTATATCAATTTTATTTATTCATGAATATACTTCACAATTATAATTAAATTAATTAATACAATGGTAAATTATTTTGGGACACTAATATAAATTTATTTATTAATTTTAAAAAAAATATCATTTTATAATTCAATTAATTAAAATCTTTTATTTAATATTATTCATTAGGTTGCCATGCCGTCAAAATATATTAAATTTTATTTATGCAATTTGAAAATTTTATTTTTTTATTCATATTTGATTTTTTCCTATTTTTTAAAGAAGAAAATATTTTTAATTATTTTAGGATATATTATTAAATTTATTAAGTTTATTTATATATAGTTCAAACTAAACTTGGGCATTTATTTAATCTTTAGTAGCGACGACGGCGAAACTTGGCTCTTTCTTTTTTGTTGATCCCATTCAGATAAACATTCTGGAAAAAACAAAATAAATTTATTTTAATAAAGGAATAAAATTTAAAAAATTACATGAGTTTTTCTCTTAAATTTGATACAGATTTTACGGAGGCATGTAATGAAATGCCATCTCTGCCATAAATGTATTCTGAATATTTACTATAATCCAATGCTATTTATGCTCTATTTCTGTATTTTATTCAATTTTGAAAGCACAATATATTTCATTTTTAAACGACATCTGTTTATTATTAAAATTTATTTTCAATTTTTTAAATTTTTAAATTTATTTTTATATGAATATGAATTAAATATTATTAAATAATAAATTAAATTAATTATTATTTATGTTATATCATAAATTAGAGATAATAATTGAAATAAATTATTAAAATTTTTTTCATTAATATGAATAAATAAATTTCAATTTGATATATTAAGAAAAATTTAATTATATTAATCGTAATAAATTATCTAACTAAATTTCCTTTTCTATTTTTTATAATTAAATCTAATTTTAACTTAATTTAAGTACTAGAGTATACAGATTTTATGCAGATATTATATAATTTTTTGTATGTATTTGATACATATTTTAAACGTTATAACCAACTATTATTTTTAGATTTGATTTAAATTTAATTTAGTTTTTATATAATTTATTTCGAATTATAATATTTTAATCTTTAATAAATATATCTTTTTAATGGAAATTTAAAATACTATCTTTAAACAATAAAAATATATAAATACATGCCTAAAAATAAAATCAAATTTTAAATGAATATTATTTAAAATTATTTTATTTTTAATTTGTCAATATCTTTATTGAGTCTTTCATCAATTTCGTAATATTTAGACAAAATTTTATTTAAAAATCTTGATTAAATATACATAACTGCAGTCTATTTTTTTCGATCTATTCATGAATTTTATATTGCTCCTGTAATTTTAATATTTTTTCCAAAAAATATTTAAAATTTTTGATTTATTTATTCACTTTTCAGATTGCGCTTCAAAGTTAGTAAATATGTTAGTATAAAATTTTTATATTTTATTAGAAAATTTATAAAACTATTCTCACAGTTCTAAATTTCTTTTACTTTATAAGAATTTTAGAAAATTTTTTTTCACTTATGTAATAAAAATTTCATATTATAATTTTATAATATATTCAGTCATATTACTTTGTAGCTTTATATCATTTAGATGAAAATATTTTCTTTAAAAAAATAATTTATCTTTTACCTGCTGTTCCATCATTCCCGTAATATTTTCAATTGTTTCTTCCAATTGAATGCGAGCAATTGCTAATTCGGGATAATTCCTATTCTTCAATTTTTTGATTTGTAATAATATTTTAAAAGAATTTAAAATATAAAAAATTTAATCAAGTATTTTTTTAAAAATTGATTATTTATTTTAAGATTTTATTTATGATTTTTATTTTATGATAACAGAATTTCATGAGTTTTTATCGATTTCTTTTAAGAACAACCGGAAAAGATTGGAATAAGTTCTGATAACATGCATAAATAATATCAAAAAAATTTTCTATGATTTAGCAGCAGAGAAATTTGGAATTGAAATTTTCTGGAAAGAGTCATTTGTAGAAATCCTCTGAACTGAATTTAAAAATATTAATTTTCATTATAGTTTAATAGATAAATTAAAATCTTTTTTTTTATATTTATTACTTAATGACAATAATTTCATTTTTAAAATATTTAAAAATTCATGAATATTTTATTTAACTTTTTATTTATAGTATTGTATTCATGCTGGAAACAACACATTTTCTTGTTGCTAGTTTGTAATTTAAATTTCATAGATAATATAGAAAATAAATTTTTTCATTTTATTATATAACTTAATTTAAAAGAATAATTAAAAGTATAAATATTTTTTCCTTTTGAAATATAAAATTTACAATAATATATAGTTATTTTAATATTAATTTTTTAATTTAAATTTTATTATTTTATTATCATTGATTAATGATTAATAATTTGATTTTAATTGAAAATAATTGCTTTCATTTCATTATTTTTTGGAATTGCATTCATTATTTTTTCCTACTCTTAATTTAGTTTATTAAATGTTAAATTTAAACTTCATTAAAAAAATTCTAGCAAATCCTTATCCTCTAATATATTATATTTCAATAAGGTAATAATAATTTTTATTTATTTTATTACTATAACCTTAATCATATATTTCATATTTAAATTATTTTAAATTAATCCCTTTATAAAATATAATATTTCGTTAGTGAATTTCCTAATTAACATAAATTTTTTTTAGTCTTATATTTTATTAAATCTAATCCTTAAAAAATTTTAAATTTATTTTAATACTTTTAAATTTTTTTCTATGTCTTGAAATAATTTTATTTTTTAATTTTATATATCAATTAAATTATTTTATTTTCAATTATTTTTTTAAATTTATTATTTTTCCTATTATAAAATATTCATTTTTGGAAATAAAATTTTTATTTAATAATGAAAATAATTTTTATTTAATTATAAAATTTTTAAATTGCTCTCTAAAATTTTTTTGACAAATGTAGATTAAATTAATATTTTTCTTTTTCTAAATTATAAATATTTTGTATTTTAACTAATGATTTTAATAAATTTACTATTTTTAAAAATTTTTTCTTTTCTATATTATAAACAAATTCGGAATGGTTGGAATTGACTATGAGCCAATATAATTATAAATTTTTATATGTTAAATATCGAGCTCGAAATAATGCATATCTACGAGAAATTTTTGCAATCGCTTTTTCAGAATCGGCAGTAATATCATTAATTATAATAAATTTTATATTAATGATAATGAATGTATTAAATTAATTACATTGTTTCAAATAATTTTTTTCTTCTTGTTAATTACAGTATAAATATTTATATATTAATGACATTTATTGAAAAGGATTAAGAAAATATTGCTAATTGTCAATTATTTGAGAAAAATTTTTCTAACTTTATTATTTCATTTAATTCTTAAATTTTAATTTTGATTGCTCTCTGTTTTTTTAATTTTTAAAAATAAATCGCATTTATGCATTTTTTGATTCTTGTATTCTTAATGATATATTGTATAATAATTTTATATTTTTTTTTGTTTTTGAGAGATATTATAGCAAAAAATCTTGCCATTTCCTTTTCAAAAAATGCTAGAAATAGAAAATTTTGATATTTTTAAATTACAATTAATCGATTTTAATATTTTATCTTACTACTGATATGAATAATTTTTTTACTTAATTTTTCTATTTTTGTTTGCATTCACATCTTAAATTAATAATTGAATTAATCATGAAGAAAACATTTTGATGATGGATGACTATACAGATAGGAATACATTGTTCTCATTTAAAATATTAGTAAAATATATGCATTTTAATTTAAGAGAAATTTGAATAATAATGCTTTTAAATTCAAATAAATTTGTTTTAAACTTTTTTCTATGAAAAAAAAACAATTCAATCTCATGAGTCCGTATTCCATATCAAATTAATATTCGATCAGCATATAAATACTTTTTCTTATATTAAAGCCTTTAATAAAAATTATATAGATATTATTTTTAGGTTTAAGAATTTTATATAATTATTTATTCTGTATTAAATCAAAATATTGTAGCAATCTGTATGCCGTCCATTATTTAATAAGGACAAAAAGGAAGGTTAAAACGATTTTTATTTTATAAAAATCTTTTCTTAAATATTTTCTTTATTATATTTAATTTTTTAATAAATTTTTCATATTTTAAATATATTTTATATAAAATGAAAAAATGTCATAATATCTTTTTAAATTTTATGAATATTTTAATTTGTTTTTTTTTTAAATTTTTTTTATTATTATAATGATATATATACTAATTTAGTAAATTTAATTATTTATTATTATATCTTGAGAAGATTAATTTTTTATTATTATAAATATTTTTATTCTTTTATATTTATTCCATGTGACGTACTTTCGATAATTTTTTATAGGTTTTTAATGTAAAAACGATAACTTCAAAATCAACAAAAGTGTATTTATATTAGGTAATTTTTATTCAAATTTATAAATAAATAAATGAAATTATTAAAAAAAATTTTTCCAATAAAATATTATAAAATTATTATTCAAAATTTTTAATTTTTATTTAGTTTGATTATGCAATAAATTTTTTATCGAACAAAATTTAAAATTATTTTTTTTATCATATTTTTTATTTCTAATTTAAATAATAATTCAGAAATAAATTAATAATTTTTTTAAATTAAATAATTTATATAATTAAATTAAATTTCTATCAATTTTATATTTATAGAATTAATTTTTACTCTATTATCTATGAAGTGAATTTTTATCTTGGTTTTATAAATGAAAAATTTATTTTGACGAGCATGCATCGATGTACCAATATTCTTTGCAATGGATAAGCAGCATGTTTGTAGGGTAAACCTTCCACTTCGGGGATCATAACATTAAAGAATTGTTTTTTAAAGACATTATTGTGTAATTTTTTAGTAGTTTATTGTAATTTTTTTATTTAGTTTTTAGATTAAATTGTTATTATTATTTTCATTTATAATTTACTTATATAAGTCTATCTTCTAAATTTTTATTTAGATTTTGTTTAAAGTTTATCTTAAATCAATTGTTTTTTCCTAAAATACTTCAATTCGTTTCTCTTTAATTAATAATTTAAAAAAATGTATGTTTCTATAAAATATTTTTATGGAGTATTTATCTTCAAATCTTCCACTTCCAAATTCATTTTTATTGTATAAATAAACATAATATTTTCATCTTATTTTGTAAATTTTTTCTTATCTATATAATTATATTTTAACCAATTTTTTAAAATAAACTTAATATTAATCATGATTTAAATTTATTTATAAAATTTATATTTTTATAATTATATTATCATTTTATTTTTTTACAGTGTGATTAATTCATCCATTTTTATAGCATTTGATTATTGATTTATTTTTTTATTAGCATTTTTTTAAATATTTTTATAATTTATTTTTTATAAAATTTAATCAATTTTTTAGACTAAAATAAATATAAGAATATTTTCACATTCGTCTGGACAAGTTTGATAATTTGATTTTTGAGGATCTCCTTTTCCTCTATATCTATTTACAATTTTTAACTTTTCATTCAATAAAGTAATTTAATCTTTATATATCCATCACAAAATTTTTATTTAAAAAAAGTTTAATTAATTGTGCAATAAAAATAAATAAGGATAAGATATCTGCTGTTTATGTCCAAATAAAAATTGCAGGAACACAATATATTTTTAGTTATAAAAAAATTTATTGTAAAATTACTATTAAACAATAAATAAATTGTGAATTTATATTATTACTTAAAAAATTAATAATATTTTTTAATGCCATATTATGATAAAATTTTAATAATATTAATGAAAAATAAATCCAAAAATAAATTAAATTTTAAAAATTTTTGCTATATAATTTTGTCCCGATTCGATCGAATGGAAGGAAAGAGAGAAAATTTAATCATTCATCAAAAACATCGTTTATTTATAATGTCAATGTAGGAATAAGGTGTATATAGAATAAAAAATTCATATTGAAAAAATTAAAAATATGAAAGAAATTATCTATTAATTTTATTCAATTGAATTTCTCTCTTAAATTTGATTTGCTTATTATGAATTAGCATTTCCAACAAAATAATGAAAATAAAAATTAAATTATTATTCAATTAATTATTTTTTTGATAATATATTTCTTGATTCGAATTTTCTTCTGATAAATATATTATAATAAACGATCAGAAATATTTTATTTTTATCAAAGGAAGTCATATTAATCAGATATGTATTAAAAATAATGATCAAGCAATCATTGTCCGAAACGATTTAAATTTAATTTAATAATAAAATTAAATCAATAAATATAAAAAAATAAAAATAATTTTATACTTTCTTTAATATATAAAATTATAAATAAAATCTAAAAATATTCTCTGGTCACATAAATAAATTATTTATTTCTTTTTTTAAATTTAAGAAAAAAAATATAAAAATAGCTAGGAAAAGCCATAAATATCTGCAATTTGTAAAATGCAAAAAATATTAATGAACCAATTTTAAAATAAATATATTTTTTATCCATAAAATGTTTCTTTTTAATTATTATTTTTTCAAAAGAGAATTTTTTCTCTTATGCTCTCATAATTCCTCTATTATATCAATATTTAATATAGCTAAGCTTAACTGACATTGAAAATAAAGTGCATAAAAATTTTTTTGTTATAATATTTTCTCTCTCGAAAATTATATTGTTTTTCATCTCCATGTTTTCGAAATGTCGTAAAAAAATTGAATTTATTTATAAATTTGAATAGAATTCTTTAGCGAAATTGATTTTAATTTTATACATATCATTTAATAAGAAGATTTTAAATATTTTATTTTCAAATTAAGGATAAATAAATTTTTTATTTAATTATTTTTCTGTTGATTTTATTTACTTTAATATTAAATTTAAGGCAAATATATAAAACATATTCATTATATTTTCAAATATTTTATTTTGTTGAAATTTTTCTTATTATAAAATTATTTTTTTTATTAACTATTTCTTGATAATAATTTTTTGGTGAGGCATGTGGATTTCAACCTGTTTCATTTCTGCAAACTCCGCAAAAACTATTTGGCTCATACTGTATTTTTTTAGGAAACTTTTTAGGTGTTTCCCAAATTGCTGATGGATATTTTCGATGTTTTTGTTCTTACATCGATGTTCCTTTTTCATTTTTAAATTTTAAAATGTTTCTATCTAAAGCATTTAGAACTATCTAATTAATAAAATTTTATTTTATTGTTTAAATTAGTCTTAGATAATTTTCATTATAAAATTATTTTTCAATTTCATAAATGAAACATAATAAATTTTAATTTTTTCTATACTAATTTTCATTATAGTTATTTTAAAATTATTAATTAATAATTTTTATTATTTTATAAATATATTTAATTATTGTTTGAAAATATTTTAGTTTTCACCATTCGTAATTTTTTCGAATCTCATAATTTTAATAAATTAATTCAGCAAAATCTCAAATAAATATTTAGTAAAAATTTAAAAAATTTTTAGGATTGAAAAGCTTCATTTATTTTTATTCATTAATTTATTCTATTTTTGATATCAAAATCTTGAACTATGTTTTATATTTATTTTAACATAATTTCAATTGAAAATTCATCGCCAGAATAATAAAATCGCAACAATTTATAGGTATTACTAATTAATTTTAATAATATTCTGAGATTTAATAATTATTTAAATTAAATTTTAAAATTATATTTGTAAATATTTTTAAATATATTAGACATAATTAATAATAAATTCAATTAAAATTATTTTTAACTATCCATCGGCCAAACACATTTCCATCCATAATTTATGGAGCAATGTTTTCCTGGTTTTCGAAATCTACTACGACCAATTGAAAGAAATAAATTTAATAAATTATAAGTAAATTAAAATAAAAATATAAAAATTGATTAATTTATTTTTGGATTTAATATAAAATTGTAAAATTTAATATTTTTACATCATCAATGATTTCTTTTTTAATACTCAAAAAATTTTATATATTAATGGCAATAATTTTAAAAATAAAATTAATTTCCTATATGATGTAGCCATACCAATATATATTCCTTTAATATTTTACAATTTTTCTTTATTAGAATGTTATTTTTTTACATTGTTTTTTATCACATTCATTGAATAAAGCAAAATTCTGGCAAAAGCCATTAATGGAGTAATTAATAAATATGAACTGAAAAAAATAATTAAGTAATTTAATAGATAAAATTAGTATATTTATCCGATAGGGCTAAATGAAATGGGAATTCGTAAAAAGGGTTAATCTTTTAGAGTTAAATGAATGGAAATTTCGCAAAATTGATATGCATTTAGGGCTACAGGATGTTATGTTAACGAAGAAATTACTAGTATATTGGATGTTCTTTTACTTTTTTTGGCAGAATTCAATATTCATTTTATTTATAATAATAATCTTTAATTTTTTTAATATATTAATTTTATTTTAAAGGTAATTTTTTTATTATATTATTATATTTCTCGCTTCATTAGCTGGGTCATTCGTCAAATTGAATGAATAATGTGTTGTCATCATGTTGAAAAAAAATATTGAAATTAAGATAAAATGATTTTTATATAAAATTTAAAATAATTATAGATTTATAAATTATAAAATTTTTTTTTAAAAATAATAATAGACTCGTTTCTTAATGTAAATAAATCCAATTATTTTATCTAAATTTTATCGTCTTTAAATATTTGCTACAAAAATATTGTTTGAATAATTATTATCAGATTTTGAAAATAATATTTTCAATCATTTCTAAAAATATAAGACTTATTAAAAATATTTTCGCCAATTTTCTTTTTGTTTATGAAGAAATAAAAATATTTCCATAAAACAATAAATTTCTTTTCGAAATATTTAATAAAATTTTCATTTTATCTTGTCGCTAAAATATATTATTGAAAAAAAAGTTTAATTTTTTTATAAAATAATAAATTTTTATCTAATTTATAATTAATCTGCATAAAAGCGAGCCAAAATTGCATTATTTTTGAAGAATATATAAAGGAATTAACTATTTTTATTTTATTTTATATATTAATAAAAAAAGGAATATTTTTTAATATCATTATATTAAATATATTGATTTTTTTTTTAAAAAAAAAATTAAATTTTTTAATTACAATTTTTTATTTGATTTCTAGCATATATAATTATATATTTATAATACTTATTTTAAATCTTTTAAATATCAAGAATCTATTTTATTTTAGTTAATTATTTTTACACAGAATATAAATAAAATTAATTCCATTCCCAGAGCAAATTAAATTTTACAGTATATCTTTTAAATAATTAATTTTTATCAATTATTATTTTTTATTTTTACAATATCTAATTAAAAGATATAAGTATTTCGTAATTTTATCTTAACATCATCAAAATTAAATAAAGATAATATCCCTTCATTATTCTAATTTTCATCTTGATTTTCTCCTTATCTTAGAATAAAATGATATTAAATTATTCAACATTGATATTGGAATAGGTGATGTTTTCATAATCAATAATAGAAATTTAAAATTTTCTTTGAATAAATATAATATTCAATTTGTCTTTAGTAAATTGAATAAATATTTCATGAAATAATATCCTGGTAAAATTACATATTCAAATATTAAATAATATTTTTAAAGAAAATTTTACAATGAATAATAAGTACTCATTTCCATGAATAAATAAAAAAAAATATCGGACCCCTTATTTTTGATCAGCATAGAGGCAAAATTGCGTTAAATTAATAAAAAAAATTTAATCGATTTCTTAATTAAAATATTCTATAAAATTTAATTAAATAATTCTTTATTAATTAACAATAATTATTATTTTAAATTGTTACTAAATATTTTATTTTTAATAATTTTCCTCAATTAAGTTATGATATAATTTCATTTTATTTTTTATTTAGCATTTTTTTTAATTGGAAATTTTTAAATGTAATTGAAATATTGAAATTGCAAATATTTAAATGTAATACTAGGAATTTTTAAAAATTACATCAAATTTAGTATTAAAATTTTCTTTATCATGACTCAATGGTGCCAATAATATAGAATAAATCAATTTTTCGGATATGCAATAATTTTCGAAATTTACTATCCTTGTTTAAACATAAAATTTTCCTTTGGGTCGATAAAATTTATGCGATGATTGACTTATTGGTATGGTTTATTAAATTATATTTTCATTTAATAAAAATTATTTAATATTTTTTATATATAAATAGAAATGTAATATAAAAAAGAGAATTTTTAGAGAATAAACTTCTGTGTTATATGTTTTTATCAAATTAGAATTTGTTAAGTGCAATTTTTTTATTATATTTCATAAAATTAATTTTATTCATTTAACACTTTGAAACTTTTATTTAAAAAAATTTATTTTTTTATTTTATGTTTTAGTAAAACATTTAAGATTATTATTTAATTTTCACAGAATTTAAAAAATACTTACCAAAGAAAATAATATCTATTTTTTTGTAATTCAAATATTTTTATTTTAGATAAATTTTATGCTATATTCTAATTTACAAATATAAATTTAACTATTCTATAATCTTTTAAAAATTGATTTTTTAACTTCCAAGTGAGGGTCCTTGGCGATCTTCGCGTCGTTCCCAATTGCGTCGTATTCATCTATAATTTATGCATATTCTTCCTGCTTATCATCTGTTGTTTTTTATTAAAATAATATATTTTAATCATATATTTTTATTTAAATTTCCATACAAACAATGTTTATTTAACTCTATTTATAAATGTATGTTTTTTTTCTTCTAAAAGATATTTTTAGAAATTTTTAATTAGGTTCATGATATATGATTGAAATCACTGATTTACACAAAATAAATTTGGCAATAATTCTATTTAATCTAAAAATGTTTTAAATTATTTCCTTTTATCTATTCAATATATGCATTGTTTTATTCATATTTTCTTAATTTTTAAATTTTTTTTAACAAAAAATTTTTCTCATCAAAATAATTTAATAAAATTCTTTTTTGTAAATTGATTGCAACAAATTTTAATTTATTAATGATTCTAAAAAATTTAAAAATTGTTTAGGTCAAATATTCATTATTAAATTTTCTATTTTATATTTTTTAAATAATATCTTTATTATGTTTCGATAAATCTGATTGGATATAATTTTGCCGCGAGAGGAAGAGAAATCTAGGATTGGACAAATTATTTTCTAAAATTTTCATTTTCAATATTTTGTAAAGAATTATTCGTTTAATGATTTAATAAATTTTATATGAAACTTTATTTATAACATTTTAATATTTATATTAATATTTTTATTTATTTTCAGTAGAAAAATTTTCAAATTTTATTTATTCGAAATAATTTATTGTTTCTCATCATATTAATATAATTTTCCACCAAATTTTATATTTTTTATAAATAAAAAATTTATATATAAATTAATTATATAATAATAAATTTTTTAAATAATTAGATTGGAATATTTTAACTATAATAAATTTTATATTATTATAAAAAATTTTATTAAACATTTCTGGAATATCAAAAGGATCTTTCGATAAAGTTCAAGGATAATGCTTTCTTCTTTGTAAATAAGCACGCCTCAAATTAATCCATGATAGATAATTAATATTAACTGAATCATAAATAATTATATGTTAAATATGTTTCTATTATTTCTAATTGATTCTTGATAAATATTTCAATGAAAATCCGTATTAAATTCTCAGTTTTATTTTTTATTTTTTTGAATAGGATCAATTTAGATACCAGAGATTGGTAGACGTCCAATTGGTGGTCGACGTCTACTTGACATTTAACTCGACATGGACAGTCGAGTCGAGTTACCTCGACTCGACATTACTTGATGTCGAGTCGATGTCGAGTCGAGTTGTGAAATCTAATGTCGATGTCGAGCTGATTTTCTCGACATTTTCCTCGACATTTACTCGACTGTCGACCTCAATTTTTGGACCAATTTATGTAATTTTTGACCTATTTTTACTCATTTTTAAACAAATTTTCGTCTTTTGAATTTTATAATTTTTTGGCGATAATATAATTGGTTAAGATAAATTGTCAATTCATTTATTAAAAATTAAAATTAAAAATATTTTTATTTTTTTCATTTTTTGTGTTAAAATTTAATTCTACCTCTTTTACATTTTCAATAAAATAAAATTTCATTCAATTATAAAAATAAAAATTCATTTAATGCAACACATGGAATTTGAAAATGAATCAATACCAACAATTAATGATGATGAATTGGAGCGAGATCAAATGGGCACTTAGATCAAGAAAACAAACAAACACATTTCCGTTCAGAATTTCGATCATAGCCAGGCCCAGCAACAAAATGCGATCAGCAAAACAAATAAAGAATTTTCGGATCTTGAAAAGAAAAGAGAAGAAATAAGAAAGAAGTCAAAAACTAATTCATTGAACCAAGAAAAATCGGAAGAGGAAAGGGCAATGGATTCATATTTGGAATGGGCAAAAGCAGAAATGAAGGATGATATTAATCCGATTAAATTTTGGATTTGAAATAAGAATAATATGATGATATAATAAATAACTTTTCAGTTAAATGCCGATTCAAAGTTCAGTTCTTTAGCTGATTTTGCTCTTCAAATCTTATCGATCCCAGCTACATCAGCATCGCAGGAATGAATCTTTAGTTATGCTGGTATTGCGACTGAGAAACGACGAAATCGAATTTAATCAGAACTTTTGAAACAGAAGTTATTTATCCACTTAAACAAAAGTTTCTTCAACTCCAAGAAATAATTATTTTTAAATTTTTTTTTATTTAAATCAGATCTTTTAATAGTCAGGATGTTTGCTGTTTTATTTTAATTATTTTATGCATATTTGAATGAAGAATTTTTGTCTATGGAAAATTATGATTTTAAAAAAATGTCGAGGTCATAGTACTGTTGATGTCAAAATAGACTGTCGAGGAAAATGTCGAGAAAATACCTCGACATCGACAGTCGAGTCGATGTCGAGTCGAGGAAAAAATTGTGGGAAATGTCGAGTCGATGTCGAGTTGAGGAAAAAAATTTTGAGAAATGTCGAGTCGATGTCGAGTCGAGTTGCGAAAAAGTGATGTCTACCAATCTCTGATAGATATATTCTTCATAATTTTGGCAAAAGAACAATTTTATTTATTTTCCTTTTATTTAATCAATAAATTCACATATTTTCTGGATATTTTTATAATAATAATTTGTTAAAAAATTGAAATTATGAAATCTAAATTAACAAATTATTCCATTAATTAAATATCTTTTTATTTTTTTATTCTTTTTAATATTAATATGAGCGGAATTTCTTTATTAAAATTTATTGCCCACAGCCAATTGTTTGCAAATATCCCATAAAATCCAATTAAATTTTATAGGGTGAGCAATTATTTCATTTGAAATTGAAAAAAAGTTTGCATAATATACAACGATAATATATTTATGAAATTTGAAAATGTAGTATAAATACTATGGCTAATTTTATAGATTAAGGTGAATTGTAATAAAATTCCCATAAAAATTTAATTGTAAAAAAATTACATAATAAATAATAAAAATTTTAATGAGTTTATTCATTTATTTTTATTTTATAATTTTGAATATAATTCATTTTTAATATTATTTAGAAATTTTATTTTTAAATTCTATATTTATTATCGATTATTTAACATAATTTATAATTTTTAACATTTGAAATATCCAAAAATTTATAAACAGTAATTTCTTTGATTCTAAATAGTATAAATGCATAAGTATATTATCGAAATTCTTAAATATTTTTTCGTTTATTTAATATTTGTGCCAGTTTTCAACAGATTTAGTGTTCTTGGTAGAATTTCAACCATTATATTTTTATTATTTTATACATGTTCTCTCACCGATATTATTAAAAAATAAAGCGCTGTTTTTTTAAATTGCGAAAAATAATTAATATTTATTTATCTAATTTAATTATACATGAAATTTAATAGTTTTTATTCTATGCGATTTTCATTTTTTATTGTTTAATTATTTATTGCTTATGCTTTTCAATAATTTTTTTTTATTTTTTAATATTATAAAATTCCATTTATTTTATTAAATTCAGAAATAATAAAATTAAATTCATTAAATAAAAGGAATTTTAATATATATTAATTATTCCAATACAAAATAATTTACTCATGTTATTTCAATCAATTATTATCACATCTAGGATCGGAAGGGCAAATAAATTTACGAAATAAATTTAAAAATGATAAATATGATTATAAAATATATTATTAAGATTATATATTAAAATTTTTTATTAATTTTATTTAGCTTATTATTTAATGTAACAAAGGATATTTATAAAAGCAAATAATTTTAAATTATTATGACATTGAATATATCTTGTTTCGGTATCTGGCGCCTAATAGTTTGCGAATTATTCTTTTTGTTGTAATTATATTTTTCAATAAAATTTTCCAAAATAGATTTCTATTTAATGAATATTATAATAATGGCCTACTGGACTATAATTATTAATTATAAAATTAATAGTTTATTAAGTAAAACATCCTTAAAATTTTTTAGGTTATAATGTCTTAAACTAAGATTTTTGTTATTTTTTAATTTGGTTATATATTTTCATCATTTTATTTCTTCAAGGTGTATTTAAAAAATTATCTTTTCTTTTTTATAAATTTTATAATTTAAATTTATTTTAAAAATTTTTTTCTTATAGAAAAAAGAAAACTACATTTAGATGAAAATTTAATAGAATTTCAGATGCTTAAATATTATTTCATTCTAAGAATTTTATTGCTAGTTTGATTGCCTTTTTTTAAATTTTTTTTCTTATTGTCTCATTATATATACATATAAATTTTTTGGAAAAGAATTTTGATATTTCAACTTTTTTGTTATTTCAAATTTTTTAATTTTGTTTAAAATCTAAGAATAATTTATATAAACCTATTTGTTACAATGGAATTGCATGAAATTAAATTCCATTTTTATATGAATATCAAAATAATTATATTTAAAATTAATTTTTATTTATTTCTTCTAAAATATTTTTTTTAAATTTATTAATAAAAAAATTTTCGCATTATTTGCCTTATCCATAAATGATTTAAAGAAATTTTAAAAATTTTTATATCATATATATCTGGTATTTAAATTCAACTATAAAATTCTAAAATATTATTTTTATATTTCCAAATTTACAATAAAAATTCCATTCATCAATTATTTTTTTAATTCAATATATGATAAAAAAAAATCTAATTTATTAGTATCAAAGATTTTTATTTGATATTTTATGATTTTTTAAATTTCTTATTTATAATTTTACATATTTCATTCAAATTTTCTTAAAATCATACAATTATTTTTATGATATGCATTGATTTCAAAATAAAAAATTATAATTAAAAATATTCTTTAATTTTCAAAAAATATTAAAAAATTTTACATTTTTATCTTCTCTTTTAATAGCTACCAATAGATCTTTATATTTTTCTAATATTTTAATATCATCTATAGTAAAATTAAAACTTTCAAATAATCTCTATGTTTATTTTTAATATTAATTTAATTATATATAAATACTTAGCTTTTGCAAAAGCATAAATTCTTGTTTAATTTTTTGAGCATAAAATCGGCGAATTAATGTTATTTTTTCAAATTAAATTTTTTTTCCAAACAATGGATTTACCAAGAAATGTAAACGTCGCATTTCCATGATCATATCTCTTGTTAAGGAAAATGATGCCAAATATTTTTATGCCATCCTGTATTCTCTGGCCCTTCTAATTGATGGGATAAAGCTAAGGCACCTGTCATATAACTTATTATTTTTTTAAATTTATTTAATTTCAATTTTTTAATTTAAACGAAATATATAATTATAATATGGGAAATTTTCGAACAATAATCTTAAAAATTTCAAACTTTTTAGATAAATCATTTTATAAAAATTTTTTTATATTTTAATTATTTTTTAATTCATTTTTTTACTTATTTTTAATATTTTTGAATTATTTTTGCATTATTTTTTATTTTATTTTGATATATCCACTATAACGATTGAATTTTAATATTTTTTCTTCTTTAAAAAAAGACATTTTTATAAATTTTTATATAATAATTTTCATTTTTCTTACAATGCAATAATGAAAAAAGCATTTAGACTACTAATAATTTTTATTTGAATTATTTATATAATTTTTTATTAAATTTTTATTTTTTTCTTATTCTTAATATTTTAATCTATAATAAATAATATATTTAATTCTCTCAGAAAATTAGAGAATAAGAAAAATTCTTTAAATTTAATTAAAATATTTAATATTAAAAAATTTTTAGACATTAGATTTTTTTCATTTCGAAAAAAATTACAATTTCTTTGCTTTATGTTGATAATAAAATTTATTTTATAACTTGTATAAATTATAATTAATTTTTTTTCATCGTAATTAAATTTTTTTTATGATTTTTTAATTCCATTAAATAACTTTATACATGAATTTATTTATAAATTTATTTGAACATAAAAAATGTAATCAATTTTTTCAAAGAAAAAAAAAATGTCATTTTTTTATCATTTTAGGCTTGCCGCATTTTTTATTCTTACATTATGAATATTTGCTATATCAAAATGAATTATAATATAATATAATTATATTTATTTAAAGAAAAATACTTAAAGAGAATTTATATTAAAATAAATTCTTAAATTTTATTTTAATATACTTTAAATAATTAAATCAATTTTATAATTGTATTTTCTTTGATGTAAAACACATCTCCATCATAAATTTTCTTCTGATCCGATTTTTATTTTATAATTTTTTCATTGCTTTATTGACCATATTATAATGATAAGAGTAATGAATAAAAATAAAATATTATTCTAAAACTTTAAGAAGCCATGCAGCTAATAATTCTAAGGTTTTGAAATTTATTTATATTTAAGTATAATAAGATTTTTTAATTTTATTCATTCCAAATTAATAAACTCTCTCTAATGTGAAAAAGAGGCAAATTCTTTCGATATTAATTAAGATTGACAACAATTTTCCAAGCAAAAAATCAGTACAAATTTAAATCTAATTTTAAAATAATTTTTCGATGAATTAATTCAAAATAAAATAGCCATCTGGAAATTTAATGTGAAAAAATTGAAAAATATTAAATTTTCAATTCGTCATTTTATGCTACAAAAATTTTGAAGGAAAAATTAGAATTAAAATATTAAGAATAAAGAAACAAAAAAATTTAATCAAATTTACAGATATTATCTCTTTAATAATTAAAAGCGCCATTTTATTGTTCCCCATTTTAATGATTGCATATTTGCACCCCGTGAGATTTAAAACAGTTCGCAAGATCGTTGTTCTTTAACAATATTCGTTTTCAATTTATTTTAAATTTTTTTATTATTGCTAATAATTTCAATAAAAAATTTAAATAACGTAATTTTAATTAATTTTAATTATTAAAATAAAAATTTTTTTAAATTATTTTTTATTAAAATTTAATATGCGCTTAAAGTGATTTCATTTGATTTTTGGGCTGTATCCCTTCTTTCAAAATCTCTTAATGGAAAATAAACCTTATCGTTTTTTTTCAATTTTCTCTCTATGAGTAGAATCAAAAAATTCAGTAAAAGAATTACAAATATATACAATTATTTTCCAAATATATTCATCAAATTGTTGCTTCAGAAATGATCGTTACTTTTTATTTTCTAAATTTTTATAATTGAATTGTCTAATATTAATAAATTTAAAGGGAATTAATATAATATTAATCACTCTATTTTTAAAATAAAATTTGGCAAAATTTTTATTGAATTTTTTATATTAATTGAATTGATGATATTATATTTATGTTAAAAATTTTCATTTCGGAAAAAAAGCAGTGTTTGGAATTATTAAATAAATTTTTTATGGTGTGAAAATATTTCGTTATTCTAATAGATCTGCATTCATTTATTGTAAATACTTTTATCTTTCTCATTAAATTTAATTTCTTTGGTATCCATTTTTAACACAAATCTTGACTCCGCTTATTTAATAATTACTATGTTAAATATTCTAAATAAATTATTCTCTTAAAAACATACGATTTTCAAAAAAAATTTTCAATTTTTTCAATTAGAAATAACAATATCAAATGTAATAAAGATTTAAATAAATTGCTTTTCACCACTACTTGCTTTTCTGTATTTTTGATAATTTTTTTATAAAATATTATTTCGTTAAATTTTTCTTTCCGGATTTCATGAGAAATTTGAAACAATTAATTATAATATCAATTATTATTTTTATATTACATTTTTGAAATTATTTTCAAAATTTATTTTTTTGTTATTTTTGATTAATCTGAATTGCCGTGATAATTTATTGCAAGGCATTATATTAATTTGATTTAAAAATTTATTATATTCTTGAAAGAGTTCATAAAATTTAATGTTGATCATTTTCCAGAACTAGCTTTTATTAATTTTATTTAATATTTAATTTAGTAAAAAATAATTTAATCGGTATAAATTTAATAATATTTTTTGTATTTAATGTTTAATTTCATGAAAAATTTATTGATATAACTCTTGAATTTTTCTATGTCTTTCTCTTTATATTTTCTCTAAACTTTTTCCGAATAAATAAGCAGCATATATTGAAAATGTCTATACTTCACTCAAAATTTTTATTTTATGTAAAACTATTTTATGGTGAGAATATTGTGATCTAAATTGGTGAAAGTATATTGCAATATTAATGTAAAATTTTCATGATAGGTTAATTTAATAATTCGAGGAATTATTAATAGAGAGTGTGACATTGGAAAATAATATTAATTGATAATATTTTATTTTTATTCTAAATATTTCCATTAAAAAAATAATAAAAAATAAAAAAATATATATTTTACATTGGCAAAATTATATTTTAAAAAAATTATTCCCATTTCAACAAAATTGGACAAAGATTTGTGTATATTGTCGCATTTAATTATTTTTTTTTGTTATTTTAGCCATTTATTCATCATGGTCTTGAAATAAAATGGCATTTGGTAATGAATTTGCTAATAAAATATAATTTAATTTTTTTCCATATATGATTTTTAATAAAGTATTTAAAATTGTATTTTTTAAACTGATAAATTTATCTTAAATTTTCAAATTAATTATAGAATACTAGTTTCAATTATATTCCGAACTATTTTATTAATTCTTATTATCCTAACATAAAAGACGCGAATAGGAATTATTTGTTTTAGACTATATATTCTATTTTCAATTAGAAAACCTTTGAGACATAAAAATTTTTTCGATATTTGCAATAAACGGTTGTGGATAAGCGGCAAAACGCTCCAGATTAATGTACCACATAAGCAATGCCAATATTTCATTCGTTTTAAAAATTTTTTTTCAATTTAATTATTTTAAATAAAATATTTTTGATATTGACTTAATTTTCTTTAATTATTTTTTATTATTTAACAAGGCAATAATCAACATTTATCCTTTCTTAATTATATAATTTTAGATTTCCTTTAAATTTACTCTGTTTGACTACAATACATACGGATTTTGGCCATTATTAATAAATCATTATTAAGTCATCTATTCCATGAATGAAAACATTTTATTTTTAATTCAAATCATCTGATATTCGTCTGTGTATTATTTAATTACATCGTTATAGTTTATAAATTAATAAAAATTTTAATTTATCCATTTATCGTATTTTATTATGTCTAAATATTTTCAAGAAAATTTTCTATAATTATTTATTGTTTATTTTTAAATAAATGTTATGCAAAAATTTTTTTCAATCTGCAATTATTATAAATTCATTTTATATATCCATAATAAAATAAGGTTCATTTTTCTATTAAAATAGGAAAAAGGCTGCACCTAGGAAAATCACATTCAAACAATAATCCAGCAGATCATCAATTTTTAGATTAATTATTAAATTCTCTAATAATTTTGATAAAATTGCTAGAGTGAAGACCAATTTTCCTTCGAAGCGAATGACGGATTGCATTTCACTGCAAAAGCGAGGGTTATCTTATCTGGCATGAACATAAAGATTTTTTCAAAAAATTATTTACACTTTTTCAGAACGAAGGAAGAAATTTGCCTGCTTTTTCTTATGAAAATATTTAAAATTTCTTTGGATTGCTTGTCGATATTTTTTTCTGATTTCATTACATATTTTATATTGATTAATTATCATTTAATTTAACATTATATTTAAAGGTTAATTTTTTAATTTCTATATTTAATCAAATATTAATTTTTTTCTTCTTTTAATAATTTTTTATTACTATTTTACAAATATGAGATTTGTTCAATATCATGCTTTGACTATTTTCGCCTTGTAAAACAGGGTTAAACCGTGTAGTATTTTTAATTTATTGACATATAAAAAATAATAATTTATTTATACAAAATATTTAAATAAAATTAATTTTTCAACAGATAATATAAAAATTTATTTTTTAAATTTCTTGAAAATTATATATTTAAAAAATGTTGCTTTTGAAATTTTTATCAATTTATTTTATTTCCTTCTTCGTGTAGGAAAACTCTTTTTAGATAATTTTTATATCAATCTGTGAATTTAAATGCATTAATTTTAATTATAATTTTCTTCCACTTTAATTTTTATTATATTCTATACAATTTTTTTCAATTTTTGAAAAGCTATTATAAAGTTATTCACTCAAGAAAATAATATTAATTTATTCAATTTAATTCGGCATTTAACGAAAATTCTTTATAAAGAAGGCGAATTGCTGTTTCTATAAAAATTGTTCATTTTTTAAAATTTACTTCAAAATACTCTATGGCTTAAATGAAAACCGCAAAAAATTATAGAATTGTAGAAATAATATAATAATTAATATATTTAAGAGAATATTTTATTTAATTTTTTTAAATTTTTTTTATCAAATTATTAATAGAAATATATGGCGATTTCAAAGATGCTACTACATTTGTCTTCTCTTCGAAGACGTAACTCCTTTGGGCAGATATTATTGAAGATTCGCTAGTTTTATAAATATTAGAAAAATATATTTTAATAGTGTTAAAAAATTTTAACATTATTTTTTCCAAATCGTTTATGTTTTTAATCTTTTATCAATTACTTTTTGAAATATTAAAAATTAAAATATATTTTATTTAAAATATTTCGTTAAATTTTGAATTTTTAAATTAATTTTTATAAAATATCAGGCTATGAATTTTAGTCTCATTTTGAGCTTTGAACATTTGTGGTTAAAGTGCAATTATATGATCGGAATTGTAGAATTTGTACTTTGCGAATTTTACAGAATACTGAACATTTTTTTAAATTAGCTCTTTTTCCATCAACTTTCGATCATATTTCTTACAATGAGTCCATTTTCCGAAATTTTCTCCATTTTGTGCAAATTAAAATCGTGTTTGACCCATTCAAATAAAAAGAAAATCGCAATCTCATTTCTGCATTATTGGCAGTATTTTCATTATTGTTAATAATGTTTTTCCCCTTTTTCAATAAATTATATAAGCAAGTTAAATAAATTAGTTGAGTGAAGTTAATTGCAAATTCAGTCATTACAAACATAAAAAGCTGCAGAGCTATATTTTTTTGAATTTAAAAATATTAATAATTAAATCTGTCAAAATGTTTCACAATTCAAAATTTATTATGATAAAAAAAGCATTAATTGTAACTTTATTTTATGTATAATTTGTTCTGGAGTTTGTAATTTTATCCTAGGTTGAAATAATCATAAGTATTTTTTAATTGCCCGATAAATCATTAATTATGGAGAGAGATTTTTATAAATTTATAAACAAACATAATTATAATTTTAGTATACTATATATATATATATTTATTTTTAATTAATGTTCTATTGATTTGTTAAAATATTTTTGAAAATTTAAAAATATAATTTTGTAAATATTTTTTGCTATCAATATAGATTAAAATTTTGTCATTAAAGCTAAATTTTCTTCTATATAATTTGGTTCCTTTTTTCAAATGTTTTTTGGCATCGCTTTACCAATGGTTGATTGGAAAGGAAAAATTTTTTATTCTGGATAAAATTTGGAAATAATAACAGAAGTTTAAAATATTCATTAGAAAGATTCCGCTAAAATTTATTGTGCATTTTATTCCTCTTTTATAATTCTTTCAGTTCTCGACTCGCTTTCTCAAAATATTTATTAATTTTAAATTTTAATCATTGTTAAAATTCAAAATTTTAGAAGAATATTTTTTATTGTAATGTAACCTCTATAAAAATAATTAAATAAAAAGTAAATTTTTCATTATTTCTTTTTTTTTCTAAGATTTCTAAGATTTATAGAACGTCATAATGATTTATATAGATAAAGAAAAAATAAAATCAGAACTTAATTATTTCTAATTTTTTTGCATTTTTTGAATTTTAAATGTTCTTTGTTTCATTTTAAAATAATTTTAATTTTATTCCAATCGAAAAATAATCAAACTTAATTTTTTTTATTAAATTATAATTGCAATCGATAATATATATCTAGGCATTTCTCAAAATAAAATATATATTATTGAGAAATTATTAAGATTTTTTTGATAATTCAAATTTAAGAATAAATATTTTTTCGTTTAACTATTTATAGATATAGATTTGAAATTTCAAGTAGAATTCTCGATATATATTTCATTTAAAAATAATTTATAATTATTAAGTAATTCTTTTGGTTTTAATATCATCAAAATATATAAATTAAATTTTTTATTACATTTTATAAAATTTAAAATCATAATAATTAGATGCACACTATTTATAGTATTTTTTCTCAATTCAATTTTATTAAAAAAAATTGTGCAATTTTTTCTTTATTCTTTTATTTACTTTTAATTTTTATTCAGCCTTTTAACTCTTTTTTATATTTTCAATATATTTATTTGCTTTTGAATATGATAAATGAGCTATTGAACCTTTATATAATAAAGAGTTGAATAATAATAAGAATTTAATTTATAAATAATTAAAATTTTTAATTTGAATGGAATAAACAAATTTTTATATAAAAATGTTTCTAAAATGATTTTTATGAAATTATATATTTTATTTTAATTTATATTTATATATTCATTTTTTTTCAAATTTTTTGAAACAACTTTTTAAAATTTAATTATTTTTTTGGTCTGACAAATCTAGTTCCATCTGATATCTTTAAATTCAATATTATTTACATTTTTCATGAACCTAATTTTTGCTTTTCTTTGTGAAAAAAAATATAAGATAATTTTTTAATGTTATTTCTTTCAAAATATAAGATCATAAAAATTCCAATGCATAATTATCAATCTATTAAAATAGTATGATTTATATTACATTAGAATAAAAGAAGATTTAAAAATTTATTCAATTTCTTAGTCTTATATTGACTAAGTGCTCGGAAGTTTTTAATTTTTAAATTATATTAAAGTATTTATTTTCAATATATATTAAATGTTTAGTAAGATTTTACAGATTTTATCGGACTCTCATTTTCAAATGATTCTAAATCGAATCCGAATAAGAATTTAACGAATTTGTGCAATAATAAATATAAAATAGAAGTATGGAATATTTATTAGAAATAAATTTTAATATATTTGTCGCATTCTGCGAACATTTTTCCCTTTTCCCAGCCGCCCCCTCCTCCCCCTCCCCATCCTCCTTCTTTCCGCTAAATCAGCGGAAAGCTTTTGCCTTTTAAGGCCAGCCCATGGGGGCACTTTTTTATGTCTTCCAGGATCATTCCCAGATCCATTATCTTCGTATTGAAAAGGCGAAAAATCCGTCCAGTTTTGAAAATTAAATAAAGTTCTTTTGCGGAAGGCTAAAGTGTAAAATTTATTTGTATTTTGCGAAATCGCAACTAGGGGTAATTGAGCCATTTTCCCCCCAAATTCCCCAATTTGACCCCAGTGTGCGACAGCTCAACCGTGGAAATCTTCGGCCTAGATTTCCCTCATTTTGCCATTTAATTTTTGAATTTTTTATCCCAATTTTCATTCCAAATTTTCCCCATGTCTGCCCCTCTTCGTGCCCAAATCGCTCTCTTAAAAGAGGCTGGCGATGAATTTATTGCCAATAAGAAAACCTTCCCCCTTCCCCCTGCTGAGGGGATAAGCTTATCCACATACCATTCCCAATTGCGTACCCTTATATCGTCCCTCAACCACGAACTTTTGGAAGTTTCGGAGGTTGTAAATGACCTAACCCAAGTCCATAACCAATGGATGGCTATCCGTAACTCCATGACTGGAGCTGAGCGGACAATTGATAATCCCCTTTATGACCAATTCATTATCGATACCCCTTACCTCCGCCTCATTGCGGACCTTAAGAAATACCAAAGGGAAATGCGCACTTCCCACCAGGCTCTTGCTGCCGCGCTTCCCGACCCATCCCAACAATCCAACCATTTACATCTTCCCAAAATTTCCCTGCCCAAATTTTCGGGCAATTGCACCGAATACGTGTCCTTTTCGAATGCCTTCAAAGCCGGAGTGGATGACCTTTATAATCTTTCCGACTCAGTCAAATTTACCTATCTTAAGGAGTGCCTTGAAGGCCCCGCTCTTTTGCTGGTCAAACCCCTTCCCCTCACCGATGCCTCTTATCATGAGGCACTTCGCATTTTGAAAGAGAATTTTGGCAATTCTGCTGATATAAACCGTACCCTCCTCCATTCCCTTCGTAAACTTCCCACCATTAAATCCAACAATGACCCCGATGTTTTACGGTCCTTTATGGACCAATTTGAAATTCTATTCCTTCAAATGCTCGAATTGGGCTTTGAAGTCGACGCCATGCCAATTCAAGTTGAGATCGAGTCCAAGTTGCCGCCCGGAATTTTGGAGGATGTGCTCAAAGCCAAGGAAGAAGCTGGCGACACATGGACCACGGACAAATTGCGCACCACCCTAAAGGCCATTTTGAAGCGAAAGGAAGGTGTGAAGGCAATCCGTGACCAGCAGAAGGAATTGGAACCGTCTCAACCCAAACCAAGTAAGCTAGGGAAAAATGCTGGTCCTTCCCTTCCTCAACCTCATCCCAATGCCCATCCCCAATTTCCCTCGTCCACCCAGCCCTCTCTTGAGGGCGAATTTTCATCCTCCCTCACATTTGCCACTCAACAGGGGGAAAAACCAAAACCTAAACTCCCCTGTATTTTTTGCGAAAATTTAGGGCATTTTTCCCCATTTTGCCCTCATTTCACCACTTATGAGGCCCGAGTGGCTAAAATTAAGGAATTAAATCGCTGCTTTAAGTGCATCAAGGGGGACCATTTTTCCAAACAGTGTCCCAGACCAGCCCATTGTAGTTCCTGTGGTGGTAAGCATCCTCGGGCTCTTTGCAAAAAGGCCATTGAAGGAAAGAATAAATCCACCCCAAATAATTCTCGTTCAACTCATGCGGCCCAAGCCACGCCGACCCAACCCATTCCTCCTCCATCCATTCCATCACAAACCCCCCTCCCTCCGTCGATGGCCCCAACTCCTATGCCAACTTTCCATCCTTCCTTTTACCCTCATCTATATGCTGCCCCGCAGCAACAATTTGCTTTCCCCACCCCAATGCCTCCAAGCACTCCATCATTGCCCCCTTCTAATCCTCCTACTCAATCTATTCCAAATTCTGGCGGGGAACCCAAACCACCATCCACATTTCAAACTAATGCAGCCACCGTAGTCCCAAATTCCACCGAACCGTCCCCTATTCTTCTTAAATGCGTTCGCGCAAAATTGTTTAACCCCGACCTCCCTTCTTTGACTTATGAAGGCATCGTCCTTTTGGACGACTGCAGTACCCACTCATACATTCACACCCCAATAGCCAACCAAATTAAGCTTCCCCTTTCTTCCAATTCGATTTCAGTTGGAGTCTTTGGTGATCCCCAAGTAAAATCAGCCCCCTCATTTCGCACCAAATTCGGCATCCAACTTTTGGATGGCCGTCAATTAATAGTAAATGCCGATGCCGTAGGCCATCTGACCCAACCCACACATTTCATCCCCTATCGCACCGATTTGCTGCATTGTCCAGCGGAATTAATTCCCCTTTCCGAAATGGTTTCCCCCAGTGTTCTTTTAGGGGCTGACTTCTATTATGAAGTACAGCCTATTCCAATTTGCCGCTTACCTTCGGGCTATACCCTCCATCAATCTTTGCTTGGCCCCCTCATTGCAGGGACGGCTTTTTCAAAGTCAACACCTTCCCCCATTCGTATGACTAATTTGTGCATTCAAAATCCAACTACTGAACCCCCCTCGGATTATTTTACCCTCGAATCCATTGGAATTCGTGATGACCCATCGGATTATTCCGACGATGAGGTCCATAAGAAATTTTTGTCCCAAATTGAATATATTGATGGCCGCTTTCAGGTCAAATTACCTTTCAAATGTCCCCCCTCCTCCCTCAATATCCCATCAAATTTTGGCCTTTGTTACGGCCGTCTTAAATCCGTTTTAAATACTCTTCAATCCCAACCGGGAATGCTCCAAAAATATAATGACATCCTCAAGGAGCAATTTGAGTTAGGAATAATTGAAGTAGTGGATAATCCCAACAAATTTTGTAGCCCCCTTCATTATATCCCCCATCATCCCGTACTTCGGGCGGACAAATCAAAACCGCCTCGCATTGTCTATGATGGCAGTGCGCACTTAGCCAAAACCCCATCCCTGAATGAATGCCTAGACCCCGGCCCAGTTATGTTGCTCAGTTTAATTGGCCTTTTGATGAGATTCCGTCTTCCCAAATATATCATCATATGCGACATAGCCAAAGCCTTCCTTCAGGTCGGCCTCCATCCCAGCCATCGAGATGCCACACGCTTTTTATGGCTCAAAGACTGTTCCCTCCCTCTTTCCCAAAACAATTTGCAAATTATGCGCTTCGCGCGCGTACTTTTCGGGCTTGTGTGCTCGCCATTTCTTTTGGCGGGTACTATTCTCCATCTTCTTAATTCCCATCCTTCCCCAATTGCCCACAAACTTTTCAATAACTATTATATTGACAATTTGGCCTTACCGGCCACCACAATCGCCGATGGCCAAATCACATGCGAAGAGGTCATCAAACTTTTTTCTATCGGCAAATTTCATCTAAGGGAATTTGCTAGTAATTGTCCCCAAATCCTTTCAAAAATTCCCACTGAAGACTGCCTTCCAGGCACAATCCAAAAATTCCTTGGGCTCACTTGGGATACCCAAGTTGATGCCTTCATTTTCAAATTCCATCCATTCACCCTTCCCCCTTTACCACTGTCCAAAGCGGACTTTCTTTCCTTCCTTGCGGGTCATTTTGACCCCAATGGTTTTTTTACCCCTCTCTTATTGCCCCTCAAATTATTCTTCCAATCCCTCTGTTCCCTCCAAATCAAATGGACGGACCCACTGCCGCCCACAGCCATCGAGCAGTGGGGCCAAATCCTCAAAGAATGGAATGAGGATACAGTAATCACCATTCCTCGCTTTCCTTCCCATTTACCCTCCCCTCAATACCAACTCCACGCATTTTCGGATGCATCTTTAGGCGCTATGTGCGCCGCAGTCTATTTGCGCATTTCTTCTCCCCTTTCCACTGCGGTGGATGTCCACTTATTTTTCAGTAAAACTAAAGTTAAACCCGCCAAAACCAATTTCACAATTCATAGATTGGAACTTATCGCTGCCCTTATGGGCGCAAAAGCCCTATCTTTTGTTTTTTCCCAAATTTCCGCCTCCATTCCACTCGACCCAACATTAAATCTTTGGATTGATTCATCAGTCACATTGGCTTGGATGAATTCAATTACTCCTATCCGTGATGTTTTTGTATCATACCGCCTTAAATCCATTCGACAAATCCCAAATTTGTTGGTTCGTCACATTGCTGGCGAAAATAATCCTTCTGACCACGGTTCCCGTCCTCTCGTTTCTTCCCCCTCACATTTAGCTAAGCTAGAGGATTGGTGGCATGGCCCATCTTTTCTCACTCTCCTTCCATCACAATGGCCAATTTCAAAAGAATTGGCTAATTTTTCTTCTAACCTATACAATACCCAAATTTTAAGCCAGCCATCAATTCCCCTCCTTACATTGGCTACCACCCAATTGCCAAATTTGGAACGGTTTATTGACCCTTCCAAATTCTCCCGCTTACCCAAATTAATGCGAATTACAGCCTATGCGCTTCGCTTTATTTATCATATTCGCCCCAAATTTAGTTCAGCATTTTCTCCCTTCCCTCCCAAATTTTCGACAAATTCCCTCAATATTTCAATTCCGGAATCCTACTTTTCGTTTTCCTTCCTGCTTCGGCAGGAACAACATTTTCATCCTCCAGCAGATCGCGAAAACGCATCTCTGGGTATTTTTGAGGACCAAAACCAAATTTTGAGGTCCCGTGGCCGTTTGGCCAATAGCGAATTACCATATTCCACCCAAAATCCAATTTACCTTCCTCAAAAATCCCCTTTATCGGCACTTCTCATTTGGGAAGTGCATTTATTAAACCTCCATTCTAGCAGTTTATCCACCCTTTCCTTTTTAAGGAGGCAATTTTGGCTTCCACGCGGTCTTCGTACTGTAAACCATATTCTATTCAAATTTTGTATATCTTGCCGACGGTTCAAAGTTAAGCCGTTCGGCCTTCCAAATTACCCCGACTTCCCTTCGAGCCGTGTGACCCCCGGCCGTCCTTTTGATGCTGTTGGCATTGATTTTTGTGGCCCAATTCACCTTAGAACCGCCCCTTCTATTCCCAAATCCAAACCACAAACCCAAAAATTCTATATTTTGCTTTGGGCTTGCCTTAGAACAAGGGCCATTGCCCTCGATTTACTGACCGATCAATCGGCATTTTCCTTCTCCCTTTCTTTCCGCCGATTTTGTGCCCGGTATGGCATTCCTTCCCGCATTTATTCGGACAGCGCCCCCACCTTTATTTCCATTTCCAAATTTTTAAATGCCAATTTCCCCTCCTCCCCCCACTGGACCTTTAGGGTCCCCCACGCCGCATGGCGTGGGGGACATTATGAGCGCCTAATGGCGCTAATCAAGTTTCACTTCCGTCGCAATTTATGCAAAGGCCTTTACCAAAAGACCTTTAATCAAGAATATACTCGGACTATTCTTGCCGAAATTGAGTTAGTCATCAATTCCCGGCCAATTACGGCTGATTCTTCCGATCCATCCAATCCTCGCCCTCTTTCACCACTACACTTCATTCGCCCATTAGGGCCAGATCCAAATTTACCCCCCGCTCTTTCCACTTTCGTTTTCCACAATGCCCAAATGGACCCAAATGATAACACCAATCCCGTCTTATCATTGTGGGAGTCCCTTTCCAAAATGTCCAAAAAATTCTGGGTCCACTGGACCCGTGATTATTTGACCTCTCTGAGGATTAGACAAAGATCACTCTCTTCCCAATCCAATCATTCACGTGAACCCCACAAAGGGGAACTTGTCCTAGTGATGGACACAAACATTCCCCCTTCACTTTGGCGCTTAGCGCTTATCTTGGAGATTTATCTAAATGGAAATGGTCTTCCCGACACAGCTCTTGTTCGCTTTTCAACCGGACGAACTACGGTTCGTTCCATTTCCCACTTATTTCCCCTTGAAACGTCGGAAGAATTTAACCGACGAACACTTTTTCCCACACAAAATCCCCCTACACCTCTCCCCGTAGTTAATTCACCTCTACCAATTCCCACAATTCCCATTCCCGATTATACACCACAATCAGAGCATCCGCTCATTTCCGATTCTCCAAAGGGAGAATCGGGCAACATGGTACAATCAAATTTTCCCAATCCCGAGCCTTCGTCCATTTCCGAACACTCGGGAAACTTTCTGCAGCTCAGGAACAGAAAGATTTTAAAGAAATGATTAAAACATTCTTCCGTTTTGCCGGGAACGGCGCCCTTCGGCGCTTTTATTACAACTTCCCAATTCCCATTTCATGTTTTCATTTTATTCATATTTTCAAATACCCATCAAATTTCTCCCCAGTTTTATTCATATCCCCTCTTTTTAAATTTGTTTTCATTTTTCAGATTATTATTTATCAACCAACTTTCCAATTCAACAAATGGGAAATGTGTTTTCCCTCGATCTGGTTTCCATCAATCTTATTCTTTTCCCCGATATGGGGAACAAATCTACCCCAATCTGGCCTTTCCTTACCTTCCTCCTCCTGGCCATTTCCCTCATTTTCGCTTGCGCCATCCTCGGATGGCGCCATTACCTCAAATCCAAGCCCCGTCCAATCCGCTTTCGCTGGCCACCCTCTTCCACAATTTTGGCCATTTTCCTATTCATCTGCATTTGCTTCACCCAAACCCATTCTCATCCCCTCTATCACGCCAATGCAAAAAATGGCAAATTCTCCAAAGCCATCAAATTTGCCAAAAAGTCCCCCAAATATGTCGGCCCTTTCGCCATTCCACCCATTATTTTCATCCTCATGGAATTTGCCATCGACCACTTTTTTGGTGGCGACGCAGAATATGCCCATTTCATCCTCGCTTTCATCGGAGCAATCACGCTCCTTTTCCTTTCCATTTTGTCCGCTGTGGCAGTTTATTGCCTTAAAACTGTTTGCCGTATTCCAATCCTTAATCGCCGCCCCAACTCTCCCCCTCCTCAAAATAACCAACAAATTGAGTTGGACACACTGCAATCCACTGTGCAGGAATTGGTTCAACGAACCAATCCTCCTCCCGCAATATTGCCTCCCCCATTTAACCAATCCCCTTAATTCAGCCAGACCTATGCCTAAAACACGTTTATCGGATGAACAAATTTGCCTCTTTTTCTCTAACCTATCCCTTCATTCCGATCATTTGCCACCCCCTTTATCCATTAAGAAACTGAATTTGAATCCCCCAATTATTCTTCCATCAACCACGAAAATGGCTGATGACGATGTAAACGATTTGCTCGATTTTGACGACCCATTTGCCGATGGCGACGATTCACCCAACAAAGAAAAGGCACCGACATCAAACCATGCCCCAATCCTTCCACCTGATGGTGAGACCCCAAAGGATGCTGCTGACGATGATTCACCGTCCACTGGTCCCAAATTGGTGTCTTCTCTTGCTCCCATTGTGCCCTCCAAACCAATAAAGGTAGTTACGAGTTCTGGGACTGTTTTTCGGCGCCCCCTTAAGAGAAGACTCCGAAAACTTCCAATCATCACGCGGACACAAATTCTACCCAATGGCGGCTCCTTCACAATCCCAATCATCCATGAAAAGTCCGTGTCGGCAGATGCATTGGAGCGTGCCAAATCTATGCGCAGGAAATTGCCCTCTTCCGAGGAGACCAATGGAGAAGATGGGCCGACCCCAAATGTGCCGACAAAGGAGGTCAATGGGCAGCCTGCCAATGGGGAAAATGTGCCAACTTCCAATGGGGAAATGGTGCCGACGGCCAATGGGCAAGAAATTGGAAAGAAGAAATTGGAGAAGGAAAAGGATGAAGGGCGAAAAAAGCCCAAATTCACATCGATCATTCCCCTTAGTGCAATCATTTTCCCAGTGGGGCCCCCTGTGCCCCCTCCTCCTCCCAAACCCACTCCCCCCATTCCCATTTTTCCAAATTCGCCATATGCATTTGTGGCACCCAATTTTCTTCCCAAATTGCCCAATTCATCGGCCCCGGCCGGTGTGTCGCATTCTGCGAACATTTTTCCCTTTTCCCAGCCGCCCCCTCCTCCCCCTCCTCATCCTCCTTCTTTCCGCTAAATCAGCGGAAAGCTTTTGCCTTTTAAGGCCAGCCCATGGGGGCACTTTTTTATGTCTTCCAGGATCATTCCCAGATCCATTATCTTCGTATTGAAAAGGCGAAAAATCCGTCCAGTTTTGAAAATTAAATAAAGTTCTTTTGCGGAAGGCTAAAGTGTAAATTTTATTTGTATTTTGCGAAATCGCAACTAGGGGTAATTGAGCCATTTTCCCCCCAAATTCCCCAATTTGACCCCAGTGTGCGACAGCATTGAGAAATTTTTAATAATCTACAATAAGTGTGGAAAAAATTAATTTAAATGGAACTAAATTATTTTTAATTTGCATTTAACATTTCATTAAATTTATTTACATAAATATAAAAATAATATTTTTTTAAATTTTTTTAATTATGAATGATTTATAATTTTTAAAATTTAATTGGCATAACTTTATGTAATTAAATTATTTTCTGTATTTTTTTTGTCGATTTATTTTTACATTAAAATCACAAATTTTAATTCATTTTCTCATAAAAAAAATAAAAAAATTCTTTTGAAAAGTTTCAAAATTGATATAGAAAATAAAAAAAAATTTTCTATTAATTTATATATAATATATATTAATTCAAATAATAAATGATAAATCACAATTTTTACATTTTTATAAAATATACCATTAGAAATCTCTATCTTATTGATAAAAATATTTTTAAAATCAATAAAAGATTAAAATAATTATTTTTCAAATATATAATAAAAATGATGAAATTTATAATTTTTATTAATTCTATAAATATGCCAGAAACGCTTAATCGGTTTGATGTACTGCATGAAAATTAATCAATTTTGCTTTTTGATTTTTTATAAATATTTTTAATTGTAGCACAAAATGATGTACCTAATTGTTTTTAATTTAATATAATTTTTTTAAATATTATTCTTTAACCCCAGTCATAATTTTGTTTAAAGGTATGCATATGCATCTTAGTACAAGATGAATAAACTAATATAGATTACAATTTTATTATTTTTTATTTATTCGATTGATTTTATTCAGCTTTATTTTTAGTTGCAAGACATTTCTAATCCGTTGTAAATTTTATAAAATTTATTTTAATCAATTTTCATTTAATTAAATGAAAATATTAATTTTAATAATTATTTAATCAATAATTTTTCCTATTTTTAATTAGAATTTAAAATAACAAAAACAGATTAAATTATATTGAAATAACAAGTATTAGATATATTAAAAAATTTTAACTTTTTTAAAAAAAATTAATATTTTTTAAATTAAATTTCCGAAAAATTAATCTTAATACTGAATTTAGATTTAATTTATATCACAAGATAGGAAATTAAATCGGCAGAATTTCTTTCCATTTGTGATCAAGTTTACTTTCATTAATTCATAATTCTATACTTTAAATTAGTAATGGTATTTTGTTCTAATATTAAATCAATTAAAAATAATTTTTTTTAAGATTATGCTCAATCAATTTAAATACTATCATTAAATTTTCAAATTATATTTAATTATGCATTCTTTAATGGATTTTTTAATATTTATTAAAAGTGAAACTTTTTCCATTTCTTCTATACAAATCTTCCATATTATTTTTAAAATTTTTTTAAAAATATACTTTTTATAAAATTTTATTCATTGCGCCGGCCGCCGGCACATCTTCAAAGCTTCGCTTCTCTCAGAAATCTCGAGGACCAGCTATAACTCTAATCATTGCCAATCCCCATCCATTTCCCTCAAAAGAAATTAATTTAATTTTAATTATAATTATTCCGAGTCCCAACTCCTGCTCCTCCAATACTGCCTCCTTCTATCATAATTATTTATAATTAAATCATTTGTTTTGGATTTTTAATCTTTAATTATTCCCAATAACATTTTGTTATATAATTAAATATTTGAATAAAAGAATAATAAAAAATATTATACTTGCATTAAGTTCATTTTATAAAAAAACTTTAAATTGTTTATTTCAATTTAAAAATTCAGATCGCTGATTTTTTCAAAAAATTATTTTTATTTTCTTTGCAATACATTTATATATTAATTCAGTATTTTTTTCAGATATATTATTTTGTAAAACATAAAGCTATTTTGATATTACAATTAATTAATTATTTACCAATTATTATTATTTAAATTTTATTTTTTTTTATCATTTTTTAATATTTTTATTATTTTTATATAAATTAATTAAAGTTGTCTTTGATATTTATTTGTAATTTTCACATTTTTTATAAAAATTTTTTCTGCATTTTTATACCCATTTCTCTAATAAATAGAACGCTTAATAAATAAATAATGAATATTTTTTCTTAATTCTATTTATAATTCGCATTTGCAGAAATATTTATATATAAAGTTGGAAATTAAATATGTTGATATAATTATTTTTTTATTAATTTTTATAAATAATTTTTTTATTAATATAATAAAAATCGTATTTTATTATTTTGATTTAATTTTATATTAATGTATTTTATTTTTCTGCATTAAAATTATTATAATAACATTACTGAAGATGATAGCAAATAAAAAATCCTTTTCAGAAATAAGTAGTGATTCATTTTGAATAACATTCATTGACGGATCAGCATAAATTCGAGCATTTCTAGCAGAGACGCTGTGTTGTTTTAAATAATTTTTAATTTTTACCCTTTTTAACATTTATTAAAATATTAAATAATCAAGCATAATTTCAGCAGATAGCATTATTCTAATTAATGTTAAAAAAATTCAAAATATTTACCATACTGTAATTTGTCAACTTTTCTTTAATAATAGTGGTAATATTCAACAATTCTAATGATATGATTTGCTATTCAATGGTTTGCAATCAATTTTGTGAAAATCGGATATACGTTTGATGAAATTACTAACAAGAAATTACAAGATTTAATATGATATGTAAGGAGTGGACATAATTTAATAGAGCTAAACGCCATCGATTACGCCTGAAATCATTAAAAAACACTAAAATTAATTGAATAATTTATAAATTTTATTAAGCTAGTATAATATCTTTTCAATTATATATCCTATCAATTTTAAATTATCTTTTCTTTTTCTTTTTAAATATTTGTTTATCTCAAAGTTTGATTTTTTTATATTATAAAAAAATTTTGACGAATTTTTTTGTCACAATTGTAAATTTTAACATCCGAAATTCTTTAAAAATTTACTTATTATTTCCTTACACAAAATTATTTTGTGAATAATATAATTTTAATAATTTTTAATATGCTAAGTTTTTCTATTATTTTTAAAATTAATTTAAAAATTCTTTTATTTATTTCCTTTTTCATAGTAAAATTATTTTTTTTAAAATAAAATTAGTAATTGATCTCTTTTTTTTTCAATAATTTAAACTACATGGAATTTTAATTATAATATTTTATAAAAAATAAATATTTTTATAATAGGTATTATTTCTATCGATCATTTGTAGATCTTTAATTAAAATACTCAAACCAATAATCTCCTTTACAATAAAAAACAAGTAGAAAATTATCGATCATTTTTTCATTATTTTTGTTTATTTTTTGTTTTGCGATGAAAATATAGATCGCTAAATCCAGATCACCAAAATGTGTAACCTTTTACCATAGGTATTGTTGCTTAATTATTATTATTTGATTTTTCACTCGAAACAAATCTTTTTGAATTTATAAAATTATTTATTCTCCTTTCTTATTAAATTATTTTGTGTTTGGCTGTAAAAATTGTTTATAATTTTATAATTAATATAATAAGAAATATATAACCCAAAATAGCGAAATATTTAATTGTTCCATCTTGTGCATGGAATATGCAAACCCAAACCTGCAATTTCTTCTAGTATTCGTTATAAAGATAAGCTTATTTTTAAAAATTCTACTTTATATCCATGGAAAATTATATAATCATTTAATTAAATATCGATTTCATCTTTTGCCACCTTATTTATTATCAAAAAAATTATCAATTTTTTTTAATTAAAAGGGAGAGCATTCAAAATGTATTTTATTTTTATAATTTAATTTCCATAAAATAATTTATATAAAATTTTATAATAAATAATTTGCAGAATATCAAAATATTCATAGATTTAATTTATCCCTGCAGCGATAATTGCTGATTGTTGAATTATTAATATTAAAAATCCTATAAGATTTAAAGAAAAATTTATTTTATTTATTTTTCAAATAAACTTTCATTTAATCCATCCATTATTAACTTATTTTATTTCATAATATTATTCTTTATTAATAATTTGATCAAATTTTTAAAATTATTGATTTATTTTTAAATTTTTAATATCATATACTGAAAAATTTAAATAAAATATTTACAAATATAATCTTTTCCATTTGGTTGCTTGTGAAGAAGTTAGAAAATAAAATTAAAAATAATTAATTCGATAATATACAAATAATTTTTCAAATAACAGCATTTTTAAATTTTTAATATTTATTTTTAACTTTAAAATTTATTTTAATTATTTGATAAACAATGAAATTTCTTAAGCGTCTATTGATTTAAATACCATTGAAATTCTTTTAAAATAAATTGGAAAAAATTATATAATTTTTAATTTAATTACAAATTTATCTTCAAATGATAGTATCTTTTTCGTTTAAATGATAATTAGTATATTGGAAATAAATGTTAAACATTTATTTAATCTAGTATAGATTTAATGTTTTTGAATATAAATCTAATATTTATAGTATAGATTTTATAATTTTGAATATATATTTCTTATTTAAGTAGAGATCAAATATTTGATATAAGAATTTATTTATTAAATTTCAAATAAATATAATTAATAAATTGATTGCTGACCACATTAATTCTTCAAAACAGTTGAAATCATGCTCCTAGGCATAGGCTATCCCATCCAAGCCGAATTTTTTACTGAAATTATAAAATTATTCTCGAAAAGGAGTAAAATTTGATTAGTTTAAATATTTTACAGAATAATTAAACAATAATAAATTTTTTTCTTTACCAAACATAATTTTTTATAATTATATCTCTTCATCAAAATTGCATAAAAATTATACTCATTTTTTATTTGAGAATGTTTAATTAATTATTTATTTCTAAAAAAGATTAGTTTCAATATAATTTTTTTATATTTACATTGAAAATTATTATTTTATAATAAAAATTTAATTTTTTTTTAATGATGCGTAAATAATTTTTTGGAGAAACCATTTTTTCTAGGAATAATTTATTAAATATTCTGAAGTATATTTATTAAAATTAATTAAAATTAATTGAAAAAATATATTTATTTATTTAAAAAATTAATATTAAAAACAAAATATATATATACATATAATTTTTGATATTTATAAAATTTTTTAATTAAAATTATTTTTATAATTAAAAGATAATTATTATAATAATCATTCATCAAAATTATTATTTCAGTTATTAATTTTATTTATGAATAAAGTAAATTCTTCTTCGATTTAAAACTTCCCATAATAGCCCTGAAAATTATCATTTCTAAATTTGAATTAAAATTGTAGATATATAATTATCTTCTTTTTATAAAATTTGAATCTTTATCATTTTTAATTATTTGTATTTTTAGAAAATTTAAAATTCTTTTATTGAGAAAATAGATAAAAAAGGGAAAATTAAAATAATTTGAATAGTTTAATATCTTTGGAGTAAATAAAATGATTATTTTTATTTTTAGATAAATATTAAATAAACGGCTTTTAATTATACACCGCACTTAATTTTTTAAATTATATTTTAAAAATTTACAAAAAAACATTGATAAATTCGTGCGGGTACCACATCATTGAATTTTTTTCCATGTTCCGGGGGTTTTTTTCTTTCTGACAATGGACGACAATTTTTGCCAATTTTCCTAGAACATGTCGCCGGTCTTGAAGAACCCTTTTGAATTTATTTACATTTCAATTTATATATAAAAAAATAATATTTAAATTAAAATCTGTTTGGATTAAATAATTCGAATGAACGCCCCCGCTATAGGTAACTTTATTCTGTCTTATTTTATTGAATTTTTATTTAATATATTTTGAAAGAATTGTATAATATTTCTTCTTAAAATTATTTTAAAATTAAATTTGTTGAATTAATTACGGGTTATTTTTTTAAATTATTTATTTTGAATACTTTTTTTGCAAAAATTTTATCAATATAAATATTTTTCAAAATTTTTTTTTGTTAATTAAAAATATTTTTGATATATTTCATATTTATTGTAGTATTTTTTTGTACATAATTGAACAATTCTATAATTTTATTTTTTACAAATTATAAGTTAATTATATCTTCTGATTTTTCTTATTCTTTAATGTTTATAGAGAAATCAGTAAAAATTATTTAATTTAAAGTATTTAGAGATTAATTTAAATAAATTAATTACTACATAGAATGAACCACTTCTATATTCAGATAATAGTTAATGTGAAGATGAATTGATCATATAAGGAAAAACTGCCTTTATCCTTTTTCAGGATGTGTATTCATTATCAATTTTATATTCCAATACATAATTATTAATTTTAAATTAATACTTTCATTTAAAATTTTATTTTTTAAGATTGATAAAAAGTTAAAAAAAAATTTTTTTTTATAATTTATATAAAAATTCTTTTATTTTTTAAATTTTTTTTTTTAAAGACAAATATAATATTAAGTTTTACTTATTTCAATTTAGACTAAATTTATAATTTTTTTATCTAATATTTTTTATAATTATTTTCGAGTTTATATTTTCTTTTAATTTGTTTAAAATGTTTATTAAATCAATTTATTTTCTAAATCAATAATTTATCATTTTATATTCAAATAAAAATTAAAAATATAAAAGAAATAAATAAAACCAATTTTAAGAAAAAAATTGAAATTAGAAAAAAATAAAAAAAAATTTTCTAAAATAAATTTTCTGAAAGCGTGTAATGGGGGCATGGAAATTCGGGCAGGTACGTCAAATATTTCTTCCACCCACCAATCTAAATTCTATCAATTCTTTTGCGCACTCCGAACAAATGACGTGCCCATAGCGATTTAGGTTATTTGGACCAATGAATAGAGTGTCAGTTTGATGAATCTTGCAAATTTTAAACAAAATCCATTTAACATTTTTAATTTAAATATTATTTTATTTATATTTTATAGTTCTTGTTTAAATATGAATCATGATATAATTTATTCATCTTGGATTATTTTATTCTGAAATAAATTTTCAGACAGAATAATAAATTTTTTTATTTATAAAATATTCATTATAATTTAAATTCTTAAATAATTATATCAAATTATAATTCTTTCACATCTTTTAAAATAAATAATTATTTTTCTTATTTAATTAAAAAAATTCAAGTACTATGAACTTTTTCAAATATCTATCATCTTCCGGTTTCGCATATACCACCTTCTTTAAATATCGAATTAATCCGGTTGTTCTTTCATCACATTTTGATTGAAATTATTCATAACCAAACTGATGCTTATTCTGGAAATAAGATATAAAAATTTATTCTTCAAAATTTATAATTGTTAATTTCTATTGCAGTAAATATTATATTTTATCATTTTTTCATAAATTTTATTTAAATTCAATTTTCATTTTTTTTAATTTAATTGAAATTTTATTTTATTTTTTTTTAATGTGAATCCTATTTTTGATCTAATTAAATTTTTTTATTCTCTTTTTCTGTTCTTAATTTTTACTATATTAACAATTTATGCCATTATAACGAGAAATTTTTAGCATAATCTGCTGATTTTATTTGATAAATTCGACCAAATTCGATTTCTATAATATTGACTTTATAAATATTTCAATCAGCATTGGCATTAATATAGATAAATATTTGAAATTTTATTTATTTTTTAATTTTTTTTAAATTGAAAAATTTCAATTTATTAACATTTTAACATTTTCAAATTTCTATCAAATTTATTATCTATTAAATTTAGTATAATAATGCTATTTAATTTTATAATTTAATCTCATGGATCAATCAATTATCACTAAAATAAATATCTTGTCATTTATAGAACATTAATAAATTTTTTATTATGATGAATTTTATCTTTGCACCAGTATTCGTTGCCGAGAAAAATAAATTTTATATGATTTAATTTATATTTTATTAGGCTAATAAGAAAGTAAAATTTTTTTTAATTTTCTATCAAGATGTTATATCGAAAAATTCTATGATAGTAGCAAATATATAAGAATATTTTAAAAATAAATTAAATTTTTATTTTCATTTATTGAATAAATATTATTTACAAAATTTACATAATTTATTTTTAATTCTCATGATTTTTTATGTACTCTAAGCAAAGTTTCATTATTGCTTTCTCAAATTTTCCAACGAATTTATTTAAATTTTTAAAGCAAAATTTAGAATGGCTAAAAAAAAAGATAATTTTTACATATTTATTAATATAAATTTTTAATAACAAAGAAAAATTAATTTAATTTTATCAAATTATTTTTGCTTGATTTATTCAAATGCTATTTTTGAAACTAATCTCAGCCACTTCGAAATTTTACATTTTCCATAGTAGAAAATCAAAGCTTGCCAGAACTGCCACTCCTCTTGAAGAATTTGAATTGAAAAGATATAAAAATTTATTGTTATTTTTTCTGTAATGAATTTAATCTATTTATCTGTATAATTTTTATATTAATTATATATTATCATTCGGAATTTTCCTCAATTTTTATTGACTGCGTTATTGCTCGATTGTTTTAATGCCTTTTAAATTTTATATTTCCCTTGTTCGAATGGGTTCTTCGGTGGAATAGTGTTCTTTGCCATATATATAAATCTAATTATTATTATATCTTAATAATTTTATTTATTATTTTTATGGCATTAGATTTGTCATTTTTAATTAATATTTTATTTCGACCTGAGACAATTTTTTAATAGTAATATCTCACATTTTTATTAATTATTTTATTCAAACATTTAAATTCTATATGAAAATATATTTTTATATTTAATCAAAAATTTTAACTTAAAATTTTCTGATGTATAATGCTTAAATCATATATTTTTAATTAATTCCAAATTTAGCAAAAAAAATTTTTTCTTACCTCTCCTTGTATATAAAAATAATAAACTTATAAATTTTTTTATTTACCAGAATTATTCTAATAATTTTTTTTTCTTAATAAGAAAGATTTAAAAAATCAAATAGATTTTGCGATTTGGGTCACGTTCATGTTTCTTTATCGATGAAAGTCCTTTATTCTCTAAAATATTATTTTTAATATTTACTTTTCTTATTAAAAATTTTATAATTTTTCAGTAAAGTTTTTTCATTCTTTATAAATTTCATTTTTTCTTTAATTATTGCATTGTCGTATTATTTTTTTTTAAATAAGTTCCTTTTTAAATTTATCATAATTCTTCATGCTATTTTGTAGGATTTTTTTTTATTTTTTTTTTTAAATTGTATTCTTTTCTATTGAATTCTTAACCAAATTTTCATGTTATATTAATTTTTAATTTTATGATTCAAATTGAAAAATATTTTATATTGTTTACAATTATTTTTTAACCTATAAACATAGCCAGTTAGGACCAAAAATAGTTTCTATATATATCTTTTTCGAAATTAATATCTTTAATTTAGTTTAATAGATTCATAAAATTTAAAGTAAATTTTAATATTATTTATGAAATCAATTTAGGCTTTTGTCAATTTTTTTATTATTAACTAATAGATCAAAAGGAAAAAATATAATATATTAAAAAAAATTTTTTATCATTTAATATTTATCTAATTATTTTCCAATACTACAATTTTATTTAAAGCAATTTTATTAAAGACAGGCAATGTCGGCAGGAGAAGGAGAGTTATTTTTTTATTTCAAAAAATTTTATTTTTCTTTTTAGAAATAAATTTTCATTTATTAATAGAATTTTTCGAATAATTTAATTCAAATTTATTTGTTATCTTTCAAGCAGCACTTCTTCTTGTCAATGAAAATCGGCTGCCTTATTCCCCAATTATAATATTTACATTGATGACTATACAGATTTTATATGTGTATGGTTGGCTTTAATTTAATTTTTAAATATAATTTTTGCCTCGTACAATTCCTCCGTAATTTTTTGTCATTTTCAATAAATGCAAAATTTTTTTTAAAAAAAACCACCTCCTCGCCCAGGAATTTTGGCATTTGTGAAAATTTTTTTTATTCCTCGTTCAGAAAATAATCTTGAACAGATAGATTTTAGAAAATGTCAATCCAATCTAATTCATTTTTATTTCAAATTTTATTAACAGCTTTACTAGCCACTTTAAATGTCTTGCATTATCAGAACAGATAATTTTTAGTCAAGCATTTTCTATAAATAATTTATAATCCTTTAAATTTTATGTTAATTAATAAAACTTCGTTATTATCAATTATGTTTTTCATTGTTATCAATGAATGATCATCGGTATACATTTAAAGCAAAATTGTATCAAATTCTTATGCGAGAATGTCTAAGATTGCGATATGTCATAAATTAACTGTTTGATGTTACATGGGAATAGGAGGCGATGCAATTTGTTTGAAAATTGGACCTAATTTTCTTATTTTATTTTTAATAATCAATAAAAGTATAAAAATTTGTTAATATATTAAAAAGCACATATGATATTAAAAAAAATTTTTCCTCTTTATGATTCTATCATGAAAAAAAATTTGTAAAATACAATATTATAACTTCCTGTATATTTAAGCATTTTTTAAATTTCATTTATTAATTTTGAACTTAAAAATGTAATTAATTTATTGATTCTCTATCAAAAGATTATTTTAATTGCTATTTATTCACTTCTAAGGTAAGAGTTAAAAGTAGTTTTATAATTTTTTACTATATTCTATAATAGTCCAATCTTTGCACTTTTCACTCAATTTTCCTTCATTATATAATTAAATTATATAAATCATTAATATTCCTTTTTCCCATCAATTAGTAATTGATTTTTTGATCAATTTTATTTTTAGTCTTCTAAAGTCTAAACTCTATCTAAATCCGACAGAAATAGTTATAAGAAAATTATTTTTATTTTCGATTAAAAATTGTGTAAAAATTACCAGCTTTTACAACTCCTTCTTTTTCACACTGGCCTCCTCCACCTTTACCTTTTTTGCCTCCTCCTATATTAATAAAAAAAATTTTAATATTATTTTTATTTATAAATTACCCCCTTTCTCCCTTTCAAATATTCTTCCAATTGGGCCACTGTTAGACTGTTCACAATTTTGTCTACTATAACATTATCAGTCGCGGAATTAATGCTGTATATATTTTGCATAATTTTTTGATTTTCTATTCGATAATTATATATTTTTTCGATTTAATTTTTTAAATTTAAAAATTATGAAAAAAGTTGCCAGGATATTTTGAATTGATATTTTCTCAATAAAAATATATTTTTATTTGAAGAAAATTAAATTAATTTATGAATTTGATTTTAAAACAAAGTTATACATCATTCACATTACATTGGATGGTAAAATTGACTTTATATTAATAAAAGGATAATTTATTTCATCATAAAATTCTTTTATAAAATATAATTGCAAATCATTTTTATATGCTACTATGAATTCAATAATCCTCATTTTTGAATTTTTTTCACATTAAATTAAGAATATTTATTTTGTTTATAGAAATTTTTTTTTATTCATTTATTTATTTTTAATTATTTTAAATTTATATTTTTAAAAATATATAAATTATATTAAAATTTTAAATTTCTTAAATAATTAATTTATATAAAATAAATATTTGATAATTCAATATTTGTTTTTTATTGTAATTTTTTCTAAATAATTAATGGTATTTAATCTTACTTTAATCAAAAAAATATAATTTCTAATTTTTTATTAGAATTTATTCAAAAGATTTTATAATAGATATTTTTAGGCAATATGAATAAATGAAATCTAGATAAGAATTGAATTTTATATTTAAAATATAAGGAATTATAATTTTTTTAAAAACCGAATAAAGAAGCTTTAAAAAATATCTTATAATTTATTTCGTTTATATATAATTTAATTATTATTAAGATAAATAAATTTCCGACAAGGTTTTTTATCAAAATCCCATTTAATTTAATATATGTTTTAATTATTCTTTTCTTTGTAAAAAGATTTCTTGCCTCTTTAATTCTATTAAAATTACATTCTCGTACAATGAGTTATTAATTTTTTTTGATTTTTATAATTAAATAAATTTTATTTGTTTATTTATTGAATTATTATCATTATTTGTAATTGAAATAATTTTTCCTTGTTTTTGATTCACAAAAATTTATTCAACTTTCAAATCGTCGTAGATGACGATTTGCATTAATGAAAATTCTTTGCTAATTTTAACTTATCAGTATTAAAAGCATCTTCTGCATTAAGAGAATCTTTGCCTTGCCGATCTAAATATTTTTATTAAATTTTATTTAATTTTATATATTTTTTTTGTTATTTCTTTTTATTGTTTTAAATTTTTCAATTATAAATTTATTATATTCTTAAATATTATAAAAAATTTTTATATATACTATGTTATTTTTTTTTCATAATTTCTTTTAATAATATATTTTTAAATATAAATTCAAATTAACTTTTGTATCAACAAAATTTTGTAGCTATAACGGTTGTGAAATAGATATATATATTATAATTTTTTTTCAATTAAATTTTTTATATGGGAAAATTCTATTTAATTCCTTATTAAATTTGCAAACAATTAATGGAAGTAGATAAAGAAACCTCAATTGATTTATTAAATATCTATTTATATAATTTTTATAAATTATATTGATTTTTGATAAAATTACATTATAATTTTTATTCTCAATTTTTTTTAAGATAAATATCATAGTTTATATAGTTTTTTTTCTTTCAATTAATAATATTTTTATTTTCTACAATAAAATTAATCAATATTTTGCATTTTTGATAATAATTAAAAACAATTTAAAATTAAAAAAAATTTTCTATTCCATTAATTTGTTGATTCATTTCCCATCGATCATCAAATCTGTTGAACAATTATCAAACCCTCTTAAGAATTTATTTTTAAAAAATATTCCTATAAAAATTAATTTTTATCTATTTTGAATTAATTATTTTAAAGATTCTATTCTATTCTCATTGCAAAATTTAAAATTTTAAAACAGATTATTTATACTTTCTTTCTTAAATTATTTTATGAAATAATTATTATTTTTTCTTTTATTTCATTTCTATATTATATTAAACCTTTAATTATTTATTTTTTTAATTTTCATATTTTTGGATATATTAAATTATAAATTTATATTTTACTAATTACCAAATTTCAAAAATATTTAAAAGTAATATACTATGGATCTATTTATGTGATAAATCCTTAGTATTGTTATATTTTATTATTAACTTTTAATTTTAAATTTATATTATTAATTTGAGAAAAAAATAAAATCTTTATTCGATGAAATTCAGGCGAATTGGCACTTTAGTATATACACTACAAAAATTTTTTATTGAATTTTCAAAAAAGAAAAACCTTCCTAAATTTGTCTGAGCATATCATTTCACCAAAATAACTATAGCCCTGGTTCCATGCAGAGCCAACACCGTCAATTTTTTATTATTAGATAATTATAATTAATTTTTTATATATCTCTCTTTATTTATATAACATTTTTTAAATAACCTAAGCAATTAAATAATAATAAAAAAATAATTCTCGTTTATTTTAAATCTTTTAACCTTAATAAATTGAAAATTTTAGTAAGTTTGATTTTTTTATAGAATTAATATGTTCCGAAAATTCCCAAATGCTGGTAACTAATATCAAATAATCAATATACATGTTATATATGTTTGTTAATTTATAATTATACAATAATATTGCAAAAAAATTTATTTATTTATTCTTTATCAATAATTTATATTAAAATAAAATTATTTTAAAATTTTACATTATTTCATACTCAAAACATATTTTATAAATATTCTATTTAAAATTAAATAAATTTGATATTTTTTAAATTTATTGTTTGATTAATTTAAAATTTTATTATTAACTATTTTAATAAATTTCCTAATTTATTGCAAATATTTTAATTATTTTTCGAGATCTTGCAAATCCTTTATTTTTATAAAATTTTCTTATTGAAATTTAAATTAGTGTGTTTTCCTATGTTGAATTTTCATTGTTGTTATCATTTATTAAAATGATAGATAAAATTATTTTCTCATTTAGTATGGTTCCATAAAATAATTTTGATTGTGGAAACTTTATGAGCCAATCATATGTTGCTGCAAATATTGAATTCAAGCTTATAATCTGCAGCAATAAATTTTTTCCGGTTTTTACATGTATTAAGATGGATATTTTGTTAAACATTGAATTGCAATCATTTCATAACTTTTTATCGCTATCCATTATTTTATGTGTAAAAAATAAATTCGAAATCTTCAGTGGTTCTGTTAATATTATAATTTTTTAGTTTTGCTATTTAACTTATTTATAAGAATAAGATTTAAAAAAAAAAATACAAATTTGTTATTTTTAAATTTCAGCATTTATTTTATTAGATTACTTTTCGTTATTTATTATTATAATAGCTGAGTAATGGCAATAATTTTCTATAAGAAAATGGGATGTCTTTTGAATGACAATATTTTATTTTTAAGATATATTTTTTTAATAAAATCTTCTCGTTATAAAGCTATTCATGAATAATATTATATATTTATTAATTATTTTACATTTTAATGATATAATAAATTTTAATATTTTTATTGTCACATTCTCAAATCATGGTAATAATAAGCTTCTTATCTAGAATAGTCGCGAACAACCTTATTACAATCAAAATTCTAAACTACCATCGATTGATTTTATTTAATTAATTTTTTATTATACGAACCATTGAAATTTCCTATTTCCTATCAGTTTTATATTTTAATATTATATAAATATTTTTAAGAATCTATTATATCATTTAAAATTTTTATTTTAGAATGATAATAAATTAATTTTATAGAAATTTAAATGCTTTTTTGTTATATTAAAAGCTATATAAATTTTAAAACAAAGCAATAAATCAAAAAAGATTTGTTTGTCTATTAAATTTTATTATAGCTAATTGAATGATATAATTTATTTTTATTAAATTAATTAAATTTTTTACACTAGAAGAACAAATTTTAATTGCTATAGGAATATTTATTAATATTAATTAAAAAATATTAAAAAAAAATTTAAATTTCCATTATAATTTTATTATTCAGAAATTATTTATCTCGAATTTCAACACTTGGAAGCCAGTCAAATTATTTTAGATTACAAATTGTTTGGATGCATAATTTATTATTATTAATATTATTTGGTCTTTTAAGTTAATTTCGCGCCAGTTTAAGCTCTACTTGTACAGGCCGAAAATAAAGGGAAATTATAATAAAAAAAATGTTTTATTTAAATAAATATGAATAAAATAAACATTCTAAAATATTTCTGAAAAAAATTAAATCTTCAAAATCGTTTTGTATCTTTAATTTTATCTACGAATTTAATTACAGGGAAAAACAATTTCCCTAATCGAATATCATTTCGATTATAAATCAAATTAATATAAAATTGTTTCAAAAATTCGTTATTCTCTTTATTAAATTTATATTCTTCATAATATAGTTAATTTTTATATATCATTCTTGCATATTTTTATTTATAGATGTTATTTATTTGTAATAACTATAAAATTTTTCTCGATTTGTTGATATGCTTTATTTATATCCTATTTTTTATATTAATGTCAATTTTCCATATATATATCAAATATTATTTTAATTATTGTAGAAAATCTTTTGATATTTTAAATTATTATTTTTATATTATTTTTTTAATAATCTTTTTTTAATTAAATTTTTCTATAAACTGTGTAATTTTTTTAGAATTTTAGGTGCCTCTATTTTATTTTTTACCACTGCATAACAAGCCTACCAATTGCATTCATAAAAAATTACATATATTTATTATATTATATTTTTCCCTATTTTCGATATAATCCTTAAATAATTTTTTTTTTCATTAATTGGTAGAAATTTTTTATCATAATTTTTATATTATTTTTTCTTAAATATTTCTGGAAACAGCAGAAGAAATAGGCCGGATCTATTTGCAGGATTTTCTTCTTGCACAAAGATACCCGGAGGGATGAATACATGATCAAGGAAATCAAATAATTTTACATGTTACTTCCTATATAATTTCTATTAATTTAGACAGAGTATAATACAATAATTAAAAAATAAGCAGTTATCTTTCTTTATAATATATAATAAAATTTCTATAATTTAAAAACTAGTTATTTAATCATAACATCTCCGTTCATCTTGTCAAAAGCAATTGGGGAAGGAAAATTCGGAATACAACTATCCGCCTATCCGCTCAGCATGAAGGAGTTGAATCTATTCACAAGATTGATCAAATCTTACAAGAAAAGGATTTCAAATTATGGAATTCGAACAGCGACAATTCGAAGAGCAGCAAATTTCAACCGAATAAATGAATTGAGAGGAAATACAATTTTTAGTCCATTTCAAGCCCAAGAAAAGCAGTCCTATGATGATCTGATTAAATGCCTACAAAAATTAGTGGCTGGAGAAAGCCTTGATGACATGGATGAAGTTAAAATTTGAACAAACATCAAATGTTTCATTGAAGTTGTGAAGCGAAGACTTTGGACATGGGCAGAAGATGATGATGATAATTAAAGCGAAAGAGTAAAAGGAAGTCAAATCACGCATGTTTTGGGAAAATAAAAGGGGAACAATTTAAACTACACATTTTTTTAATACAGGATTCGCAATCAATCCAAATGCACTTGACGAGGACATTGAACAACTCGATGTGATTGAGATGACATCTCCCATAAGACGAAGAATTCAATTGATCATCTATGGAAACCCGCAAAAATGAGGTTTACAATATAAAAAAAAGTTGAAAATTTGGATCCTTACGGAAAAGTCTGGGATGCTTCAAGCCTATCCCTAAATGATAAAATCTCACTCGGACTTCTCAAAAAATAATGCTCAAAAAAAAAACAAGATAAAACAGACCAAAATCATTTCTCTTCCATTCAAATCGAAATCTCATTTTTAATTGGGAATACATCTCGGGGGACGGGCGACTCGGATCTTAGCCATTTGCTAAGTAGAATGGAAATGATGCATTAGAATGCATAAGGAGAAGGCAAGCTCAAAGTTAGCAGTGGGCAGTACCAACTTGGCTAGCTCAATGTGCTCTGATTTCTCCCTGTTTGAAAAGTACTTGGTGCGTTGTCCCTCCTTCCATCTAACGGTGGACGAGTTGTTCATTTAATGCACATGAACAACCAGGTGGACGCGCAGTGGTTAAATCCCCTCCATCTTAAAGGTGGATGAGTTTTTCGTTTGATACACGAAAAACCGGGTGGATAGCTACTTGGAGTGAAGATGGACGAACGGCGAAGAGGTTGACCCAATTCTCTTGCATCCTTCATCATCATTTTTTATCTCAACTCTCATGTCAATTGGTTAAAAAAAAACAAAAAAAATGAGCAAAAAAGAAATGAAAGATTTCAAGAAGTCCGAGAAAATCAAAAGTTGAAAAGACCGAGAGATCAAACATAAATTATCACTGAAAATGAGAAAAACCATGCAGCAACAAGACTGAACATCAAAAGAAACTGAAATTAAAGTTGATGGCCGCGAGGCCTAGCATAAACACTCATCATGAAACGAAGACGGAATTGAAAGAAAAAAATTGAAATTGAAGTCGAAAATGAAAGAATGATGCAACCAAAAGATGACCATTAATTAGAAGATAACAAACTCAAGAGGTCACACAGAAAATTCGATGTGAAATGAAGAATAACGAAAGATATGGCCGCGAGACCTAGCATAAACAATTCATTCGCCAATGCGAATAAAATACAAACAAAACGGTTGAATCTGGAAAGAACAAAGTGTGTTTCGAGACGGATACGGCCGCGAGGTCTAAAATGAGCATTCAAGATTGTAAAAATGAATTAAATTTTACAAAATTTCCCTTTAGATAAAAATCCAGAGGAACCTAAGAGAAACGATCACATTTTTAATGGCAAATATGATGTCATAATTTGAATGAATGCCGACCAATGTGCATGAATCATGGCAAAGTGATGCTAGAGAACCTGTAAAACCCGGATCGCCAAGGATGAACGCCCAACCAAACAAAAAAATTTGCAGCTGAACCTTGAATCGAGCAATATATGCAACTCAAGGTCAATATATTAATGACACTATAATTTGTCTGAACGCGGATGAATTTCGATGAATCTGTAAAGAAAGATGCAATAGACTCATGACTACTCAGATCATCAAGAATGAAAACCAAATCTAATTTACAAACATGTTGCTGAACAACATGGCCAAACAAATCAGACATTTCTCGAACATTGAGTTGTAATATTTCTCAATGACGATGGAATCGTATCAAAATTTGTCAAATGATGTAGCCACTTTCATCAGTCAGAATAAGCCCAAAATAATTCAAAGAGAAGCCGTAGTTGAACACAGAATAGACCACGTCTTGAAGCTGGTCACTCACCAAACAAACAAGAGCAAGGAAAAAGACAAAGCCATAGATTGGCTGAACGTCATGGAATTTGGATGAATATGGCGGAAATATATGAGCAGACTCTGGCAAATAATAAAGTATTACGAGCTGGTCAAATTCCAAACAGAAACAGTTGAAAAGCAAACCCAAGTTCAAGCAGTCCAAAATTGTTTACGTGTGAAAGAGTAGTTTACTCCATGAGCCATACATTGGATGAACGCTGATAGAATTGGATGAAAAAGAGATATGTTATAGAGGGAAATCTACTGAACAAAATGACCCATAGCTGATGAAAATGCCATGCAGAATTTTGGAGTTGTTGTCCAAGAAATTCAAGTTGGTCACTTGCCACTTCAGATTGGAATCATCAACAAAGAATTATACAGATTGATTGACCAGGTTTCAATAGGTTCATCCAAAATTTTAGGATCAAGGACGATCCTATGGAAAGGGGGGAGCTGTAAGGGAAATTCGGCTGGAACACAAGACACAATTAAACCAAACACAAAAGCTACAAACTCTTCCCTTTAGCATTCCCATATCCATCCATGGACCGCCCCTTTTACCCCTCATAAGCCATCCCACATTATTCCCCTCAGTCAGTCCTGGTCGGTCAGTCAGTCAGTCGAGGATAAGCCCATCAGTCGAGAACAAGCCCAAGAGCCAGGAAGGGTCGACCATCAATCGAGAGGGACAGATCAGCAAGAGAATTAGGACACATATTCCCCGGGGCCTCCGATCGAGCTTATGGCCAAAGCTCTAATCCTAAAAGTCCGCGAACCCATTCCATTTCCATCCCAAATATTCCATCTTATTCCCGCACCTCTGAGCCCAGCGCGCAACCACTCACTTTATATTGTAATAATTATTAATGAAATAATTTTGATTATTCAATAATATTTTACATTTGTACAATTATTTTTTATTATTTTTTTTTGAAATTTTAAAATTAAAAAGTTGAGCCTTTTTTATTTTAAAATCATCTATATTTTTTATTTTAATTCATTTTATTAATAAAATAAATTGACTGCATGACAATTTTAAATTAATTTTTTTTTATTTTATTATATTTTATAAATTTCTTTGCACAATAATATACCATTTTAAAATATTTTTTATCCTTTTCCCTTTTTAATCCAAATTAAGATTGAAGATCTCTTTTCATTATTAAAAAATCCGATATGATGTAATTTCTATGATTATTAAATAATTTCAGCGATTTTCAATTTCTTGCATGATATCCATTGCAGATTGAAACTTTTAAAATACAATATATTTTAAAGATTATTTTTTTAAATTCATTCATCACATTTGATCATATAAAGTGAAACATCCATAATTTCCACACACTATATTGATGTTTTCTTTCAGTAAAGCAACTTTTATCTTCAATCCTTCAATAAATAAAATAAAAATTTTTTAAATTAAATTAAAATTTCTAATTTGAAATAAATATTTTAAATTTGTATCATTGAATTTTTAATTAAAAAAAAATATATATCTTATTAGTTTATGTGATTGTAGAATATTTGAATCCTGTAAAATAATTATTTTCAATAGATAAAATTTTTTAATTTATGTATTTTTGCTGTCTATATCAATATTAGTTTTTTAATTTCAAGAAATTTTTATTGCTAAGAATTAACTAATTTTTAATCAATTTTAGTTCTATTTGAAAGGTTCATATTCGATGATGATTTGTTTTAGTTGTTTAGCAAATTAGAAATATTTAATATTCTTTTATTGTAGAAATTTTACGAAAACAAGATAATATGATTTTGCTAAATTTCTATTATTAATTTATTATTATTATATTTTATTCAAATAAATCTTTTTTTATTTATTTCTTTCTATATTCCTATAATTCCCAAAATATATTGAGAGTTTGAGAGATTTATTTCACAATTCATTTGAAGATGAGACAAGAATTTATATTTATTATTAAAAATTATTGTTATTGAAAAAATAATATTTTTCAAAATTATTTTTTTATAATTTTTTTCACCTTTTTAATCCGTCCAATATTTCAATAAATTATTTTTTAATTCATTCTAATTTAAAACTCTATATAAAATTCTTAATTTAAAATTTTTTTATCAAAAATACTAAGATTAATTTTAATTAATTTATTTTTCTGAAAAATTTTCCGTTTAATAAACGTTTATAATAAATATTTAATTTTTTTTTCCTTATCGTTGGCTCGTGTTTGTCACGGCTCCATGGTAGAGATAGAGACCTCAATTTTTTTATATGCTATGATATTTTTTATGAAATTAATTTTATTGTCGGATAGTCGGTCATTTAAGATAAAAGATATTTTTTAAAAAAAACCTAATTTTAATCAATTCTTTCTATATATCAAAGTCGATATAAATGAAATATTCCTTGATGCATAAATTGTTGATCATAAATTAAAATAAGTTAAACTATTTTTTTATTAATTTTTTAAAAATTATTCTTTAATATTATTCAATTATTCAATTTTATCAATATTTAAATAATTATATTTTTCTATTTAATCCATCAACAATTTTTAATGGTATAATTATTTTCTTATCTCAAAAATATAAAAATTCATTCATATATTAACTTTTTTTTGAATTTTATTTACAAATTAGTTTAATTTTTCTTGTTTCGTAACAAATTTTTTAAATTCCATATTTATATAAAAGATAATTTATAAATTTTAAATTTTCTGATGCTCCAGATTACACTTAGGAGCTTAAGTAGAGAATTCTATTCATTATCATTGGCATTTATGCCGATAATTTTGTTACGATGGGAAATAAACATCTGTAATTAGGTGGAATAAAATTCTCTCCAACCAGTCGTTGCCATCTACACATCTCATATTTAGTTTTGATTCCAATTCTTCTTTTCTGGACTTACATTTCCTCTTTGCTATTATCCTTTTTTTTAAATATTATTTTTCGATAATTTTTATTTTAGAATTTACAAATATAATATGCCTTAATTTTTCATATATGTATTATTTTTCTTTAACTTTAATGTAATGTCAATTAAACGATGAAAATTTTTCTTTCTCTAACATTATTTTGAGGAATAATTGGGTGGTTATATATAGGTGTTAAAAATATTTGATAGAATATAAATTCATAATAATATTTTTTTATTGAAGATTTATTATTATAAATTTTATTTATTATATTTTGCATAATTAATATTTTATATTTAATTTACAAAAGTATTAAAATTCAATTAAAAAATAAAAACTTAAATTTTCTCAATTTATCGAAGCATACTTGACAATAATTAGTTGTCGTAAAGAATTTATCTTCCATTTCATTAAACTTTTATTTTTATTATTGTAAATAGTAATTTTTCTTTTCTTTAATTCTTAATTTATTATTTGTTAAAAAAAAAATTCGGAAAAATTTTTAGAATTGAAACATGTCTTTAGAAATTAAATATCGAAGACCTCATTACTTTTTTTAAATTTATTTTTTACGAGATAATTTAAAAAATAATAAACTTATTTTAAAATCAAGCTTCCTTTTACACTATTTTTAATCCTTTTCTTGTTTTTTTGTATAAAATACTTCAAATTTCATGCTTGATTTGAAAATTTCCATAAAAATCTAGTCAATTATATTTAAAATACAAATCATATATTTTAATATCAAAATATTCTAATTAAAGATTGATAAATTTTTTTAAATTCCATAGAAATATTCTATCTGCTACAATTTTTAGAATATTATTTTAAAATTCCATTCTGAGGGCATTATTATCAGCATAAATTATTTATTTTTTTATATCATTATAATTTTTTCAATTTTCTATTTTCTAATTAAGTTTATTAATTATTATTGATATAAAAATAAATAATTATCTAAATTTATATTATTTTATTTTTTTTCAATATTTGAGCTGAAGCATTACTTTGAATTTGCAATCAACAATTTTACGCAAAATTTATAATTGATTATTATTTCCTTTTTATTATTTTATAAATGTATTTATTTTTTCTATTTTCATAAAATTGAAAGAAATTTGAACTTTCAAAATTATTTATTGTATTGAGTAATTTTTCTAATAATCTTTTTTAAGAATTCTTTTTAAATATAATCAATTCATTTTCGATATTTTATATTCCTACTCTGAATGAGTTTGAAATTTTTTATAATCATAATTTTAAAATTTTATAAACTTATATATTAATTTGATTTTTATCATAAATTATTATTTTATAATAAGTGATTTATCAAAAAATATGTAAAGTAAATTTGGATATTTTAATTTGTGCAATCATTTTTTAAAAATCTATGATTGAAAAAGGAATTAAGCGTGTTAAAAATGTTATTTATGCTTATAAATTTTAATATATTGTTTTTTGAATCATCATTTTGTAATTAAATTATGAAAATTGGTTTTGAATTATTTTTTAAATTAATATTCTAATATAAATTAAAAATAATATATAAAAATTTAGAATAAATTTTATTTTTTTAAAGAGTGTTAGTAAAATTATTTTGCTATTTTCTTCTGCTAAATCTTCAACAATCTCAATTTTCGATATCCTTTTTTTCCTGTTCTGTCCACTCATTAATATTTTAAAATTTTGTACAAATAAAATTGAATTGAATTAAATTTAAATCGGGTATGACTAAATAAATTTTTTTTCTTAAAATTATAGAAAAAAATTTTATTACATGTATTATTTCATAATTAAAAATAGTTTTTGATATTTTTTATTCTTTTTAAACAAAATAAGAACTTAATTTAAAAAAAATAAATTTATAAGATAAAATTTTTCGATTATAAATTTTTATATTTCATCGTATCTTATTTAATGATTTCTTTTATTGAAATTATTTTTGTCAATCATTTTAATTTTTATAACTTGATTTGGAATGGATAATTCAATTTTTAGCAGATTAAAATTCCTTTTCATGCTTTCCTCTAACTTCTTTGTGTCAATTGGGTTGACTTTAGATCACAGAATTCAAGGAAATTCATTTCAAAGTAGAATTTAATTGGGCGGCCGAAATGGTTTTTGGCAATGATATTAAATTAAAAAATTGTTTATTTTTTTATTTTTAAATTTTTATATTTATATATAATTAATTAATTTTTTTATAAAATGCTTTACTTCTTTTTATAATTTATCGCTTATTATGCGCTTTAAAATATATTTATTCTAACAAATTTTTTTTATTTTTCTCTAGTGATTTATGCTACCAAAAAATTTTCTTTATTTTCATTCTCAATCCTGAATGGGAATATTATTATAAAGAAGAAGCAAATGTAGCATTTTTTTCATTTACTATAATTTAAAATATATGATGAAGAATCAAATTTTGATATCTTTCAAATGTTATGCAGATTTTTGAATTTTTTAAATAAAATGAATAAATGGAATCAGGGCTTATCAATTTTGATTAAAAATTTTTATATACAACCGATGGTACGATAGGAAGTTGAGGGGATACGGAGGCGCTGCAAGGGTTGGGGGCAAGGGAATTTCGCCTCGCCTAGACCTCTGGACAAAAATGACTTCCACCGGGAAATACCCCTCTGCATTTGCTTCCAGCAATAAGGGCCTTCGCTCCTGATTTAATATTTGAGTAAAGAATATACTAAAATAATTAATATCTAATTTCTTACAATAAAAAATTATCAAAAGCATTCTTAAATTAAACATTAAAAATATTTTTTTCAAAGAGTAATATTAAATTTTTTTCGAGAAATTTTAAATTAATTTATTTGAATGATTTCTTTATCCTTCATTATATAAAATTTTTTTATATAATAAATCTATTTTTCAAGTAAATTATTCGTATTATTTAGATAAAAACATATTTTACATTAATTTTAATAGATTACAATATTTTTAATCTATTTTTTAATTTTATGTCTTTCAATATCATTATTTTTTAATAACATTTTTTAAATTAATATATTTATATATATATTTTTATTCTTTGGATTATTTAAATTTTAGTTTAAATTTTAATTATACAATGGTATTATATTGTTTAGAAGTTAGAACAAAAGAATAATCAGTGATAGTAAAGATCGTGCAATTTCATTTGGTAAATAACATTTATTTCAGTAATTCTCTCCATTTTTGTTCAATAGAATTTACTATGACGACATATAATTTTTTTTAAATTTTTTCGATCAAAATAATTTTATTTATTAATTATATATAATTAGCGAATATCGACAATCATAAAAGCATTGCCTAAACAATAAAATTTAAATAGAATGCGAATTTTGAATTTTATGCATATTATTTTTAATCATTTTTGATCCATGAAGGAAATATTTTCTGTCATTATTTTTTGCAGATTTTATCAGAACTCAACCTCATTTCTTATTTTAAATTCAAATTGATATTTGACAAAATTTTAAGTTTTATTATTCTAAAAAAGAAATTTATGAAAATTATTTCATAATGATGATATTTATTATTTAATGAATAGATAATTTTTCGCATTTTATAATATTAAAATAGAAATTATTATTAATTTGCTTTAATATTATAATTTCATTATTTTTAATTAAGTATATTTAAATTGAAGACAATAGTGCCCTTTTCGCGCAGAGATTGAGGTAAAAAAAGGGTGCTGAATACTAAATCGCAAAAATAGAGATCCTATCACTATGCATAAAATTTATTGCTTATCAAATTAAGCATGGAATATGAATAATAATAAATAGAAATTATTTTTTAGATTTTTTTAAGCTTTTTTTATTATAATCTAAAATTTTTTTTGATATTTCGGATACAGCTTTTTTATAGAAATCTGTTAAAGGAAATTTGAAAAAGAAACATTTTAAATATTTAAATTTTTATATATCTGCATATATTTTTATAGTTATTATTTTTTTAAAATTAATTTCATAAAATTTTAATTAAATTGATATTTACAAAAATAGATAAAAATTATACAAATATTTATCAATTACAAATAATTATATTTTCTTATAATTTAAAATCCATTTAAAATTATGCATTTTTAATGAATTTTTGTACTGCATTCCAACGACATATTTCGATATTTTATTCTAAAGTTTAAAAATTTTGTATATTAAATTAGGAAATAGATTGAATTTTCTTTCATTGAAATTAAGTAAACAAGATATAATATTAAAATTTTATTTAGTAGATTAAAAAATTATAATAAATAAAAAAAACTTAAATTTTAATGTCAAATATTTAATCTTATAATTTTAAATAATTAATAAAATTATTTTACAATTTCCATGTGAATGCACATTATTTTTGAATTCAAATAAATAGATCCTTCTTATTTACCATAATTGTGAATTTCCAATATTGAAATTCCGAATGATCAAATATAATATTTTTAAAATTTTACATTGATTTTCTAATTTTTTCAGTTCATAAAATAACTTTTTTAATTTAATTTTCATATTAATATATTGCTTGAAGATTTTAAAAAATATAATATTTAAAAATTATCGTTTATAAACAATTATATTTTTGAAAGGTAAATTTTTTTATTATTGATGGAGAAACTAAATATAAAAAGGAATTTTTTAAGAAAAATTATTATTATTATAAATTTAATATAATAAACAATAATTGAAAATTTAAAGAATTTTAAATTTTTATTACTTCTCTAAAAATTAATGAATTTTAATTAAAAAAATTGTTAATTTAATATATTTGCCAAAATAATTTTTATTATTGTTGAATGGGACAATATTGGATATTTTTAAACTGAATTTAGAATTTTATTAATGCCAAGATTTAGGCCGAAAATTTTGGAAAATAATTTATCCTTTTTTATGTTTTCCGAAAATAATTTCTATCCAGTTAAAAACTAATTTTTTTTTAAGGGAATCCTAAAGCCATACATTTTCCAAAAGGAAAGGATCGTCAATTTTTTAATCAAACGGGGACACTCAATTATATTTTTTTAAATATTAAATTTGTCTAATATTTTATGTGTCATTAATATATATATCAATCATAAATATCAAAATTTGCTAATTGCCTTGCTTGAATTTTTTCTTTTGAAAATTGATTTATTTACTAAGATTGATACCATTTTATATTTATCTTTATTTCCTTTTCTCGTTCAATTCCCTTTCCGTTGGAATAATCGCATTGCTCGCGGTAGGTATCCCATTCCACCAAAATTTATCTAACGGCAACTCATAATTTACTGTTGAAAATTTTAATTTTTAAATCGGATTATTATGTTATAATATTTTTTATAAATAAAATTAATTTTCGGATATTCAAAAACAATATGAATTGCTTATTTTCAATTATATTTTTATTTTATTTCCTCATATAAATGCATTTCAATATATTCAACGAACTCTTAAGAAATAGACCAAATGTATTCAATAGTATACATTTTTAGAAAAATTTTTTATAAAGAGTTAATTTTATAATCATCTATATTTATTCAACAAAATATTTTCAAATAATCTATATTTAATATCCTTATTTTGCATTTATTCATATATTTTTTTGCTTCTATAAAAAATTTTCTAAATTCTTTTTCATGGTAACGCTGCTTCCACGGGCTCATTGTACATGTTGCTAGTAAAATAGGCACAGAAAATACATTAGTTTTGATGTTATTTTTTATTTAAAATACATTTTTTGCCAAAATTTTTTAAATTTTATACATTTATATAGAAATTTTATCCGAATCATTTTAATAATATATTTCCACAATTTTGATTCTAAACTTTGAATAAAGGCATTTTTTTAAAAAATTTCTTTATGTTATTTATCTATACTATTCAACTTGAAAAATGATTATTTATCAGTCTATTATAATAAATTATTTACAATTTATTATTTATATTAATTTAACTCCTTTTTTTTAACATAATACTATTCTAGGATAGGCATTGATTATTTGGATGGCAAAATGATTGCCTACTAAATGCATTTAAATTTGTTTTATTTATATAATCATTATATTTCCTAAAATCATTTAACTATATTCGTTTTATAATTAAAAAATTCTATGAACACATTTAAATTTATACTTAATTCTTATAACAAAATTTTAATTTCCTTATCAGCGATTTCATTCAAATCGATAAATTTATTTTATTAAATTATTTTTAAATTTTATTATGTATAATTATAATATAGTTATTTTCAAATATAATAATAAATTTAAATAAACATTGTTCTTATCCTTCTTGCTGCTGCACTGAGCTTGTTCATTTTCTGGTACTACATGCAACACCTGCCATAACGAAGTCGAAACACAAGTTTTTTTTTAAATATTTATGATAATTGGAGCCAAAGAATAATTTTAAGATAGAGCATTGAAATTTGGGTGGAAAATTTTGTATTAGTAGATTGATAATTCAGTGAAATTCATTTAATTATTTTATTTTAATTTATTTTATTGCTATATTTTAATTATTTTTATAAAATTTATAATATTGTTAATTTTTTAGTCTTGAATTTATAGTTGTAGTCAGATTAAATTATATATGCGATTTGCTGTTTTCGTTGATTTTTCAAAAACTTTAGCAAAATATTTTGTTATTATTTATATATTTAATATATTTATTTAATTATTTAATAAATAATTAAAATAAATTTCATAGAATTAATCGATATCATTATAAAGAATTTTGAAAAATTTAATTCAATTTTTTTGAAAATAAATATTTTTAAGAATAAAAGTATTATTTAAATATAATTAATTTCTTAAATCAATTCTCAATATGAATTTTTATTTTCAAATTTAATAACATTTTTTATAATAGAATTTATTTTAATTTTTTAAATTTTTTTTATTTGTTGCATCCAAAAATAATATTTTATTAGATAAAATTTATTTGAATTTTTTCTTAATATTTTAGGTTTTTTTAAAAATATATGTTATATTAATTTTCTTTTATATTTTACTATTTTAAATTTTTTCATATTATTATATTAAAATTAAAAAAAAACTTTCAAAATATTCCATACTTAAAAATGATAAGCTTTAAAATAAAATTAACTTATCAAAATTTCATTTTATAGTACAGTTATATTAATGTTATTAATAATATTAGGTATGCATGTTTTTCAATTTTTATATTTATCTTGAATGTCTTGAATAATGCGAGCCCATATTATGCTTTCGATTGTAAAATAAATTGTCTTTGAATTCTTCGACTACAATATTCGTGATATCTTTCGATAACATTTATAATTTTGCTGATCCCTTGCAATACCATTTTTTATTTAAGAAAATTATTTAAAATCAATCAAAATAAAATTTTTTATATTTAAATTTATTCTTTAAATTATTCAATTTTTAAAACAAAATCTTTTATTTCTTCCTTACTTATATTCAAAATACCATATAATAGAATAATTTTTTAAATATATTCTACCTTTTATTTTAAATTGTCACCTAAATTTATTTTAACAATTCTGAATATTTAATTTAAAATTAGTTTTATTAAGATAATAATTATTATTTTTTAAATTTCTATTCTTATGTAATTAATTATATTTTTCTTTTATAATATTCCGTTATATTTTTAACAAATGTTATTTCTCTCTTAAATTTTGGTTTTCTTTTATTGTAATTTTAAAATTATTAATAGAATGAAAACCATTTTCTTATTTTATTATTTTGTCCGTAAATAGATAATCCATATTTGACAAATTTAAATTTATATTGTTTTAGTTTTTCCGACGAACAAATTGGGTTATTTATTTTAAATTTGCTATCTTTCAATAGAAAATTGAAATACATCTTCCTTTCCTGTTTTCTTTCAATTGTCCGCTTTCGATTTAAGAGTTTATATTTTTTTATTCCGTTCTTAAGTCGCAAATTTATTCATTAATAAAATAATTATAAATTTACATTTTTAAAATTAATCGAAATATATAATTATTTTTTAATATCATGTAAAAAAAAAATAATTTTTCTTGAAGCTTAACCAATTTGTTAGTTGTTACTTAATTCAGTTCACAATTATATATTGAGTATAGACTTAAATGTATACATTTTTTTATAATTGGTTAATTAATTGTACGACTAAAATATCTCTTGTTGGAGAATAATTTGGCCTACGATCTATCATATTAATTAATTTCCTGCATTAAAGCAATTTTTCAATAATTTTAGAGCAGAAAAACAACAATCAACATCATGTTATAATTTCATTATATCATTCAAAGATTTCATTTTTTATAATATTTTAAAAATTTTCAAACTATGTTTTGGCTTCTTTTTAATTAATTAATCTTCTTTAAGTAATATTATTAATTTCAATTTTATTTTTTCTTCCACCGTCACGAATAAATTATTTTAAAAAAAATTTAAAAATTTTTGATATAAAAAAACATATAAATTTTAAAATACTTAAGTATTTAAACTATTTTTATTCGGTTACTTTATCATTATTTTTGCAAATGATATAATTAACTTTCAACCAAATATGCAATTTTTCTTTTAGATTACCCTAATAATGAAAGACAAAATATTTAACAAATTTACTTAATTTTGGCTAACAATTACAAAAAATTGGAAAATAATTCCAGATTTAAAAATATAATTTATTGCATAAAGAAATAATATTAGTTTTTTAAAACGAATCAAATTTTTTGATTTTATTTTATATTATTAATTTTTAATAAAATATATTGAAATAAATCTAAAATATTTTTTTTCAATATTCTATTTAAGCTTTTTTAAAAAAACTTTATTTATCTCTAGGAAATTATTTAAATATATTTTGAAGAGAATATAACATATATAAAATTTATTATTCATTTTTTCTTTTATTGACTTAATAGTATATCTTACCAGTTTTAATTTTTTTATTAATTTATTCAATTTTTTATTTAGAAATTTCTTTATCCTGAATTTTGCTAAAAAAATTCTTTATTTTTTTGGACTTTTTATAAACATACTAGTAATTTTATTTTTTAACATTTTTATATTCTTCTTCAATGATCTAAATTATTTCCGTTCATCATTGACCTACAATGTAATTTAATTGTTTTTTTAACATTATTTGGAAAATTATTTTCTCTCAGAAAAAGATTTCAATATTAAAAAATATTTATCTTTCTTTTTATTGAATTAATAATTTAAAATTTTTTTATTTTATAAAATCTAGAAATCGCCTGGCAACAATGCAAGCCCATCTCCGGATTCTCGCTGGTCTCACCTCGCCTAGAGACCCGGATGGCTCTCATAAATCTTTTTTTTTAAATTTTATTTTCAATTTTCCATTCAATTCAAAATTTATTATTTTTAATATTCCAAATTTAATTTAATAGGTTACAAAATTATTTTAAATTAATTTTTAGTTATAATTATGTTATTTAAAACTTTCTGAAAAATTTAAATAGATTGATATATTGCCATTTGATTAGATTTAAATGAAAATGAATATTTTTTTAAATATTTCTTTATTATTTTATTTATTATTATATTAATTTTAAAGATTTTGCAATTTAAAAATTTTTATTTATAAATAATTATCCAATTTCAGTTTTTAATTTTAATTATTTTAAAATAATTTGAATTTAATATGCAATTTCAAAAATTAACACGAATCGCGTATTCGAAAATATTTACCAGGCTTAATTTCGCTTTTTAATCATTTTTTTTGTACGGTTTGTTTTACAATAAATAAGTATGCTTTTTTTTATTCCTTTATATATTCAATTTTTTTTCGTTTCAAAATATCCCAATGAACAAATTTTATATAATATGATTTATACGTTCATAATTCAATTAAGTAATACTTTTATCTTAATTAGATATATTATATACAATATAAAAAGGAATGTCAGTCAGGCGGTTTTTCGGGTATTATAAGGTTCCAGATGAGAGTTGGGGGATGGGACCTGGAAAAGTGCATCGGCTTACCGGACAAATTAATGAATTTGAACATGGTTTGGAGTGAGGTTCGATGTGGCCAGGTCGTTAGCAGAGGGGGAAAACCGGTTTTTGGACTTAGAATTTGGCCGAATTTTTTAGATTTTCGTTTATAACTTTTTTGTGCGTGGATATTTTGAAATGAAATATAGCTGGAGACTCGCATCAAAGTGTGGGCTTCAAAATGGTATATAGCATGTTGGGGTGCGCGGCTTGGCCTATGAGGAGTTTGTTAAGTTCTGTGCGCAGGTCATGATTTGGCCATATCCCGCCCCAGAGCTAAGCCTATATAAAATGACAGAGTTGGAAAGTGAAAATCGGGACTCGGGGGTTTTCGGTCATGAGGAATTCAAATATGACATTAGTTTTGAGATCCGCGCGAAAGGTGGTTTGCAAACCGGTTCAAAACATGTCGAAAAATGGGAATATGGATGGATTGAGATGAAAATTGGGATTCGGGGATTTTCGGGTATGGGGAGTTCAAAAATGATATTGGTTTAATGATCCGCACAAAGGGTGGTTTGCAAACCGGTTCAAGAATTTCAAAAAATAAAAATTTTATCAGAATGAGGTGAAAATTGGGATTTGGGGGTTTTCGAATATGGAGAATTCAAAAATGGCAATGAAAAAGTGCCGGCGAGCGAAGCGAGCCTGCCCACGACCTAAAAGTGCCGGCGAGCGAAGCGAGCCTGCCCAGTGCCCACGACCTAAAATTGCTGGCGAGCGAAGCGAGCCTGCCCACAATCTTTGAATAATTCCAAAATCCGTACCCCTAGGGTAGGTCGAACGCGCCTTGGCGCGTTTTTACAAACATTCCCAACATATAAACCCCTCCCATATATTCCTTTGGCCCAAGTATTCCTTCCACCCACTTCCCTTACGCCCCACTTTTCGTACGCCAGCTAGTTTGGAATATAAGAATATTTAGAATGTTTTCTGAAATTTGATTTAGACATAATTTTTAATCAGACAAAATTAGAAAACAATTGCTTTATCAACTCATTAGCAGAAAAGTTTTACATCTAATTAACCATGCTTTCTCCTATGATGTCCTTTTTTGGGCCAATAAGTAAAACATGCCAATCTTATTCTAAAATTTTTTTAGTAATTAATGTTAATATTATAATAAATTTTTTATATAATTATAGTATTTCTCTTGGTTATGATGGGCTTATGCCATTATGAAGTCTTTCAATTTCACTGGAAATAATGATTTTTCCTTAGCAATTTTGTATAAATCGGATGATGCCATTTCCAATGGTTGCAGTTGGGGAGTCTGGCCCAACTAGGCAGAAGATGATTTTGATTCCATGGCAGTAAATATTTTTTTGGTGTTTTATGTTTATTCATTTAAATTTAGAGTAATTTTTGTTTTTCCTATATTTCTTTGTGTAATATTTATTTGTAGTTTTTTAATTTACTCAAATTGCCAATATTTCTTCAATTTTTGTATATTTCATTTCAAAATTATTCAATTAATTTTCTTTGAATTTATTAGGTATTGTAAAATTTTGATTAGTTTTTTTATATATTTTCTCGACAAATTAGAGTGCTCTTATAGCTTATATTCTATTGAGTTTCATTAAAAATTTTTCCTTTATAAAAATATATTATAAAATTTAATTATCTTATTTTCAATCAATCTAAATTTAAGCCGAATAATACTATGTTATATTTTTAAGAAATTTAAAAAATTGAAGATTCAAATTTTATTAATTAAATTTAAAACAAAATAAAATTTTAAAAAATTTTTATTGGTAATAAAATTTTTAAAATTGCGTATAATTTTAATTATTTTAAAAAAATTTTTTAAAAATATCATTATTAATAATATAATATAAAATAATTTTAAAGAAAATAAAATTTTATACTACTTTTCAGCAATCAATATTTTATAATACGAAATAAATTCAATCCAGTTTTGATCGTCAATCATTATAGCCAACATGGAATCGATTATTTGGCTTGAAATTCCTTCTCGATTCTCATGGATAAAAAATGAATCCGCTTATTAGTAAATCATATAAATGGTTATATTAATTTATGTAATTTAATATAAAATTATTATTTAATGCCATTGCATTTATTTGTTCATTTTTATTTGTCAATTAATTATGTAATAATTTTTTTCATTAAATTAATTTATTTTTATATAATTTTATTTTTAAGGCAATATATAATTTTGGATTTTGATATAAAAATAATTTAAATTATAATTAATTTAATAAAATTTTATATTTTTAATCCGAATAATTAAATTAAACATAAATGGTATTTCCTTGAATATTGTTAATAACTGCTTACACCAAAATAATAAGCCATACACAATTATATTTTTGTTCATTAATTTTTCTTAAAAAAATATACATGTTTTTATTTAAACAAATATTTTATTACGAATCACTTCATATTCAATATTTAAAATATCAAAAAAATTTTCCACATTTGTTGTCGTCGGTTTTGGAAAAAATAAATGTGTTTATTAAAGAACTTTCTTATTTTATTTAGGAAATATTTATTTTTAATTTATGAATATTTTTTCAGGTATAGTTATAATTTTTTATATAAATAAATTTTTTCAATATTTAAAAAAAATGAATTTTTCGATGTTAAACTTTTCTTCTAAAATTTTTAATTTTCTTTAATTAAATTTATGTATTTTATTCCAAGAAAATTGAATATTAATATTTAGATAGAATTGGAATCTATTTCAACCAAGACAATTTTATGTCCTTCCTTAGGAAGTATATTAATATCATTTTTATTTTGCTAACAAAAAATTACGACCTTAATATTTTTACATATTTTAATTATAAAATATTTCTATTAGTTTCATAGAAAATACTGAATTTATTTTTTAAAATTTTTAAATTAAATTTATTTTAAAATTATTTTTTTTATTCAAAAGGAAAAAATCAATGGGCTTACTTTACAGCAATTACTATATCTCATTTGGTTTCTTTTCTCATTTAAAATAAGAAATGCTCTCAAAACATTTTTAAATCATTTTCTTTTCTTAAAATAATAAAAAGAAAATTAATTCTTAAAAGAATATTTTAATTATTTAATTTTTATTTAAATATATAAATTGATAAGTTCCAAACATTGTTAAATTTTTATTTGGTCAGTATTTTTTCGAGAAAATTTTCGATGCAAATAATTGATTGCATTGAAAATTCTATCATATAAATTCCATATTTTTAATTAAAAACATTTATTCTTATACATTGTTTAAATAATTTTTCATTAAAAATATTTTAATTATTTAGTACTACTCATTCATAAATGTATTATAAAATTTTCATTCTATTATATCATAGAATAAATTGTTTTTTATATTATTTTTATAAATAATAAATCAAAATAAAGTCTAAATTAACGACACGCGTGTATAAATAAGTAAAAAATCACCATCCAAATTTGCTCATTTTTATAAGAATATTTACAAAAAAATTTAGAGAATTCAAATTTTATATTATAATATGAGTTTTTGTCGAATAATTAGATGTTATATCTTGATTTCTTATTTGAGTACTATTAAATTTTATAATTATTAATATTTTATCATTATGTTAAAATAATCTAAAATTATTTTAACTTAGATTAGATATAATGTTTTAATTAATTAAGTATTCAAGATAGTAATCGATTAAATGATTCGTAATGCACATTCCATCTTTTTATCTATTTAATTTTTTATATTTTTTTTTAATTTTGAGAAACCTTTTTCTCGTCTCTTTCAAATAGATCAAAATAAATAACATTTATTGCTATAAAATTATTTCATAAATTTAATAAGATTACCAAAACAATGGCGTTATTTGATGCTGAAATGTAGAAATTTTTTTTGGAATTTTTGGCTTCATCTATCACCAGTACCAGTAAGTAAAAATATCATTTTATGATTTTTTAGATTATATTAATTAATTATAAATATTTAATGATTATTCGATTGATTGATATATTTTATAAATTTGTTCTTTTTGAATTTATTTAGAAAATTTCCTCTAAAACACGTTATTTTGGCCCTATTCTATTTGATGTAAAATCATATCGATTTATGTATAAAAAAAAATTTGAAAAATGATAATTATTAAATTTTTTTAAATTTTGATGTCAAATTTATATCTATTCTATAATCTTTAAATTTAAAATTCATTTTTTTATTTTAATAAATTAAACTACATTATTTATTGATGTTTAGCATTTTTTCAATAAAATATTTTTTATTTTCATTATTTAGAAATTATGATTATACGATAGCGATATGCAATTTTTTAATAATTTTTGAATTTTTAAAATTTTTTTTGAATTTAGTCATTATAATTTGATTTTATTTTAATGTAATAAAATTTATTATCAATATATTTTATTTACTTCATCATATATTTTAAATTTTTTCTCTCGTTAGTATTTATTCTTTGAGGTCGACAAATTTATTTTTTTTTTAATTTTTATAATTTTATGATAATTTTTCTTATTGTCTTCTCATTTAAAAAGATTAATTTCAAGATCATTTAATTTATTAAAAATTTATTCCGTATAGGAATCCGGGCAATTATCCTATTTGCATTCTAATTTGTGAATATGGTATTAGTTCAAGTGAATCAGTTAATGCATAAAGCAGAAAGCGCGATTACTTTTGCGCAATGTGAACCATGCTCATTGAAAATCTCATTTCTGTAAACAAATCATAGTCATATAAAAATTTCCGAGAAAATTAATTAATTTTTTTTCTATTTTATAAATTTTTTATATTTTATTTATATTAAATTATTTTTTATAAATCTGTTTAGCTTCATATCTACTTGAAATGGCAAAAATTAATCCCCTATTTAGTTTAAAATATTTTAAAATTAGCTAAGTAATTCTTTTATAAATTTTTGATAAAATAATTTTATTTTTTCTTTTATTTCAATATTGTAGTAAAATATTTATTTTTAAAATATTAAGATTCCTTTATTCATAAATATTTAAAGTAATTATTTTTTTAAAGGCAGAGAATCTCTCATAATTTTTATCTTTATTATTAAATTTTTTTTAAATTATACTAATAATTATATATAATAGGCTGTTATATTTTTTACATATAAAAAATATATTCTTGAAAAATATTAAGAATTTTATTATAATTAAATAATTTGAATTAATAAATTTTTAAGGAATTATTCAGTCTTTTCATTTTATGTCTATTCTATTTTTATTTCAATGTTTTTTTTGTTGAATTTCTTAAAAAGAAATAATACTTTTCACTTTAAAAATATATTCTTCTGCAAATTATATAGAAAATTTATAAGTGTAAATTTTTCTCAAGAATAGTTTTTGAATAAATTTTATCAGTATTTAAATAAATGCCATAGCATTACATTCTTAGACAGTAAATCGATTTGTCTCTATCTTTTTTTATTAAATCTATATAATATGATTTACATAACATCATAAGAATTGAATTTTAAAATATTTCTTAAATTTAGTAAAAAAATTATTATTTAATTTTTATTAATAATTTTAATTTTTTAATTTATTTCTGATTTAAATATTTTTCTTTAATATTTTTTAATAAATTTATAATATTAATTGGTATATAAATATTTTTTATTCAAATGATTAAAAAATTTAGGTTTCATTATAATAAGAAGCAAATCATTTTTAATGAAAGCCATAACAAGTTTGACGAAACATTCATTTTGTCCAAATATTATGTAGTTTTAAATTTTATAATTTTTTTTGAAAAATAATTTGGAAAATTTTTCTCATTTTAATTATAGATAATTTTTATTAATTTTTTTGTCTTTTAATTTTCACAGAGCCCACCACGAAAGAATGATCTAGAATTTTAAAATTCATTTAAAATTTTATTAATTTATTTTTCAAATATATTTATTTAAATTTATGAAGTCCATTTTTTTCTGCCAAAGCTCTCTAACTCTGAAAATTGATAAGTCGGAGATTGTATTTAATGGCTTTATTTTTTTTAATATATTTATAATTAAAAATAAGAATTAATCGATATTTTTATTTCACTTAATGAATAGATTTTAACTTATATATATCTAAAAATTTCATATAAAATTTATGAATATACATAATAATATTAATTTAAAAATAAAATAAATTTGCTTCTATCCAAATAAATATACTGAAAACATAGATTCTTACACATAATTGTTGAACAATTCCGTTTCAGAATTATTAGAATATTATTTTGTAGTGTCTTCATCTTGTTCCTCTTTACTTACAATTGAAGAATAGAAGTATTCTTTTTTAATAACATAGTTCTATTTTTTTTATCAAGATTTTAATTTTTTCACTTAATTTTATATTTTCTAATATATCGTTGAAAATTTTTCTATTTCGTAAATTCTAATAAATGTCATATTATTTTTTTAAATTTTAACTCTTAATTTTTATAAATAATTATTAATTATTAATAATGTTCATGCAATTATAAAAAATAACTTTCTATTGTATAATCGCTATATCATACATTTTTCATAATTTACTTTTAGAATTTTAATAAATTAGATGATAAAATTTTGAAAAATTTTAAAATATTACTCACTTTATGGGCCAGGATCTCTAATTTCGAAATTTTTTTATATCCATATTATTATATTAGAATTTCTTTTATTTTTTAATTATAAAATTAACAATTTATATAAAAAGGTTTCATCATAATTAAACTTTAAGTATTCCATTCTTATATTTCATTTCATCGGTCTATAAATTCTTTTTAAATTTAAATGGTATATTAAATCTCTATTTTCTACACACTTAAATCGATTATACATTATAGTATGCATTGATCGATTGTCACTATATGCTAGTTCTTGTGAAGCTCTTCTTTTTTTTATCGTCTATGCAAAAAATAATATTTTAATAAATATATTTTAAATCTTTTAAAATAATATTCAATAAAATAAATTATTCATTTATATTTTGTATTTTGCAAGTAAAATTAAAAATTTTTTTGATTATCACTAAAGTTTAAATTCTATAAAAATAATTATTTGATGCTTGAATTCTGCATAAAAAATTCTGTTAAATTTTTGTTTTTATTCAAATAAATAAAATTAATTATTAATTAATTTACATTTTTCTCTTAATCAACAGAAGCTAATGAAATTTTAATTCTTAATTTTTTTAATGATTTTATCACATTTAAGTTTATAAATATAATAATGTTAATATTCATTATATAATTTAGATATAATGAACGTGTTTAGAAATATTTATATAAATAAAATTCATGCTTCCTACAAAATTTTTCATAAATTTCTAATTCTATAACAAATGAAATAATTTTATTTTTATTTTATTTTATATAAATACAATATTAAAATTTTTAATTTTTTATAAATCTTTAAATTTTATTTTAATATTTTATAATGAAACAATTAGAAAATTTTTAATCAAATTTAAATTTTTATTTAATATAATCAAATATTAATTAAAATAATAAATTCATTATATTTTTTTTAAATTCAGCAACATTGTAGCAATGTCGGGAATATAATAAAAATATTTTTTTTCTTAACAATTTTAAATTTTAATTTAATTATATTTTTTTGAGAAATTATCTTTCATATTCATAAATTTCATAAAAATTATAATTTCTCTGTGATTTCAAATAAATGAAATTTAATTAATTTTTCCAATTTTACTAATATTATATGATAAACTTTGGAGCGCTTGTGCACAACTTTTGTGCTACTTGCATTATATTTTATTGTTTCTGGGAAATTTTCGCATGTGTATCTTAAAAAAAATTGTTTTCATATGTTTTTTCTTAAATTTTATTCTTTAGAGAAAATGAATATTTATTTATGCAATAGCTATCAATTTAGTTTGATCCATTTTTAGTTTTTTTTAATAGTAATAAAACTTTTTTATATCATTTTTTATTTACATAAATTAATATTTTTTTTTAATTTTATTATTTGCTCCATTGATATATTGATTTTTCTTTCTTCAATAAAATACATAAAAATTTTTTTATAATTTTTTATGAATTTTATTTTATTAAGGTGTGGTGGTGCACCTTTAAAATAATAGTCATTGTCTTTTTCTGGTATCATTATTCGCTGAAATAATAGTCATTGTCTTTTTCTGGTATCATTATTCGCTGATGACTCCCATTTAAACTTGGTGGTGGTTGGGGAGGTGGCGTTTTTTATTTTATTTGAGAGCAATAGGAAATGTTTTATTCATTTTATTAAGAAAATAATATATCTCGAAATTGATATATATTTTTATTAAATATTATTTTATTTCACTCAGATTTTTTTTATGTAATATTAATTATTTTTAAAGATGAAATGAAGATTTACTATATATTTATAATTTGCTATAATGTAAAATTTTTTTCTTGTTTTTTTTAATTTAAATTTTATTTTATCAAATAATTTGTATAAAATTTTATTAATTTAGCATTTATATTATTTTCTAATAAAAATATATAATTTTTTTTATAAATATTACAATTTTTTAGCAAATTTTAAAATTAAAATTTGATTTTGAAGGCCTAAATATTTTCCATTGAATATAATAATATATTTATAAAATATATTATTTTAAATATATGATACAAAATTATTTTAGAAAAAATTAAAAAATTTATTTCATAATAAATTAGTAGCTGTAAAATATTAATATGGCATAAAATTACATTTTATTAAAGCGGCTGTAGTATTTCCGTTAGGCATTTCATTGGATGTTAGGCGATATCTATATTGACGATAGACCATATTAAATAATTCAATTATTTTGCTACCATTTTAAATTTATAAATTTTATTTAGGATATTTTCTTTTTGGAAATATTTAATTCTTAAAATTTCTAAGTTTCATTTTTAATCAATCATTTTTTAATTATATAATTGTTTTTGATTTGGTGAAAATCAAAATTTAATTTTATTGTAAAATTTTATTGATTATCAATTTTAATTTCGTCCTTTATTATTCGCAATTATTCCATCCTTTTCATCATTTTCAATGGCTGGATCAGCCGGATCATCAGTGGTCAAATCGCTCTCCAGAAGAAAAATGGTTTCATTCACAATTTCATTAAAATTTCATCTACATTTTCTCCTTCCTCTTTCTCTTCTTTGCCACCTTCTTCTTTGTTTTTTGCTCATCTTCATCCTTCTTTCCTGGGCCAATTTCTTTTTCTCCATTTTTGGCTTCATCTTCCTTTTGTCCATTGTTGGCCCAATCAATATTTATACGATGAATTGGGGCTAATGGGATTATTATTTGATTTCAATTTACCACAAGCTGCAAATTTTCCATTATTTTTTTTTAAATTATAATTTAAATTGAATAATTCTATTTAAATTATATATTATTTAATGCGATATGGGAAAATATTATAAAAAATTCGTTCTTTCGTAAATATTTACATAGATTCTTAAAGCGAAAAGGTCCAGAGATAATCAGTTCAATAAAAATTTTTGACGCTTGTAGATCCGATATTCAAGCATTCGACACAAATTAACAAATATTTTTTATTATTTATTTTTCTTTAATGTATATAGGATTTATTTTGCAATCTTTTAACGAAAGTCTCCATGGATTTATTTGCAATAAATTTGCATTGGTATCGAAGAGATGAAAAATATGTTAAATTTTTTTTTTGAAAATTTACTTTAAAAATAATTTTAAAATATTATATATAACATTTAATTTTACGATATTTAAACAGCTACAATTTTATTAAATTTTAATATTTTTTTTTAAATTGACCAATTGTTTTACAGTTTCCACCGCCTAATTTGTCCGTAGTAGAGCATGGTCATACAATGATATTCCATAATGGAATTTTATAGCAATTATGATGTTGTTAGATTTTTCATAATTTACTTTAATTAATTAAAGCTATATTGCTTATTTAATATTCTGTCCCATTTTTTCAAACGATAAAAACTAAAATTATTTTTATTTTTTGTATATAATTTCTTATTATTAAAATAAATATTTTTTAAGTTTGAAAATGCAAAATTCAGTTCCGAAAGCTGAGAATTGCAAAAAATGAGAGCGAAAATGGATTTATTGCAAAATACAATTTCAAAAAACCGTAAATTGCAAAAATAGAATGAATAAATTGAACCAATTGATCAAAAATTGTAAAATACAATCTCAAAAACTGTAAATTACAAAATAGAATGAATAAATGGGCAGAAAGGTGCGCAATTAGTTAAATTCAGATTCAAAAATCCAAATATTACTATTTAATTTCAATTAAAATTAGTGTTAGAAAATTTAAAATTGATAAAATTTTGCGCAGTTTTTGGGTTAGACCTATTTTTTGGTTTTAATAAACCCCTTTTTACTCACTTTTTAAACACAAATTATTGATGGCAATGCTGAAGTTTGGCACGAATTATTTTGATATATTTTAAATTTTTGTCCCAATAAAAGTTAAATTATTAGTATAAATCATTTTGCTACGCATTTTTTAATTTTTTTACGATAAATATAATTTTATTGCTTTTTATATCTTTTTACTCTTTTATAAATTAAAATTTTATAGTTTATTATCATATCGGACCATATGAAATTTGTTTTTTTTAATTTAAAAATTTTTCCATAAAGATTAGCATATACAATATTTTTCCATTAAATTATTATCATGATATAATAAAATTTATAAATTAATTAATTTTATTCAATTTTATTGATTCTAAATTTTATGTAATTTACTAATTAGAATAACTTTTTAAAATTTATTATTTCTTCCTCACACAATTTACTCATAATTTTTAAAAGATTTACAAAAATTTATTTTTTAAAACCTTTAATCTTGTTTATTTTTATAAAAAATAAATATTAAAAAAATTTACTCTCTAAAAATTTTTTAATATATATTTAACTTCTTTAGTCTAATTTAATTTTGTAAATTTTATATTAAAAAATATAATTTTTATATAATTTATTAAGAAAATCTTTATAAAAACTATTATATTTTTTTCTGCTGCCACTAATCTTATAATTTATATTAAATTCATTAAAATTTAATTAATTTGTGAATTTTTTTCTCAATTAATTTCATTTTATTTTTTTTGTTAAATTAAATAAATAAATAAATTAAATTATTTAATTTTTTTATAATTTTTTCGAATAATGATTTATTTTAAAACAATAATTTTATTTTTTTTTTAATTTAAATTATACTTTTATATATTTTAATTACCATTTTGCAAGAATATTTATAAATAATTTAATCATTGAAAATAAAAATATATTTGTATAAATATTTTTTATTTTAACTTTTTAATATAAATAAAAATAATTGATTTTACAATTTCTATCCTGAAATCTCTTTTTTTTTAAACTATAATCTAATTCTTTCGTTTCTTTTTAAAATTGTTACTAATATTTTAATATTCATATCATTTATAATTTTTAATTTTATTTATAAAAATCAGCTTTATCTCTCTTGAAAATTTTTCTCAGTTCATTTATATTATTGAGAAATTTTTAACGGGTCATAATTTATTGGCAACTTTGTTTTAATGTCTTTGTCATCGTTTCTATTCATATAAATTTTTGCTCTTTAAGCTCTTGTTATTGTTAACAGTCCAGGATAATTTGAAAAAAAGAAAATATTTCCTATTGATAAATTTTTTTTAATTTTATTTAATTTCTCTATAATCAAATTCAGTTTTTAGATTTATAATTATATAATATAATGGAGCTACACAATTTTAATTTTATTTAAAAAATTTGTAATTTTCAAAGAAAATTAGCACAAGACATTTAATATAGATAACATTTTTTTATATTTTAACGAACCATTTTCATAATTGTTAATTTAATAAATTTAATAAAGAAAAGCATTTCTTAATTTGCCTTGGCTGCTTCTCATAAAATATTTTCTAGATAATTTATATTTTCACAAAATATAAAATGTTGATTAAATTTTAATATTAATTTTTTCAAATTTTTTTATAATGAGCGAATAATAATTATTTTTTATTTTTATGTTATTTATGATAAGGAGATATCATATCTTATTATTATTTTAGTAAAATAATAAAGTGTAATATGTAAATAAATAATATTCTTCAAATTTTATTTTAAGTAAATATATAAAATTAATTTTTTTAAATTTTTTATACATTTTTTGTAAAATTTTTGCATTTATTTTACTCAAAAAATTATTGAAATTTCCATTAATTTCGATTAAATATCAAAATTCATTTAAAATTAAAATATATGGAGCATATGGAATCAATGGTTTTATAAAAGTAAACCATAAAAAATTCCTTTATAATTTTTATATATTACTAAATTATTTATTTTTTTAACAAATATATCAGATAATAATATTTTTAATGTATAGTAGATGTAATATAAGTTGCTTTTTTTTCGAAATTTTTGGCATCCCTTCATTCTATACGAAATATAATTTTTTCAAAAAATTTTTCTGTTTCAAAAATATTAGACAATTATTTCAAAATTAAATTCAACTTGATTTTTATTTGATTGCAAAATAATATTCTTTTTATCATTTCGAAATCGTCCTAGAAATTGCAAAACAAATTCTATCATACTAAGTTTTATTGGCCCTTCTCATAATTGTATGAATTCTCCATATGTTAATCGACCAATGTCTCCCTAAATTTTAAAATGAAATTTTAAAAATAGAATTGACATTTTTGTTCAATTCTTTAAATTATCTTTATATATAAATTATCACTGAAAATAATTTGTTGAATTTTTTTAATTATTTGATTAAATAGATTTATAATAAATAATATTTCGTTCTTTAATTATTGTTATTTAAATAATTATTTTTGAAATCATATAAATTTTTTATTATAGAATAATTTTTATAAATTCTTGCTCTTGTTTTTTATAATTCTACATGATTTATTAGGTCAATTTTATTTACATTTAAAAAGATTTTATGTGAAGAGTTAATTTAAATTAAAAAATAAATACCAATATTATGAAAATTTAAACATCTTCAATATTATTTTGAATTGCATTTGTTGTTGTTATTGTTCTTCGTTTGATTATAAATAAAATTAATAATAATAAAATAAAATTTAAAAATAAGATTTCTAAAATCTTTCAATAAGGTAACACATTTGTATTAGTCTTTTTAAAAAGATTCGGCACTTAGTTTTTGCGCAAAACGTCATGTAATTACATCCCGTATGATCTAGTCGATCAAATTGAATCTTGTTTAATTTCTGCTCTTTCAACCCATTTTGGGCTACAGCCAATATGGCTAAATACGCTAATTCAAATTCTAATATGTCGATTATATATCAAAATACAATTTTTGCCGCTCTGCGAATTCCACATTGATTTAAAATTGAACTCTAATTTTTTTATAATTTTTATTTAAAAATTTTTTGTTAATTAAGTTTTGAAATCTCGTTAAATATATCGATATAAGATAAATAAATATTTGTATCTTCTAATAATTTCAATCAAATAATATCTGGGGTAAAAAATAGAATTAAAATTTGATTTTATTTGATTTTTATTATAAATTTGCAAAAATAAAATAAAATTTTCAGTTTTATAATTTAAAATAATATTAAATTTTTTATTTATGCTATAAATATAATTATACTTTAATAATAACTAAATTTTTAATTCATAAAATTATTGAATCGCTTCATTAATTATCGATTAAAATTTATGTTATAACTTTGCGTTTACTTTTAAATTTAATTTGCTCAACTATAAATAAATTATATTAAATTTTAAACATTATATTTTCCTATTATAATTATTGTTACTTTACCAAAAAATGAAGTCATTATTTTCAAATTTTAGTAATATCTTGATTTTGATATTAATAATAGCTGAAATTTATTAAAATTTATATATATATATAATTATAAATATATCTTCTTTATTTTTTTGCATATAATTAATTAAATTTTAATCTTGTTTTTATTTCTGTAAATTTTTTCTTTAGAGCAATTATAAATTTACATTTATTTATAAATATTTTTATTATTTCCTTTCACAATAACATCGACCGACAAATTTATTTTATATTTAATTTTTAAAAATGCATACAAATAATTTAAAAATAGTTGTTGCTTTTTTCATATTCAATTAGTTTATGAAATTAATTTTTTTAATTTTATTAGATAATTATCTTCTATTTAGCTTGATTTTTAATTTAAAAAAATAAATTTTTTTTTTACTTATTTGTATATAGAAGTTTAATTAGCGCATACTGATTTAATGCCCTCTGCAAATCCTCGAAATCTCTGGATTTTTTAATTATTAATTATTTATTAACAGATGTGATTTCAAAATATTTCCTATAAAAATAATTCTTAATAATTTATTTATTATTAATATATCTATAATTTGATACTAATATAGTAAATAAAAATAATGATTTAAAAGCTGCTCATATTTTTTAATTTTTTTGAATTCAAATTTAAATATCTATTCATAATTTTATTAGTTTAAATCAAATATATTTGATCTTAGTCTTTGATGCATAGTAATAAAATGTTTAAAAAAGAAATAAATTATTAAGCAAATATTCATATAATTTTTTATAAAAGATCTAAATATTTTATTCTATTTTAATTGGATAAATTATTTAATTTTTCCATTTTGAACTACGAAAAATATGATATAAGAAAAAGATTGTTTAAATTAAATGACTTAAAATTATTTTTGTTAAATTTTTGTCTATTATGATAAGTTAAAAATTAATTTAAAAATTATTTTATTTAAATATTTTTTTAAATAATTTTTTTTAATAATTATAATTTAGGGAGGCTTTAAGATTGATTGTTCACATTATAGATGCGCCTGTGTATGTTGTCCCAATAACTTTGTCTTTGTTAATAAATGGTTCATCTGGTTTTTTTCCTGGAGTCATGTAATGCTCATGCTATTTCAGCTATCACTCTCTTTAAAAAAATCTTGTTATTTTTAAATTTTTAGCAATATATAGAATATATATTTTATAATTTAAATAAATAATGATTAATTTATAATTAAAATTTTTAGAGCCTTAAAATATTTTAAATATTTCGAATATATATTGTGCTATACATCATTAATTTTTGCATTAAGCATGGTTTTGATTTATAATCATCTTCGCCCTTCTTGGTCATTTTTGCTATGGATTTTCCTTCACCATTAACATTTGAAGTGGTTGAAGCCATTAGTAAAAATGCCGATATTAATTTCGGTATATTTATGAATGATATTAATAAATTTTTTTATCTATTTGTAAAATTTATTTAAAAAAACTTAATAATTTTTATGACTCAATACAAACTAGTACGTCCATCATTACATTGTTTACTTCTTAGAAAACAAAGAGTTAATAAATTACCAATCAATCAATATTCATCATCTATTTTTAAAAGATATGATTTATTTTTTATAAATAGGAATATTTAAATAAAATGTAAAATTTTAATATTTTATTGATTCTTATTCATTTAATTTATAATATATTAATAACTAAAAAATGTTTTTATTTTTTTCTGAAAATCTGTCACTTTTTCACCTTCGCAGAACAACTAAAATATTTGAATAGGAAATCACATTTTCTTAAATTCTATTTTTTCATAAATATTTTGCTCTCAACATTTGAAATTTCATGTGGAAAATTTTTTTAGCTAAAAAATATATTATTCTTGTATTTATAAATAAATTTGTTATTGAAAATTTTAATATTATAATAGCAAAATTTCTGAATGAAAGGTAACCTTTTTATATTTGGTCTAATTTTAATTTAATGTTAATAAATTTATTAATAAATAAAGTTTCAGCCGCTTTCTAAAATTATACCATATTCAAAAATTAACTCATGTTTAATAATTTCTAATCAAAAGAAATTTTTTCCTTTCAAAATCACTCTATTAATTGAATGAAATTTTTTTAAATCGATTTTATTTTTTCATAATAATGAATTCATACCAACAATTTTTTAATTAAATAGAATATATTTTAATACAATAATGATTTTTCTAATTTTATTATTTGCTTATGAATTGACAAATTTTTTTCTATGAATTTTTTTCAAAAATATTTAAATTCTATGAATAGAAACATTTTTTCTTTTAACCATTTATTTATTGCATACAATATATTATTCATTTAAATATTGAATATTTCAAATTTTACTTCAAAAATTAAGGCAGAAAATATTCATATAATTTAATTGATTTAATTTTAATTTGGTATAATTTCTAATATTGATAATTTTTTCAAAAGATCTTACTATGTATTATTTGAATAATGATTACATTATTTCTTTAAAATCTTATAAATTTTTTTCTATTTAATTTTTTAAAAAAGTAGTGAGAGAAATTTTTAAAAAATAAATAAATTTTCTCTCATAAAACAATTTAATATATTGGTTATTATTAATTATTAACTCCATTTGCGTGGGTGAAATTAACAAAGAGAAATGACAACAGGAAAAAAATTCCATCAAACAAATGGACGCATCAAATTGGCCGATGAAATAGGTAATCGAATTCTTCAAATGAGGGTGATTTATAATTTAAATTGAGCAGCATACTTTTACATCAAAAATCCATTTCAATGGCATTCTTTTCGGTTCAGTTTAACTATAATCAACAAAATTGTGTTGGACATTGTCAATTGCTCAAATGACTGTGATTTTTGAGAATGACCACCATTTGTCATATACAAATTACAAAGGGCGGAATAAAGGAATCCAAGGAGAATGAATGAAGTGATTTTTGGGAGAATCTAGTGGGGAATGTCATTTATTTGGATGAGAAGGCGGATTTGGTGCTAGGTCAATTCCACAATTATGCAATTATGGGCGATTCCACAATTCTGCAATTATAGGCGTTTTCGACTATAATAAATAATAATCAGGTTTTAGACCCTACAAATCTTATTCCACTTTGTAGATCTCATCGAGACGCATCGATTGGTATATAATTTCTTATGGTTTGGTCAAAATTAGATGGTATTAAACCATTTTTTTAATTTTTTGGTTTTTAACTCTTTTATTTTGGGCCAAACCATAAGAAATTATATACCAATCGATGCGTCTCGATGAGATCTACAAAGTGGAATAAGATTTGTAGGGTCTAAAACCTGATTATTATTTATTATAGTCGAAAACGCCTATAATTGCAGAATTGTGGAATCGCCCATAATTGCATAGCCCCTTTGTCTATTGTGGAATCGACCACGGACGGGCGGATTTGATACGCAAATTTCGGGTTGCATTTAATTTTGCCATTCTTGATGGCGGCAATCACATCCATCCAACAATTCCTCTATTTATTTGATCAAGTAGGAATTTTTCTATTAATGAAAGATTTTGAAAATATTTAAAAATTTTCTTAAAATATAATATTTTTATTTTAACCCGCTGGTTCTGAAAATGGGGACGGAAGGAATACATGGAGTGGTAGAAAAATTGACAGTTGAAAGAAAGCGCTATCGCGCTTTAAAAGAACCCTAGTAATGTTATATTTCCGATTAGAATTCATTTATCCACTTTTTTATAATTTAAAATTATTTATTGCAATTATTTTTGGTTATCAAACTTAATCCCGCGCAACTTACGGTCTTCGGTCGGGCCCATGTACCTTCGGCACGTTTTTCTTTAGCCTTTGGCCCATTTTCCCAATAATCCAGGCATTTTGACACTTAATCCCCCTTAATCCTCCTTAATCCCCTATATCCGGCTTTATCCCGTGCACTCTCCGGACCTCTGTTACACTTCCATGACCTTCCATGGCCTTCCGGGCCATTTCCCTTGCATTTCGGGGCTTAATCCCACTTAATCCTCCTTAATCCCCCTATATCCGGCTTTATCCCGTGCACTCTCCGTACCTCTGTTACACTTCCAAGATCTTCCACTGGCCTTCCGGGCCATTTCCCATGCATTTCGGGGCTTAATCCCCCTTAATCCTCCTTAATCCCCCTATATCCGGCCTTATCCCGCGCACTCTCCGGACCTCTGCTACACTTCCCCGACCTTCCACTGGCCTTCCGGGCCATTTCCCATGCATTTCGGGGCTTAATCCCACTTAATCCTCCTTAATCCCCCTATATCCGGCACCATTTTTGTCCCTTGCGCACCCCAAAAATGGTTTTTACACCCCCAAAAACCCTTTCCTCACCTTTGTCCATCTAAAAAAATTATTAGACCATGGTGGGATTCGAACCCGCGACCTCCGTCCCCATCTCCCCATACGCCAATAGGCTATGAAGGAAAAAATGTCGAGGTACCAATTTTTGCCGGACTCCACAGCCTTGGGTTTTGAAGATAGACCCCATAAACCATATATCATTTTGTAGCTAATACTCCAAGTTAGGTTCCTAGAATAACAATGGGTATCGAAAAATCAAAAGGAAAAAAGTTTTACCTGGGCAAACCGAAAAAGTTCAATTTTTTAAACCGGTTTTTGGCTAATAACTCGAAACCGGTTGGGTTTTTGGGGAAAAACGTATTTTTTCCATATGTGGCACCGAAATACGAAACTTTTAAAAAAAAAGATCTCGAAAAACGGCCCGGTAGAACTTTAGATGTTTGAAAAAATTAACGAATTTCAAATTTTTTATATATATATATAAATTTTTTATCCAGTTTTATTTATTAAATATTTGCATTATTATCAAATTCTCCAATTCAATTTCTATTATTTGCAGCGGCAGCTACAAGTTGATCTCTTTAAATTTTAAAATAAGAAATAAATCATAAGATAATGATATAATTTTTAAAAAAATGGCAATTCATAATCGCTTTTTTGTTACTAGCGGAATTTCATCAAATCAACTTCATTATTTGAGTTTTAATCAGAATAATTCTAAATAAAATAGCTTTATTTAATTTAATTTAAAATTAATATTCAATATTAAATGATATAAAAAATTTTCAGATTTTATTAAATATTGTTCTTCCAATACGGATTGTTGATGAGGTTTTAAAAAACAAATTTTTTAATGAACTCAGGCAGAATAAAAAAAATATAGCTTTATTTAATTAAATATAAATATATATATATATATATATATATATATATTTTAAAATTTAAATACATCTTTTCAATGAATGTGTATCGAGCCCAATGATTTGGGAAATTTTCTAATACTCATTGTTAAAATCTCTTTTTTCCTCGAAGTATGGGAAGATTTTTTTAATATTTATAAAATTTATTTTTTTATTGATTAAATAAAATTTAAAAATTACATTCAGATATTATTTTACTCTAGGACATTTTACTTTTGTAATTTAATCGATTTTTTTAAATTATTTTCTTTTGATATAATAATAATTTTTATATATTTATCAATTTTAATTTATATACAAATTTTTTTAATAAATTGAATATTTATTTCAATATTATTACTAGAAAATTTATTTCATTTTTAAAATATAATATAGAATTTTTGTTGTCATTAATATATTTTTATTTATTGCTTTATTTTCTAGAAGTACATAAATTCTTTCACGAATTATTTGATGGAAGTTGATGAATTTATTGCGCTCACTGTCATTATTAAATTAACCCAATCAGTTCATTCCGAAATCCACAAAATAAAAATTTTCCAATCATACATATCGATTTAATACAACTATAAATCCTTCCTACTGGCCATCAATAAATTATAATGCATACTTCTGTTGCAATTGTTTTCTCGAAAATACAGTATGTTTTTTAGTATTTTTATGAATAACATATATGTTCGTTGTTGAGATTAATATAGATTGTAGTCATATTTTATTTCATATAATTTTTTTATAATTTGTTATCAAAGTTTCATGTGATTTTAATTTCTCCATAGTTTTTTTAAATAAATAATTTAATAATTTAAAATTTTATTATTTTTAAGATATTCATATACTCTCTCAAAATTTAGCTCCTATATTTTTTCCTTTTTAGTTTTTTCTTTGGTAATATATTTTTCATTCTCTTAATTTATTTAATTAAATAAATATTCATTATTATATTTTATTCTCTTTTGATATTTTAATTTAATAATAAATTCAAGTCTAAATTCTGAATTTATTTGCCGAATTAATTTTGTTTTTTTAAATAAATATATAAATATATTTTTTTAATTATTTTTCCATTTTTAAATAATATAAATATTTTTTAAATTAATTTTTTTAAATTTTTTTTGAGATTTTTTTCAATTTTCATTATTAAAAAAATTTACCTAGATTCTAAGATAAAATAACTCTTTTGAAAATCTTTTCCAAAAAGCGGCACTTTCCCATAATATAATTATTTGTATTATTTCGATATTCACTAGTTATATTTTTTTATTTTTTTTAAAAAATTGTTTTTATCAATTTTATCCTATATACGCAAAAATTTTCAATGTTTTTTGTTCTCGAACTAGAAAAATTTAAATGCCAAATTCTTCTCATAATAATTCATTCAATTAATTTAAAATATATGTATTCATATAATATTTTGAGAGTTAATATCATTATTTTTTATGGATGTTTGCATATTGCATTTCTTGTACTTAATTAATACTCTTTTTTTTCCTTTATTGATTTAAAATTTAATTAATTTTCCAATAAATATTATATTCAAAATAATTTAAGAATCGGCATATATGGTATATAAAAATTTAATATTTCTTTTAACAAAGTTATTTTATTTTATTTAGAATATTTTAATAATATAAATTCTTTAATATATTTTTTGAAAATTTAAAAATTATTTCTGATTAATTCCTCTTCCTCTAGTAAAAATGTAAAATAATTTACAAAATTAAAATTAAAATAGATTAAATAATTATTCCATTTTCATAATTTTTAATATAAATGCATTTCATTGAGTTAATTTTAATGGTTGAAGTTCGATTTTATTTTCTTTTTTTTTAAATTGGATATTTTATATAAGAATTTAAATCATGCAAATAATTATTTTATAAATTCTAATTTCTCAAAGGTTGTTTGATTTTTATTTTTTAAAAATTATGCATTTATAATTTTATACTATATTTTGAAATTTTTTTTTAATTTTATATAAAAAATATTCGTTTATTTCCGCTTGTCCTTTTTTTAATAAATTAGAATTGTCACTCATGCCTATTGCGATTTTGCTTATCATGGGCAACTAACATATTCATTGATTATCATTAATAAAATCAATTATATTTTCGGTTTTCCAATTCTTAAAAGAAAATAAATCTTCTTCCATTTAAATTATTTTTACATTATTATTATTCTTTCTATTATATAGTTTTTTTATTGTTTTTATTTATTATAGTTTTATATTTATTAATCTAAATTTATAAATAAATCTTATTTAAATTTATATATGGTCAAATAATAAAAATTTTCTGATTATATTTTTTATACATTTTTGTGGTTAATTTAATTTATAGAAGTAATGACATTATGTTAAACGACAAGTAAATTGGATCCTTTGTAGATGGTATAAATCCTTAAATAAATCCTGTTAAAAAATTAAATTTTACATTTATTAATTTTCTTTTTTGCATCTGTCATGTTGTGATATTATAGAAACGGCGATATTGGGAGGAAAATTTGACAATATTTTGAAGGCAATTATCCATTACCAAAGAAAAATTTAAGGATTAAAAATAACAATCTCTATCAATATACACCTATTTTGCCTCCGCCTTCCCCTTCAATTTCTTTAATTTAATATTTTTAAAAAAATAAAAAAAGTAAATTAAGAATAATAAAAATAAAATCATGAATAAATTTTGGTTCCTATAATATATAATTATTATAATGTTTTATTTTTATTTCAAAAATTGAAAAAAGTTTTTCTTTTCATTTTGTATTACAATAATAATATGAAATTTGAATTCTACCTAAATTTTATTAGATCAATATATTGATTAGGATGAAAATAAAGTAAATTAAATTTTTGTTCATTTATAGGCATTTCTAAAAAAATCTCCATTATATAAATTATCTGAATTATTAATAAAATTTAAATATCATTAAAATATTTTATTATTATTTTTTTAGATTTTTAGTTAACATTCTTTCATTATCTTCCGTTATATTTTATTTTAAATTATGTAATTTCGTTAATGAAAAAGAATATAAAAATTAATTGTAATTTCTTAGACGAAAAAATTTTAAATCATATATTTTTTAAAATTTTATAAATTATTATATCTTTCTTTAATACTTCAATCTTATCATATATAATATAAATATAATTTTTATTATAAATTAAAAATACTTTTTTATTGGCTAATTTTGTTCTATTAATTTTATCGAATATTTTATTTTTTTCATTATTGATTAGGAATTATTTTTTTTTATTTTTACTTAGGCTTTAATTGTTAATTCCAAATTTTATTATTTTATTTTTTTCATATTTATCTTTATTATTTATTAAGTTTATTTTTCACCATTAAGATTTATTCAATCTTATCTGGAGTTTTATTCAAAAAATGTTCACAACTTTTTAGTTTTACAATGATTTTTGAAAATTTTTATAATATATATTATTTATATAAAATAAAGTTAATTCATTATTTAAATAATTTAAAACAAAGATGCATAATTATTTTTTATAAAATGATTTTTATAAATTGGGTTATTATGCATTATATATTAAGGTTGTTTTTCAAACATCATATTTTAATTTTCTACATAAAAATTATTTTATTAATAATTTAAACTAAAATAAAATATCCTTTTTGTATCAAATTTAATCAAAAATAATTCTTTTTTTCATCTCTATTTTTAATTGCTATAATTATAAATATATATAAATATCTATTTTGAAATCAATTTTATTTTAAATCTGAGAAATTTTATTAGTTATTTTTAATGTAATAATGAGCAAAATCAATAGGCAATATATATTATCATATAATCCATTATTCTTCCGCTTAGCTTCTGATTGCCTTCCAATGTAAAAAATCGAAGAAATATCATTGTGCATTTGTTTATAACGATTTAAAAATTTAATTTTTATCTATTTTATAGATAATTTACGTGGAAAAATGTAATACGATATACATTTTTTAGATAATGATTTAATGAAAAAACATATTTTTAATGATATATAAATCTATATTTTAAAATAAATCATAAATGACCACCTCCTAACTTTAATGATCTAATCAGTATTTCTTATTAATTATAAAAATTTGAAAGCATTTTCAATTTTTATAAAAAAAAAATTTAATTCAATATATTATGATAATTTTGTATGGAAAATAAATTTTTTGTTTCAAATTTTATGAGCTTTACTATGAAGAATATATTAATAAAATTTATATTTTTATTTAAATTTTTTTTATTTTTTTAAGTGTTAAAAATTGAAATTTTTTTATTAATTTTTGTATTGGTCCGAAATTATTGTAAATCTAATTTCATAATGCGATACATCGAGCCCTTCGGTTCTCCTAGATTTGTTTTAACGATCTTTTCTTTTGTTTTGGCATTATTAAATTTGTGTAGAAGCATCATCCAAAATATTTTTTCAATTATATTTAATTTTTATTTTTTTTTGTAAAATAATAGTTATTAAATATATAAAAAACATTACGGATATTATTTATATTTTAATAGCGTATTTCGACCAAAATATTCCCATTTTTTGGCCTCTTCTAGCATGGTTCAATTTTTGGTTGCATAATTAAATTATATTTTTAAAGTGTAATTCCAAAATAATTAATATTTTTAATTTATACATGAAATAGCATATTAATCATCCTATCTTAATTTTAAAATAATTTCATTTCAACATTTATTCTATTTATTTTCCTTAAAAAGTAAATAAATATATTTTTAAAATTATTTATATTATCTAAATTAAAATTTATTTTTATTTTATAATTAGGAAATTTTATATTCTTAAATTCATTTATAAATTTTTAATAGTCACACAATTACTAAATTGATGGATATCCGGATTATTGCAGATACTAAGAAATTTTCATGACATCATTTCTAATTATATCAAAAAGAATTAATATCTTTTTAATATTTTTGAATTTTTCTTTTTATAACTAATGAAACTAGTCAGCCAAGACTCCCAATCTCAGACTAAAATTAGAGAAGATTATTTTCATTTTAGCCAAATTAATTTACTATTTTTTTGTAAGATAAATCAAATATAATGTATTTTTTATTCTATAATTTTTGAAAATGAAATTATCGAAAAATTTTTTAAACTTATTTTACTATGCACATTTTTTCACAAATATATAGAGATTGAGGAATATAAAGAAAACAGAGAAATTAAAAGAGTAGAGAGAATTTTTCCCTCTTCACAATCTAGCTGAAAATATTCTCCTTTCTTCACAATTTCTGTACCGCGAGTCATATATATCTGCTTCGAATTTTAAATTTCATACTAATTTTAATATTAATTATTTTTTTTATATTAATAGAAGCTGATACAATATGTTATTAATTTATTAAAATTTTTATTATAAATACATATTTAATTTTTACTATTATTATTTAATTCTTACAATTATTATTTAAATTTCTTTCTTTTAGTAAAATTGTTATTTTAAAAATTTTAGTATAAAAAAAATCGTCCGCCTTTTCACTGCTGCCTATAATCTTGCCTTTATTTACCATCTCTCTGCTGTAGTTAATGGAAATTAGTCCTGGTTAAATCTATAAGAATTTGTGTCATATACTTTTTTAGAGAAGTTTTATAAAATCAATGAATTTTTTGAATCAATTCATGTTAAATTTTTATATATGAAAATTAACTTTAATTTTTTTTTCAATTTTAAATAATATTGTAAATCCTTAATATTTTAAAATTTCAATCTTTGATAAAATAATTATTTATTAAATTATTTTTACTAATTGTAAATATTTTAAGAATTTTTCCCAAGATATTTTTGCTTTGTATTTATGGAAATCAAAAATTTCATTATGATTTTTAGAAATTTTTTAAAATAAAAATAGAAAAAATTTTTCTCATAGAATTATTAATTTTTTAATTAAAAATAAATTAAAATGTTATAATATTGCCAGAATAAATAAATAAAAATTGTCTATATGTATTTAAAAATTCAGTTTCACTCAAATTTACAATAAAAAATTTTAGCATTTTCTTAATAATATATTTAAAATTATTTTTCATTATTTTTATTTGAAAATTAATTTTTTTAAATCAAATTGAAATTATTATTTAGAGTTTTGAAATATTGGTACAGCGGATAAATTCATGCTCAAAGTTGGAGTTCATTCCTATAATTATACACACTGAAAAGGTTATTTTTATATAATTTATCAATTTTTTAATAATACTTCTTTTTACTTGCTATTCTCAAATCGCTCCTTGATCTTTTTTTGATCAGAAATATCTTTTTCATATTGGAAGTAAATATTTGTTAAATTTAGAATATATATATCACAAAATTTAATAACTAACAAAGAATGGGATATAATATGCCCAATTATAGATCTCTTTTTTTATTTCCGTTATATTATTTTTATTCCAATATTTATTAATTAATTTTTTGTAATTTATTTATTTATTATATTTTAAATCGATCATTTATATAATTTTATTTTTTAATTTTACCTTATTGAAAATTTGCTCAAAAATCTTTGCAATCATTTTAAATGATTTGTAAATTTTATTTTATTTTATTTTATTCATATTTTAATTTTAAATTTCTAAATAATTATTTTTTACTATATATATTTTTAATCATTTTCAATTGTATTATTCTCTTAATAAATATTTAAATTATTCATATTTTTATTATTATTATTTAAAAATTAAAATTTTATTATAGATTTATATTTAGATTATCACTTTAAAATAATAAATTATCTTTCATTTCAGAAATAATTATGATTGAACAGAATCCATAAATTCATATTTGATTTTTTTTTGAAAATTATTTTCAAAAATATTAGTTATATATCTAAAAAATTCATGATTATCTTTTTTTTTCTTTATTTCAAAATATTCTCTATTTAAAAATTTTTATTATTAATTAATTTTTTTTCGTTTTTTTCAATTCATCTCTTCACCTCCTTTGACACATAAGACAACCATATTACATTCTCTACTTTGCTAGCGAGTCACAATGCAGGCACATTTCCATTAGTCGGATAATCGCAACAATTGAAAAAAAGAAAACATAAAAATAATTTATTATAGTTATATAAGCATTCTTTCTCTTTAAAAGCTTTTAATTAATTATTGCTATTTATCTCATTATTTTTCATCTTTTTCTTTTTATTATAAATAATTATTAAAATTAAAAAAAATCTTTTATATATTTATAAATATTATAATTTTTTTAAATTATAACATCAAGCTGTGAATTTTTAAATAATTTATTTTTTAAAGAATTATAATAAAAATACCTTTACTTTGAAATTTTTTTAATAATTTGAATCTCTATCATTTTTAAAAATATTTTCATATTTTTAAAATATATTTTTAAATTTAAATTTAATTAATTAATTTAGAATCAGATAAATATTATGTCTTATCAAATTGATATAGGCGAAATTGCATATGGAATAATTATATAGTAAATTCCCTTCAATGGCTAAAGAGTCAACTGGAATAATATTATTTGATTTCATTATTATTATTTTTTGTCAAGATTTAAATATTTTTTTTAAAATTTATTTTAATGTTTTTAATCAATGCGAAAATAAATATTAAAATTTATTCTTTTTTTATTGAGTTTATTTTTTATTGTATTTTTTTGGTTTTTATTCAATTTTTATAGAAAAGATCATTAATGATTCCTTAAAAAAATTTTATTTTAAAATATAATTGCAATTTTTCTAATATTATATATATATAAATCTTTTTTTCATCGTTTTAATGAATATTTATTCATAATAACTTTTTTTAATTTAAATTATCTTCTCATTTACAATTCTTTATATCAAAGTATTTGAGAATTATTTTTTTGATTATAATTTTTGAATATATATATTTTTGTATTATCTTACAATATCATTAATTTATGTTTTTCACTTTTTTTGTATTTGATTGTTTTAAAAATATTGTTGTTATTATAATTATATTTTTTTAGAATTTTTTTTTATTTTTAATAAAATATTTTCAATATATCCTCATTTATTTTATTTGGAAAAATGATTAATTTTTTTAAATTTTCATCATGATCAATTATATTATTTTAACAATTGCTAAGACTGAATTTATTTGTGTTAAATATTAATAAAATAAAAATATCATAAATTTTTTAAATATTTTTTGAGATCAAATAATTTCTTTCAAATTAAAAAAATATTATATATTAGAATAAACACAAAAAAAATCAAGAAATTCATTAGAGATAATAATAATAATATATTGATATTTTTATGAATTTTTATTTTCATATTCCATTATTTTAGATATAATTCCAATTAAAATTTTTTTTTAATAATTTTTTTACTTTCTTAATATGGTAAGAAAAATATAATCATTTATATATTAGTTATAACAAAATTAATTATTATTTTAAAATTAATTATGCTATTTCATTTTACTTAAATTCTATCAATAAATAAAAAAAATAAAACTATTAAATATGTTCAATTTTAGCTTGATTAGAAATAAGGGAAATTTGATCTATTCATCTTCTTAATACAAAATAAATTCTTATCTTTTTTATTATTATTTTATGGATTTGTGTATTATTTTAAAATTTATCCATGTAGAAAGTGAAATTTTTTATTCTTCAAATCTTTAAATTTCAAATACAATTTGTATATATTTTCCATTTGAATTTATAGAAATATTGTCTTCTTTGTAGTTTAAAAAAGCATGTTACAATTTTCATTTGTGAAATTCCTAAATAATTTCTATTTTGTTTTTTATTATTAATCATATTTCAAAAATATTAATAATTCATTTTATTATTTTATATTATTATTAAGTCGAATATATTTTTTCGATAGAATTTGAGATTATATTAATGATAATAAATTCTCATTTGAAAAAAATTATAAATTTCAGGCATCTTAAAATAAAAAAATTATAAAAAATTAGTATTTTAATTAATGAATAATAAAAGGATATTTTTTATCAAATTAGTCGAATTTGAAACCAAATTATCTAGCGTTATGGCCATTAGTTTGAAATCAGAGTCATTTTATCTCTTTGTTTATTAATAATTATTAGCAAATCATCTATATAATTATTTTTTTTTGTTTCGATTCATTGCAAATATTAATTTTTCCTTGCAAACCATATTATAAATTTCATGCAATTCTTTTATTTTATAAATTAGAGTTATTTATATTCTATAATTTATTAACAATTTTGAACATCATCTAAATTTGTTATAGTATTTTTTATTTATAATAGCCAAAAATGATAATCGGTTAGAGGTTAATTATTTATAAGGTATTTTTAAATTAATAAATTTTTCAAAAAAATCCTATCAGATTCAATTGTTTTTTTTTATTCGTTCTTTGTTAAGGTCTATTTTTTTATATTAAAAATTAAATTTAAAATATTAAAATACTATTAGAATTTATAATAAAATTTCTATTTTTATATTAATTAATTTTATAAAATGTTTTTCAAAATCTTTTTTAATTGTATAATTACTGTATAGAAAGTATATTAAAGTATTATATATAATTCTTAGAGTAGTTTTTAATTCATCGTTACAAATATAATCCATTGTAATTATTAAATAAAAATTTTGCATAAAGGTATATAAAATAATATTTATTTATTTTTGATTTTATTTTTTATTTCTTTTATTTATATTTCAAATAAAAAAATTCCTTTAACAATTTAATCCATAAGTTAATTTTGAATGAAAATTTATTAGATTAATAAAATACATTAAAATAATTAATTAACAAAAAACTTTGGAATTTTTAAATAAATATTGGAATTAATTAGAAATCATAAAATATTATTTTCATTATTTAACCATATTATTATTTTTTGGAGGAAGGCATTTTGCTAAAATAATAAAAAATAATTTTAAGTCAATCAAAATTTGTTCTTTTCTTTATTTTTCCAATTTTTCATTTTATTTTTACAAAATTTTATAGAAAATAGTTATAGTTATATTTAAAAAATCAGAATATAATTTTTGAGATTGAATTATTGAGCAATAATTAGTAAATAGCGATAACGAATTTTAGTGATATTTTATCAATTTATTCTTTTTTAGTGAATTTTAATAATTCATTTCTTATTAATATTTTAAGATTTCTATACCTCTTTCATTTATAATTTTTTAATTATTTTATAATGAAATCTATATTAAATTTTTGCTTCTATAATCCTCTTTAGAAAATTAATTATTTATTAATTTTATTAAAAAAAATATTTGCAAGATATAATAATTTTTTTAGTTTATTTTTAATATTTATTTTGTTGATATTTTAAAAAATTTTTTATTTTAATTTCCCTTCTCCAATGTTTTAGATTTTTAACTAAAATATTTTTATTTTAATGAATAAATTTATTTTTTCATTTGGTTTATTTTATTATTTTAAATCCATTAATTTAAAAAATTCAGCAAATAAAAATTTTTTATTGTTAAATGTTAAATATCAAATTTACAAGCCCATGCCTCTAACGATTCGAGCCTGTTTATAAGTGTTAGAATTGCACCCTTGAAGTGGTAAAGACGCGGTCGAATGTTGTCCATCGCGTACAGTGAATAATAGTGGCATAAATAAGAATAATTCATCTTTTTTTATTAATAAAAACAATTTATAATTTTAAAATAGTTATAATTATTAAAATTTTTTATATTCTCATTCAAAATGTATTATTTTATTCTTTCTTATATTAATGAAAAAAATACATTTTTTACTGCAAATACTTCTAATAATAAATTTATTTTGGGATTAAATTATTTTTTCTAATTGTAATATAATTTTAAATTTCATTTTTATTTCAGATTTTGACATTATTTTATTTAGTTTATATGCTTAAAAAGAATATTAATGAAATAAATATTTTTAATAAACTGAATGTTACCTTAAAAAGGAAAAAAATTTTTACGTTAAATTAGCTTTGCTAATATATTTTATTCGGTAAATTTTCTTTAAAAGACAAATAGAATAAGTGATTCAAATCATTGTCATTTTACAGGAATTTGCTTTTTTCACCATAGTAGTCGAGCGAAGCTACTAATAATTGTGATGCTGAATTAAATCAATTACAAATTTTAATAGATATTTATAATAATAATTTTTATCATTTACAAATTCTCTAAATTGTTATACTATTGTAAGTTTTATATTTTTAGAAATGAGTTAATTTAATGTAATATTTATTAAATTATAAAATTTTTATTTTATTCAACTATAATTTTTTATATATCTTTTTTATGAATTTATTAATGTAATTTTTATTTTAAATAATAATTTTATTAATTTTACATCTAATAAATAATAAAATATTTTATATTCATTCAATATTTCACAATCATTCTCATCAATCAATTTATCAAATATTTTTCGATGTATCCAGATAAAATTTATCATTTAAAAACTAATTTCATAATATTCAAAAGACCTTATTTTCATTTTATAATAATTTAATTTCTTTTCCAGAATAATATTAAATTTTTAAAGTAAATTATTTTTTATTTAATAAGAATATCATAACATTCATGATTGTAATAAATTTAGCAAAGTTCTTAATGAAAATAAAATGGAGACAATTTGTTCATTGAATTCAGAATCAGAAGTATCGATTTAATATAATAAAATTAATTATAAATATTATTATGGCCATTTTTAATTTATTTTTTTTATAAATCTTTACATGAAATTAGTAATCATATCGATTATTATTGACAATGAAACATCCAATTGTTCTGATAATTTGCCATAAAACATTAAGAAAATAATTTTAATACTTCAAAAATTTTCACAATTATGATTTGAATTTTTTAATTTTACAAAAATAAATATGTTTGATATTTAATAATTTTTGATTTTATTAATTGGTAAAGTAAGCAATTATAGAACTTATAGTCGATTATTCATAGACATAATTAAGATAATAAATTTCTATCCAAATTTTTTATTTTAATTTTAACAATGCCTAAAAACATACATTATATAAATGCAAGCATCACTCGGCCATAATACAGAGAAGATTATATTTTAATAATTGGTAAATTTTATAATTTTAAAAATTAAATTTTTATTACAAAAATTTTAATTTTAGAAATTTTTTCTTAAAATTATAAATTTATTTTTCGGAATAAAATTTTAAAAATTTTATTATATTTTTTTATTCAATTTATTTGATTTTATGATTAGAAAATTTTTTTCAACTTTTCCATAAACAAAATTTTATTTTCCATTTTCTTTGAACTTAAGTCATTACTTATTTCTATTTATAAATTTATTATTCTACTTGAAACTAGCTTTAATTTTATAATAAATTTCGATCACTTCACACCAATTCGATATATAAATAATGATTTCTTAAAATTTAAAAAACTTGAATATTATCTACATAAAAGGAAAATTATTAATTGTTTTTTTTTTATAAATTTTTATAATTTCATTTATTTTTAATTTTAATTAAAAATGTTTCTACATTAATTGATTTTTTATGAAATTATTATTCAGCTTTTTCATTATTTTCGAAGTCGTTGCAAGTTTATTTTATATATTTTTAAAGAATTGCATTATTTAGATTTTATCTTTAATTTTTTTAATATTATATGTTTTCACATTTTTATCAATTCCTTTTAAACCTTGTAACTAAAAAAATAAATGAAAAATCCTTGAAAATAATGACAAAAATGTCAATTGACAAATAATTAAAAATATTTTTTTTAAAAGAATAATTCAGTCCAAGCCATCTTTTATTTTAGCAAAATCCTTTTTTTCATTATGAATATATTATTAACTAATTATTATTAAATTAGATTAGGTAAACTTTACTAGGAAGATGGCATATTTTTTTAATAAATGATACATACATCTTCTTTTATGTTTAGTTAAAAATATAAGTTTATATATTTTTTGTTGAGACAGAAAATCAATATAAGCCAACTTTTTATTTTAATTGAATTTTTTTATAAATATTTTAATTACCAAAATTCAACTGAAAGGTTTTTTAATTAATGTTAAGATTTTTAAAAAAAATTATATATTTATTTATTTATTTAAATTAGTTTTCGATTTTATTATAGTTATTCTATATATTTTATCTAATATGAAATATTTTACAAATAATATTTTAAGAAATTAGGTTTTTTTAACAAAAAAAATATTTTATATCCTGTTTTGAAAAATTAATTTGAGGCGTTTTTATATTTTAATTGCCAAAAATGCTAAATCCTCATTCTGCATATAACAAAAGCAATAGATAACTTTTAATTTTACTTGAATTTAGAGCTTCAATAAATTTGATTTTAAAAAAATATTTTATTTTATTTTTATGTCATTTCTAAATTTTTTTTATAAATTTCATAATATATTATTAAATTTATTCATTCTTTATTGAATTTACGATTTCTTTATTAATAAATAATTAAAATTTAATTTTATTTTATAAAAAATTTAACCGATTATAAATTTTTTATTTGATAATTTTATATGGAATTATATTCATTTATAAAATCTTTTTAATCGGAATATTTTTAATTTGAAATAAAATTTAGAAAACTATATATTAATAATTTGTAATTTTTAAATTTTTTTTACTAATTAAAAATTTTATATTGTATTAATTTAAAATCGCAAAAAGAATTAATTCGATATTTCTTTTGAATTTTTTTGCCATTGATTTTTTATTTGTATGATTTTAATATTATTTATTATAAAAATACCCCCATCGAATTAAGTGTTAATTCAGTTATAAATAATTTTTCGTCTAATTTATAAAACTAAAATAAAATTTTATAATTAATAAAATTTCTTATATTATATATTTTTATATTCAAAATATTATAATTATATAAATATTTTAAAAAATTTATTTATTGTTTATTGAAATAAATTTTAATTGCATTTTTCCATTGAATGCTTTAGATTATTTTCTTCTGATAATTTTTAAAATCTCAATTAATAAATATATTATGTTATGGAGATATCTAAATTTAACATTCATTGCATTCCAATGACTTTGCATGGAATGGATCTTAATTTCTAAATTAAATGTCCCATATTGTCGCATATTTTATGTTTTAATTGAATATTCTATTTAATTTATCTTTTTATAAGAAGAATTAAAAATTCACATCAATACAAAATATTTTCAACCAATTAATAAATTGTAATTATTTTTTTAAAAATTTCAGTTAAGGAATATTTATATAATTGATTATTTAATTAAAATAATTAGAATGTTTTTAGTCAATTAATTTTAGATGAAACAACAGCAATTTTTTTCCCAATATTCATAACACAATGCATATTTTATTTTTTCACAAAAGAATAAAGTATATCATATGATTTTATGGAACTGCAAGAACGAGAAATTAGAATTAACAATTTTCTTTCTATTTGGATTATGTATTTATAATTCGTTAAGATAATTATTTTAATTTAAATTTTGAGTGGAATAATAAAAATTTTAATTTTTTTTTTTATAGAAAATAATTTATTTTTAATTATTTTTTATATTTCAATATGAACAATTAAATATTTTTACATTTTTACTATAATTTATTCAATATTTATTAAATTCATTTAATCCCATTCTAATGATAAGTACAATTGTCCATGATGGAATAAATTTTTTCGTATACCAATTCTTCTAATGTTTTTCCTTGAGTTTTGTTAATTTTTACATTAATAAAATATTAAAAATATTTTTTTATAAATTTTTATTCAATAGCCAAAAGAAATAATAATTATAATAAATTTTTCGAAATTTTACTTTAACTTTTACAACCAAAACGATTGATTCTGTCTATTTCACGATCACAATATTTTTTTTATTCATTTTAAGCCTATTGATAATTTTGCATTTATTTAATAAAATTTTAAAGTATATCCATATTAATCAAACAATTAAAAATCAATTTATTTAATTATTTTATATCGAAATTTATATATATTTGGCAACCCTCAAATTTTTATGAATTTATCTTTATGCAATTATCTCAAATCGCTTTATATTATTTCTCTCTAGAAATTGTATTAATTAAATCTTAAATTATATAATATATTATTTTTGATAATTCAAATAATCTTTATAAGAAACATTAACATATACCCTATATTCAAGTCCGCGCCCCAATTTCTCCACACAAGTCTTCTCAGGTTAAAAAATATTATTAGCAAATATTTTTTTAAATTTATATCTACAATTGGCTTATTATTTAATATAAATCTTAATTTAAGTAAGATCTGTTAATTTGTTACTGTTTGCTTGCATCTATGTAAGCAATGAATATCATCATATTTGTATTTTTAATTCTTTATAAAATTTAAAATTTATTTTCAACAGTTTTAGGAATATTTATAAAATTTATTTATAATTTATTTTGATTATTTAAAAATTCTTCTAAATAAATAATATATCCATTTGATACTTAAAAAATTTAGCTTCCAAATTGACTACTATTTCCATTTTTAAATTCTTTTTTATAAAATAAAATAAAAACTGCTGTAATAAAATTTTCTCTTGCTCATATATCAGAAATCGATCTTTTTTTTATTTTATTTAATTTCTTAATTTTTTTTATTAATTTTAATTATCTTTATGATAGTCGTATTTAAATCAATTCAATTTTTTCAAAAAAATTTATAGAAGTTTTTAAGATTTTTTTAAAAATGCATCCATTTAAAAATTGATGCTATTTTTTATTTAAAATAAAATATTGCTATTTATGCTATTATATTGATATCCTGATAAGCAAATATAGAATGTTCTTGATAGAGGACATTTTTTTCTGAAAATTCTTCAATTCAATTGACCATATTATTGTATGTACGTTATAATTTTTTATTTTGATAAATTTTATTGTTATATTATTGCAACTTATTTAAAAGATTTTTACTTTTAAGAGTTCAAAGGGAAGAGATTTTCTCATTATTGTTCAAATACAATATGAGATTTATAGATCTAATTTTAGAATGAAATATGATTTCCTTTTCTATTGTTTTTTGGAATCAACTATTAAAATTAATAAAATATAATTTTAATTTGAAAATTTATTAAAATGTTATTAATAAAAGTAATTTATTTCAAAATTTAAAATTTTTTAAAAATTTTTATTTAGATATTAAATTTTAATTATATTTGCTGCATAATTTTTCAAAATTTTGAAATAATTGAGTTAGATCATAGCGATGTTCTTCTTTAAACAATAAAAAAATTAAAATTATATTTTACATAATTTTTTACATTTCATATCTTTTTTTGAATAGTAAATATATTGTAAACTTGCCTGAATAATTTTAATGCGAATCATTTACACGGATTTCACGTTGTCGTTTAGTTATAAAAATCTAATGCTATAAAATTTTTAACTTATTTAATTTATTTATTTATGATTTAATATTTCGAATATTTTTTAATGTAAATACAAGTCAATTTAAATTATACTGCATAATTTTATATGAATTGATAATATATTTATAAAATTTACCGAAATGAGATAAAGTCAAATCCTTATTTTTTTTTTTATTTTTTCTCTCATGTATGTTGAAACAATATGGTCGCCCAAAGCATGTCCATATTCTAAATCCATTAATTTTAACAATAATATCTCTCCATTGAAATTCTTAAAATTATATCTTTTATGAAACAAAATTTCATTATTTATTTATATTTTTTAAGGAAATATGGAATTGATTTTGAGATCCATGTACAGGAATAAAAGAAGTTATACGGTAATTAGAATTTAAAAAATCAAAATGACTATTAAATTTATCACATTCCATAACTCTTATTCACGACTATAGCGTAGACGATTTTCTTCTTCCATTAGAAAAAATCTCTTTTTTCTTCCTTATCAAGTTTTTTCCATTCTTGAGCTATAAGTGTACATTTTTTTCTTAATCTTAAAATTTAATAGAATCAGCCAATTGGAAATCCATTTATCAATGAAATCAATTTATCATTGTTAATTCTTAAAGAAATATTTATATTTTTGATTTTAATTCCGATAAAATTAGTAAATTTTATCAATAATATTAATTTTTAATTAAAGAATTATTTTTGAAAAAATAAGATTTATTTTAATTAGCATATCAGATTTGTGGAATAAAAATAACCATTTAAACAAAATAATAATATTTCTTTAACATTAAGTGAATATGAATATTTATTTGATAATAATTTAAAAAATTTTAAATTATATCATAATTTATGTTATATAAAAAATTAAAAATCAATTTTTGACCATCGGATTCGGATATTTTTAAAATTCTATTAAAAATTTTTACAAATTTTTTTTCAATTTATCATCATTTTTTAAATTGAATCTTTCAATAAAATTTTATATTTTATAATTTATTAAAAAGAATGATAAATCCAAAATTATTTTTAAAAAATTTTTTTACTTTTAGAATTTTAAAAATTATAATTTATGATATTTTTCACTTTTCTATTTTATTACTTAGATCTAATATATAAATTAAACTTTCTTGCATATTTGAAATATTGCTTCTCTTTAAATTATTAATAATTATTTTAAAAATAATCTATATCAAATAATTTAAATCTTAATCTCGCTATTATTAGAAAATTTTGCAATATTGAAATTTATTTTTTCATATTAAAAAAATTTCAAATTATTTATTTATTAATTTCTATATATTTCTTAAAAAGCTTAATTACAATCAAATATTTAATAAAAAAATTTTTATATTATTTAAAATTTCCATGATTATTATATTAAAAATATAAATATCCAAAATATTCCTAAAAATTTACTTCGAATGCAAAAGGGAGATTTTTGCTAACAAAATGCACATTTATATCGCAAATTCAAAATTATTTCTAATTTAATTGCAAAAATAATTTTTCGTTTAGTTTATTTGAAAGATTCTTTTTAAAATAAAAAAATGATTTAATTTTATGTATGATATTTTTGTCCATTCTGGGTCTTTTAAAAAAATATTTGATTATTTATCATTAAAATGTTTTCAAACAGATTTTTTAGAATCATTTCCTTTTCTGACCATAAATTTGCAATAATCATTATTTTTACAAATAATGTTCTAATTTACTAGATTTTATATTTATATTTCGATCTTTGTAGGGGAATTTTTTTAGAAACGAATAATGTTATAATTTATTCAGGTAAAGGCAAATATTTTCTATACATCTGCATTAATAAATTTGTTTCAAATTAAAAATAATTGCAAAAATTATTCTGTTGAGTCAAAAAATTAACTTTGTCAGGTTTTTATTTTAATTTCTTTTGAATTTGATTAATATTTCTTTATAATTTTCTGAATAAAAATGTAATTAGTAAAATTAAGTCTAGATATAGTTTCCTTCCATTGTTAGCAATTTCCTGTATGAGAATTTCGAATTGCCAAATATCATGGGTATTTTCATTGAATGCAAATCGCTTTAATTTATCTTTTTAATTATAATCTAATTTAAATTAATTTTCTATTTTAGTGGAATGCGCCAACCCTCATGTTTTTGCCCGTAGGCCGTTTGGCGTATCGAATGATTTTATTTATCTCCATTTGTTTCAATTTGGATTCCGGATCCTCATTTTTTTCTCAGGCTTTTTTTTTCCGGGGTGGGAAATTTACATAATTCTGCTGTAGCAGAATTTGGCAAAGGCTTCAATCCTGGTACCGGCTAAGGTAGAGTTATTTCACGCAATGCTGGTTTGTTGAAGGTTCCGAACACAATCAATGATTGCGATGTCTTGGAGATCGGAAATGCCTCCTGACATTGAAATATTGAATGAATACTTCAAAATTGTTTTACACTTTTTCGATTGTACATACTTAAAATTTTTTATTAATATGAAAAAATTTTTAGCTTAATTTTATTTTATTTCTATTGATTTAGTACGGCATTATTAATTTATTAAAAATGAGTAAATTTGAATTATTTAAGTTATTCAATGAAGTTTCCTTTTTAAAATTAAAAAAACACTATAAAGAATTTGACTTGCGTCCCACTATTTTTATATAATTTTTATTGCTTTTAAATAATCTTGTTATGTTATTTTAAATCAATTCAATATCAAAAAAATTAATTTTAATTAAAAAATGCATAATCTAAACATAAGAATTATTTATTAATAAAAAAACTGATATGAAATCATTGTCAAAAAATTTTCTGTAATGATTAGTTGATTATAAAATACAAAAACAAATTTTCTTTTTTTTATGCATAATTAATAAAATTAATCAATATTTTCTTTATATTTTTTTTTGTGTCAATTAAATTATATTTTTTTAATTATGCTTATTAATAATTTATTTTTCAATTTATTTTAAAGCCTAATTTAAATATTTAATAATGACATCAGCACTGATTTAATATTATTTGTTATCAATTTTACATTTTCCAATAATAATTTATGTTTCACCTCATTTATATAATTAAATTAGAAAAAAAAATTTTTAATATATAAATATAAAATATTTAAATAAATATTTGCAATATTAAAAAATTATATATCATTGGCATAGCATATTATCATGGATTTTATTTTTTTATACCTTTCTTATCTTACAGAATTCTATTTCAAATGGATATAATTTTATTAGAAAATTATTCTATACAAATATTTCCAAGAAAATCATAATATATCTTATTTTAATATAAGTTGATCATAGTAAAATTTGATATTTTTTAGAAAAAATAATTATTTTTATTTTATTTTTTTTATTTTATCAATTATCATTGATATTAATAATAATTAAATTTTTAAATTTTATTTTTTAAATAATAATAATTTAGCATTCGATAATGCCTTATTTAAATTGTATAATTTAATTATTTATTATTTTTTATGAATATTTTTCTTTTATGTAGAATAATTTTAAATCAATTACGCCAATCAATCTTCTTATTGATTTATTATTATTTCAAATTATCTGCTTCAACTTTGCGCCAACGACCCAGAGATGTTTGGTTTAGATAATTTTTGATTTGGAATGGAAAAAGGAGTTATTTCTTTCTCATTTCGAACTTTCCTTTTGCAATAAGGCTAATAAAAAGGAAATTTTTTGTAATAATTTTATTAAATTGGAATTTTAATTCAACTTTTTCTTTCCAGATCAAATCATATTTTCATGGCTAAATTGTTTATTCTATATAAAAATTTTATAATCTCAATAATTTTACAAAAAAAATTATATTATAATTCTCGAAATATATTATTGAAGGTTGTCATATCCAAATTATTTAACAGTGATTTTCTGAACTAATTAAGAATTTTTACATTTTTTATAATTTAAAAATTTTATAAAATTCGGCATTATATATTTCTAAATTATTTTTGAATCTAGAAGAATTATAATATGTGAAATTTTTAGCATAATTTATTCATATTTTTTTAAATAAAACTCTTTTTAACAAAAATAAATTTCAATGCCATCACCATCATTTATTAAATTTTTATGAATAATTCAATTTAGTTAAAAAATTTTTAAAAATATATTATCTTATTTGGTTGGAAAAGTTAAATTTTATCCAAAGTAACTATTCTTCTAAATTTCTTATATATAATTTTATTTTATTGTTTTATTGTTTAAAATAATAATTCGGATCTGCAAACATAAAATTAAATTTTTAGATAATTTATCAAGATTAAATATTTCCAATTGGTTAAAAAATATTTTGATAAAAAATTGCTTTGTTTTTAATTTGATCGCCATCCATTTTTGTTTTTCTATTTAGTCAAAATAATATTCAATTCTATGCATATTTCCTTGGAGTAATTTTAAAATTATGGTTATATTTATTATGAATACCCATCTTTTTATATACTTATGTATTATTATAAGAGATATGTATTTTATTCATAATAATAATATATGAAAATTAATTTGAAATAAATGCAAAAATTTGATTGAATTTTTTAAAATCGTGTAATAATAAATATTTTATTTTTTTTATTTAAAATAATATAAAATATATAGCCTCAAATTGTTTAGAAATTTTTTTTATTTATAAAATCTTGGATAACTTTGAATGATTATAATTGTATTATCTGAATAAATATTTTTGACTATTTTTAATTATTTTTGACTATTTTTAATTATATTTTAACATTGTTTTATATCTTTTTAATACTTTATTCAAAGGAATTAATAAAAATAATTTCAGTTCAGTTTTTCACAATTTCATCATTCCTATTCATTCTTATTTAAGTTCTTTAATTATTTAATTTTATTTAAAATTTCCTTTGAAACGCGCTGGTGAAAATCGTATTTATCCAATATTGTGTGGTATAAGGTCACAGTGCAATTTTTTATGAAATAACAGATTGAATGCTATTGTTGATTTTTTCACAAGAGAATTTGCCAAATCTTTGATTTATGAGATAAGAGATTTTTGTTAAAAAATTCAACAATTAAAGAGTTTTCAAAAATTCTGAAATATGTTTTCAGTATATATATATATATATATATATATCCTATTTTACAATCTCCAAAACATTCAGAGAATACCTTTCAGAATAATCAAATTGGATTGCAACGGAGCAAATAATTGAAAATATTATCAAATTTAAATAAATTATCATATTTAAAAATTTTTTATATAGAATTTAAAGGATAAATTTCTCATTTCATTTAATTTTATAATAAATAATTTTAGGATCAAATTGTTTAAAGGAATGATTGTTTTCCGAAATTACTATTCGACGTTTGTGTAAAAATGAGATTATTATAAATGATTATATTATTTATCATTGAATAGCAACTTTTCATCCTACATCTCGATAATGCATAATAAATATAATATTACTGTTTCTATACCCTTCGAAACTTCCTTTCGTTTTCGAATAATTTTCGATTTCGAAAAATTTTTTGACCTTCTGAAATTTCGATTTGGACTTTTTTTAGCCCATTAACCCATCCCTGGTCATCTTTGGCATTTGCTAACATATATTCGTATATAAAAGCATTTAAAACTTAAAGTTAAAATGAAAATAAAAATTTTTGGGTGAAAAAATTCGATTTTTTGAATCCGGAGCCGGAGCCAGATTTTGAAAGATTTTTAGTACAAGAGCTGCAGCTTAAAAAAAAGATGGTTGTAGCCCGGAGCTGGAGCTAAAAATTTGAAGGGCCGGAGCCCGGAGCCGGAGCTGGATATAAAAATTTTGGGGGTGGGAGCCCGGAGCCGGAGCTGGAGCTAAAAATTTTGAGAGTCGGAGCCCGGAGCCGGAGCTAAAATTTTTGGGGTCGGAGCTCGGAGCTGGAGCCGGAGCTATAAAATCCGAAAGGCAAAGTACTTTTTTTAGATAATTGTTCCTTTAAAAATTTCCACACCTGACCTTTTATAGTAGCCGCACAAACCAAGAGTTTTCCCATCATGCCGCATTTGCTTTACTTCATAAATTTTTGATTTGTTACTCATTTCTTTTTTTTTTCCAAAAAGTTTATATAAAATTGGTTTATATAATATTTTTAAAAAAAATATTTTTTTTCAATTCCATTTCTATCGTCATTTTTAAATAATTTATAGAAAAATTTTAATAAAAATATATAATAATATAATATTTCATTAAAATTTCTTAAATTTATTTTTCAATGAATATTAAAAATTTATTGATTTGTGTATAATTTTATTACTCATCCATCCATGTCCAAATGTTGTTAATTTGTTAATTATAAAATAATTCTTTTATAAATTTCTTTATATTTATATGACTTTTTTATTTTAAAAGAATAATTTTGCTTTATGTCATTTCAATTAATGAAATATAATAAATATTTAAAAGAGTTAATTTGTCTATTTCATTTTATTTATTTTTTTATTAATTTATAAGTATTTATATTTATATTTTAAGCTTAATTTTATTCTTTTTTAGTTAATTAAATAAAATTTAAAAAGAAATTATTTTGCCATTATAATAAATTATGCAGATTGGCATCAATTTTAAACATTTAATTTATTATTTATTTTGATTAATTAATTGTATAAATTTCTTAGATCAATGAATTTTTATTAAATCCTTACTTATTAATTTATATTTTTTGAAAAGTAACATTTATTTATAAATTTTTGTTTTTTATAGGTAAACTTTTTAGCCTTTTCTTCTATATATTTAGATATAAATTTGTACGATATTATACTATGAAGCTTATTTTGTCATTTAAAAATTGAAATTATTTCATTATTGTCAAAAGCTTCAAATTGATTACATATATACTATTGATGCAATTTCCTGATATTAAATCCTATTATTTAAATTATTAGAATTACCATTTTTCATAAATTTTTGTTGGTCAAAAGAGATTTTTATAGAAATTTTGCTAAAAAATATTCGACATATAGTTTAATTGCGATAACTCCACATGAAATTTGATAAGTGATAAGTCTTTTAAATTGAAATTCACATATTTTTTTATTTTATATATATTATTTTTCAAGATGATATCTTATTTCAATTTATTTTTTTATTCAAATTATTTTTTATTTGATTCATATAATTTCATGTTAATATTTTCTATAATATAAAATCTTCTCGCATAAAATATTTTTCATTATTGTTAAAAATAAATTATTATCAGATAAATTTTATTATATTTTTTAATAAAATATTTTTCCCTTTGATTTTAGAATATTAATTATAATAATAAATTTTTTATAAATTATTGCTGATAAAGTTTAATGTATTTATTGGAAGAATAAAAAATTCTGTTGGTATTTTGGATCTAAAAATTCATTTTAATCCTAAATTTATTCTATGTTATGTGACACAATAGTGAAGAATCCGATTTTTACAAGGGAGCAAATTGTATTCAGGAATAATCAATAAAATTTTTATTTTAATTAATTTTATAAAATTAAATATGATACATTTTTAAATTTAATATAATATTCAAATACAAATTCTATAATTATTTTATTTGAAAATATTATTTTAATTCATATAATTTAAAATTTGATTGCCCTAAATTTCTATATATTTAAAAAATATTTATTTTATGAAATAATTTAAGATTTTTTTTATGATATTTTAAAATTTTATAGTTGATTTTTTTTCATTTCGTTTTGCCCCTTTACCAGTAATGCCATTAGCAGGGTGAAGCCATGAAGTCCTCATATTTCATTTTCCAATGTTCTTATTCCTTCTCTATTACTTTCAAAAAAATGAAAGTTTTGGGTGACCATTCCTTTTTATAAAAAAAATTTATTAAAAAATTATCCCATTTAAATTATGTTTTAATTTTGTTATTGAATTTGATAAATATTCAATTGAAGTATATGTTCTTAAGTCGAATAAAAAATCATTATTTTTTAAATAATAAGATTAATTTCTGTATATACATTATTTTATCTGATTAATTAATTATTGCGACGGTATTTTTTTATTTCTCTAGCGAATCATTTTTTAATATTTTAGTTATCCATTTCAAAATAATTTAAATATAAATTTTATATAATTTATTATCCATAACATCAGCATATCTTATTATAAATTTCTTCAATATTTGTTCCTGAATTTTATTTTTAAATCTTATTTAAACTATATGCTTGTTTGATTATATATGGAAGCAATAATTATATCTTATAACTCTTTAATTATAGTTTAAATGTTTTTACATATTTCAAATGAACCTCGATTTTCTGCGTTTTCAAAATTTTTAAAAATTCATACGAATTATTTTTTCTATTTTATTTTGTTTTTGCAAGTCTACTATCTTTCAATATATTCGAGAAAAGAGTATTTTTTTCCTTTTTTTTTGCTAAATTTATTATATTTTAATAATTTATTTATAATTTATTACATTCTAATTCTCAAATTTTTATGCTCTTGTAATTATTATTAATTTAAAATTTTACAATTATTTGTCAATCTGGTAGTCTAATACCGCATTGCAGGGGCCAAAACAAATTAGCGGAATAAAGTAATAGAAATAGAAATAAATCTATTCTATTTCTTCTTGATACAAATTGGGCGAAAAGTATTTCTATTTCTATTTTTGTTACAATAATCTATTCCGGATTTTATTTCCTAATACAAATTAAAAGAAATAAAAATGAAGGGAAATAGAAATAGTTATAAATAAAAGGGCGAGGTTTGGAAGGGAGATGGCAGGGATGCGTGCGACTGCCCGCGGCCGGGCCGTTGAGATGCGAGCGGCAGCAGCCATCTGGCTGTGGGCGCGTTGGGTAGAAGTCAAAGGGCAGTGATGTCTAGAGAAAGGGAAGAGAAGAAAGAGCATGGGAATAGAATTTATACCCGAGGTTTTTGTGGGGTATAAATTAACAAAGAGAATTTATTCCGGTAATAGATTTTGGGGATAAATCCTTTCCAATTTGTATTGGGAATAAATATTCAATGGAATTTTGGAATAGATTTGAGTAATAGATTTTATTCCGAATTTGTACTCGGAATAAAGAATAAATCGCTTCGGAATAGAAATAGAAATAGATTTATTTCTATTTCTATTACTTTATTCCGCTAATTTGTATTGGCCCCAGGAAATATATTCATAATTTTTTTTATATTAGTGATGGTGCAAATATACAAAATAAATGATTAAACTTATCAAAGATTGGAATTTAAAATAATATTATATTTTTATTTCAAGATTTTTAATTTGATCTTATAATGCATATGTATATGATAAAAATTTATTTTTTTATTACTATAATTTTTTCCATATTATGGAAAGCTTTACTTACTAATAATTATATATCATTGAATATTGTGATTCTGTCAATCTTTTTTCTAAATTCATTTTAAAATATATTTATTATAATAAACACATCATTAAGACTTAAAATCTTGCAAATTTTTTAGTTGGACAAATTTCTTTACATCATTATTTCTCAGAGGTAATATTGATGAATTGAACCAGCATTATAGAATCTTTCTTCCTTCCATAGGCGTTCTTTTGATTCATATTTTAAATTACATTTATTAATAATTAATTCAAATAGATTGACAGTATTTTTCATTTTAGTTGATTAAAGCTATTTGTGAAAATATTTAAATTTTCTATCTTTTTAATATTTTAAATTTAAAAATATTTTTTTTAATAATTTTTATTTATTATCATGTGTTTTTCTTTAAATTTTAAAATTTATTTCTCTTTTTTAGGAATCTTAAGAATTTACTATATTTTTTTTTCATTTTTAAAATTTATTTTAAAATTTAACGTTGATCCTTGATATATAATGCATTTAAGCATTTTTTTTCGAACATATTTCTTCTTAAAAATTGCTATTTATTGAGATATTTTCTCTGCAAGTTATTCAATCTTTTTTCTGGAAAAAAATACGATTTTTAATCTTTATTTCTTTGCAACCACTTTTTAAATGAGGTCTTTTTGAATATTATTTCTATAGTACTTGCATTATTTTCAAAACATGTGTATAATTTTGATCTTATGAAAAATTCAGAAAAAAATTCAATATTAATAAATTAATTTTATCTTTAAAATTCAAATTCAAAAATTTTTTATCATTATAAATAATTTATTCAAATCTAATAATTTGAATGGATACCTTCACTATAGTGAACAACGGATTTTAGCTCCTTGCTACAATTGCCTTCATATAAGATATTCACAGACTTTTTCAAATTACTTTTTAAAGGAGTTTTATAAGAATTGGTCAATGTAATAAGACACTAGACAATAACGCTTATATTTATTTTAATATATTTAATATCAATTATTTTATTGAATATTATTAAAAAAGGCTCCATTTAATTTTATGTCTTAATTGATTCAATATGAAAATTCGCTTCTAAATTTTGAATTTCTTTAATTTATTTTAATTTATATATAATTTTAATTTTGACCGCACTTCGTAGGGGTTATAGCCAAATAGGATAAGCCGATTTCGTCCTCTGGAATATGTCAACTAATTTTTAGTTTTTAAAATTACTGAATTATTTAGAAATATTATTCAAAAATATTTCCAATTTTCTCTGTGTTTCTATTAATTAAGGTAAACATGATTTACAATATGTATATTCACAGCTTTTATAAAATAAATGTTTAGAAATTTTTAAATTTATGATTTATTTTTAATATGTTATTTGCGAATTAAAAATCTAATAATAGAAAAATTGAATAATAATATAATAAAAATCTCTCCATTTTATGTTGAATTAATTTAAAATTTTTAAATTTAATTTTATTTAAATTTTTATTATTAAGAAATTTTTTAATATGGTAATATATGATTTAATTTTATCATTTATTGCATCAATTTATGCTGCTTAAATAAAAAATTTTATTCACTTAATTATATGAAATTTATCTTAATTAAATTTATTATTTTTTTTTGAATTAAAATTTATATGATGTATTGTACCTCAATGAAATCCTTTTGACTATGTGATGGCCATTTATTCTATAAATTTTTTAAATAAATTATGTCACCTAAATTATAAAAAATAATTTTCAATGATATTGACATTGTCCGAGATAAAATTTAATTTCCTGGATAATTGACATATTTTTGTCACTGTATTTTTTAACCTGCAGAGAATAATCCAAATAAAAATTTTATAATATAATTTTCATTTGATAAAATAGTCGCCTAATTAAAATTTTATGACATCTTTTAAAAATTTAATAAAATAAATAATATTTTAAAGATTACGGAATTTTGACAAAATTTGTATTTTATTAAAAATATTTTACAATTTTATTTAATATAATTAAGAATTATTATTAATAAATATAAATAAATTTTTCCCATTTTTTAACTTCAATAATTTGTGATTTTGCTATTTAATAATGAAAATTTAGGTGTATTATTGTTATTTATTCAAAATTCTGATTTTTGAATTTGATTTTATATTTCAAATTATTTTAAAAGTTTAAGAATTTAAATTTGTTTAATTTATGATCTTATATACATGTATCATAAGCAAAATAATTTTTTAATTTTAAAAATATTTCGATTAAGAAATAAAAACAAACCCAAATATCCTAAATTTTCCAAAAGTTTTGTTCGCTAAAAATACGAATTTGTATCTTGTTCCATGTCAACACCTTGGCTCAACTTTAAAATCATCAGGCCAATTGAAGCAATGTCTTCCTTCTTATTCTAATCATCCGCATTAAAGAGATATTGCCGAAGTCGCAATTTTCAAAGGAAATTCTGAGCCATGATTTTTTTATGTTGCATAAAAATTGCCAAAATGCACGTCATAACATCAAATGAAATTGTTATATATAACGAATTTTCATTTTATAATCAATTTATTTCAATAGTAAAAAATATTATTTTAATTTTATTTCAAAAAATTTATTATTTAAAATATTTAAATAATTTTTTTATTATTAAAATTATTTCAATTTCTAATCTACCATCTTTTAAAGAATGTTGTAAGATTGCTTGTGAGCCATTTAAATATATTTTTTTTATTTTTATTCTAATAAACTATTGTATTAATAATCGTTTTTTTTAAATTATTTTTTTATAATATTTTTAAAATCTTAGTATAAAGTATTTTTTAATATTTTATAAATAAATTTTCTACATTATTTTATTTTTTTAAATAAATATTTTTATTTAAAATATTCCAAACGATTATTTTCATTGCTATTTAAGAATTTTATATTTATTATTTAATTTAAATGTTTTTCTGAACAAATGCATAATTTAATGAAAATATCTCTCTTTTTTCGAATGCTGATGATTTTTGCTAATTTTGATTTTATAATGCGGTATTTTTCATTTTTTTACAAAATCAATTATTTTCTTCAAAAATTTTTCAAAATATCTATTTATATGCATCGTTCTCTTTATGAATCAATTGATTAAATAATCATATTCAGCTTATAAACAATTTTCTATATTTTACATTTAAATTCAAATTCACTACCATATATGGATCTTTAATAAATTTTATACTCTATAATTCATTTAAATATTTTCTTTATAATAATTTGCGTCTCTAGTTCATAAAAAATTGTATATTTCCTTCCTAACATTCAATATTTTGCTATTTAAATCCAATTTATTGATACATTTTTTAATTGTGTATTAATCTTTTCTAAATAAAATTTGTATCATATTTTTTCATCTTCTTCTATTCAACTTCGTTTTTTTTATTCATCTTATTTTTATTTTGAATTGAATTCAATCGCATTCTACTATTTTTATACATTTATAAAAAACATTTCACAATTTTTTCTTTGTAAATTTTAATTAATATCTTACATCATTTTTTACGAATAAATGTCACTGCATTTATTATTGTTTCTTTTTCTCTTTATCTGTAGGCATTTTTTAGAGTTTAATTCTCTTTTTCGAGTTATTATCTAAAAGTACCCTTCTAAATATAAAACCATTAATTTGATGAAATGTTTTATAATTATAAATTTTTCGAATTTCCTTTATATTTTATATGAAATTTTAAATAAAATTTTTAATATTGTATAGATTAAAATTAATTTCGCATTTAAACAAGTTCACAAACCGAAATATTCTTAGAATGTTCATTGCAGCGCTTGAGATTCCGGAACAATTTTAGCTTTTAGCTTGATATTATTTTAAAAATTTAAATTACTCTCTCAATAGATTTTTTCAATAAATAATTTATATTTAACTATAATGTATTTTTTTATATACATTTATAATTTTGTATTTTACATATTTTTTTAACCTTTCTTGGTAATAATAGAGAGAGTATAATTTTTTTTAAATATAATGGAAAAATTGTTTTTGCTTTTTATTTTAATTTTAAATTGTTTAAAAAGTTTAATATAGCTCAATTGTTCAAATTTTTTAATGAAATAATCTGTGGGTATTTAAATTTTTAAATTCATTATATTTTATTAATTAATTTTACTCATTTTATCTTTGTTAATGTGTGTTTTTTTAAAGATAAATTTCTTTCTATATAAGGTCAACTTACCACAATATTTCTATTTATTATCTTTAACCAAAAATTTTTTTTGGATAATTCATTCCTTAAATTGAAGAAAAAACACCTATTTTGATTAATGAAAACTTGGAAAGAATATAGGTATACTCGATTTATTATTAATTTTTAAACATTATTATAATTTATCGCTCTTGAAAAGAAGCAATATAACCTTTATCTTATTCATGTTTTGCACTCAAATGTTCTATTTTTAATTTTATCTCAATCAAGGCCATCTCAATTTCTCATATGTTTTTCCATTAATACTTATTTTTCTCATAATTAGTAGTTTAAAATATTTAAATAATATTTAATAAAATTTGATTTTAAAATTTCCTTTTTTATTTATTTTAAATTTAAAAATTTAATTAATTTCTATTAATTTATTTTACCATCATAAATGAATATGATAGATTTTTTTAATGATATATATTATTATTTTTTAATATCTCATATTAAAAACTTGTATTAAATAATATTTGATTTTTAAAATCTTATTGACATGAATAATTATTGCGAGATCTCGAAGGTCGAATTCGTAATTTTTAGTCATAATATTATTATTTAATATATATTTTTATTTATTTTAATTACCATAAATTTATATATATCGTTTTATTTGATCCGGGAACGCTTAAAATTATAAAACCCAAAATTTTAGATCGATTAAAATGTTTTTTAAAAAAATTATAATTAATGATATGAATATAGATAAATTATTTATATTGTGTAAATTTTATATATCATTCAATTATTTCTCCATTTTTATAATTTTTCTTATTAAAAGGGTATTTATTAATAATTTCTGATTATATGATGAAATACTTATAAATTTTAATTGATTGAATAATAAGCATTTATCATTAATTATATGTTACTAGTTAACTCAATGAAATGTCGAATAAATCATATATGAGAAATATTCTCATGCTGCTCCTTTCATTTGCCAAAAGAAGAAGGGCTACTTGTGCGCGCTTCTCCCCATAAATCTTGAGGACCAGCGCAACTGCTAGTTTTTATAAATCTAAATTTTAATTTCGATTTGCTTGCAAAAATTTTACAATATTTTAAAAAATAATAATAAAAGAAATTTCAATTATTTTTTATTATTTCTAATCATAATATTGTATTCATTTTTCTGGAGAATAATTCGCTCTATTCTTATTTTAGTTGCATTTCAATAAATATAATTTTATTTTTTCCTGTTATTCAATTTCTAAATACATTAGATTATATTCATTTGGTGTAATTAACAATAAAACTAGAGCCTTTGCTTCCACTGTTTCTTCTTCTCTTAAGTTCAAGTTTTCGCCTTTATTCTAAATTATTAAAATTATTTGGGAATAAATTTTGAAAATTTACATTTTTTTTTATTTAATAATTTAAATAAATGTAAAAAAGCATTTTAAAAATTTAATTAGATATTAAAATTTTTGAATTTTAGAATTATTTTTTAAATTTATTATTTAAATTTAAACCTTAATAAATTAAATATTTTTTAACGAATAATAATTTTAGATATAAAATTCATTCTTAATGTTATTTTATATATTTTAAATTTAATAAATAATTATTTACATCATTTATTATAATTAATTTTATCTATTATTATAAATTATATTATAACAATTCATTTAATCCTACTTCTAAATTCAAAGAACCAATAACCAATTTTTACTTTTATGAATAAGATATTTACCAATAGCTTTTCACATTTGCCTAAAAGGCACTTATTAAAAAATTAAATAATTATATCATAAGTAAATTAGCCATTGACGTCGAATTTTTATATAATTTTATTAAATTATATTTCTTCTTTATCCTATTTATAATTGATTTTATTTTCTATTTAAAGAAAACATTAAAATTTCTTCAGAATAAATTAATTTTATTTAGCTTTTATAATTAATGTAATAAATTTTTGAAATTATTTTAATATATTTGTTGATTCAAAAATTTTTTGAATAATTCATTAAAATAATTCTAGAATTTTTTGTCATTGCATAACAATTTATAAAAATTTTCATATTTATTATGATAAATAATTAATTAAATATTTCTATATAAATATCATCCGATGGAAATATTAAATCAGTTTTTATTAATTGTCACATTTTTAGAAATATTTTTAAATAATTTAATATTTTTAAATTTTAATATTTATTTATTATACATATAGTGAATCAAATTAATGTGAACAAAATTACCTTTCTTGTATAATATGGTAATTTTTTAAACCGATATTTTTAACATTTATGAAGTTATTAAATTTTTAAAAAAAATAGAGATATCTTCTTCTTTTCTTCTAATTAACATAATTATTAAAATATCTATTTAATAATATATTTACTTAATAACATTCTTGGATTATTGATTTTTTATCATTGTTTTTCATCGTCGGAAAACTTATTAAGAGATAATATTAATTTCTTTCTATTTATCATTCCAAAAGTTGCTATATTCGGAGTTATTTTAGCAAATCTATAAAATCGAATTAAATTTATCTATTTTTATTCTTTTTTTAAATTATTGCAATATTATTTTTTACTATATATTTAAAAGATAAGATTATTATAAAGAAGTTTACTTTCTTTCATAATTATTAATACAGAAATTCAACTTAAGATAAAGTAAAGTTTTTTCTGTTTTTATTTTAAGAGATATTTTTATTATGATTTCATTAGCAGCATAAAACATTCTAAATTATTTCTAAATGCATATTTTTTTATTGTAAATTTGAATATTCGATACAAAATTCTGTTTTTTCTTGATGGATATACATTAAAATTAATTAAAAAAATTTTTAAAATAATATTAATTTTTAAATCAGTATAATATAAAAATATTATTATTAATTATATAAATTATTTTGAAGAAGTGCTTATAATTTTATTTCATTTTTATAAAATATTGTAAAATATAATCGCATAATACTACAGATTTAATATGATTAATATCGTTTTCCATTTTTAATTATATCAAAAACAATTCTCTATTTTAACTTCTATCTTAAAATTATTTTCTATTATTTTTTAAATTTTTATTTATAAAAGTAATGAAAATATCTTAAAAATTTAACTCTTGCCTTTTTAATTATTAAAGAAATTTTCGATCAAATTAAAGATAATCTCTGCTGCAATATATCTTTCTTCTAATCTATTGAAAATTCGCAATCCTAATTATAGCATCACTGACAATACAAATTAATTAATAGTTTATATATATATTTTTTTTTAAATTTTCAAAATTTTTTAGTATATTTTCTACTGTTTTGTATTTTCTTAAAATAATTATTTTAAAAACAACATTTTTTTTCTGTTTTTATATCATTATTTATGATTAATTTATCTATTTAAATTTATTCGTATATTATTTTAAAATAATCTGAAAATTTTGTTCCAACATATGCACTCCACATCCTGAATTGAAGAACCAATCTTTTTCTTTGTTGAATTATATATTTTTTTAATCAAATTTCAAAAATGTATTGTAAAGTGATGATTTTAAATTATATTCTTTACGGATCGAATTAATGAATTCGAAAATTTTATTTAATTAATTAACTAGCTGTTTATCATAGGAAAATCAGTCACATAGTTAACCTTATATCTTTCATTTGCATTTTTAAATAATCTGTAAAAGTCAATTTCCGAAATTTGTTTATTGTCAGAAAAATATTATTCTAAATTAATGAGAAAAAAAAATTTATTAAAAATTTTATGAGATGCAAAACATAAAAATTTAAAAGTGAAAAAAAATTGTATACGAATTTCGAACACAAATTATTTTTTTTAAATATTCCATAAATTTAACAAATGCATTTTTATTTAAATTAATCAAATTAATATTTTTTATTTAATAAAATATTTTTAAAATTAATATTTTTATTTTAAAAAAGTTTTATATTTAATTAAAATCTATCAAGTTTTCATTTATTGAATTTATTCCTATACCATTTTTAAAAAAGGAATAAATGCTATGAAATGAAGGAATTTGAAAGTCTGCAAATCCATTTTTCTGATTTACATTTATTGAAAAATTAGAATTATTTTTTCATTCCATTTTCTTTTCTTTCTTCTCATATAGTTATATTTTTTAATATGAGAAAGAAACTCTCTCATAAATTTCTATAGTCATGAATTTAAAATTTGTAATTTCAAATTTTTGATAAAACATCTTTATTAAATAAATTTTTATAATAAAAATTGTAATTAATAAGAACCTTCAATTAATACGTATATTTGAAATAAATTATAAATATTTTAGCAATTTTAATCACTTTTTTGAATCTAGTATAAATTTATTTTATCAAAACTAAATATTATCTTAAACTTTAATAAAAATAATTTTAAAATATAAAATTAGCCATTTTTTCCAAGAATGATAAAGACGCTAAAAAATATATATTTCATTCTTTTAAATAATTGTATAATTTTGTACAGAATCAATGCCTGTTCATTCGATTATGAAATTGTCAAGTTATTTCCCGGAATAATTAAAATAAAATTGTATTTGCAAGTCAAATTTAAATATTATTTTATTTTGATTTTAGAAATTAATTATTTGTATTATACGAAACTAATATAAATTCTTTAATCATTATTACCCTCTTTCCAATTCTTTTCCCGTAACCATCACTATCCTTCTTTTTTCATTTCGAGATATCATTTCTATTTTTAAATAATGCCGCATGATGATCATCATCTTTATAATTTGAATTTTTGATCCTAAAAATTATTAAAATTTCATAATAAATTTTTTGAAATTCACAAACAGAAAATAAGACCGCGATTTTTAATTTCAAATTTTTTATTTTTTTATTATCAAATAAATTTTAATTAATTTCAATTCATCTCTTTAAAACAAAAATCATTATACTTTTTTAATGAAATCAAAAGTTTACAAATCCTAGGAACTTCCTCCTTCACATAGTATCGCATGTTCAATATTTTTACATAATGATGATCAATTAAATTTAAAAATCAAACTAGTAAAATTAAAAAATGTTTTGTAATTTATTAAATCGATCATTACTTCTATCATATTTTCGATTGTTTATTTTAAAAATTATATTATTTTTAATAATAATAACCATAAATTTTAAATTTAATGCTTTTTTTTAAAATTAAATTAATATTTTTTACTTTCACGATACATATGCAATACGAAAAAAATGATGCAGATTTATTGTTTCATTAAAATTATTATATTTCAAAAAATTTTAGATTTATATAACCATATTTTGCGTCTTTTTCCATATAAATATTATAATGATTAGGCCATCTTTGAATTGAGTTTGATAAACTTGATAAATTTTCAAGTGTTAAAAATAATAGAGAAGAAAATAGAACGCCATAAAAACAATGAAAATGATTGGCTAATTTTTAAATAAAAACTACAAATTTTTTATTTAATTTTCTTAGTTGTAATGATTTAAAAATATTTTAGTGTATTCCTTTTCTAAAAAAATTATTCAAGAAAATTTTTCATAATTTTATCTTTATCTAAAATTTTAATTTTAGTAACTAGACTGTCAAAATAATAAAAATTTTAATATTTTTTTGTTCATCTGAATAAATTTCGGGAAAACAATTTTATATTTTATAATGAATTTTTTAAATTTTTATATTTTTGAAGATGAATTTATATTTGAATAATGGTGATTTTTAAATTTATATTTAGTCAATATAAAGAATTACTCATATATTATTTTTATAATTTCTGTCATTTTCATTATTTTTCCATCATTATTTTTATTTATATTTAACAATTCCATAAATTCAAATTAATGATATACTACTTTCTTTCATTTGGAAAATTATGATGCAATTTTTACATAAAAATTGTCTTTTTTTTTAAATTATTTACTTATAAACATTGTGTAAACTACTATTTTTTTTTAAACAAAATGTTTAACAATAATTAAGCTCAATATTAATTATTCATATTTTAATATATAATTATTAGACTTCAATGAAATTTTTTTTCTTTCTATTCCTAATAAATTTATTTTGATTAATTTATTATCAAAAAACAATTTTTATTTTTGATAAATTATTTAATATTATGAGAAAAGTATAATCATTTACATTGAAGATAACGAATAGATATTTTCTTTATGTTTTTTTCTAATTTTTTTCTGTCGTAGTAAATCATGATTTAATGATAATGATTCGTAATTTTTTATTTCATAATTTTGATATTTTTCATAATATTTATATTTTGGCAATTAATTCTTTTAAAATATCGTTCTAATGGAAAAAATATTTTATTTTTAAGATATATTTTTTGGATATTTATTTCAAATTTTGTTAATAAAAATTTTTTAATTGAAAATTTTATTTTTTTAATTAGATTAATCATAAAATTTAATTTATGTGAAATGATATGATGATTTTTATTCACATATTTATAGATATATCGTAAATTTAATTTATTTGTGCAATGATGCAATATATAATTTTTTCGAATTTCTTATTTTAAAAGTTTTTCATATAAAAAAATAAAATTATTCAAATCTTTTATTTCTTCATTAAGATAGTAAAATTTAAATTTAGCTATTATTTTGTTGATTTTTTCTCTATTTTTGGATGCATTAACGCATATATTCACGGTAAGCTTGTGGCATCTCCCCCACTTTTACTTTCTTGTAATCTTTAATCGACATTTTTTTTTATATAATAATATTGATAATTAAAAATCGGTTCATTTATTAAATTTTATTTTGTTATCAATTAAATTAATATTGTCTTTATTGATATCAAATGCTTGTCTATAATAAGAAGAATAAATAATAATTTTAACCATTAAATATTTTATTGAATTTTTTTTTATTTTTTCCAATATAATATATAATAACTGACATTTTTCTATAAATTAAATTAGATACCACTATTTAGGTGGTAATAAATTTGATGTGCACTTTGGCTCATTTGAAGAGAAGCCAAGGGATTTGTTTATTTTCAGCTAAATTCAATAAAATTTTTTTCAATTGGTTAGAATAGCTTTTTGAATGTATTTATTCTTTGATATATGGTTGTATTACATATTTCAACATTTTTTTATCAAATTTATCTTAAATTTTTTTATAAATATATTTTTTAATTTTTTAATTCAGATTATTTTATTATAATATTTATACATGATTAATTGTATAATCATCATAAATGTTATGAAATTTCCTGAGTTTTATTTATGCACATTTTCCAATATACATATAGGATATAGCTTAACTTCTTCTCATTTCAAATATATTAAAATATTGCTTTATAAATTTTTATTATTTAATATATAATTTTTTTATATTTCAAGAAATTTATTTTAAAATATTTTTGTTTTTTTTTTATTTTTTTTCGAATAATTTTCTCTTTTTAAATCTTTGTATGTTTTTTTTCATTATTATAATAATGATTTATTATTCAAAATATTTTTATTAATTTATTTTAATTATTATAGGAAATGAATGCGAGTTTTTAAAAAATTTTTATTGATGTCGCAATAAAATAAAAAAACATTTTTTATAAAATCATTGTATTTTTAATTAATATTTATTTTAATTTTTATTAAATAGATTTTTAATTCTTTAAAAGAGAATTTGCTGTAAAATGATAGATTTTGTTAAATTATGCGGTTTATTCCTATTTACAATCAATATTAAATCATTTAGTATATTTAACCAGTGAAATCGATTTGGAAATCAAATAAATTTAAATTTATTCATTTATAAAATTTTTAATATTACTATATAATTATTATTTTCTTTATACGAAATTATTATTTGGGCAAAGAATTTTGTACTAGTCTTTCAAATTGTAGAAATTTTAAATTCACACGGAAAAAAATTCAATGATTAAATTTGTTATTCTGCTAAGGAGACGAATTTTTAATTATATAATTTTCTGATTTCTTATTTAAAAATTGTTATTGTTTTTCCCATCCTTATTGTTAATAAATTATTATAAATTATTGTAATATAAATATTTTTATCAATCAAATATATTCTTATTGACAATTAAATTATAATAAAATTTTTTTTAGAAAAAATTTTTAATTTGTAATCCGAAAAGACAGATGAATATCCCGCAATCGGTTCCATTATTTTGTTGGGGCCTATTACTTTATTAAGAAATAAATTTAAAAATATCTTTATTATATTAATGTATTTTTAGAGAATAAAATAATTTAAATTAATATTTTAATTTCTTAAATGGAAATTATGTTTTTATGAAGGTTTACGCTCTCGATAATTCTAAAGTTATTTTATTATTTTTTAAAAAAATATCTATTCGATTTTATCGCTATTTTTAAAAGAAAATTTTTTTTAATCTTTGTTAAAAATTTTTAAGTTAAATTATTTCATAAAATTTTTAAAATTATAAATTTTTACTTTCACTTTCAAAATATAATGAATATTATCAATATTTCTTCTCTCTTATTTATTATATATTTTTTCTAATTTTAAATATATATATAATTAATTATTAAATGTTATATTTATTTGTGAAAAGTTGAAACACATAATAAATAATTTAATTTAATCAATTTTTTCCTTATAATTTCATTAGAATAATAATTATAATTTATATTTTCATATTTCTTTTCTTTCTTTTATATATTTTATGGTATTTTGTCTTTTGCGATTTTGACGGAGACGTTCTTTTTCCCTAGGCTGTTATTCGCACTGCCTTTTTTTTTCAGCAGAATTTTGTATTTAATTTTCACATGAAGAGCGATATTGGGCCATTGGGCCATCAGCAAATTATTTCTACTCTTTGTTAGCTTATTCAAAAAATTTACATATTTTATTCTTCGAATTTTTAGAAATAAATTTTGTAATTGGAAAAAAATAATAATATTGATACAATTTGCAATGTTTGTCTTAATAATTATTTGTTCTAATTAAAATTGTAATAAAGTATCAATATCAAGTTTTATGATATTCATTTAGTTTTTTATTTTAAAAATTTTTAACATAAGTATTGTTTGCATAAATATTTTTTGAAATAATTTAAATGAATCAGCATGAAATTGTTCTTATAATTCATTCTTCAGTGGGAAAATGGCTGAGAGAATGATAAGGCGAATGGAGGCTTTATATAATCTTCAAGTTTTCCAAGTATACTATCGGCTTGGCTTTATATTAAAAATGTTATATTTTTAGAATTTTATTATTCATAAACGAGAAATTTCAAAATTACTTCATAAAAATTTTTATTTTCAAAAATTTTATTATTTTAGCAAAATTATACTCAACAAAATTAGAGTATTGGCGAAACTTAAAAAAGGGCTTAAAAATTAGTAAAAATAGTTAGATAATATTATTATCTAAAAATATTTAAATAATTTTATATATTTATATTTAATAATAATCAAAATTTTTTTCCTTATCAATAAAATCTATTTTTACTATATTTTTTTAAATATTTAATAAAATAAATTTATTTCTTTTTTTATAATTCTATATATTTTATAATTTAAAAATTACTTTTTTTATTTATATGTTTAATAATTATTATATAATATTTCAAAAATATTATAAAAATGTTTTTTATAAGTTATTTTGTTTCAAACCAAATATTCTAAAATTGTAATTTTATAAAATTGGATTATGCATATCCTTATTTCTCGATATTTTGTTGAATATAAAATATTTTCAAAATTTTATCTTTCTTATTCACATACTGAAGATTATTTATTGTAGAAATATCCATTTTGTCATTAATTGGAAATAAATAAAATATTTTCCAAATTTCTGATCCAGGAAATAAAATCTCATTATTATAATTCTATATTTTTATAGAAAATTCTTAGTAAATTTTTTAAATATAAAGTTCAAATATTTTTATTAATTTAATAATTATTATTTAATCTTGAAATAAAATTTTCGATTTTTAAACATGATACATGAATAAATAATGTTTGACTATGGTGATGTTGCTATTATTTAATAAAACATTTTAATAAATATTATTATATATAATTTTAATTTTTTTCCCTATATTTTAATGGATGAACATTTCAAATATTTTTTTAAACGAAAATTTATGACAATAAAAATAAATTACAAATCTTTAAATTTAATTTTAAATTTCTTATATATTTATTAAATATGCATTTTATTTTTTCTAATATTATTAATTCTTCTTCAAAAAATAGTGATTTAAATCCGTCTTATTTGTTAATTATTTTATAATATTAAAAAATTTTAAATTTATATAAGATTAAATTTGCTAACCAATTTTACACATATATATAGAAATTATTTCCGGAGCCTCTTGGGGCGGATAATTTATAGTAATGCAAATTTTGAAACACTCTTATTTCCTTTAACAAAATATTTTTTATCATTCCTTTATCAAATAAATTTTTTCATTTTTATAATATTATCATAAATTGTTCACTTATTTTCTTCTTATTTTTTTAAATCTTCATTAAAATAATAAAATGATCAAAATTATTTATATCAAAAAATTTATAATTATTTTTAAATTAATAAAGCTATTCTATCAGGATGCTTTGCATAAATTTGGCTAATCTTGCTATTTTTTAAGATAATTTTAATAATTCTCTAATTTTTTAAAAACTTAATTTAATTCAATTATTATATTTATATTAATAAAATAATAAAAAAATATTTAAATATTTATTTCACTTTTAAGATAATGCGTATAATAAAATATATATTCGAATTAATTTAATATAATATTTGTGTAAATCAGATGTTTATAATTTATATTATATATCCCAAGTTATTTTATTTTTGAATCATTTGTTTCTAATTTTTCATTTAATATTTATATTTTCAAATATTAATTTATTTTGCTCTCATTTATGTTTTTTTTTGCAAAATCATATTTTATTTTTTTTTTAAATAATAAATGAAAATTTCAATCGTAATCAATTACTTAGCTTAGGATTTATAGTTTATCATAAATTTCATTTCAACTTCATTTCTCCCGATGATTTACCTAAATATTCCCAAATTGTTGGGGAAATTAATTGCTTACGAACAATTGCAGCAATTTTTACAGTGTAGATCAATTTGTTATTTCCAGTTCTTGTTAAATTTATTTGGAAACAAAAAAAGGGAACGTAATAATAGATTAAAATTCTTCTTTATAAATTCAGATTGAAAAATTTTAAAATGCATTATAGTCAAATTTTTAATTATTTAAAAAATATAATTTATTTTGTTTTATCTTATATTTATATTTTTATAATTATTTATAATAATATTAATTAAATGATTATAATTTTTTTCATATTATTTTTTTCTCCTATTTTTTTGCATATTCTATAATTTAATAATAACTATTATTATATTTTAGTAGAAAGAAGCCTTTTTATCTTATTTCTTTATAATAAAAAATGAAAGAAATCAAGTTCAAATTTTTTATTCAATTTAATTTGCCTATCATTTATTTATTTGTATAAAAATCTTATACCATAAATTATTTTATTTTAAAATATATTTCGAATGCTATAAAACTTTAATTTTATTTAAATTTTATAGATTTTTAAATTTGGTTTATTTTATATATTTCCTTTTATGTATTATTTATTAAATTTATAGCCGTCTATTGTTCTAATACAAACTTGACAGAACTTTTTGTGAAAAAAGATTCTCATTTTAGCACACAAAATAACAAAATGTGTGACCAAACGATAATAAGACATTAATTGTCTTCTCGCGACAGAATATGCATTTAGTTACGTTAAGTTGTTCTTCTTCATCACTATTTTCGCCTAATTGTTATTAAATATTCGCCGCCGCTTCTTATGTTGCAATGCGTGTTGCTTCTATAATTTTAATTCAATAAAAAATTTTTTTATTAACAAAATTTAAAGTTAATTTTTATTCAATCTTATTTATAAATAGTCACATGATAAAATTGTATATAAGATTTCAAATTCCACTAAATCACATTCTTTTTAAACATTTATTTCAAAATATTGAAAATTAAATTAATAAATTTGTTATTATTAATTATTAATTAGACTGTTAATCCAAAGCTTGCAGAAGATAATTGTCTCCATGATTTGGATCAAATAAATAATAATTTTACATATATTTATATTAAATTTTCTATTAATTAATTATTTAAAATTGGATTATTTTAATTATCTTTTAGAAATATTTAATTTCTTTCCTTCACAATATTATAAGATTTTTACAATTGGTATAAATAAATTTTTTAAATTTATTTTTTTATAAATACATAAGTTTATATTGATTATTACTGTTAATTATTTTCAATTAATAAAAATTATTTGATTAAAATTTTTATTTTAAATCAATTTTTCTTAATTCATCCATTCTTTTTTTTTCTTACAAATTCATTCACTCACTCAGAGCCCCGGTATTTTTTGCACCATATAATATATTCTATATATTATTTTATTTACATATTCACTTTAATTATAATTTTTGTTCAATAGATTCAGAATTATTTTTTATCTTAATTCATTTATTTATTTTTGATAGATTTTTAAATTAGAATTCAATCAACTGCCAATTTTCTCTTTAATAAAATTTTTAAATTGTCTATTTTTTTAATTTGTAATTATAAAATTTAATTAGGCATATATAACTTAGTTATATTAATGTATTTTGTATTCTAAATAGAAGAATGAATGCTTTTTTTTTAATTATATTTTCATTATGTTCTTGGATTTCATTTTAATTTTCTTCCTTGAATATATTTTTCATTTATTTTATTCAATTAAATTAATTTTATGCAAAAAAATTATCTTCCTAAATTTTTTCAATAATTTTTATTTGATTTAAAGATTTTTTTTATGGAAATAACACCAGAAAAGGAATTAATCCTATGGATTGGAGAGTATTTTTACAATCTATCCATTAACGCTTGAAATTCAATTACAAATACAATTTCAAAATTTTTATTCTTGATATTCTAGAAAGTTTTAATGTTCATTATATTTTATTTTTATCCTCCACAAGGAATGAAAGTAATTTCTTTGATTCTTCGAAATAAAAATCAAAAACTAACAATATATTAATTGAAGAAATGTGCTATATATTCCATAAAAAATTAATTCTTTTATTTTATTTTCTATAATAGGAAAAAATGTTTTTTTTAGAAAATTTGATAAATTCAATTCCAATATGAATGCTTTCTGACAATTTATATTTATTTAATTTAAGATTTATATATTTATAATTTATAAAGTAATATATTTTACGAATAATTTAATTTTTATAAAAAAATTTTAGTTTTTTAAAAGGTATTAGAAATGTTTGCGAAGAAAGATATTAATAAATTATCTGATCAAATGCCTCGTATTTTTTTCTCGCCATTTTAAATTTTTGGATTATCTGAAATTTTGAAAAAAAAAATAAAAAAGGATAATTAAAAGATATAGAATTTTTGTGTTTTTTTTTTCAAATAAAAAAAATATTTAATTCTTGAGTGCTTTTTCTTCTTTTAAACAGGAACATACAACTATTAAATTTTAGAAGTTGAGTGTTCTGTATTATAATCAATTTACAATATTTTTATTAAATTTTTTTCAATATGGTCGTTTTTAAATCAATTTCTGATTTTTTAAGCATTATTTTTTTACATCATCTATAATCTCATTTGTGCTTAAAAATTTAATTACAAGATCAATAATCCAATTTATACTATTCTACATTTGGCAAAAAAATTCTCAAATAAAACTATAATAAATTATGATTTTTATGGTAAATTTTATTTAAAATAATTATAAAACTAAAAGCATTGATTAATACATTATCCTCAATTTAATTTATTTCCTCATCTGCCTTTGCTACTAAAAATAAATTTCAAAGAAGATAAAAGAATTTATTGAATTTTATATATTTAATGAATAATCAAAATTTTTATTTTTATTTTAATATTTTGCCGGAATTTTAAAATATTTGATATTTTAATTTAATAAATTATAATTACGAATATGTGGTATATTTTCATTTCATAATTTAATTTATATTTGCTTTCAATGCATTCCACATTTATGTGTAATCTGTATTTGTAGAACAAATAGCATACTGTATCATAATATCATTATTTAAATACAAAATGTATAATTTTATAATTTTTTTTTAAATTTTCTTTTATTTCGTTATATTTTTTTCTTCATTTATTAAAATTTTATTACAGAATTTGTAATTGCTTATACATTTTACAAAGCTAAATTTTCTTCAATTTATTCTTGATAAATATTATTTTATTTTTGTAATTAAATTTTTTTTAATGATTTCTCTCTATCTATTTATTAGCCTGGAGTTCTTTTTTCTTGATTTTAAATTTAAGATAATCGTTCTCAAAATGATAATTATTCCAAATATTTTAAATATTGAATATGTTGTTACTAGAAAAAATACCAAATGCATTATATATTTTTAAATGGATGAAAGAATGATTTCCGCAATTTGATTTGAATTTCAACCAAATTCAATTGTAATTTTCAAAAAATCTTCTTCGGCTTCATTATTTTGTTCCGACTGGATCATATTTAAATGATAGGCAATCTCATTTTTTTAATCTTTTCATAATTTTCTCCATGTTTTTTCATATATGTATTTTTTTAATAAAATGTGTTAAAATATAGTGTTCCTAATATTTCAAATTTAAAATACGTAGCATTATATGATGACCTAACCTAATTATTTTATTAGAATAATAAAAATTTTCTAAAAATTATAATTATTATATCATGTTAATTAAATTTCAATTGAAAGATCATTTCTGTAAATTCCTTTTATAATGAAATGGCTGTCTGTATAAATTTAAATTTCCTTATTTTTAAATTCAACATCACTTAATATAAATCGAATTTTTAAGTAGTTTTTTCATTGATTTCTTTTTACATAACATTTTTCAAATCCTTTCAATTTATAATTTTAAATTTTTTACTGAAATTTTAAGATATTTGAAATCTAAATATCAATATATATCATAATCTAATTTTTAAAATTAATAATTTTTTGATTTCAAAATTTATTTAAAAATCTGTAGAAAGATCAATTTTAAATTATTCATAAATTTTAAATTTTTCAAAAATTTAGATATAATTTATCCATTATATTAATTAATTAAACGATTTGAATTTCATCATTATTTCTTATTTTATTAATAATTATTTGTCTAAAAATTTTATAATTTTGTGTTTCTTCATAGCACAAACATTTATCATTAAAAAGTACCATCTTTCCTCATGCATTGTATTTCTTAAAATTTTATTTCAAAAAAAATTCATTGATATTCATTAAATAAAATTCCATAGGTCCTTGTTAAAAGTAGAATGACATATAATTCCATTACACTTAATGATTTTTTTTTTCATTAAATTTTTTAATGGAATTATATCAAATTAAATTATTTTTATTTGTTTAATTTTTATTTTACCGATTTTCCATTTTATTTCTAATTTAGAAATTTTATTTCCATATCCATTTATTAAATTTCAATTCTATCATCCGTTACAAATATTTTTATCCAATTTGCTAATATTATCAATTTATCATTCAACCGTCTACCCATATTTTTCATCTAAAGAAAATAGATGAATTTTTTTAAAATAATGAATTGCTCAATATTTCGTATTATTTTCCTTTTTTTATTTCTAGTGCTGATTTAGGTGCTAGCATGCCATAAAGCCAATGTAGGATTTCCAGTTTTATACCAGTTTTAATAATGTGAAATAAAATATTTCTCAATTTTAGCAAATTAAGAATATTCCGAAATTTATAATTATTATCTTTTCCTCATAATTTTTATTTTTCTATTTGTTTAATATAGAATTTATTGAATATTTAAGATTATTACAAATTTTTTATTAACAGTGCCATAGTTACACCTTTATCCATACTATAATCCAGAATTTGATCGTATCCCTACTCTCTATCTATTTCTGCTCCTGAAAATTAATTGTGGTCTGTGATTGAGTCTGTGGGAGCATGAAAGACAAAGAAATTTTCATTTTGATTATTTTGGTCGGCTACATTTGATTATTGGAAGAAAAAAATTTTCAAGAAATCCATATGTAGCTCGAAAATAACAATTGATTTATTATTGAATTAATTTTATTTAAAATTAAATTTTCTAAATAAAATTTCTCATTTATTTATATCTCTAATTTGATAAATAAAATTGTTTTAAATTTTTATTTTTTTAAAATTCTAAATAAATTTACTTTATTTATTAATAATTTTTAATTATTTATCATATATCAGATAGCCAACAAATAATTTAATATCTTTTTTTTTTAAAAATTAAATTTTTTCCAAAATCCATTATTAATATTAATTTTTTTTCGATAAATGAAAAATTTGATTATCATATTAGAATAATAAATTTAATCAAATCACTTTGAATAATGAAACCATTTTTTCCTTGGTCCAATTCCAACTCGCCGAAAAAAAAGATTTTTCTAACGCAATTATTAACAAATTACTAATAAATTATATTACATTATTATTGACAAATTATAATTAATATTAATAAATTAATATTTACATTTCACAAAATATTTAAATATTTTGAAAGGATCTTTTTTATTGTTTTCATTATTAAAAAGGGAAATTAATTTAAAAATTAAAAGCATTTGCATACAAATATTATTTATATTCATGTCTAAGACCTTTCAAAATTCAAATGGTTAATAATATCGTCATTGTATAAATTTTAATAATAATTAAGTCTGTTCTTCTGCACAATATCTGTACTAAGGTTTTGACATTGGTATAAAAGGATTTGATGCATTTTTATACTTTAATAAAATTATTGAAAAATTTATTTCACATTGGTTATCAATTTAAATTATATATATTTAAATGATATTTATTGAAAAAAATTTTTCTTATTTTAATTTTTTATTTTTATAATTTTAAAAATTGTATTTTCAAATTTATCCCAGAACTAAAATTTTTTAGAATAGAAAATTATTTAAATTTTTAATATTAGAAATCTCAACAGTATTTTTTTAAAATAATTTTTTTATTTTATATTCATTTTAATCATAAATTTAATTTTTAATAATAATAATTTAATTCAATCATGCCATATTTAATTTTGGATAAAAATATTAATTTTTCTTCTACAATTTTTTGATTTTAATAGAGCGGAATATGATTTATAAGGATAATTTTTATAAATTTATAAAAATTGTATGCATTAAATTTTTATAATTCTTTATTTTATTCAATTACTTATAATAAATTTTATTTATTTTTTAAAATATTTTTCTTCGATCTATTTTTATTTAAGTGAGATAAGTAATAAAATAATTTGACTTTATTTTTAAAATGATAAACGAATTTTATATGAAGATTAAAATTTATTTATTATTTTTTATTAAAAATTTTCCATTTTTCTGATCCGTTTTCCATAAATTTTATTTTACAATATATGTTCACATCTTCACATCATTAAAAAATTCAATAAAATTCAATTTTTTAAGGCATAGTTAATTATTTTTTTAAAAAGCAAATACATTTTAGATCCCTTATTAATTTAAAGAAATTCAAATTATCATTTTTGTATTTTTTTATTAATATTTTTATTATTTACTGATCCATCCAGTTATTCCAAATGATTTTCGCCAAGGAAAAATAGTCGAACTTAAATGCGAATAATTTGGTTTGATAGCAATTGATCGACAGATATAAGTCGGTAATATTTATATTTTTTCTTTTCTCAAAAATATTAATTATTTTAAAATAATTTTTAATAAATATAATATTAATTACTATAAATGAAATTTAATTTTTTCTGAAAAATTTTGTTTCATTCGATTACAATCTCACAATTGTGTATGTTCTCTCGGTCCATAAATAGATTCATCCATTATTTATGTCATTTTTTATACAAATTGGCGATTTTTGTATAAATGGTGAAATAGTTTTGGTACCACATTGTTCTAAAATTCATAATTATTCTATCGAAATATAATATATAATTATTAATATTTCATATATTTTCTATAAATTTTTTATTTTTGAAAAAATAATATTTTATTTTCATACGTAAACGAAATAATTTAATTTTCTTTATTGCTAAATTATTATTTCTTTTAGAACCACATATTAGAATATTATTTAATTTTTATTTTCTTTTAATAATTATTTCTATACATATTTTATCGAATCCTTATATTTTATTTCATATTTCTATGCATTTTTTAATTGAATTATTTTTTAAAATATTTATCTATTAATTGAAATAAATTCGTCAACTTCTTGATATACAATATCGCGGATTTTTTGATAATAATGGCAATGTCCATGCATAGCGTTCAATTTATAATAACGAATGATGTGATTTTCTGGCTTAAATTTAAAAGTAAAATTTTTAATTTTCAAGAAGTCTTAACAAATTTTTATAGTTGTTTAAATAAAAGTTGTTTGAGTCGTTTGATTGATACTATATAAAATTATTCAATAAAGAATATATGCTTTCTTGGATTTTTCTTTTATCTATTATTTAAAGAAATTGCTCGCCATTATATTAAAATTTATTTTATTATTTAAATTAAGTTATTACCGTCCCAAATTGCTTGCCCAAAATGATGACTGTTTTTAAACGGTGGATGTTGATCTATTTATTAAAAAATTTTTGATTAAAATATTCACAAACATAGTATATATTTATATTTCAATAATTTTATTATTTTGAATTAAATGTGCAGATTGCAGATAAATTCGTCTAAAAATTTGAGAATGATTTATAATATATTGACATATCCCCTTCGCGATACCATTTCACTAAACCATTAAATCAGATTTAATATTTTGTAATAATATTATTAGATTTTAAGTAGCATTTTTTTTAAGAAATTTCGTGATATATGCAATTGTAACACAAATTTTCTTCTATGAAGGCTAATTAATTTGATGAAGCGGTATTTTGATACCGATCGCATTTTTAGAGCTAAAACTTTTTATATATAGTTAAATAATTATTAAGCCCAATTACAAACAAAGCATTTGTCAATTTGTTAATTGCCTTCGAATTTATAGATTTACTCTTGCTCATCTCAACGAAAAATTGTCTTTTTGGTTATCACCTGTACTATAGTATAAAAAGTTGCAAAATATAAAATTTATAAAATGAATTAACTTTGAGCTGCTACAATAATCCAGTGCCCCAACATTACCTCAATGACTAATATTTGTATGAAATTAAGAAAGCGATTGTATTTGAAAGTTCCATCGACTACCTAGCATTAACTTTTTTGAGGATTTCGAACATCTTAATTTTTTTTATTTTTAAATATTTAAATTTAAATTTCAACAATGAATCAATTCTTTGTTTTCCTAACCATATTTTCATGAACGAGAAATAAATTAAAATTCATAAGAAATTTTGTTGTTTATAAAAGAATTTTATTAAATTTCATTTTTTCTTTATGCAGTTTATGTTTTTCTGTCATTTGCTATTTGGAATTTAATCTGAATATTAGTATAAAATATATATTCTATGAAATTTTTATGCTTTCATTACATTTTTTTGAGAAATATATGCTCTAAATCTTTTTACCAAATTTGCATATAATTTTAATGCAAGAAAAAAAGCTGTCATGATCATGTCGCATTTGAATGCATCTTTCTTAAAAACAATTTAGCATTCATTGTATGAATATGATACATTTGCCTGTTTTTTTTTGTTCCTACATTGTTATTTTTATTTTAAAAAATAATAGTTTTTAAAATCAACACATAAATTTCATTTCATAACGAATACAAAATTCAGTATTTCACATTATAAATGTATAGAAAAAAATATGTGTAAATGACATGGAACATAAAAAAGCTGGATAGCCAACAAAACTTTAATATTATTTGTTAAAAAAATAATCAAGAATAAATCTTAATTAAAATAAAATTAAAGTTAATTTTAAATATTACTCAATTCTAATTAAATACAAATAAAATTTGAACATTTATATTATTTTATTTAAAATATTTTTAATCCATAATTAATTTTATGACATTTATAATATCAAATTTACTTACTTTTTTATTTTTTAATGATATATAAAATCTCATATGTTCAATTGATTAACAATTTATTTATAAAATATAATGTAGATTTTTAAAATTAATTAACTGTTATAAAAGATTACCTTAAATGTCTTTTAACTACTATTTTTAATGATAAAAATTGCCCATTATCTTTAATTGGTTAACGAAAATTAATTAATTTAAAAATATAAAATATATATATATATATATATATATATTATTCGTTTAGTATAATGATGCAGGAAATTTAATCAGATATATTTGTGAATTAAAAAAAATTCAATTTTATAATTTATTTAATAATAATATATTGAATTATAATTCACAATATTTTAATTTGTCCTCAAAGTTTTTCCTAATTGTGATAAAGTCTTAAAAATTTTTATATTAAAATATTTATATATGAATTCGTTAATATTTTTTTAAATTCTCTTTATTTTATTTTTTCCACTAAATTTTGAGCTGTATCAACAAAAAATAATTTTATTTAATCTCAATATTTTGAATGCTTGTAATTAAGATCGATTTTTTTAATTTTTGATTATTTTTAATTATAATAAATGGTTACATTTTTAAAATATTATAATCTTGAAAATTTTACAATGTTTGACCAAAGTTGATTTTGTCCAGACGAAAATGAAATGAAATCATTTATCATTGTCAAGTAAATATTAACATCAAATTTGTTATGTTTCTCTGATTTATTATTATCAATTATAAAATTTTATTAAATTTATTATTAATTTTATAAAAATTCTAACATAAAAAATTTATAAATATTTGGAAATATAGGAATTAATTTTATTGAAATTTTTTTTAAAAAAAATAAAAACGTATAATTTAAAAATTTAAAAAAAATTGAAATTATTTTTGATAAAAAAACATTTTAATAAAATCAAAATAAATTACCAGTAATGCTTCCTGCAATATTTTCAAAAGAACATTTTCATTCGATATACCCCGCTTTTCAGAATTTTGCCAATTGATTCCCCATACGGCTCCATGATTATGTACAATTAATTTCTTTGCAATAAAATCGCAAAATTTTTTTTATAATTCAATAATTTAATTTTTTATTTAAATTTATAATTCTCTTTAGTTAATTTTAATATTTTTGTGAAATATGAATTAAAATTCAAAACTATTTAAAGTCAAGTCAATTTTTTCAATAATTATTTGCCATTAAAGTCAGAAATATCTTATATAAATATAACTAAAAATAAATCATTTAATTTAATTTGTATTTTACTAAATTTATAATTTTTAAATAGATAGAATAATATATTTTAACAGTATTTTTATATTGCAAAAAAAAATGCTGATAGATTTTTGATCGCTTATTATCCCGAAATATTAAAATTCAACAAAAAATATTTTTAAGCTTTTTTTCTAAATTTTTAATTAGAACATATAGAGGTAAAATTTTTCGTAAATTTTCATGTTAATTATAACTTAGATTTTATTATTTCCTTCATTTCAGATTTTTTTAATTAATTTTTTAATTTTTAACGACTTTTCGGACGTTAATACATATAATTTTACAATAAATTAAATTTAGAAATATTTTTATATACTTCTCAATATTCTTTAGAAAAAAAATTTTTTTAATATGATTTCTAGTTATTTAAATTATGGTGATTAAGATTATATAAATCCTTTAGAAAACAAATTAATTTTTCCAATTAATTAACTTTTAATTAAAAAATATTTTAATATTAACCTTTTTCTTTTGATAAGATTAATTTTTGTTATTTCATCAAATTTTTCATTAGAAAATTTTATAAATCAATTATAATATAATAATTTATATTTCAAATTTTACAATAATAGCTTGTAAGAAACTCTTACAATTATTCTAGAGTCTAGACACAACATTATTAAAAGAACAATTTAAATTTGAATGGGTTTACGGCAAAAGCTATATTTTTCGAAAAGATGATTTAGAATTTTCTGCAAGCAATTTAAGTGATATGTATGTTCATATTTTATAAAAGTGGTTGTTTCAGAGTTTAAAAAAATTTTTTATTTAAATATTTCCATATAAATTCAAATATATAAATATGTTTATTTAATCACTATTTTCGGTTTAGTAATATATTTATTTTAACATTTTTAATAATTATTTGATGTGTGAATGAATGATATATGTAGTTAAACAAAATTTAAATCATTTTAAAATTTAATAATAATATTGTATTTTCTCATACCTTTACAAAAAATTTTTCATTTTAATATAATTTTTTGCAGAAAATGAGAAAAGAAAATTCAAATTTCAAAATTCAAAATACACAATTTTTCCCAACAATTTGAATATTTATATTTAAATTCATTTCACTTTTTTTATTTTTTTCATTATTTCATAAATATTTTATATATTTTGAAATTCTTTAAAAAAATTTTAAATTTCTTTTTAAATTTTTAATTTCTACGATGACAATAAAGCCTTAAATTTGTAATTATATTTTAAATTTTATCTATTAATTTTTGGACCGATTAATATTATTAGGAAATAATATTTCTTATGAATATTTAATAATTCTCATTTTGTTTACTTCTCATTAAAACATGATATCAGAAGTTTATAAACTTTCTTAGCTTATTAATCCGGCGATTGTTTGCAAGGCGATTGATTAGTTCTGTTACTTCTTGTTGATAAATCATAATTCTTATCTGATTCGTATGGTGCACTTTTTCAGTTATGCATTTGCAATTTTCATTCCGAGAACTGTTTCGCAATATATATTCCCTATACTTCTAGCCTGATTCCGATTTTAATATTTTAAATTCCTTTAATTAAATAATATCTTTTTTATATTTGAAAAATAATAGATTATTGTTGAAATTTTAGCTATTAAAAATTAACAGAATTTTATAATGTCAAATTAATTTCGAAAAGAAATTTTTTAAATTTTTTCTTAAAATTGCGGATAATTTTTTCGATGAACTTTTTATTTTGTATAAGTATTTTATAAAATTAATTTTAAAGTTTATTTTTTGAAATTATTTTTTTAAAATTTCCCATAATTTTTTTAAAAGTCGCTAATTTATATGTCATTTTTTCTTATTCAAACCTTTTAGAATGTAGCGATTTTGGCTGAGAATTCTTATTTGGTAAAAAAATTTATTTTTATGTTTTAAGATACTTTAGATTATCCATAATATATGTTTCAGTATTAATAATGTTCCGATAGGCAGTTATTTAACTAAAAAGTTTAAAGATTTTTTTATATGTAATCTTTATGGAATAATTTGCAATTATCGCTTAAAATTTTAATAATAATGTCTGCAAAATTTATCATATTTATTTTAAAATATAATATTCATTGTTTGATTTTCATTATTTTAAAAGAAAATTATTTTAATTTAATTTTAATATTTATATTTCAAATAAATTTATATTTTTAGATATTATAAATTATATTCCTCTAATCTTTTCATTTTTAAATAAATTCTTCATTTTACTCATTTTTATTTCGTTCTTTTTTTATGAGAGTTTTTAATATAAATTATTTTATTTTATTTATTTTTAAACTTAACACTTATTTTTTAATTCTTTGACTCCAGCAGGAAATGATGAGTCGACAACGAGAAATCAAATGATTCTCCGTCATCTTTTTTTAATTATAATATAATTTATTGTTTTTAAATTAATTATTTTTAATTTATATATTATTTTTAATATTTGCTTTTTTGGCTTATAATATTTAATTTTTTGCGTATTATTCTAGATAATAATGCTCCAGTTGTTTTTTTTTTATTTTTTATTCTTAATTTACTTTGTGTGCTTTGCATTTTTTTCCCTAGAAAAACATGTATTAAATAAAAGCATAAATGGAATTTTTATTTCTTCTTTTCCTCTTGGAATTTCTTCATTTTTTCATTTTTTCCTTTTTTAATTATAAATTTTAAAAATTTAAATTGATTTTAATTTTTTTACTTTTGCAATTTTATATCGAATCTTAATTATAATTTGAATGCTTTACATTATTTTGTTTTAAATGCTATAATAGCGTGAATTTTTCATTTTATGATTGTCTTATTTAATTTTTAATTATAAATGGTAATTTTAATTTATAAGATTAAATTATTTATAATTTTTGACATTCAATTTTTACTAATATATTATAATGAAATATGCTAATCAATACAATATTATCATTTTATTAAATATAAATTCATTTTTGTCAAATTTTATCATTATTTTTTTCAAAAAAGAAAAGGTTATCGATTAAAAGTATTATTTAAAAGAATATAATTGTGAAATAAAATATTTTTTTGAATGTTTTGTCATGTAAAATATTATATTTTTGAATCAATATTTAAATAATTAATTTTTTTGTAATTTCAGACTAACAATTAAATATCAAAATATTTTAAAATTTTTTTATTTGATATTTAATTTATATGTTAAATAATATGAGGTAAATTAATATTTTTCGATTTCTTTTTACAATTTGTTTTATAATTTTTTAAATTAAATTTTATTTAAAAACAAGTTTCTATGAATTATTTATAATTACTCTATAATTATTTATTTATATGGACTAATTTTTCTCAAAATTTTTTCTTTATCATAAATTTCAGATAACTTCTCTCTAATAAACCCAGCTTGTAATTGATGTAGTAATAAAAGTAGATTATTCAATTTTTTTTGAATTTAATTATTTTCACTTTTATTTTTTTTAATCTAAATTTTTAATTTAGTTCAAATATAGAATTAATTTTTTTATATTCATTCCATCGAATTGTCTATTTTCTTTTTCTTAATTGCCCAATCAAATTTTATATTATGATTATTAGATCATCCATTTTTAAAAATAATTAATAAAGAAATTTTGATAATTTATTTTTATTCAAATAATTTATTTGTGTTTTGTGTCAAAGCATTTTCGAATATGTGTCATACCCTTTAAAACGAAATTTTCAACAGTTAAATTAGTTTTGAATTTTTCGACTTCGGCTTTTCTCACTCTGATATTCACTTGGCCCTTTATGAGGATTTTTCATATTTCTATAAATATTAAAAATATATTTTTAATTTAGTTATTAGATAATTTTAATGCTCATTTTTTCCAATTTTTTTATTAATTTTTATAATTATTTTTCTATGTCACATTTTTATCTGGAAAAAATTTTAATTTGTTTATCTTATTTATTTAAATTTTGTTTTAATTTAAGTATCTATATATTTTAAAATAAATGTATAATTTTAGAATGCTACTAATTGAAAGATTATTAGAATTGGAAGTAATTTATATATTTCAAAGCCATTATTTCAAGCGCCATATAGGCAAATTTTATCAAGATTTGCTTTTTATTACTATAAAAGTTTTATTTTTTTCCTTAATATAATCTATATTGTTTAATTTATTTTGAATAAATTATAAATTTACTTTAAAAATTTTAATTATTTATTTCATTGTTATTTTTAAAGAAAATCGCATTTTTAATTATTCATTAAAATAAAATAATTTTTTTATTTAAATTCTATAAATTAAATTATAGGTTAAATTTTATATAAGATTTTAATCAAAAATTATTTAAATTTATTTAGATTCATATATTATATATTATTAATTTTAATATGACTTCTTTTTTTCGAAATAATTTTATGAAATCATTAAAAAATAGATCAATTTTTATGTTAAATAAACATTTATTTTCAACATATGCATAACATAAACAAATGTTTTATTAAAATGTAAGTTGCATTATTAAGGAATTTTCCAGGTCGAATAACTTTCAATTTTTTTTAAATTAGCTTGTTTTAGTACAAGATTTAGTATTACAAAATCTTCAAATATTACAAATTGGAAAATATATGAATATATTCAAGATATATTATTCATAGTAATCCAATCATATCTTGAATATTAATTTGTTATATAAAAATAACAAACAAATATTTATATAAAAATATTTAAAATAAAGTAAAATTTCAATTATTTTTTCAGCAATTCTATCGTTTCATTTCCGACTATGTCAGCAGTAAATGAATATATTTTATTTATTTTTGGTTAAAATTTTTATATTTATAATTAGTTTGCGTCTATCATATTTTTTAATTGAAGTCGCATTATTTAATGTTTTTTATTATATTTTCTATTTATGAATAATATTTCAAATAATATTTTCTATAATCCTATTATATATCAATCAAAGAATCTATATGAGTCTTATTTTCTTTATTTCTTTATCTTCATTTATTATATTTATTCATGGGGGATTGAGGCCATAGACGAATGGGAAAATTTATTTTAAAGAAATTTAATATATTTTTACTTAGATGCAATATCTTTTAATTAATTTTGCTTTTTAATTATATACAAATTTATTTTGTACAAATTAGATATAAATTTTTTAATTATTTATTATTTGTATGCATCAATAGAAATAGAATTTTTCCTTTATTTTAAAATAAAATTTCTTTAAAGGAAAAATTTGAGGTTCAAAAATTATTTCATTTTATAAATTTACAATTTCATAAAAAAGTTATTGATAAAATTTTCAAAATTTTTGGAAAAAAGTGATTAGCATTATTAATATTTTATCAATTATATTATTATTTAATTTATAAAAATTTATTTGAGAAATAAAATGTTAATATTTTATGTGCATTCATATTAAGATGATTATGATGAGATAAATTTATATTTAATTTATATCTATTATTGCCAATTTTATTTTGAATATAAAATTTAGGAATGCGAATAACTAATTTTAAATTTATTTTTTTTATAAATAAAAAGGATAAATGTAATATTACAATTATTTATCATTTTGAATATAATGTTCTTGCCTAAGTATAGAATATATTTATGTAGATAATAATTTTTTATTTATTAATTTATTTTTCTTTATTTTTATTAATCGAAACAGAATTGATAAATTTATTCTGCAAATTTATATTAAAGTCATCGTAAATTTTCCAATTGATAATATCCTAAAAACTGGCAAAATTTTAATTAAAATATAATGAATTTTATCTAATTTTTTGTTGCATGAAATTAAATGTTTTTATCTATTAAAAAATTTTGTTACAATTATTTTAAAGAATAATGTCCGAAAAGCTATGAAAACCATTATCCAACGAGCCATTATCGAATCAAAAATCCATTTGATTGTCGTTATTTTTGTATATAGGCATTATTTTACCTTCTATATATATTTTAAAAATTTTTATCTATTTTCTATAAATTATTGAATAATAAAAAAAAGAAATTTTGCACTTTTTAATTATTTTTGTATTATTTTCTATTTTATTTTAATATTTCCACCATAACGATAAAATTTTAATATTTTTTCTTCTTTACAAAGGGCAATTCTATAAATTTATATTTATTTAATTTTCATTTTCAAATAAATTCAATTAATAAATAATAATTTATAGTTTTATAATTTAAATTATTTTTATAATTTTTATTTTCAGTAATGTTTATTTTTAATTTTTTTAGGGTTATTTATATTATTTATATTTTTATATAAGCAATGATATATTTAATTCTCTCAGAAAATAAAAGCATATGAAAAAAATTTCTTAAATTTAATTAAAATTTGTAATTATAAATAATTATTAGATTTTTTTTCATTTCCGTAAAACAATTACATTTTATTTTCTTTATATGATGATAATAAAATTTATTTTTTTTTGAATTTGTATAAATTATAATTTATTTTATTTTTTCATAATAATTAAATTATTTTTATAATTTTTTAATTCCATTAAATAATTCTATCCATGAATTTATTTAAAAATTTATTTGAACATAAAAAAATTTAATCAATTTTTTCAAAGAAAAATAAAAAATGTTTTTATTTTTCTAAATTAAGACAAGCTGCATTCATTATTCTTGCATCATGTATTTTTATTATATCGTAATGAAATATATCACATTTTAATTAGAATTATTAATTTAAATAATAAAACTTAATTAAAAAATTAATATAATTAAAATTAAAGGCCAATGCTCATGCCTCTTCTTTCAAAGCCGTAATTAACATTACTTAGAAAAATGCTATTATTCATATAATTAAATTTAATGATCTGCTGGCATAAATCCAACGGGGAATTTCGCCATCGCATCATTCCAATTCCAAAATATCACCTCCGTGAAAAGGCTCTTTATGTTTACCAAATATCAGGGGTATCCATGAATAGCCACGCTCAGATTGTACCCATACAAATATAATTTTTTTATCAAAAAATTTGCAAAAAATTTATATTATCAAATATCTTTTATAAGAATTTGCTTTTTTCAATTCCAATAATCTTTTTTCAAAATTTTCTCTCTATTTAAAATTAGTAATTGTTTAATATTTTTCTTATTAAATTTGATTTTTTCGGCAAATATTATTTTATTTTTTAATTATTTATATTTTTATTTAATTCACTTTAAATTTTCTATATATTTAGCTGATTTAAAACTGTACTTTTTTTGAATAATTTTATTTTTAAATTTTAAGTCATTTTAATCTTGTCAAATTAAATAAACAAAATTATTTTTTAAATTTACATTCAGTGCATTTATTTGTAAAAATTTTTTATTATGGTATTAAAGGTCACTTCACCTTACCAATTCTAGAAAGTTTTATAATGTTATCGAAGATCCTTTCAATTAAAATTATAGTCTTTAATCCTTCGGATAAGCCCCATTCTTTGAGCATTTTATTTCGACAATATAACCACACACGTTGTTCTTAATTTTTATTATTAATTAAATATATAATCATATTTTTGATTAATTTTATTGCCCTCGATTCATCTGTAATTACATCAGATTTAGGACGAAATCATATTGCTTCAATATAATTTCTTTCATTGCGAATGAAGAATATTGTTTCAATATTCTCAATACTGTGTCCATTTGTATTTTCCATTTCCATAATTTCTTGTTATTTCTTTCTAAATCTCTCTTTATTAATTGTTTTAAATTAATTTTAATTTAAATCAAATATTTTGTCAAATTATATTTAATTATCATTTGATATTATCATTTATTATTAAATTTTGTAAATTATGTATAAATAATTATTTATCAATTAAATTTGCCTCAATGTGTCGGAATTAAATTTATGGTTTCATTATATATTTTTAAAAGAAATTTGAATTTTTGATAAGATAATTTGGGTGATTTTACGCCGATAATATTTTAGAGTATATTTTATTTTTTTGAATCTGAATACCTGATCATGTTCTGCTTCAAAAAGATGACCAATTTCGTGTTTGAATATGAACATATTTAATAATATTTGGTATAAATAATAGTTAAAATTTATTAAAAATAATTTTAAATTTAAAAATATATATATTTGTAATTAAAAAATTTTTCAATTTTATTTAGAGAGCTTTTAGATATTGGATAATTTGCATTTGAAATTTTTTAAATATATCTACTTTGTATATGTACAATATATTTACCAAATTATACAAAAATATTAAGGATTCACAACGATATAAAAATCCAATAAAAATTTTTTTTAATTCTTATTAGAATCAATGGTAAATGATAAAAATTTTAAAATTATAGTTTTAAATAATAAAATTAATTAAATAATAAGAAATATTATGGTAGAAAATTTATAATCAATTTTTTATTTAAATTTTTTCTCATTTTTTAAGTTTGCGTGACCACCAAATTTGGTTGATTAAATTTTTTAATTTGGTTACTTTATTTAAAAATTAGTATAAAATTAATAAAAATATAATTTAAAGATTAATTCACATATCTGTAAAAAATGACTTAGATTTATTCATTCTCAACAAATTTTTTCGATGATGTTTTAATAAATCCGTTGTGTAAAATTCCTTTATAATTGCAGCAAAATCGGTCTCATTAATAATTTTTATTGAGATTATTTATTAATAAAATAAATGCTATCACCCTAAACTTTTACAATATTTATATGAATTTATTAATCTTATATAGTTATATTGATAATTCTTCAAATTTGGGTCAAAAGAAGAAATAAAAAAAAATTTTATATTTGATTTAAATTTTAATTTCTATCATTTCTTCATTCTACAATATTTTGAATTTTCATTCAGTTAATTATATTTTTTAAGATAAAAATTATAAATAAATTTATTTTAATTAATTTTTTAAGTTTAAGAATCAAATTGAATAATTTAATATTAATTATAATTAAAAGCCAAATTTAATATTATTTTTATTTATATTTATTTTTTAAATAATTTATAATTGAATCTTTTTTACCTTCATTTCTTGGAAATTTTAAAAGGTGGCATAATTAATTGAATAAATCAAAAAGAATTGAGTCACAAGACGATCTTTTCTTTTTCCTCAAAAGATTGGTCAATTTCGCGTAATTTATTTTGTGTTACAATTAATGAAAAATTGTAAAAATTTTTATTTTGAAGCAATATATTTAATTCCATTTATTATCAAAATTCCCGTTATATGGAATTCCATAAATGGATTGAATGCAATGATTTTTTAGCATTTTCTCTAACTTTTACATATTGAAAATTACTATGTCTTTCTGGTATTTTGGTTGGGAAATTTTTTTAATATTTGATTATCACTAGGAAATTGATCATATAATTACGATTAGATATTAAAAAATTTTTATTAAATTTGTATTATTTTAATATAAAATTTGACTTAATTTATTTTATTAATTTATAAGTTAGAATTTTTTATTGAACTAAATAAATTTATTTCTAAATTTTATTAAAAAAGATGCTTATAGTCCCTTGGATTAAGCTATTTAATTCAAGACTTTGTAGGTTGAAACCTCTTAGGACAAGATCAAAAAGAAATTGGACTGTTTGGTTTATCTCTTTTTTTAAAATCTTATGTAATCTGCAGTAAAAAATAAATATATATATTATTTTAAATTATTTTAAACAAGTAAATTACTTCTGCCAAAATATATTATTTATCAAATTTTTATTTATATTATTTTCATTTTTAAATGGATGAAAATTGGAATCACATTGCGATTTGTTTAGTCTTAATCTACAATATTTATAGAGTTTAGCATGTGCACGAAGACAATCTTAGGTAAAAATTTTTATATAATTTTTAATTTTCATTTATAAATTTTATTTCGCACTGATTATATAGCCTCCTTGGGATTTTTAAATTAGAAAGAATCTTTGCCCCATTTTATAAAATATATAAAACAAATTGAAAAGGTTGGAATTATTCAATATCTTCAAAATTTCATGCAAGTCATTCATTATATTTTTAAACCTTATTTAATTATTCATAATGATCTAATTTTAAAATAATAGATTTTTCGAAACGTTGATATTTTTTAAATAAATTTTAAATATTCACTTAATTATTTAATTAATTTGTCTATCATGTTTGTGATGGGAGACCAATCCCCTTAGATGGATGGCCAAGAGGCGATATACTTTTTAATTAAGATAATACACTGAAATATGAAAATTTGCATTAAAAAATTAATTAAAAAACAATAGGGCAATTTTTTTACCGGCTGATCTTTGAAATTTTTGTTGATATAAAAAAGAATTCGATATTTCTTTGAATTATAAAAGAAATATGAAATAATTCAGCAAAAAAGAAGATTCGGCAAATAATTTAATTATTGATACAATTTTTTTAATTTTTTTTAAATAACAAATAGAAATTCAATTTATTTGATAATTTACATTTAAAATGATCAATTTTAGTAATAATTTTTCTTCATGAACCCAAATTACCATATCAATTTTTTTAAACAGGCTATTTTCTTTAATTTTTTCTTTTAGATTTATTGGTAAAATATAATTTTCTAATTTTATTATATAATTTTAAATAATATAAAATATATACATAATTTGAGGAAAAATTATCGTTTTTTTAATTTAAAATATGTTTACTTGAATTAATTGTAAATTTTTTTCTCAATTCTATTTAATTTAAATAGAACATTATATTATCTCAACGAAACAATAGGCCTCTTCACACATTTATTAAAATTAAATTTTACAAATTCATAGATATTTTATAAACATTAATATATAACAGTTTTATAAGGATTATATATAAATAATTATTTTAATTTTTAATTTCATCATATTTTGCATTTTTAATAAATTTAAATAATTATTTTGAATTCAATGTCAGATTAAATTTCATTTAAAATTTTTATCCAATTATTATTATATCACTAGCCAATTTAAAATTGATTTTAAATTTTAAAATATAGATTCTAACAAAGAGAAATTTAAACTTATAAATTCATTAAAAATAATACAATAATTAAATTAATTTTACAATAATTTTTGCATTTACTCAATAATATTTTAACTAATTATAAATATTTATTGCTTTCTCCTTCTTACCAATTTCATTATTTCCAAATGCTGAGCACGCATCTTTTTTGCTATTTTCTCTGAAGAGAAATTTTTTGAAGCAATTTTCTAAATATTTATTTAGATTTTTAAAAATTTAAATTTTAATATATAATAAATAATTAGAAAATAATTTTTAATTTACTTGAACATATTTTATATAATTATATATATTTTTATAAAAAACCCCAATTAATTTAGTGTGAAATATGTACAATATAAATTATTTTTTATTAAATTTTTTTTAATCAATGAAATTTTATTTAGTAATTTTTTCCATAAATATTTTATATAATTCATAACAGTATATAAATTATTGTTTTTCTTTAATTTAAATATTTTTACTATAATTTTTTTATTCTTTATAATATTTTACATGTGAAGAAATCTAAAGAATAATATATTAAAAAATAACGAATCAGATAAAGAAGCAGGTTAGCAATAGGAGGCAAATATTTTCTACGATAATTAAAAATTTAAATAAAATGTTAATAAATTAATTTCAATTAATTAAATTAAAATTTAGAATAATCATTTTAAAAAATATTTAAAAAAGCTTATCGAAAATTTAATTTTATTCATTTATTTAAAATTTATTGAATTATTTATTTTAATAAATATTAATTGACAAAAGAATGGGTAAGTGGTGCATGACCGAATATCATAAATGGAATTACTTCCTTCATTATGCGTAATTCTTTTATTATTAAATGACTAAAAAATTCTATCAAATTTTTTTAATTTTATATATTATTTGTTATTAAGATATTTTTGAACGTTGAATTTTATTTTTATTATAAATTATTGTTTTCATCAATTTAAGGAAGAAAAAATTTACCTAAAATTTTTTTAATATTTATAACAATTTATATTTTAATTTCGCTCTTATTTTAATAGTCGATTTCAACGGAAAAATATTTTTATGTTTGTAAAAACAAAAAGAAAATTTTCAAATTAATATTGAAAAATTAAATGGGAAATCCATTTTTATTGTAATCTTCTTATTGTTTAAATATTTCCGTATATAATAAATTAAATTTGGTCTTTATTTTATGCGATCGATCATGCTTTTATGAATTTAAATTTTTAAAAATTTTATCTTTATGAATTATTTTGTTTATAATTCAATTTTTTGAAAAAAAATTTATTAATAATTATTACCATTATTGGTCACGACGAATGCAATGGGGTAAATATTTTATTTTTTATATTAATAATAAATAAAATTAAAAATTTATGATCGATTTAGATTCATTATATCCTAAATTTTAATAATTTATCCATTTTTGTTACTAATTTTATTTTTTAATTATTATTTTTTTGCAGAGGTTATTTCTTTTATATTATATATTTAATGAAAAATTTTCTATTTTATTGTATTATTTTAAATTTATAATTTTACAATATTATATTATTAAAAAATAATTTCCGTTAATTCAGATTTAAGCTTTTCATTCTGATGTCCATTATCTTCAAGTAATTATTTAGACTAAAAATATCAATGAATAATTTTAAAATCAAGATTTAAAATACTATATTTTATAAAATAATTCATCATAATAATTATCGATCCTGTTAATAATTTTATTAATTTTTTATTTCAAAAAAAAAAATTAAAAATAATTACAGTCAGAACTAATTTTTTTTCTTTTTTATAAATTTTTTTAAATATAATCTTTTTCAATTAAACAGTGTATATTTTATAAATCGATTTTAACATTAATTTTAAAATTTTAGATTAATATTATTATTTAAATTTTTCTATGTAGTACATTTAAATATACCATCTTTTTTCCAATCGAATAATTTAATTAATAAATTTTTTTATTATTTTTAAACAAATTATCATTCAAATTAGAATATTTAAATTTTAAGATTTAATATCATTTGATAATTTATCTATATTATTTTAATGAAAACAAAATTATTTAAAATAATTTAATTGTAGATTTTTTAATTATATTTATCCTAAAAATTTTTCAGATAGAATTTTAGATTATCTTTCCTTTTTGATCAAAAATCATCTATTGAACAATATTAAAATTACTTAAAATTAATTTTTATTTCGTTATTATTTTATTTAATAATACCTCTTAATTTTCTGATAAATTGTAAGAGTTTAATTTACTTTCCAAATTTTTATATCATTTTGTTAGATATATTTTTTCAGTTAATTATTTAAATAAATTAATAGGTTTAATTATTTTTAAATTTTTAATAAATTTTTATAATATTATTTGAAATATTTTCTTAAAAATATAAATTTATTTAACAGAGTATTTTAATGATTTTTTGATAAATTTTAAAAAATATATTACTTCTAAAATAAATAATTTCATTTATTTTTAAGCAACAGAATAGAATTTTTTTTATTAATTGAAAATAAATTTAAAATATACCATGAAGTCATTTCATCAACTCCATTGTTAGGGCGACGGTGACTGGATTCGGCGGTACATCGAGAGTATTTTATCAATTGCTGGCTTTATTGAGGATTGATTTATATAATTAAAATACATTTTTAAGATTTTACATATTTTTAATAATTTTTAATGATATATAGAATTAATTATTATGATAACAATTTTAATTTAAAAATTTTTACACTTTCAATTTTATTAATTTCTAAATTTATTATTATATTTAATTTTACTTTTTTTATAATTAGAGTATTTTCCATATATATAGGAGATTTATTCCTTTTGATAATTTTATGAAAAAGCTCATTCTTTGCAGATAACTCAAAATTTAATTCGCCAAAACCTTCATATTATATGTAGTGTCGAAATTTGATATGAATATGTAACATATTTTGTATCATTTAAACTTTTGAATTATAAAAATTTACCGCTTCTGATAATAATTTTCAATGCTCTGGAATGCTTTCTTATCGTATATACAAATGTAAAATTAGAGAATTTAAAGCAATCATTTTCAAATTAATCTTTTTTTAGAGCCATAATTTTATAATTTTATTCATTTTCATAATTTTAAATTAACTTTAAGTAAATTTTTTATTTTATATAAAGTTTTATAAATATTGTATTATCATTATAGAATATTTTATAACAAATAATGGATTTTTTAATAAATTACTATATCTTTAATAAATATGGTACTTGTATACTTTGTATCCGCCAGAACCCTTAAAAAATTTCGATTTTTTTTTTCGCTTTAAAATCAATTTTAAATGTTTAATTTATATTTTTTAGCTATGGAAGAATTAAAAGAGTTCAAATTACGCGATTTATTCGACAAATTACGCCTTTCTGACAAGGAATTTGAAAATTGGTTCAAAGAATTAAATTTACTTCACACACAAAGAGTTTGCGAATGTGGCAAGGCAATGTGCTACAAATGGATTAAAAATCGTCGGAATCCACTATGGATTTGCAATTGGCGGAAAAATCATAACGGAAAACAACCATCAAAGGGATTTTACGAGGGAACTTTTTTTGCTGATAGTCACTTATCAATCAAACAGGTGAGAAAAAGGGATCAAAAATTAATAATTTTCTACTTCAGGTTTTTGAATTTACATATTACTGGGTACGTGACACACACAAACAAAAGGATTTTGAATTTGATATGGGCATCAGTCGCAAAATCATAGTGGATTGGAAATCATTTTGTCGCGATATATGCATCGACTGGTTCGTAAAAACGCCAATTCAAATTGGTTTGTACAATTTTATAATTCCATAGTAGCATTTTTTTAATTAGGTGGACTAAATTCAATCGTGGAGATAGATGAAACGGCCATCACACGCAGAAAATACAACAGGGGCAGATTGGTTCGAGATACACAATGGTACTTCGGTGGAGTGGATCGCCAAACGGGCAAATGCTTCATTGTTTCATGTGGACCAAGGAGTGCCGACAGCCTTCTTCCATACATTCAACAGTACATTCGCCCAGGATCAATAATCGTGTCGGACTGTTGGAAAGCATACAACAAAATCAAGGATCTTCCTGAACTCTACACTCATTACACAGTCAACCACAGCAAAAATTTCGTCGATCCTATTTCAAAACAACACACGAATACCATTGAAAGCACGTGGCAGAAATTCAAACATGGGCATAAGAAACGCTTTGGCACACACCGATCAGCAGTTATAAGCTATGTGCATGAATTTATGTGGCGAAAAGAATTTGGAGGACCCGATATTTTTTTCCATTTTTGGTCTCAAGTTTCACAAATATACCCCATTTAATTCACTTTGTTATTTTTTTTGTTATAAAAATGCATTAATAAACATTTAAAATTGATTTTAAAGCGAAAAAAAAATCGAAATTTTTTAAGGGTTCTGGCGGATACAAAGTATACAAGTACCATAAATATATTAATAATAACGAAAAATCTTATGCTTTCATTCCGCTGTTTTTTAGCTCAATGTCCTATCGTTCAATAGGTCTTTCAGTATGATGCAGAAAATTATTTATTTATTTTATCTTCATCTGATTTTTCAATAATCATTTATTATATTATTATTAGATTTTAAGACATTTTTATATTTAATTAATTTAAAATAATATCATTGTTAATAATAATACTGCCAGCATACACCTTTTCGCTAAGTACAATATATTTGGCTCTTAAAATATTATGTTATAATTTATATCTTAAATAATTACACATGAATAAATAAATTAATTTTTATTTTTTTCCGTAATCTTTTCAAATTTAAAATGAGAATTATTAAATTTAAATTATTTAATTCAATTATTAATAATTTTAGAGATTAAAAAATTAAAAATATTTTTTCAATTATTACTTCTCATTATTTTAAATAAAAATTGGAAAAAAAATAAATTTTATCACATAAATTTAATTTAAAATATTACATTAGATATTTATTTTCCTTCCCAAAATGAATGAAATGTGAGTTAAAATTAAAAAAAATTAAATAAAATTAGTTTAAAATTAAAAATCAATGTAGATTTTATCTTCTTTATATTCATTTAATATATATTTGATCTTTTTTAATATTTGTAAATAACTTTTTTATTTGTTTAATTATTTATTCAAATAATTTTTAAATTTTTGTAATTATATAATTTAATTTTGTCATAAATTTTATTTTATTTAATGAATCCAAGTGATTATTATTTATTAGATATATGATATTTTTATTTATAAAGAATATTTCAAATCATTAAATGTATTTTTTTAATAGATTTTCAATTATTATATGAATGAAAATGTTTAAAATTTTTAAATTAATTTTTTCGAATGCATTGGTTTGATTATGTGACTCAATTATTGGCTAGGTATTTGCATTTAAATGATCTTTTCTTGTTTCTTTACAAATATTTCTTTTATAAATTTTTATGTCAGATAAATTTAATTTAAATTATTTATTATAATTTAATTAATTAATTTTAAATTAAGTTCTTTAACAAATTGTCATTAAAAATTGAATATCCGGGACAATATGATTCCAAATATAAATCTCATTCCCGTTGAGCATTTTTTCTTTTTTGACAATTTAAGGAGGTCTTATCGCTTTTGAATATCGTTATCGCGCTGACGTAGTCGTCACTTTTCAGAAGGGCTAATCCGTTTTTGTTTTATCAATTATCCATTATTTTAGATTTGTTGTGATTTTCCAAAATAATTCTCCTTCTTCACCCACACTGGTGACAAACACCCTTAACATTACCAGATGAAGTTCCACTGCAGCAGTAAAATCCCTAAAACAGCCCACTAAATACCGGAATATTTCTTATTAAATTAAACTCGGGATTAATTTTTATAATTTTGCTTATTTAAATTATATTTAATATAATTTAATGTCTTTTCGGACGAATTCATATTATTTTTTTAATTATATAAATTTATTCCTAAGTAATCTCTATACCTGCTTCTGAGCATTAATTTAGTGTACATACATACTAGAGCAGAAGGAAAATATCGCTAGTACCGTTATGACTTTGTGTGGCAATATGATTTTGGAATTTGTTAACTTGTTCGTTTATTTTATTCCATTATTTATTAATTGATATTGAATATCTTTTTCATTTAAAATCTTATAGTATTATATTTAATTTAATAAATTTTTTAGGTATAATTTATAATTTTATATTTTGCATTAATATAAAAATATAAATTTTTCTATATTTTATTTTGTTTTATTATATTATAATTTCATTTATTATTACATTTTTTTTTATCTATTTTATATAAAAAATATATTTTGTAGAATTATATAAAGATGTCATGATTTTATCATTTTGCTCGTATAATTTGTCATGTGTACAATGATCTATAACTTCAAGATTTTTTCATAAATATTTTTCATCCAATTCAATAGTTTTAATTCCGAATTTATTATCACAATTTTAAATTTTCAAAATTATAATCTCTCTCCGATCAGAAAATTATTATCCTATTATTTTTTTATTAACCGACACCCAGAGAAATGTTTGTCGTTAATAACTTTTGCAATTAAATGTCGCAATGTCTTTTACATTAATTAATTTTTTCAATATAAATTTTATTTATTATGTTAAGAAAATTTGCAATTTTAGCATAGGGGTTGGAAAAATTGCCAGCATTTGTTTTTGGAAAATTGAAATGCAAAATTTACAAATCGCCCTATAATTTTTAAAAAGAATATTAATTTATTTATAATAGTTTATATAAAACATAGAATTATTAGTTTAAATAACGCAACTTCATAATAAATCAATATCCTTTTTTAGGAAATTATAATTTTATAATTTTATAAATTTATTTTTTTATATATATTTTTTTTTATATTGAATTCATCTATTTATTAGTAATTTGAATATATTCTTTGATTTATTAATTAACAATATTTACATTGATTGAAGTTCAATAATATTATATTTATTTTTTTTCAAAGAAATATTTTTCTTATTTATTTATGGTCAAATAAATATATTACATAAATAATTCATATTTATTAAGCAGAAAAATTTATTAATCACATTTTTAAGTACAATTAAATCTATGCTTATTTTTAATTATTTTTCTTTCGATTATAATAACAAATTTAAAAAATTAAAATAAATTAAATAATACCTTTTAATTCAATACAAATTCAATACGAAAAATTTTATTTTTTAAAATATGAATATTTATAGTTTTATTTAAACAAAAATATTATATCAAATAAAATAACAGATTGTCATAAAAATTATGCGCTAGTTTTATTTATTCGAATTAGTTTAAATTTATTTATTAGGAATTAATAAATTTTCGCTTAAAAATGTTTATTATTATAAATTATTAAATTAAAAATTAATCAAATTATTTCTTATTTTAAATTTTAAAAATTTGAATTATTAAGTCATAATTAATGCGACAAGGAAATTAGAAGTTGAATAATGCCTTCGCAAAGCCATTCTGTGATAATTTTTTCATTTTTAGAGACAAAAATTTTTAATAAGAACTATTTTATATTCAAAAATTTTATTTTTTTTATTTATTTTCTGTTCATTTTATTTATGAATAATTAAATAATATTATTTTTGTTATTTTTTTAAGATTTCTTATATATTATTTATATATTTTAATTTTATATTATACGAATTTTCTTGAAACTGAATTTATTTCTAAAATTTTAATGCATCATTATTTCATCGATCCAAATTGAGCTTTTTCTTTGCTTATAAAATTTTTAATTTGAATTTAAATGAAAATTATGGCATTAATCCATTATTCTTTAAAAACATATATTTATTCATTCAATTATTCATTCTTACTTAACAATTAAAATTTAATGATTTTCTAATTTTCCAAGCACATAAATTTATTAAATGCCGAAAATTTTGTCTTGTCGATATGAAACAGCAAATAAAACTGGCAATTGGAATGCTAAATTTAATCCAGCTTTGATTTCCCGCAATCGTTTTGTACCAGGCATTATAAGCATTCATCAGTCTCTTGGGCCTTTTTTGTGACTTTCAATAAAAAAATTTAATTTATTATATTATTTTATAATATAGATTAATGTAATAAACTAATGTAAAATCACAATCTTCTACTTCTTCACAGATTTCTTCCAGCCCTTGTTTGCCGATATTTAATAAACTGCCTGCGCATAGCAACATTTTATAAATTTTAAAGAATAAATAAATTATTAGATCTTTTAAAATAAGTTCTATTTTAAATTTAAATTTTTTATTTTAATTCTTTTTTCAAACAAATTAAAAATTAAATCTTAATAATTAATATTCTTCCATAGGAACCAAATGCATTTTTTGGTATTAAAAATATTTTTAAAATTTTTTACAAGTTATATTGTTTTTCAAACTTATTTTAATATATATTTATAAAATTGCATTTATAAATTACAATAATATTTAAATAAAATTTTTCAAATTTTTCATAAATAATATTTTTATAAATTTTTCTCAAATATTTTTATTATTTATATCCCTCATTGATATTTCTAGTTAAATTATTTTTAAATTTTTAATTCATTTTTCCAAATTATTTTGTTAAATTATAATTTTTTTTTATAAAAATTTTTGATTAATTGGGACCTTCTTGTTAATTTCGCATTTATATAAATTGAGTTATTTTATTCATATTGTTATTTTCGAATATTATTGCTGTCAAATAAAAATTATTTTTTTCTAATTTCAAATTATGATTTTAACTTATTTATTAGTATTTTAAAATTCTTCATTTTTCAAATTAAGGGCAAACACTTTATCATATAAATTTTTTTATTTTAAATTTTAAAATTCTAACATATCATTTTAAATTTTCATCTAGTACTTTTAGTTATTCATAAATAATTTTATTGATATAATATCAAATTAACTATTGTTGTGGATTCGGATTAAATGGATTTATTTTGATATCTCTATAAGACACAGTTTGGATTGTTTTAATTTATTTATTTAAAATGACTATGTTTATTTAATTTTATATTTATTTTAATTTAGTTTTAAATGATATATTCCTTCAGTATTAATTTATTTAATTTAAGTTTACTTGATTTTTAGCTTTTTTCTAACGCATATATATTGATTTTTTATCTTTAAGAAAGTCCGTTTTATATAGTGAAGAAGTTTCTTTTCTTTAGTATTGGTTTAGATGAAGATAATTTTTTCCCTAAATAGTTTGGAGAAGAATTAAATTGTTGAGTCTTCATTTTTTATTTATATTTTTTATCGAATTTGATTTTAATAAAGTTATTCTTTTTTTAATTATTTTTGCAATTAGGTCCATATTATGTAAGATTTTAGTTTTATGATATAATTAAAGAATATTAAGTCAATTTTTTATGTATTTTTATATTATAATTTCTTTATTAATTTAAGATATTCATTATAAAAGATAATTTAATTCTAAATTTTATAAATAATATTATCATACTCATTAATTATAAAGATTTTTGAATATTTTTCAAATAATATTATCATTAACATGAATTTTAATTAATTTTTACATCTGTTTATTGAAACATAAATTCATTTTGATATTTGTTCTATTTTTTTATTAGGGCAATTGTAATTAATCTTTAAATTTTTTCTGAAAAGTTATTCCACCATCACAAATTTTAACGAAGAATTGAGCAAACACTGGGACAATTGAATCAGATGTGGATGTGGCCTTAAAAGCCTCTTAAAAATTATCATATTTTTTTAACATTTTAAATTAAGATTGCTCGCATTAACTCACGCCAATGACACTTTTTAATTGAATTCAATTCATCCAACATTTTCGACAGACATAACAAGAATTGGAATCAAGATTAATTGAGTAATCTTAATTAAACTCATTTATAATTTTTTTCTATTATTTCTCTTTTTTTGTTAACAAATCAATCTTTCTTTATTTAAAAATTATTATCATTCAAAGAATAAAAGTTTGAAAAACTAAAAATTTAATGTATCTTTTTTTTCAATTAATAATTTTCTAATTTATAAATAACTTTTTTATTTTTAATCTTTAAATTTTATTTTACTTAATAGGTTTTTTAATAAAATTTTAATATTATAATTTTTAATTATATACATCTCCTTCTTTCTTTACTTTCATTGTCAGAACTGGAACTTAGATTTGTTTAGGCGGAACAACAATTCATTTCATTAATCTATAAATTAATTTAAAAATAAACAATTGGATAAAAATAGTTATGGGAAAAATAGAATACTTTAAAATCCTAATTTAAATGAATTTTTAAAAATTTAACTAGTAAAATAATCGAGTCGTTTTTCCATAGAGATCATCTTTGAAAGTTATCAAATGTACGCAATTATTTACATTCAATGAATTTGAAGGAATAATTCTTCGAAATATATTATAATGGTGGATTTTTTGAATTATTCTTATTTTAATATTATTTTATTCACTCATTTTAAAAAAAATATTTTATTTAATAAAATAATTTAGATTATTTAATTAATAATTTAATATAGTTTTTTTTAGAATTTTTAATTTTGGAACTTGGCATTACATGCGAATTTTTCTTTCCATTGCTTAAAAATTTATTCTGGTGCTCTCGAAATCATTCGTGATAACAGATTGGCTCATTTAAGAAAAGTGAAGACTGAAGATGAGTTTGTTTTTAATTGCTTAGAATCACAATTAAAATGGATCACTCTGATAGAAATTCGATTGGTGAATTATCTTTTATTATTTTTTATAAAAATGTTCAATAATTTTTAATAATTATTTACTCAAAATTTATGTCCTTGTTTTTTCATCCTCAAATATCATTCTCAAAGCAATGTTTTCTAATATTATTTTATTTAATTTATTAATAACATATTTCCTCCATACAACCATTGTCTCATCGATATTAAAAATTTTCCCTTTCTTTCGATATTATAAAATGAAAAATAATAATTAAATTAAAATGATTATTTTAATATATTTAATTTAATATTTATTAAAATTACTTTTAAAATAAAAATAAATTATTTTTTGATAAATTTTCTTACATTATTGTTTAATCAGAGAAATATTTTCACATCTTTTCCGTTCAGTCTAATAATTTTCTTTCTAAATTTTTATATAGAAAGAAAATTAATCAATTTATCTATAAAAATATTTTTCGTCGAAATATTCATTTGATTAAAGTAAGATTTCAATTCAATTTATAATTATTATGTTTGTTCTCGTTTGAAACGAACAACAGCAGTTCACCAAAATAATTATTGTATTAATTTAAAATTAGTTTCTAAAGTATTGCCGCTTAATTAATTTTTTCTCCCTTATCATTTTGTTTCTTGATATTAATACTAGTATTTGGCTTTCTATCTTTTAATTTTATTTCTCTTTTAATTTGTTTGTTTATTAAAATTTAGTCATATTTCTTTAAAAATATTTGAAGATCTTCATTTATTTTAATTTTTTAAAACAACAATTTTATACAATCCATTATTGCTTTATTATTTTTAATTGTAATTTTATTTTTCGAAACAAAATACAATTTTAAGTCTTGATATGAGATTCAATCATTAATTTTTCTATGAAGCAATTAAAATGATTTATATATTGGAATAAATAATTACAATTTCAACAATTTATTTTAATTTCCATATCAACAATATTTTAACTTTAATTTATTTAAAAAAAATATAATGAAAATTGATCGCATTATTTTTTATATTCATAGCCTTGATAAAAAAAAATTAAATTACTCTTCTTGTTCTTCGAATTCCATATACAAAGTCAGTCGATATAATCGAAGTTATTGACATCATAAGAAACAATATAATTCGTAAATTAAGTTTACAAGAGTTTAATAATATAATGAATTATTTGATTTATTGGATGAAAATGCATGGCAAATTTCAAAAAAAAAATGTAAGATATTCAGATATTTTTTTTTTAATTTTAGAAACCAAAATTATTAATTATTTTATTTCTAAAATTCATGTATAGCCATCATCAGCTTACTTAAATTAATTCTATATATATTTTAATATACTAGAATTTTACATAAATAATTAATTTTAATTACAATCAAATTTATCATATTTTTAGAAAATCAAAATAAATTAATATTGACAAAATAACTACGGCTTCTATAAACTTGATTTTCATTGTTAATATTTTTTTCATTTAAGTTGATTTTATTAGCTCTTCTAAATTTATTTCAATTTGTGTTTTTTGTTATTTATTCTCTCATTCATTTTACGCATAATTTCTTTAGTTTATTTTATTAAAAATTTTATTTTAAAATCGAGAACTTATATAATAATATGTAATTTCAATCGAATTTTTTTCCTTTAATTTATAGACTTTATCAATTAAAAAATTTGAATTATTTAAATAAATATTTTTTAAGAGAATTAAAAATAAATTTTTAAAAAAATAATTATATATAAATTAACTATTTTTACTTTTTCTATTTCTTATTAATTAATTTTTTGAAAATATATCGAAATATCAACAAGAATTAGACTAATTAAAAAAATTTAATAAAAAAACTATATTATATCTTTTCTAAATATTTACGAAACAATCAGAGACTTTAAAATTGAATTTCATCGAAAAAATATTGAAATTACGTCCAGATTTATAAAGGTAATTATTGGTAAGAAATAATTAGTAAATTTTAATTTTTATAGATTCTATTATATCAAAACGATATATTTTTTAAATTTTACCTTCTGCATTGTTAATTTTATAATTTAAATAAATAAAATAAATTATAAGCAAAACTTATTGTGAAATAATGTTATATATTTTAATTTTAATTAAATTTATAATAAAATTATCTTTTTTTCAATTTATTAGTATTGATTAATATTTTTGTAATTTAAGCAGCCGAAAGAGAATATAAATATTTTTTTGCAAATTTTTTCCTATTATTTATTTTGTCTATAGATATCTAGAATATTAAATATTTTACTTTGATTATTTAAATTTTTAAAATTTTAAAGATAAATTGTATTTATTTTTTGGTTATTTTTTTAATTCTGATAAATTTTTCTTTTTTATTCATAGGAAATATTTATAAAAAAAATAAAAATTTAACATTTATTTTATGTCTTATAATTACTCAATTAATTGCATAACATATCACTACAAGTTATTTCCAGAGACTTGTTCATTATTACACAAAAAATTTATAAATATTTTTTCATAAATTTTAATTCATTGATAAATTTTTATATAATTTTTCTCATTTTTTTATATTTAATTATTATTACTATTTAATATTTTTTATTTTAAGATCATTTCGGATCAAAATTCTTACCATATTTTAAATATCACTTAAATCTAATATATAAATTTTTGCAAAGTTATTTTGGATTTTATTCTAATATATATATTATTGTTGTATATATTCTCTTTTTTTATTATTTGGATAGTTAAAATCTTATAATTTTGTTTAATTTAAGGTGAGGAAGCGCGCATATGGTATCAATGCATAATGCAAGAATTCTATTAGAGCCCGTCTAGTCGACCAGCAGAGCATATATTTTATTCTGTAACAGTTTTTATTTTTATATTTGTTTTGATTATATTTTCTCCATATAAAATAATTCAATAAAACTAAAAGAAAGATTTTTAATTGAAATCTATTCGTTAATTTGTATTTTCTTTGAATTCTTTTTAATAATTAATTTGATATTTTATCTTTATCTTATATAAATATTTACTTTACAGATAAATTATTTTATTAGATTTTTATTCCATTGTTTATTTATTTAATTAATATTAAATATTTTTGCGATTTTTTTATATATTTTAATAGCTTTTTTCAAGATAATTGTATATATATAAATATATATATTTTATTACAACTGCTTACAGTGTTTATTTTTTTTTAAAATTTTTCTTAAGATTTAAACAAATTTCTGAAAAAATTAGGGCATATTCCTCAAGAATATCACCATTTCTCATTTGTTTTTATTTACCAAAATTCTTCACTAATATAAAAAATTAATTTTTAATTAAATTCAATCATATCAATATTTTATTTTATTAATTGTTAATATTTTAAATATATTTTTGTAAATATAAATTTCATATCATATAAAAATATCTATAAAATATCAATTTATTTATTTCTAGATAATTCTTATCTTTAATCTATTTTGTTTATATTTTTGATTGTATTATGAATAAAATATTTTGTTTGATTCATTTGATTAAATTATTAAATAATTTATTTTCATATAATTACATCAAATGTGAACGAATAAATCATTTTAAATATAAATTAATTTATTCTTAAAAAAATTAATTGATTTTTAATTTAGTAATGCTTTTTACGGACGATAATTTATTGTTAATCCTTTTAGTTTATAATGATAATATGTGATTTTTTATTTAATTCGACATGCCTTACCAATAAATAATTTTTTTATATATTTAAAAAATGAATTTTTTAATAATTGTTAAAATTTTATTTTTAAAATTTTTCATAATTACAATTTCAAAACAAGTTCAATCATTAAAGATAAATTCATAAAATAATGTAAGTTAACTCGATGTAGGTACCAATTTAGGTTTCATCGAAATCCTTATTTCATTGCTTAATTATATTTTTACTATAATAAATCGCGAAAATTCCGCAATCCATGGTGTCTTCTTCTTGTTGGGTTAAATTATTCATTTATTAATGTTTAAAATAAAATTTAATTTAATTTCTAATTTATTTTCTCTCCAAATTATTGTTTGATTATACCTTTTTTCTAAAAAATTGAATAGCTTATTTTACTATTAATTTTTTTAAAATTTCATAATTATAATTATTTTATTCCAAATTAATAAATTGTTTTAAATTTAATGATGAAATTTATTCTTCTTTATTTTTAAAATTATTTTAATTATTTTAAATTTTATATAAAAAATTTAGATCTTTTTTTATAGAATATATAATTATAATTATTAATTCTATAATTATGTAAGATTCAGAAAAGAATTCGAATTTTTTATTTTAACGATTTTATTAAATAAATTTAATTTTTTTCCATTCTATATAGAAATCGATAGAATTCAAATTCAATCATCATTTTTTTTAAATCATTGCTTCATTACCTATTCTAGGTTAAAGGCCAAGCTAGCTAAAAATTAGAAATATTTTTATATTCAATGATTTTTAATTTATTTAAATCTACTTTTTATTCAAAATTATATTCTGTAGATTATTATTAGTATTTTAATTTCATTATACAAACATATATTTCTAATCGAATTTTTATTTAATTAGATATTTAATACATTTGGCTCAATATTTTATAATTATTTAAATTTTATTCAGAGCATGAATCATTGATAAAATTTTTCTCAAAATTTTATATTGCAGACAATTATATTTTCATTGAAATTATTTCGTATAATACATGAAATATTCATTTTAAATTTTATTTTATCGACCAATAATTATTTCTCATAATAATAATTTCTTTTGATCTTCGAAAAATTATTTAATTTTTAATTTACTTAGTTTAATTTATGTCGATTCCTACAGCGACTATGTTAACATACAATCATTGAAGGAAAAAATTGCGCATGATTTTATTGGCCTTGGCATTTGTAATGTTATTTTTTTAATTTTTAAATAAAAATAAACAATTTTATTATTTTTTATTAAAATTTTATTTTAAAATATTTCGATTTTATTGAAATAAAAAAATTCATTTATTTTCATCACAAAAAAATATTGTGCAAAGTAATAAATATGTTTGATTTTTCTTTTTTATGTATATATATATTTGCAATTTAATAAAATTGGACAAAATTTAAATCTATTTAATTTAAGACATTTTCTTTTGTTGTTGATATTCACTTCGGGGAACACATTATGCGTTAATTATTTATATATTAATAAAAAATTTCAAATTATTTTTTAGTAAATTTTTATTCAGAATAATATTTTAAAGTTTAAAGAAAAGTCAATTAAAAATTATTTGTAAATTTTCATTCATATTATTTGAATATTTCCTCTATATTTTATAATTAATTTAATATCTTATCATTAATTTTTTTTCTCCGTTGCAGTTGCAGATCATTGCTTATCGCTGTATGATCCAGAACATCTACCCTAAAACCAATTCTTCTCAGATAATATATTTAATTTATCATATTAGTTTAAGCATAATCTTTCCTTAAAAATAAAATTATGACTAATAATTCTTAATTTCCTATGTATGAAATTACTTTAAAATTAAAAAGATATTGGATATTTATTTTATTTTATGAGTTATTTTTTCTTCTACTGTTTATAAATTGATATATTTTTAGATAATTTTTTAGAATTATTTTTATTCTTTCTATTAAATTGAAAAAAAAAGAATACCAATTATGCAATTAGATTAGGAATGGTTAAATTGTAAAACAGGGGTAGCGGAATTTAAATGCGGAGATAAAATTGACGGATTTGGTAAAATAGGTTCATTTTATGGAAAAGAGTTTTAATTAAATTTTATCTATATTAAATTATTTTGATATTAATAATTTTAAAGTATTTTTATGGATGCAGAAAAAATTGAATTAGCAATCTGCTCTATTTTATCCATTCAAATTAAAGTATTGGGCATATAATTTCATTCATATAATTTTTTATAATGACTAAGGCTAATTGACATTGAAAATTCTCAAGAATATATCATGCGAAAATAATTTTTGTAATAAAAATTTTTATTGAATCCTTTTCTCAAAAAGAATTCTATGCTCCTTTTTTAAAAAAAATAAAAATTATTATTTTTTATAAATTACCAATTTATATTTTAGAATTCCATTTTCAATAATTAAGGAATAATATGTTTCTTTATAAATTTTTTAAAATTTTCTTACGATTTTATATTGCATAGATGTTCATATATGACACTTCTTTTCAATTAAAATGACTTTTGTATTTAATTTATAATTAATTGTGGATCAACTCCACAAAATTCTTGACCCATAAATATTTTTTTATCAATTTTATAATTATAATTGATTCATTAAAATTTTTATGATTTTAAACAAAATAAATGATCATTTTAGCTTTTCAAATAATAATTTTTCTGCAATAACATTCCTTATTTATGAATGTTGATAATAAATTAATTTTTTTATATAATTTATTTTACATAAAACTAATTATTTATTTATATAAAAATATTGAAATTTGTTATATTTTTTTCATATAAAATAATTTTCAAAAATTTGTAAGAAAAAACTAAAATTTTCTATTAATTCTTTCTTTCATAAATTTTTTTGATGGAAAAAACTCTCAATTTTAATATAAAAATTTTAATTTTTCCCTAAGAAATATTCGTTTTTAGAATTAATTTATTTTTTTCTCTTAATTCACACTATTATTATAATTTAAATTTTATTCTAGCATCAAAACTGTTTTAAGAGTAGACGAAATTTATAGTACGGGAGATTCGAATTCTCTCAGCAAGAAGTCGATACTTTCAACAATTTTTTTATTATTATCATTTCTTTCAATTAATAAAATTTTAATTTATTATTCATAAAATAATTTCTTTTCAATTTATTATTTATAATAAATGATTCATGTATTAATATTTTACTTTATGATATTTTTTCGAATTTTCAGGGAATTATTCATCTTTTAAGATATTTAAATTACACAATTTTAGATTATTCTTATTCTCACACCTTTATACTTTTGGTTTAATTGTAATATATTCTAAATTATCCATTAAATATTTATGGCAATGACATTTTTATCAATCCGATTATATTATTATCAACCATATTCTAGCTTTTTAGTCCCCTGCATAACAAAAATCTACCTTCCATTGTACCAGATTGTTAAAGCTGAATTTCGATAATTTTTAAAATCTTCCATAATAAGATCATTTGGTTCAGATTATCATTTTATTCAATGCATTAATTTATTAATAACATATTTCCTCCATACAACCATTGTCTCATCGATATTAAAAATTTTCCCTTTCTTTCGATATTATAAAATGAAAAATAATAATTAAATTAAAATGATTATTTTAATATATTTAATTTAATATTTATTAAAATTACTTTTAAAATAAAAATAAATTATTTTTTGATAAATTTTCTTACATTATTGTTTAATCAGAGAAATATTTTCACATCTTTTCCGTTCAGTCTAATAATTTTCTTTCTAAATTTTTATATAGAAAGAAAATTAATCAATTTATCTATAAAAATATTTTTCGTCGAAATATTCATTTGATTAAAGTAAGATTTCAATTCAATTTATAATTATTATGTTTGTTCTCGTTTGAAACGAACAACAGCAGTTCACCAAAATAATTATTGTATTAATTTAAAATTAGTTTCTAAAGTATTGCCGCTTAATTAATTTTTTCTCCCTTATCATTTTGTTTCTTGATATTAATACTAGTATTTGGCTTTCTATCTTTTAATTTTATTTCTCTTTTAATTTGTTTGTTTATTAAAATTTAGTCATATTTCTTTAAAAATATTTGAAGATCTTCATTTATTTTAATTTTTTAAAACAACAATTTTATACAATCCATTATTGCTTTATTATTTTTAATTGTAATTTTATTTTTCGAAACAAAATACAATTTTAAGTCTTGATATGAGATTCAATCATTAATTTTTCTATGAAGCAATTAAAATGATTTATATATTGGAATAAATAATTACAATTTCAACAATTATATTTTCATTGAAATTATTTCGTATAATACATGAAATATTCATTTTAAATTTTATTTTATCGACCAATAATTATTTCTCATAATAATAATTTCTTTTGATCTTCGAAAAATTATTTAATTTTTAATTTACTTAGTTTAATTTATGTCGATTCCTACAGCGACTATGTTAACATACAATCATTGAAGGAAAAAATTGCGCATGATTTTATTGGCCTTGGCATTTGTAATGTTATTTTTTTAATTTTTAAATAAAAATAAACAATTTTATTATTTTTTATTAAAATTTTATTTTAAAATATTTCGATTTTATTGAAATAAAAAAATTCATTTATTTTCATCACAAAAAAATATTGTGCAAAGTAATAAATATGTTTGATTTTTCTTTTTTATGTATATATATATTTGCAATTTAATAAAATTGGACAAAATTTAAATCTATTTAATTTAAGACATTTTCTTTTGTTGTTGATATTCACTTCGGGGAACACATTATGCGTTAATTATTTATATATTAATAAAAAATTTCAAATTATTTTTTAGTAAATTTTTATTCAGAATAATATTTTAAAGTTTAAAGAAAAGTCAATTAAAAATTATTTGTAAATTTTCATTCATATTATTTGAATATTTCCTCTATATTTTATAATTAATTTAATATCTTATCATTAATTTTTTTTCTCCGTTGCAGTTGCAGATCATTGCTTATCGCTGTATGATCCAGAACATCTACCCTAAAACCAATTCTTCTCAGATAATATATTTAATTTATCATATTAGTTTAAGCATAATCTTTCCTTAAAAATAAAATTATGACTAATAATTCTTAATTTCCTATGTATGAAATTACTTTAAAATTAAAAAGATATTGGATATTTATTTTATTTTATGAGTTATTTTTTCTTCTACTGTTTATAAATTGATATATTTTTAGATAATTTTTTAGAATTATTTTTATTCTTTCTATTAAATTGAAAAAAAAAGAATACCAATTATGCAATTAGATTAGGAATGGTTAAATTGTAAAACAGGGGTAGCGGAATTTAAATGCGGAGATAAAATTGACGGATTTGGTAAAATAGGTTCATTTTATGGAAAAGAGTTTTAATTAAATTTATCTATATTAAATTATTTTGATATTAATAATTTTAAAGTATTTTTATGGATGCAGAAAAAATTGAATTAGCAATCTGCTCTATTTTATCCATTCAAATTAAAGTATTGGGCATATAATTTCATTCATATAATTTTTTATAATGACTAAGGCTAATTGACATTGAAAATTCTCAAGAATATATCATGCGAAAATAATTTTTGTAATAAAAATTTTTATTGAATCCTTTTCTCAAAAAGAATTCTATGCTCCTTTTTTAAAAAAAATAAAAATTATTATTTTTTATAAATTACCAATTTATATTTTAGAATTCCATTTTCAATAATTAAGGAATAATATGTTTCTTTATAAATTTTTTAAAATTTTCTTACGATTTTATATTGCATAGATGTTCATATATGACACTTCTTTTCAATTAAAATGACTTTTGTATTTAATTTATAATTAATTGTGGATCAACTCCACAAAATTCTTGACCCATAAATATTTTTTTATCAATTTTATAATTATAATTGATTCATTAAAATTTTTATGATTTTAAACAAAATAAATGATCATTTTAGCTTTTCAAATAATAATTTTTCTGCAATAACATTCCTTATTTATGAATGTTGATAATAAATTAATTTTTTTATATAATTTATTTTACATAAAACTAATTATTTATTTATATAAAAATATTGAAATTTGTTATATTTTTTTCATATAAAATAATTTTCAAAAATTTGTAAGAAAAAACTAAAATTTTCTATTAATTCTTTCTTTCATAAATTTTTTTGATGGAAAAAACTCTCAATTTTAATATAAAAATTTTAATTTTTCCCTAAGAAATATTCGTTTTTAGAATTAATTTATTTTTTTCTCTTAATTCACACTATTATTATAATTTAAATTTTATTCTAGCATCAAAACTGTTTTAAGAGTAGACGAAATTTATAGTACGGGAGATTCGAATTCTCTCAGCAAGAAGTCAATACTTTCAACAATTTTTTTATTATTATCATTTCTTTCAATTAATAAAATTTTAATTTATTATTCATAAAATAATTTCTTTTCAATTTATTATTTATAATAAATGATTCATGTATTAATATTTTACTTTATGATATTTTTTCGAATTTTCAGGGAATTATTCATCTTTTAAGATATTTAAATTACACAATTTTAGATTATTCTTATTCTCACACCTTTATACTTTTGGTTTAATTGTAATATATTCTAAATTATCCATTAAATATTTATGGCAATGACATTTTTATCAATCCGATTATATTATTATCAACCATATTCTAGCTTTTTAGTCCCCTGCATAACAAAAATCTACCTTCCATTGTACCAGATTGTTAAAGCTGAATTTCGATAATTTTTAAAATCTTCCATAATAAGATCATTTGGTTCAGATTATCATTTTATTCAATGCATTAATTTATTAATTTTGCATTTTTAATTTAGATTTTCTATGTAATCTACTTTTGATTTAATTTGAAAAATTTTTCTCTTTTATCCATAAGATTTTTTATAAATTATTCTCAAATATTTTATTAATAGAAACTAAATTAATTCTTATATTATTATCATTATCACCCATATTTATCATGCATATGGGCATTTGGGCGGATTAATGTTTAATACTTCGGGTTTTTTCCTATAAAAATTTTTTTAATATTTTTTGATTTTTACATTATTTTAATTTTTTTTATATTAATTATTACTTTAATCAAAATATTTTATTCACTTAATTCTTCGTATTAAATTATTTACTCACGAGTCACGACATATCCATATTTAAAATACCATTGATTTAAAATTTTAAGCAAAATGAAGATGATTTTTTGCCGATATATTGTTGGCATTCATAAAAAATTTTTTCGAAAATAATGCATCATCAATTTGTAAAATTTAGCCCATTCTTTACTTGGAATTACAATCCAATTTAGATTGTCCACAGACGTTAAAATTTGCAGCTTAAAATATAGATATATTTAATAATAAACCATGTTTTTTATGTTATTATCATCAAATATAATGAAATCTCCATACAAATTTTATTTTGTTCTACTATAAATAATTTTTTTAAATATATGTATAGTTATAGTTTTTTTTTCCATTTATTCATTTGTTCGTAATTCATAATAATTAAAAATTTAAATAATAGAAATAGATATGTAAATTTGAATTTTTACAATAATTTTATTTGTTAATGGTGTACTTTTTGGTTGTGCATATTTATACATGATAATTTCTTCAATTTTTTTATTTTTTAAAATATCTCTTTGGTTTTTAACATATAAATATCTTTTAAATTATTTATAGTCAAGAATTATTCTGCAAATGTATTGTAAATATAAGCAAAAAATTTAGTTCCACTTCATCAATTTATAATTATTTTAATTTTATATAACAATATAATTATTTTTCTTTCCAAATTTCTCTTCTATTTATATATTATAATACAATCGAAATAAAATTTTCTAATTTATGCAACTATTATTCCACATCCATGATCTGCTGCCAAAAAATTTGCACGATGAATTGAGTTTTCTTGCTGTGTTTTTTTTTCCTTTAAAAATATTTTAAAGAATATATAATTGATTTTTTTTATTCTTCAATTTTTAATTAGATTTTTAATTTAAATTTATTATCATATAAAAAAAAATAGATAATTTGTTAAAATTTCATATTTTATACATTTTTTGATATATTATATCAACTCTGATAATATTAATTAATATCGATTTTTAAAACATCTTATTTTTATAAATTAAAAAATAATAAAAAGAGACCTATAATTTTTATTTTATATATGACTATATATACAGATTATCAAATTTTATAAGATTTTTGATTTAATTTCCACAGACGTCTTTCTCCCTTTATTTATAAATTTATTATATAAGGTAGATTACTTTTTTTTCAAATATTATTAATTATTTTAAATTATAAATCACTTTAATTTTTAAAATTATTTTTCATACAATGAATTTTTTATTTAAATCCTCGGTAATTTATTAGGCCTTTGTCAAAAATTTTTACCATCTCAATTTCAAATGTATGATTAAAATTTATATTTGAAGTTCTTATGTAAATAAAATTTGTTATTATTATTGTCCATTCATTAAAAAATTAAATTTATTTTAATTTTGCTAAAAGTTTTATTTTTATATCGCAATACATTTTATTCAGAATTTTTAATTTTTATTTAAATTAAATTTTTAAAATAAACATTTTCAATATTTGGTAATTTCTTATAATTATGTAATATTAATTGTTTAAAGATTTTTATTCAAAATATATATATAATTCCTCAATAGATTTTAGTATTAAAAATTTATTAAATTAAATAATAATAATAATAATAGATATTTTATTTAATAAATATTTTATATCTAATATTGTTGAATTTTAAAAAATCTAAAATATATTTATTAACAACTTATTTTAAAGTTTTTACAATTAATGTAAGGAGCAACCTCTTCAAATTCTCTTTCTTCCAATTGGTCATTGTCTATAAAATTCCCATAATCTTTTAGAATTCATAAAATGTTTTTATTATTATAAGAAATATACTAAAAGTATTTTTCTGAATTTATTAATATTTTTAAAAACTTACTATGTTTTAAATGATATTAATAATTAAAATTTTTTAATTTAAATATATAATTTCGAAATAATTATACTTTTTTTCCTCCAAATTTATATTTTCTTTTATTTTTATGATTTTTTTATTTAATTTGGATTTAATATAATTTTATATAAAATTTCTCTGTGGATTTTCAAAAATAAATATTAATTTACTTTGAAATAGTTTAAAGAATTTATTATTTTATTGATTCCTATTCATTTAAAATATTTTTCTTTAAAAATATTTTTAAATTATTTTAATGTTTTTTATAAATAAAATTTTATTTAATTTTTTTAAATTCATGTTTAAAAAAATAAAGAAAGTTGGGGAAATTTAAAGAAAATAATAATTTAAATAAATTATATTTTTAATTAAATAATTCTCTTATTTTCACTGAACTTTAACCAATTCATTTCATCTAAAATCTACTTGTTATTAATGAGACTTCTATAAAATCGATAGAGAGATTGTTCAATTATGAAAAAAATTATAGTTAATTCCTGGTTTTAATTTTAATTCATTTTTTTATTTTTTTAAGAAAAATCATTATAATTTTATCAATAGAAAACAAAATAAGAATTTTTCTTTGAGAAAAGATTTTGATAAATAACATAATTTATGATGCATATGCATTGAATCAAAATCTTTTTGACATTTGATTCAAAAATTTTTATTTATAATTTCTTTATTTCATATTTTATTGAAATACGACAATTATGTCCCTTCGGTATTTGGATTTGAATTCCGGTTTTCATCACATTTGGATCTTTGAGAATAGTTTAAGAAAATTTGTTAAATTGCCACAAACTTTTCTGCAAAAATAAGAGTATTCTTTGAACGGTTAAGCTCAATAGTTTATTTTTATTTATTTTACCCCTCCGATTTTCCCCTCGATCATTTCGGTACAAAGTTATTTTGTTTATTTAATTTATTCTTTTAAATAATTAATATTTTATTTAAATAATTTAATATAATCTTTCAATAAATTTATGGATAAACAAATATCGCACATTTATTTTTCACTAAACTTAAAATTTTATTTTTTAAATATTTTATTAATTTATAATCATATTTAAGTACTATCGAGGTCGTCAATGTTGCAATACAATTCAGCAGGTTTAATTAAATTTTATTCTTTACACTAAAAAACCAAAATAAATAATCATATATACATTTTTAAATTTTTAAATATTCTTCAATATTTAATTAAATATTTTTTATTTCTAGCAAAATTTAATTGTTTTGTAAATTTGTCTTTTAAATTTTATTATAATTTAATGGCTATTTTTTATAAATTACGTAATTTTTAAATTATTCAATATTGATTTATTAATTCTCATAAGAAACTTCCTGTTTTTAATATATCATAAAATATATATTATGTATTATTTTATTTTTTCCATTTCTTTTGCTAATTTATTATCAGTACATTATTTATTGATTTAATTCCATATTATTTTACATTTCATTTTGATAAAAATTTTATCATTATTAATTTTAAAATTAATTACCTATACATATTTTATTTTTTAAACTTTAAGAATTATTTTTGAATCATTATTTTAATGGTCATAAAAATTAAACTAAAAAATTTTTACTTTTTTATTTATAATATGTTTTCTTTTATTTATTCTAAAAATGATAAATAATTTTATTTTTGATGAGATATTAGTGGTTTCTTAAAATAATATGTTATTCATTTATTTTAATCTTTATTCTTTATATCCAATACATGAAATTTATAATACAAATAAAATAAATTAATTTAATTTCAATCATTAATTTATTTATTAGAAATAATATTAATTTAAAAAATTTTTAAAATAAATTCAAATAATATTGGAAAAATTTTTTTTAATTTTATACTTTGTTAATGCTGAACATAAAAATCGATTTTGTTTTTCAAATAATCTATAATATTTATTTAATAATTAATAATTCTATTATTTGATCTGAAGTAATTTTAAAAATTTAATTTTAATTAAATTTTTTTATAATCTTTTTATATCAATTTGTAATATTTCTCACTGAATTTATATTTTTTGAGGTGAATATATTGTTAAATTTATATACATCATATCTACAGGATTTGAATTTTCTCATATAAATAATAAAAATTTATTTCATTTTTTTGTATTTGTAAATCAAAATTTTTAATCAATATTAAATATATTTTATAATTTAATTATTTATTAAATTGATTATTTATTTACTTTCATATTTTCATATCAAGATAAATTTCATTCCAAGACTAAGGATTTTGTTTATTTTCATTGCCGTAACATTGTTGAACTCTAGTACATGATTTAACTATTTTTGATATATTCAATTTTTTATAAAAGAATTTAATACAATTAAAATTTTTATAGATAAATATTAAATTTAAAATTTATAAGTTTTTTTTTCGGTTTAAAAAGCAAACACTGACTAATTTCGCTATAAAGTGAAAATAAATAAAATATTATTGGATAATAGAAAAAGATCAGGCAAAGTATTTTTGTTCGGAAAGAATATTCCGATTAGAGCTAAATATTAAATAATTTAAATGCTATTTAAAATTATTATAAATATTATAATTGATAAATTCATAATAGATTTATTTAAATTTATTAATTAAAATATGCATTATACGCATAAAAATCTTTAATCTTTATTTGAAATTTATATTTTTAAAATTATTTGCATATTGCATTAAAGATATTGATTAAAGAATTTTTAAAAAAATTTTAATAATTATAATTATCATAATTTTTTCTTTTATTTTTTCATTTTCATTTTAATTTTTCATTTATGCCATTTGTATTATTTTTGTAATTTTTAAAATACTTATTTATATTATTATTTATAAATTTGTTTACAGGCGATAAGGGGGATGGAGGTGTAAAATTGGCCACTTTTGGATGGCAGAATCGAAGAATTTTTGTGAATGATATTCAGCAACACTGAAGTCGATGATCTCCCTCAATATACTCTTCCAAACCTCACCAACTTTCAAACCCGCCCTTTTACAAATAAATGTGGTTATAATCATTAAATAAATTATTATATTTTGCGTAGAAGGTTATATAAAATTTTATTAAAAAATTAAATGAAATTTTCTATTGGTTGAATTTAATTATAAAATATTTTTTTATTTTTTTTATTATTTATATACATATATATATATATATATTTTCAAAATATAATTCTATGTTTTATATATCAAAATTTTTATCATATTTTCGTTAAAAATTTGAATTTTGATATCAAATAATTGAATATTTATTTTATATATTTTTATGAAAATAATTTTTAAATTAATAAATCAAACCAGCAAATTGAATTTTTATTTTACAAATAAATGATAGCAAAACGATGATAGAATATTTATTATTTTTGTGATATTTATTATTTTAAGAAAGAATATATCGATCAAGTTTTATTTGAAAATCATATGAAATTAGCCGTCAATGACTTGATAATTATATTTTCGATATTTTAGATTACAAAATTGTCCCAAGGAGGAATTGATTTATTAAAAAATAGGTATTTTTTGATGAAAGAATTTCTTATTTTATTTTTAAATAGTGTAACATTAAGGCTTTATATAAAGATATATATTAAATTAAAATTTTAAATATTTCCTTTTACCACTTTTTACATTGTAACATTAAGGCTTTATATAAAGATATATATTAAATTAAAATGTTAAATATTTCCTTTTACCACTTTTTACATTTATTGTTTTCTTTCAAATTTTTATAGATCTTTTTATCATAAATTTTCGAAATTTTATTTTTCCGATTTTTTTTCGTTATATTTTTTTTAATTTTTAATTAATTAAATTTTTTATTGATTTTTATGAAATTAAATTTTATTTTTGTTTAAATAGAAAAATTATAAATGATAAAATAGAAATATTTAAAAATTATATTATAATTTTATTTAATAATTTACTAAATTTTCTTATGCTTTTTTCTTTTTTTTAAATTATCATAGAAAATATTCTTTAAAAATATAAAATCAATTCATTTTAATATAATTATTTAATTTTAAAATAATTTTAATCATTTTCAGTTATAACATTATTTTTTCCATTTATCAATCTTCTCCAGCATTATTTATTCTTGCTATTACTCAATTTCTCTAGCCAATATAGCTCATAAAATTTTACAGCTCTATATATATTTTTATTTTCCTATTATTAATTAATTTTATTTCGATATAAATTCATTGATTTTTATTAAATAATGAAATGTATTATATTTTTTATTTTAATATTATGTAATAATATTTTCGATTATATTTTTGCTCATAATTCTAGTAAATCTACATAATTCAAATAAGCTATTATTAAATGTATACTAGAAATTAATTTATAAAATTTTTTTATTGTATTTAATTCTTCAAAACTCGATGATATTTATCTTCATAAAAACTATAATTTTCTTTTTCCCTCATGTGAAGTCAATTTTAAACTTTATTAATTTGTATTTTAATTAAAATTTTTTTAATTTTTCTAAATCAGCATTGTAGTAATGACATTTTGATTCTTATCTTATTAAATACTTTTATTAATAACAAATTTTTAAAATTTATTCAACAAACAGAATTTAATTTTGATGTTTTTGAAGCAATAATTTGATGCTATTTATTTCCTTCCACCAAAAAACAGAAAAAAAATTTATTTTCCTAGGAAACACTTTTTGCTATTTTATAATTGAAGACCGATTTTAACTTTGAAAGGTTTTATTCCCTTGTTTCAAATTTTTTATTATAATTTTATCATGAATATATTGTTTCACTAGAATATTTGCTCTTATTTCATAATAATTTGGCAATTATGTTCTGATATCAATAGGTTTTTGCCAAGATGCTGGCTCATTTACGATTTAGAATTGACTTAATTACTGCAGAACAGCATTATTATTTTTATCATTAAAAATAATTTATTAAAAATCTCAAATATCACTGATTTTAATTTTTTAGTTTGAAAGTTTTATCGAGTTTTTCTTAGTTGATGGACCATTCTATATGGGCTTTTTTATCTGTTTTATAAATTCTATTTATTTATTTGCTATTTTATTTTCAAAATAATTTGTATATTTTTAAATTTATTTTGTTTTTTTTTTATTAAAAATTAATTTTTTAATATTAAAATTTTACCTTTTTAACAAATTTTATTACAACAATTTCGAAATCAGTCATCACTATTTTATGCTTCTAACATGAAAATTTTTTATAATAATTTCTTTCAATCAATTTTTATTTATAAATTTTGATAGATATCATATTTTATTTTTATAAAATTATTTTCATTTGTATTTTATAAGATAATTTTTAAAAAATAATTCTTTTTATATTTTTATTCCATAAAATTGATTATTTATTTCATCCTAAATTAGTATATCAATTATCCATTCATTACTGAAAATCATTGAATACTACTTTGTAGTTGTTGTTCGCCTCCATTGATCGATAGAACAAAAAAAATAACCAATTAATTTTACTTATTTTTAAATAAATATTCAAAAATATTTAAATGATATTTGTATGTATTAATTGCCTCATATTAGGTTTTATTATCATTGGCTCTATCTAATTTAAGAATAATTTTGAAAAATAATTGCCATTTATTTTTTAAATTATAAAAAAATATATTTCAAATAATTTGTAAATTTTTTCATTCCAATTAAATATTATCAACTTTCAAATTGTTGGTGCCCAAAATTTTTGAAGAGGCTAAGCGGCGCTTATATTTTAATGTTGGCCCAACTGGGCAGAGAATATTCTGGCGGAATGATTTTATAGAGAGCTCTGTGCCATCCTAATAATGCATTGTTAATTGGACAATAAAATAATATTTAAATTATTTTCATATGACATTTTTTATTTTAAAAATAAATAGATTCCTTATTTTCTGCCAAAATTTATTTTCATTATGAAAATAAAAATTTGAATTTAATAAAAATGTTTTAAATTTTATTTATTTTTAAATTTAAATATAAATTAGTGTTAATGTTGTTAAATTCAAATAAAAATTTTTATAGATTATTAATATAGTAAATATATTTTAGTATTTAAATTAATTTCCATAAATAATTTAATTTTATTGAAAATATGGCTGTAATTATTGAGAAATTTGTTAAGGCCGTGTTTTCTTGGATAATATAATATTCCTGGCAAACAAATTAATATTCTTCAGTATATGAATTGGCATAATCGTTAACACTAGAATGGAATTCAACTCAGAAACTGGTAAAAAAATGAAGCCGCATTTTATAACCAAGCCCAATTTAATTCTTAAATAATTTGATTAAAATTTGACTGTTTTGAATAATATTCATATTTTAATTGTTTATAATAAATTATTGGTTGTGATTGCAATTAATAATTCGTTTTTTATATATCATAAAAAATAATATTTTATTATTGTTAATCATAATTATATTTATTTATTATAAATTTATATATATATATAAAATTTTTAGAACTTAATTTAATTTTTATTTGATAATAATTTATTTAATATAATATTTTATGTAGTTTGGCCTCGTAGCGAATATAATTGTTCATTTTAATGAAGAGTTCCAAAAACAAGTAAAATACGAAACCGGTTAGAAATTCAATTTTATTAATATGATTACACTCAATACCTGTTGAAACATATATCAACATAGGATATTATATTTTTCTATTAAATTATTATTGAATTTATTTTTATACCATTATATTAAATTTTAGATTTCAATTTTTATATCTTATTCTTTATTTTTTATAAATTTTTAATTCAAACTTCTCATTAAAATTGTATAGAAGATTGGGGTCGTAATTTAAAATTCTATTTTATTAATTTGTAAGTAATATATCAAATAATTTTTTTCCAAAATTTATGTAAAACAAACAATTACTTGAGACTGTTAAACTTTTCTTTAAGTTTTATTTCTTAATTAGTCTTCTCATTTTTAAAATTTTAAAATATCATAATATTATTTATGAAGTTATTACTCATTTCGACGGATTATAAAATTTCAGAGTATCAAATGAAATAGTTATCGAAATTATATTAAAATTTTTTATTAAATAATTTTATTAAATAATTCATAATTACCGAATTCTACTTTTAAATTAGTAGAATAGAGCAAATTACCATGCAGAAGCAAATGGGTCAGAAATCAGAATATGAAAAATTAAAATAAATATCAACAATCTTATTTATATATATATATATATATTCTATATATTCAATATTTTTTTAATCAATAATTTTGAATTTAATTATTTTATTAGAAGTTGTTATTTATATAATAAATAATTAATTATTTCCTACTTAATTTAAAATTAATAATATACCAATTAATTCATTTAAAAATACTTTATGCTTATTATTAATTTGTCTTTATTTATATAATTTTTAAACATTATATAATTTTTACTTTATTGTAAGAATTCCGATCAAAATTTTTTTCAATAATTTTCCAAGTTGATATTTACTAAACTTTTTTAATACAAATTATTTTGGCAAATTCCATAATATTATTAATAAAAATAATATAGTTTAAAAGAGAGGATTGGGAAATTTTGAATATTTGATATAGATGAAATTTTTATTTGAATTAATATGTATTATTTTCCTGATTAAAAATTAATAGATTTTAATAAATTAGAATGGGAAATTTTTTTTCTTTTTAATCCATGTCAAATATACTTATTAAGTAAATTAGAGTTTTAGCATTTAGAAAAAATTTTTAAAATAATTTTTTATTATTTTTAGATATTTGTACCAATCATTTATTTTTTTTATTATTAAAAAAATATAAAAAAAAAGATTAATTTTGAATAATCATCCTTGTTTTTTATATTTATTTTATATAGCGTGCTGTCCTCTTGCTCATGGGACATCTACCGGAGGCATGCGAGGAGATGATCGTCGACGTGGGCGGCCATAAGGGGGTGTTCTTCCTGCGTGCAAGGTATTATCTAATTTATTAAAAAATTATTTTTTATTTTATATAGGCAATAACCTGTATTAAATTATTTTCCAAAAGAAATTATTTTTGATTAATAATATTTATATTTTTTTAGTCAATAATATTATTCAAAATAATAATTTTATTCTCGTAATATTATTAGATATATGAAAAAAATTAATATAATAATTTTTTTTATCAGTTTTCCCACAGATTTTTTTAAAGTATTTATTTTAAAATTTATTTTATTTAATTTTTCTGACAATATTTCTAAAATTATTTGATTTATATAAAATAATTTATAAGCTGAATATTAAATTTCACAAGTTTGAATAATTTTGAATTTAATTATTTTATTAGAAGTTGTTATTTATATAATAAATAATTAATTATTTCCTACTTAATTTAAAATTAATAGTATACCAATTAATTCATTTAAAAATACTTTATGCTTATTATTAATTTGTCTTTATTTATATAATTTTTAAACATTATATAATTTTTACTTTATTGTAAGAATTCCGATCAAAATTTTTTTCAATAATTTTCAAAGTTGATATTTACTAAACTTTTTTAATACAAATTATTTTGGCAAATTCCATAATATTATTAATAAAAATAATATAGTTTAAAAGAGAGGATTGGGAAATTTTGAATATTTGATATAGATGAAATTTTTATTTGAATTAATATGTATTATTTTCCTGATTAAAAATTAATAGATTTTAATAAATTAGAATGGGAAATTTTTTTTCTTTTTAATCCATATCAAATATACTTATTAAGTAAATTAGAGTCTTAGCATTTAGAAAAAATTTTTAAAATAATTTTTTATTATTTTTAGATATTTGTACCAATCATTTATTTTTTTTAATAGTTTTATTAAAAAAATATAAAAAAAAAGATTAATTTTGAATAATCATCCTTGTTTTTTATATTTATTTTATATAGCGTGCTGTCCTCTTGCTCATGGGACATCTACCGGAGGCATGCGAGGAGATGATCGTCGACGTGGGCGGCCATAAGGGGGTGTTCTTCCTGCGTGCAAGGTATTATCTAATTTATTAAAAAATTATTTTTTATTTTATATAGGCAATAACCTGTATTAAATTATTTTCCAAAAGAAATTATTTTTGATTAATAATATTTATATTTTTTTTAGTCAATAATATTATTCAAAAATAATAATTTTATTCTCGTAATATTATTAGATATATGAAAAAAATTAATATAATAATTTTTTTTATCAGTTTTCCCACAGATTTTTTTAAAGTATTTATTTTAAAATTTATTTTATTTAATTTTTCTGACAATATTTCTAAAATTATTTGATTTATATAAAATAATTTATAAGCTGAATATTAAATTTCACAAGTTTGAATAATTTTGAATTTAATTATTTTAAAAATCGAGCGTACAATCATTTTATTTTTTTAATGAAAAATTTTAAATATTTTTTTTTTCAGATATTTCAATAAAATCATTAATATTAATAAATTTTATTTTTTATTTCTTTTTTAATAATTTTAAATATTTTCTTTTAGTTTCTTTAAAAATGATTGCAATATTACACTTAGATAAAATCATTGAAAAACTCCACAACATTTAGCACCTTCATCAGTAGAACACAATATCGGATACGATATTAAATTTATGCATTCAGGAAAAAATTAATATTATATTTAAATTTAATACAATTTTATTTTATTGCACTATTTCATTTTATGTTGAGAATTAAATTTGAATTCTTTTTTTTTGAATAAATAAAATTTAATTTTTGTAATTTTTAAAAATACTACATTTTAATCTACATATAATATAAATATAGCTTTGAAATATCCCGTCTCGCTTTTCAATAAATATTCTATATTATAAATATTTTATATTATAAATAAAATTGAGAAGATTGGTTACAAAAAAAAAATAATTTATTTTTCGTAATTTTATTTTATCAAATGATGATAAATCGGCCTAAGCCCTATAATCGGTGCATCCATTGCTGGAACTCTCTGCAATAAATTCACCCCCAGCATCTTTAAATTAATAGTAATTCATTTTATTTTTTAATTTACTCAAGTTATAATGATTTTTAAAATAATTTTTATATAAAATTTATATAATCAGAGAAATCGCTACAATCACTAGATACCAATTGATTTTGTATAAAAATTAATAATTATTGAACAAATAACTCATTATTTCATATTCAAATTCTTCATTTCATATTTATGTTTGTTCTATTTATTAATCTCTAAATATTTAATTTTTTTTAAATGAAAATTTTCGTTTTATTTGATATAAAAATTTTATAAGATTTTATTTATAATTTTATATTCTTATAATTTTAAAAATTATAATTTAATTCAATTTTTTTAAATAATATCTTTTTTAAATTCATCTTTAATGCTTCTTTTATCTGCTCGTTTTAATTTAAATTTTTTTATTCTTATATTCTTTTACATAATTAAAAATTTTTTCTTTTAAAATTTATTCAATTTTTTTCTCTTAATAATCCATGATCGCTCCGGAATGTAGATAAAATATTGAAAATAGATTCATATCTTCCAGATGAGAACTGCATGTGTTTTTGCGCCAATATTGAACATCATTTTGACTTATTTATTTCTTAGATTATTATTTTATTCAATAAATGATCCATTTTAAATTTTTTTTTAATTATTAAGACACATTGAAGTTAAACACTATTAAATAAAATTTAAATATAAATTTAATTTAAGCGATCAAAATTATTTTAAAATAATTATTTATATGTGAATATTTTTTTTAATATTATGCAATGAAATGCAGTATATCATAAATGGGCATCCATTTTTTATGAATATTAATTTGGTAAATATTTTCTATGAATCCAAGGCGCTTTTTATTTAATAAAATTTATCTATCGATATTTTAAAAAAATTTTTAAATAATTCATTAAATAATGATTTTTAATTTTATAAATTTAAATATTTTTTTTATTAACATTTTTCATTATTTCAATCTAAGCAAGTCAAGTTCTCTTTTGCTAATTAATTACTTATAATCTATAGAAATTTTGAATTTATTTTTCATTAAAATCATTTTAAATTTTGTATATTTTTAATTTTTATTTAACTTTTCCTATTATAAAATATGTTCTTCTTTTTTATTTTATAAATTTCAAAATATTTTTTTGCATATTTTATTAAAAAATTTTATCTAATTTTTGCATAAATTTCGTATTGATGATTAAATCTTTTTTTTTTCATTTTAGTATTGAATTACTTATACATTTATTTATAATATTGCTAGAACATTCTTTTAATTTATCACATACTTTTTTTAAATCTTTTTTTCATTCACTTTCATTTTAGCGTTATTGAAAATTTTTATTTTTTAAAATAATATTGTTTATTCTAATTTTTTGCAATTAATTATAGATCATTCAATTACATTCTGATCTGTTAAATAAATTTCGTAATATCAAAATTTATAAATTTAAGAGCATCTACTATAAATAACGAAAATAGTAGCTGATATTTGTATGGGATATTTTAGTTCTGAATAAAAGAAATTTTAGAGAGCTTAAAGTTGCATTCGTTCATACATGTTGATATTATCTACTTCGAAATTAAAAATCATATTAATTGGCTTCAATTAAACAATGATATTTATAATAAAATTATTTAATGTATTTTAAAAATTTATTTTTCAATTGGTATCACCTGTTATTGGGTCCACAAAATTATGATTATGGTTTAACAAAATTTATTTTTATTTTATTATATCATATCTATTTAAATAAAATCTTAATTTTATTTTATTTTTTTATAAACTTTATATAATATTAACAATTTTCTCATTTAATTTATATTAAAATTTATTTTTAGTCTAATTAATTTTTAAAATTTGTTTGAAAATTTTTATTGATTATTTATTTCCCTAAAATAATTAATAACATATTTTTTCATTGAAGTAAAGTTTTAACAAATAAATTATAGCATAATATTTTGGAATAAAAATCAAAAATTTAAATTACTTTTTTTTCGTTATCGTTCTTGTTAAAGAACATAATTTTTTATTTAAATTTATTATTTCATAAAATTTTTTAAAAATAAATGGACTAATATTTATTTTTGAAATTCCATCTTATTCAATATCTGTTGTGAGGAAATAATATTTTTAAGGCATTTTTTTATTAATGTATAAATTTGATGAATATATTAATTACATTTTTAAATTTAAAATGGTATTTCCAATTAATTTTTTTATAGCTTTTTAGGACCAATTCCATAAAAATTTTAAATATTTTTTAATGTGATTTATGACAATTTATAATTTAAATATTGTTTTTTTTTTCCTTTAAATTAATTTAAATAATTTTTATTTTTGATTTGACCATAAAATTTGGCCTTGTCATCTTTAATTTTATATTTTTTGGCCATAATGTCATATGGCTGGATTAGCCTATAAAAGTAAATAGTCAATTTATATAATTTATTTTATTTTTCAATATATATAAATAATTTATGAATTTTATAATTTTTTTTGTTATTGCTTGATCAATAATGTTAAAATATTCTCAATTTTCATTTCAAAATATCCCACAATTGTCGTGGTTGGGATTTAATCAAAAAGGATTTCCATGGGTTTGTCGGCACAAATTGAATTATCTTTTTCTTTTAATTTTAGAATAATTTTCATTAATATTAAAATTGTATATTTAAATTTTATTTAATAAGAGAAAAGAAAGAAATAACTATTTATAACAATTATTTATAGAGCAAAATTCATTATTTTTTAAAATCATATAATCATTTGCTTATGTATTTAATTAACGTTTAATTTTCGCCATTTGAGTATCAATGAATGTTGTTCGCTAAAGTTCATAATCTTCTTTAGTAAAAAGTATTTTTAAATTTTTTTTTCAAAAATTATTGTATTTTTTTTTAATAAAAATCATTTAAGAATAATAAATCTTCTATAATTCAATTTTTAGAATTCAAATTAGTCTACTCGACCTTATTTATATGCATTTTAATTTTATTACATTTATTAAATAATTATAAAAATTCGAATAAAATTTTACAGATATTTTAAAATTAAAAAAAAAATCTAGAAATTGATAAAAAGATTATATTTTTTGGACATTTACAATTAAATATGTATTTTGATTGCCCTTCCATGGTTGGTACTACTTAATTGAATTCGAGATAATTATATAATTTATTTTATATTTTTTATCAATTGGATCATTTAAGATAAATTTATTTTTATTCATAATTTACTTATTTTTTATGTAGTAATATATATTTTTCTTTTTATTGAATTTTTCACCTAGAGCTTTTCTTATTTGAATTACTTTTAAATAAATTTAATAATTATTTTATTAAAAATTATTTTTTTTATTTAATAAAAATTTATTTTTCATCTTAAACAAGGTAACACATAAATGAGTAAATTTTTCGAATTATTATAAAATAATTTTACTAAAATATCTAATCTAGTATTACTTTATTTAATTAATATATATTTATAATATTAGCATTTTATCATTGCATATTCATCCATACTTAATTAATTAATTATTTTTGGTTGAATTCTCCCTTCGATAAAATTGATAATTTAAATAATAATAATAAAAAAATATAATATTTAATTTATAATTATCTATTCTTTCGTTAGAAATAAATTTATTTATTAAAGAAAAGTATTTATTTAATTATATAATATGAATTTTTTTAATAAAAAACAAGCGAAACATTGATAGAAGATAAAAATATCTTTATATTTTACCATCGTACTGGAAAAATTATTTAAAACAATAAATTTTTTATTGATATAATTTCTTTAGTTTCATCAAATTAAATTAAATTTTCATATCTACATGAGAGTATTTTCTGCAATGTCATTATATAAATTAACTAATAGTTTTGAATAATACCGAAAATATATAATAAGTATGTTACTGAATAATTTTATTCTTAATATGATTGTTTTATTTTCATTTAAAAAAATTTTTCCCGATTTCTATTACTAATTTTTAATTTAATTTTATGTCAATTATTTAATAAATACATAGATATATCAACTATTGATATATTTTTTAATAATTTATGATAAATTCCCACTCATTTTTAAAAATATACAAATATATTTTTAAATTTTTTATTTTATATTATATACATAATTCTATATTATATTAAATATATTAATTGTCGGTTCTTATTTTAATATATAATCATATTTTTTTAAATATTTATTTACATTGCTCTTTTCCAATTAGCTTATATTTATTTTCAAAAATTAATTTTTATAAATTATATAAGGAGGTTTATTTTATGAAATTATTCTGTAAATAATAAAGAAGATGTCTTAATGTATTTTTAATTTTAATATAATTTTTTACAAATTAATATTTTTATTTTTAGGTCCTTTTATCTATTATTTTTTTAAATTTTTTATAGTGATTTGTTTTTATTAATAAATATATTCTCAAAAGACTTCCGGTACATTTTTAGAGGCAATCTAAATAAAATTTTAAATAATTAATTTATTTAATTCATTAATTCTTTCTATATTTATTATGTTCGATGAATTTTTTTTTAATTTTTTGTGAAAAAAATAAATTTTAAATTAATTTTTAAGTTTAGTTTTATTAAAATTTTTATTAATTTTTTTAAATCTCAATATAAAGACACATTCCCAATAAAAATTTAATTTCCGATTTCAATTGAATGCATCAGATTTCTAATTCCATAATAATGAGAATTGTTGTATAATTTTATCAAATTCAAATTCTTTTTTTTATTTCTAAAATTTTCAAAAGTATGTCCAATCGCATAGGATATCTATTCAATATTATAAAAATTCTTTTATTTTTAATATTATATAATATAATCTTATAATTTATGATAATATCCTATTATATATTTTTACCAAAATTTAAAATATTTAGAAGATTATTTTTATTTCCTTTTTTCTAATTAGAAAAAAAAATCAGAAAATCAGAAATAAGAATAAAATCACTTTAAAACATAAAATAGAAAATTTGGTAATTGTAGTAATCAGTTTTTATCTCGGGATAACGGACAATTCCAATTCAAATAGAATTAATTTATTTTATTTAAATTATTTTATTTTATAAGTAATTTATTAATATTTTTACTTAATAAAATTTTTTCCAAAAACTGAAATATTTGAATTTTTAATTGATTGTATCAAATTTTAAATGTAGAATTTGCTTAAATTTAATATTTTTTCTAGATTTCCATTCTTTTTTGATCTCCGACACACTTTGTACATCAACAATAATTAAATAATTGAAGGAAAATTTAATTTTTAAAAAAATTAAAGTCTCCTATCAAATCTCTTCTATTTTATAAATTAATCTTTATTTATTTGAAGTCATATCAATAAAATTTTACAAATATATTTTGCATTAATTTTATATCAATAAAAAGATATCTATTCAATAAAATTGTGATGAATTTTTTTTGCGGGTATATTTTAAATATAATTCATATAAATAATGTCTCATTATTTTTTGTATCTATGATAATGCGCAGTATCAATAATACGAATATTATGATGCAGGAAATGGTTGACGGCAAGAAGATTTTCTTCTGATATTGATCATATTCTTAAATTAATTTTTTAATTTTTCTTTTTATGGTATATTATCAATTTCAAGTAAATTAATTTTTAAATTAATTTAATTTAAATAAATATTTATATATTTATAAGAATAAAAAATTTCTGCATTGGTTTTTAATTAAAATTATATGATTGTATTACAAGTATGTTAATACAATGTAAATTTTCTAATTTTTTTATACTTATTAATTCCAATTTATTGTTATAAAATCTTTATTTTCGTTAAATTTTAATAAGTTATATTATATTCAATTTAATTTGGTTATATATCAATTTTATTTTCAATTTTTTAACGTTGTAGGAGAAACAATTTTCTCATTATTCCTTGTTTTTTATTCCATTAAATCTAATTTCCGATAAAAATAATTTTAATTATTTGTCAATCATTTGATTTTTTTATATAAATTATTTGGATGACTAGAAAATGTTTGAGGAAATTACTTATTCTTCATTTTACTGCATGCCATAATTGTCAAATTCTCCCATCAATAGATCGCGTCAATTATAGCAGAGGTTTTGCATATGTGAATCTTTTAAAATTAGTTATGTTCTATTATTAATACTAGTATCCTTTGATGGTAACTCCTTCTAAAATTCTACTTAAATATTTTAATTTGTCACATGTTCTTGAGTATTATTTTAGATATGAAATATTATATATTCATTGATTTAATATCGCCGATAATGAATCTTCTATTACTCTCATAATAATATAAATGATAGAAATATTTTAAAGATATCAAAAATTATATTATATTTATATTTATTTTAAATTATTTTTTAACAATTTTAAAATGAAAATTTAATTTTTTTCCTTTATATTTTATAATCAATTTTGATATTATTATATCATTTCTTTCAAGAATTAAAAAATATTATTTTATTTTTCATTCAAATTTGTCATTAAGAATATTTAAATTAATATTAAATATGTAAATTTAAAATTGTGGTTTTTTCAGTATGCTTATCAAATATCATTGAATGTTTTTTTCTGTATGTTGTTTGTGATTGAAACCCGATTTTTTTAAAACTTATTTTTTAAATGACGTTGATTCGCATTGAAAAAAAATTTTGTATATTATTTTATTTCAGTTTATTTTGAGTTTTAAATGATTTTCTACTAAGAAATTCAACAAAATTTTCAATTCCCTTACTTCTGTTGGTACCAATGTTCCATGGCGGCAAATTTCATCTGTGATGTCCCAAAGCACCGGATCGGAATGACGACACCAAAAGGCATTTTCGGCTCGTGAAATTGCCAAGAGGCAAATCACGATGACCAAAATTGGTTGAAGGCAATTTGTGTTTTTTCCTCCATTCTTCACTATTTTTGCCCCACTTTTGCCCTCATTTTTGGGTTTATTTTTGGCCATATTTCTTTTCCTTTGGTGAAAGCAGCGAACTCCAAAAATGATAAATAGGAGAGCCAAAATAAACAAAGTAGCCATCCATTTCCAAACATTGCTATTTTCTTGAATTATCGGCATTGCGCTAGTTCCAGGAAGGTTGCCCAAAACTGCTGCTGCTCCTCCCTTCAAGATTAGGCCAATTCGTTGTTGGATTGGAGGCATTCCTTGTTGCAAAGCTGGTGGCATTCTTTGAATTGCTGGAAGTCTGGAACCATCTCCAACATTTTTATTTTTGTTCTTTCGAATTCCAGCTTCCTTCTTTTCTTTGGTTGTCATCTTCTTGTTCAATTTGATGCCTTTTATTAGCAATTCTTCCTCTAACAAGCCAAAGCCTGCTGAGGTGACGATGCCCATTGAACTGACAAATTTATTGCATCCTTCTCTTTTCGAAAATGAAGGGAATATCCTTATTGCGCCAAATTCGAGGCAAATTTCCCCAATTGAATGGTACATTCGCAGGAATTCTGGTTCCTTTTCTTGCACCAAAGGCGGAGTCACAATGAAGATTTTCTTTCTATATGCTTCCAAAATGCGCATCAATTGTTTAATGGCAGATTCGAACTTTTCTTGCGCACAATTTTCAAAGCAAATTGCATCTTTGCCCATCCATATTATCACATTTTCCACTTCTGCTCCAAGATAGTAGCGAGATGGGATCAAATTGGTCAATTCATTTATTTTTAATGGTGCAGCAGGGAACAATGGCACACGTGTCTTTGCAAATTGATTTGCCGATTCATCGCCAATTAAGAAATTGGTCGAATGAACGATTTTGCTTCCAGAATAAAATTCCTCAGCCCTCAATTCTGTTAGGGCCATTGCTAAACGTCGACCCAAAATTGCTGCCGATTCTTTGCCAATTGTTGTCTCTGCCTTTGCCCATTCTTCAGTTGGTGTTCGAATTGCTTTGTGGATTTCAATGCCAAAATCTCGATCAGCCAATCTGCAGGAATTCTTCCAAATGGACAAAATTCGCTTCAAATCCTTCAATGGCCAATCATCCACCAAGTCAAATTCCGGTTTGATTCGCTCAAATATTTTCAGATTTCCATGCTTGCCGGTGCCGAAAATCAATTCTTTCAACTTTATTTTGTAATCCGGAAGCCATGTTTTGCAGGAATCCACACTTCTCAATGTCCAAAGGGCAACTAACATTTGCAATATTGAGGCCAAATGGATGTTGAATTCCCAGAGCAATTTTCGATTGGCCACCCCATAATTTCCAACAATTTGGTCAAATGTAATGGGTTTGCAATTTGAATGCTTTCCAAGGCCAGGGGTACAATTTGCTGCTGGTTGCCAAAACTCTGGCAGAGCCAAAGTTGGCGCCAATGATTCCACAATATTTTGATGGTTCCCAGCCACCTTATTATGGATTTTTTCAATTTCTTTTGGGGCCTTGCTCACTTTTCTTTGCTCCTTTCTTTCTGGGGGAATTTCCGGAGGTTGCAAATCTTTATCCAATGATTTGGCCAATTCCCTTTGCCGATTCCCAGATGGGTAGTAAACCCGCTGGTGATGTTTGGAACGACTTCGGCTTTGGTTGTGTCTTTGGCCACTTGATTGGTGGGTACTTCGGCCACTTCTTTCGTCCTTTTTGGCAGGTTTATTTGGCACAACAACCACCAAAGATTTCAGTTTTCCATCGGCTGTCCGGCCTTCCCTTTCTTTTTGAAATTCAGGGTATTTCCGGATTTTGGGAAGCTTTGGTTTTTCTTTTGGCTGGGGTTCCTCCTGCATTTCCTCATCATAATCCGGGACAAATTGGTCATCATCCATTGGCAATGGCAAGGCGACAACTGAACCAACAAATTGATTATAACTTTAAACATAAAGGCAAAACGGAGGCGGCTATGCCCATATCAGTTCCCCATCCATTTCCCATCATCATTTGAAGACAAACAGGACGATTGCCGCCGATGATCCTAGGCAATCGCTCCATCTTTGGAATTAATTTATTTCCCATTTCCCCTTTTGTACATTTTATTATTGTGGGGAATTTTGGGGGGTTTAATTACCCAAGTTTGAGGTGTGAAAATAAAAGCATTTTTGCTAATTTTTGTGTCTTCATCTTGGGGAATAATTGGACCAAGGATTTTGCCTGCATTGGGGACTCGTTACTCCGGTGTGGTAGCATTGTGCGGACCAAACAATTGGATTGATTTGGCCATTCCGCAACACTAGCTCTGCTTGGACTTTTGAGGCGATTTTGCATGCCAAAAAGGCAGCTTGAATTTCCAGACGGGGAATTGTCTTCTTTTTGGGCTGCTTTGGAATTATTTTGCTGCGGGCGAAAATGAGGCGACATTCGGCTCTTCCTTTTTCGAAAGCCCTTAAATAGATGGCCACACCCATTCCTTTGCCACTGGCATCCGCAAAAACATGCATTTGGAAGGATTTTCCATCCTTTTTGCCCGAAAAAAGGCGCCTTGGAATAATCAATTTGGAATTTTCCTTCCAATCTTTTGTTATGCGTGCCCATTCCATTTGCATTTCCGCATCCAATTCCTCATCCCAGTGATTCTTTCTTTTTGTGATTGAGTCCATTTCCCAAAGCTTTTGCAAGAAAAGCTTGGCTTCCAGTAAGACTGGGCTGATTAAACCGACGGGATCCCATGGGGCGGCAATTTGAGAGAGAACATTCCGTTTGGTGACTCTCATGCCTTCCTTCCCTTTTTCCGGTAATTTCAGCAAAAGGACATCTTTTTCTGTATCCCACAATACGCCTAACATTTTGATTTGCTCGCCCGAAACTAATCCGGTGAGCCGATCCTCCAATGGTAATTTGCGCATTGCGGCTATATGATTTGAGGCGAATTCACGCAGATTGAATCCAGCCAATTCAAAAATACGTTTTGCTTCTTGGCAAATTGGCAGTGTGTCCTCATAATTGTCGAAAAGGAGCACATTATTGTCCATATATAAATTTTCTTTTATGAGTTGGGCCACTCTGTTGCCTTCAAATTTAGCCAAATGTGCATCCAAAGCGGCTAACAATATGAAAGGAGAACAATTCAATCCGAAAGTCAGCATTTTGAAACGATATGCATTGATTTTTGAGTTTGGATCAGCTGGATTTTCAACCCAGAGAAAGCGAGTCACATCTCTGTGCGCTGCTGTGACAATTAGCTGCAAAAATGCAGCTTGCAAATCAGCTGTGACCGCAATTCGATAAAGCCTGAATCTCATAAGGATTCCGGCAATATCCTTCATCATCACTGGTCCTTGATGGAGCACATCATTTAAGCATGGCTTATTGGCTTCATGTGATGAAGCATCAAACACAATTCGGATTTTCTGCTTCTCCTCATTCCAGACGAACTGGTGAGGCAAATAATGGATGGGTCCATCTGGCTCTCTAGGAGCCATTTCCACAATTTCTTCGCCAATCAATTCATTCATTTTTGCTGAATATTTTGGCATCATTTTTGGGTCAGCTCGAAGTTTTTTGAGGACCGAGGCAAGGCGTCCTTTAGCCAAAGTGTAATTTGTTGGCAACATTTCAACCTCTGGTTTGAATGGCAATTCGATTTCATATCGTTTTTCTTCCGGATGATATTTGAGGGTTTGTTTAAACCGCTCATGGACCTCTCTGTCCACATCATTTGCCGTTTTTTCATCGCTTTCTTGATAAAGCGAATCCTGCTGGAAGAAATTTTTCGCCTTTTCATTGAGTGATTCATCATCAATTTCATTCACCAAAGTTGAATTTATGTCTGGCAATTGTTGGATGACGGCCATTACATTTCCCAATTCTCCTTCCCCATCCAAAATTGGTCCCACAATGGACCGAGAAAGCCAAAATCCACTGTTCAATTTTCGGATCACCTCCACTTTCAAATCATTGAAATATTTTGCACCGATGAGCACATCCGGCATTTCAATTTGATGCTTGATGACAAGCGGATTTGTGTCCAAATCGGCAGCTTCTTCCTCTTCAAGAGGGATGGTGATTAATGCTGGGAAATGATCATCTGGCACTACATTCAATTCCAATTCGAGTGGGCCTTCCTCTGTTTCCATATTCAATTTCACCAATTTGGCTACTTCATAAAAATTTGTGGAGGAAGGTGGTCCAATTCCTCTCAATCTGAACTTTTCTGTTGCTTCACTTTCCAACTGAAGCTTTTTTGCAAAGCGCTCAGTGATTAACACCTTTTGGCTGCCATTATCCAAAAAAGCTGTTCCCATTGATGTCAATTTTGGCCATTTTGGATTGATGAAATTCACCTTTCGGCATTTTAAAAGGCAATATTTGAAGCTTGGCACTTTGGCTTGCAATGACGAAGTCAAAGAGGCCGTGACCTTTTGTTCTACTGCCACCGCATTTGCCCCAGTTGCCGGGTTTTTGTTTCCCCTATTTTCTCTTTCCAATTGGAATTTGGTTTTTTGGGGTATTTTCTGTTTGGTGCACAATGCAAGTGGGTGGTCTCCATCGCATCCAAGGCATTTCATTGGTTTATTGCAATTTGCTGGAGCATGTCCCAACCGGAAACATTTTGAGCAGCATCCAATTTCAGCCAATCTTTGATGCCGCATAGGAATTGTATTGTATCGAGTGCATTCATTTGCCCAATGCTTTTCATTTTCATCGACACAAAATCGGCAAGGAAGGGGCTCTTTTCGCCTTTTCGACCCTTTTTGATCCTTTTTGCCCTTTCCTTTATGCTTTTCCCCTACGGCTGGACAAGCCACCGAGGGTTCAACTTTTGGGCTCAAAAGAGCGGGTTTTTTATTCTTCTTATCCGATTTGTGATCATCTTCGCCTTTGGCACTTTTCAAAATGGCGGAAATTTCCAATTCCGACTCCAGCAATTCCTTGAGCTTTTCGCGGAATTTTGCTGTGGACCAGCCATCCCCATGCTCTTCCTGACTCTCTTTTTCCGCCAAAATTTCCCTCAGCATATTTCGGGTCAATTTAGACTCCAGGGAATTATAATAATGGCTGGCATCGGTGTCCTCCCCGAGGGAAGTCAATTGCCTGCACAATTTTTCCATTTGGAGGTAAAATTTGCGGACTTCTTCAAGATTAGAGCAAGGAGGCAAATTCAGCAATTGTTGTTGCAAATTGCGAATCCTCTTTTTACTTTTTCCATATTCTTGCTTCAGCAAATCGATGGCATTTCTATATTCTCCTGGCGTAAATCCTGCGATTAATTGACCAGCCGGTGTTTCCCTTGGGATATATGAGCGCAGGTAGAGGAATTTTCGTTCATCCGTCAGCTTTTCATCATCGTGGATTGACACGAAAAGTTCCCACCATTCCGGACAAGAATCCCCATCAGTGCCAGTAAATTTGCCAACTTTTAGCGCTTCATGATGTACTTCCGCTTTGGCGGGTGCCGGTGCGGCTGGCACGGCTGCAGCAGCAGCTGGCTGAGCCGGCTGTGCTGCATTCATTGTCCTTATCTGCAGCCTAATTGCCTTTGCCGATTTATTCTTATTTTTTCGGAGTGCATCCAAACGTTTTTCGGCATCATCCACAACGGTATGAATTGCTTTATCCGTTGCAAATCTGCGGATCCGCGCCTCCACTTCTGGCCTTTCCGCTTGGGCACATTTCCGCAACAAATCGGCCCATTCATCCTGAGCTTCGAGGATTCTATCCTTAGCTGAACAGAGTCCAGCCAGGATGTCATCCAAATCTGCCATTTTTGCTTCCATTTCGATCACATTTTCTTCAGCCGAAATGGTTGCATCAGCTTGGATATTGTAATCATCAACATTGGTTGTGTTAGCAATCAACCGCCGTATAGTAGTAATTGCCAAATCCACCTTTTGTTCAATTGGCGCCGACATTTTGCGAATCCTTTGTTGTTGATCCTTTGCTTTTTCGGCGACAATCCACCCCAAGAAAAATATGAAATAGGCAAATAACCGGAGGTTATTCACCACTTGAATGGAATTTGGTCTGAGACCTTCCAACCAAGAATGAGGGGGAGAAGAATTTGGGGATCCCTTCCTGTTTGAAAATTTGGAAAAGAAACCCACTTTTTATGAGAAATTGCCACAACAAATTTGTCCAAATGGCCCTCTTGTTGTTGGCAAAAATCCACGGTTGAGCCCCCACAATTTGACCCAACTGAACTCAAATATTCCTTTGAAGTCAAAGCTACAACAATTTGATGTCAAGCCCAAATTGTCGGCACAAATCGATTTAATATTTTCTCAATGAAGAACACAAAATTAGAATAAATTTCACTTTATTTGCAATCTCAAACTTGGGTAATTAAACCCACAAAAACCCAACCCCAAATACAAATATAAAAATGATTAAAAGCCCAACAGTTTGTTGGGAATATTTGCAAATGGAAGAATGATGGCCTTAAAACATCGGCGGCTCATCATTCCTTGGCTGGATATGAAAATGATAAGGCAATATTGTCGGGAATGGAAAATGGAAGGCCATCTCCGTTCTCCGTTTATTTGTGTAAAATGTGAAGATTTTGATGAGAACGGAGATGGCTAAAAGGCAAATAAATGGGAAATGAAGGGAAATGATGGGAATTCTTGGAAATGATAGGAAAATGGGGTAAATGAATCCAAAGTTCATCTCGTGAAATGCCATCGATTCAAATGCTGGCATTGTCCTGTTCCGGTGCCACAAATGCCTCATATGTACCATTTTTTGGCATTTCGCGACAATCTATTTTTTTAGATTTCAACGAATTTATTCCTAAATATATAAACCATAAATTTTTAATTTTTAATATAACAATAAATTTGATTAATTTTCGAATAAAAAATTAAAAATATTTAATTTTTCATAACTTAATTTAATTATTTAATGTCCATGTTTTTAAATATTAGAATATAAATATGAAAATGAATTTCAAATTAACTGGAAATTTTAAATAACATTAACGTTTTTCTCTTAAAACTTTATATATAATATCTAATTTGTGACTATTAAAATTTATATCCTTTACATTTTTTGATAATGGTTAATTGTTAGATAATTATAATTTAGTTAGATTTATTTGCTTAATTTTTTTTAAATATTTTAAGAAGTTATGGTTTTTTCCCGTTATTATTAAAAATTTATTTTTCAAACAATTATTCATAGCTGAACATTAAAAAAATAGAACCATTTTAAAAATAATTTTAAGATTTAAAATTTGTTTAAATTTGTTAGTCATCTAATTCAGTTACATGATAAATTATTGTTTTCATATTTAATACATCTCTTTTATTGCTATTATGTCGTTTAAATGAAGATGAGTGTTGAAGTTGGATCAAAAGTAGAATTGACTAAGGCATCGCTGCATTTCATTTTTTAAATATATAATTATAATCTTTTCTATATTTATCTTTCTGTAATATAATTTTTTCAGTTAAAATTTTTTATCAATATATTTATTAAGAAAATATTAAGAAAGTACTTAAGGAACAGGATGAAATAATGGGACAAAAAATGATAGAAAACATTTAACTTAAGTTATTTTTTATTTATATGGATTCTTTTTCAAAATTTTTTTGACTTTTTTTGTAGTAAAAATTTATAAATAAATATTCAAAAATTAGAGATCAAATTCATTAATCAATTTTAGCTTTTTATATTCATGGTATTAAATTCATTCGTTATAGAATAAAGTAAAAATTTGCAAAATATATAAACAAGATTAACTCTAAGATAATTAAAAATAATTACATTTATTTTAATCGAAAATTTACAGCTCTTCCATTTTTGGCTCCGTTTTAATGTCCAACAATTTTTTTTATATAATTAAATATTTCATTAAATATCAAATTTTTTAATTGATTTTAATATTCTACTTTTTTAAAAATATTATATGATTTTTTTCTATTCAAGAGAAATGATGGCTGGTTTGGATACAAAATTTAATCGAATAATAAGTGCATCGTTTTTAGCGCCCACTAGAAATTTAAATAAATACAAGACTTCGAGGCTCTTTGAAGGAATATGCTCGGTGCAGCGATTCTCCAAAAAATGCTCGTCAATTCATTCCATGTTCGACAACAAATAAAATTCATTTTATGAAATGAGAAAAATTTCAATAATTTTTTTAAAAAATTAATATTGTATTTTTGATTTATTGCATTTTACATTTTATAAAAAATATGAAATGTTAATTAATCTTATGAATAATATTTAATTATTCATTTGATTTTTAAAAATTATTTAATATTTCTAATCTATTTTCGAAATAAAATTTTATATATAAAAATTTTAATAAACATTTCTTTAATATTTTTTTGAAAAATATTTTTATTTTGATCATAAATAATAAAAAATTTTTATATTAAAATATTATTAGTAAAACAAAGATTTTTGAATAAATTAAATATATAAATAAATTTTTATTTTTTCCTTCCTCTTCCATTAGGATAATTTTCGCTATATTTGTTGCAATATATTTATTATTTTAAAAATTATTCTTGAAGTTCGAAATTTTTTTGTCAAATGCACCATTTGATGTTTTTTAATTAATTCTTTATTTGAGTTAGTTTAATAAAAATTTTAATTATTTGTTTAAATTAATACATTAATTTATATATTTTTTCATCATAGCATTAAATTACATTTTCATTTTTATTCTTTTATTCGTCTTTTTTAAGCATTTATAATAAGTTAAATCAATTTATAATGCACATTTTTTTATTTATTCCATTTAAGTTATTTAAAAATAAAATTTAAAAATTACCTAAAATATTTACTTATTTTAATAAAGTAAAACAAATAAAATTTAAATAATAATCATTACCTCCAATTTCTTTTAGATAATTATAGTTCTGTCATTCATTCTTAAATTATATACGTTTTTTTTATTTCACATAACTTCATTTAATAACTATTCTCCTTATCAATTAGATTTCTAAATGAAGTGTATAATTTTATATTAATCTTACGGCCAATTATTTTCGTTTAATAATATCTTATTAATTTAAATATATATTTAAATTTAAGGAATTTTAAATTTTTTATACAAAAAATTTAAATTTTTTTTAATATTTTTTATTTTTATAGTACATACATTTAACCAATAAATTTTTGAGAAAATTTTTTTGGGAATATTTAATCTTTTTTATTTAATTTATAAACTATTTACCATTTTTTAATATTTAATTTTACCAAGAAAATTAATAAATTAAATTTTAATTACTCATATTTGAATGCGCAAGCTCTTGTTCAGTTTCAAAAAACGATGACAATTTTAAAGATTTCATTCATTTATAGTTTACAATTTATCCAAATTGCTGTGGCTGAGTGTATGGATCGTGGTTTAATTTATTTCATCAAATAATAATTATTAATTTGATATTGAATAAAAAGATATCGAATTATATTTTTCATTTAAAAAAATTTCTGGTTAATAATGTTTAAATGGTGCTTTTGTTGAATTAGATTAATCTATAAAATTATATCAAATAATTCTTCTTATCTAATGAATAATTAATAAATTATTTTTTCAAATTTTAAAACTGTTAAATATATTTTATAGGAAAAATTTGTTTTATTTTTAATTCTAAAAAATTCCATGTTATCACATTATCTATTTCCAACTAATAATAATATAAAAAAATTTGAGTTTTTTTTATGTTCTCGTTAAGGTTTCATTTATTTTATTTTTTCATAATTCTAAGAGATAAATTTTTAATATTATTTTTTTTACAAAAACGCTCTGTCTTTGGATCCGTGATCGGCTTATTTTATTGTATTTTAGACTAAATATTTTTAATCTTATAAATATTCTACGAATTTTCCAAAAGGATTAAAGGCTTATGGTACATATAGATTTTTTTTTATAAATTTATAAATAAAAATTTTTTTAAATTTAAAAATTTTAATTTTTTATGTATTAGGTAAATTATTGTTCGCCAAAAAACTCTTTTCTTGAATGGTGCGCCGGTTCATTTGCAGCAGCGATTTCACCTTTTGATAAAAATTTATATTAAAATTATTAATATTTAAATTATAAAATATTCTTTGATTTCTACAAATTTCTAGTTAATTCCTTATAATTGAATATGCTTTTCTTGTTTTATTAATTTATAATTTACAATTAGCTGTTATAGAAAATTTAATTTTTAAGATATTTATACAACTAAGTAAATAAATGATAATCCATGCTTGTTTTTTGAAATTTTTGAAAATTATAAAAGAATCTTTTAAATAATTTATTTATTTTTTATTATAAATTAAAAAAATATTTTTATTTGAATTTAATATTTTTTAATTCACAAATCTTATTTTTATTTTTATGATTTTATTATTTTCGCTAATTTATAAAAATTCAATTTTTTTAACAAATTTTTATTCAAAATATTTCTTAAAATTTAATAATTACAAATATTTTTTCATAGAATTATTTACAATTATAGATCAATTTTTTTTAATTTTAATATCTTGTAGCAAAAGGGAAAATACTTTCCATTTTATGAGAGCAGATTCAATTTTGAACAGTTATATTTTTTGATAATAAATTTGTTCTTTATTTTGTATCTCTTTTTATATCTAATATCTACCTTTCCAGCGTCCTTTATTTAATTATTCTTCATTATTTTAACCAGGTTTTTCATCTATGTCGTGCTTCTATTGGAATTTTTGGCCATTGTTTTATTTCAAAAATCGAATCGTAGATAATTTTGCCCCAATTTGTCTTTATCTTTGGCAGGCAAATTGTTTTTCCATTGTTCTTCCCTTCGAAGAACTATAATTTTTATTTTATCAATTTTTATTTTATTAATTTTTATTTTTATTATATTTAATTAAAAATTTCATTAATTTATATGAATTTATAAAAAATATTATTTTTTAAAATTTTACCTCCATTGTTTTTGCAGATTAATTATTTTTAATTTATTTTTAGATTTTGCATATTCAATTAATTAAATCCAAGAGATATAATTAATTCTCCTGCATTTTTAAAATATTATGTGTTTTCTTTATTAATCACAATCAATTACAAAATAATTATTGTTTACATGGAATTTCGATATGATGGAACATTATCCATATCGCAAGGTCTTACTAAAAAATTTAATTGTAATATTTTTAAGATATTATTATATTATTAAAAAATTGATCTTGTATCATTTCCGATGAAGAAGATTGTCCTGCTGCGTTATAATCTATAAAATAAAAATTTAATATCAAAATTGGTAAATTTCTAAAGTTTATGAATTATGTGACTGAAAATAATTCTTTATGAAATTTTACAGTATTTGCATGTTGTATTATTCCTTAAATTGGTTTATATAAATTATATAAACAATTAATTTATAATTTATAATCAAAAATCAATAAATATTTTTAGATTTTTTAATAGCCCAATTGGTCACAATCGCGTAAAATGTTCCAGTATTCCGCTTTAAATAATTTACAATATAGTATAATCCAATGGCTTTATTTTCTATCTTCATTTTAATTTTCTTATTCTATAATATAATAAGTACATAATAAAATATAATTTATAACATTTGATATTTCTTTATTTTTTATTAATTATTTACGAATTTTAATACTCATATACCATCACACTTGTATTTTATAATAAATATATTCTAATTAAACCTATAAAATTGAAATAGATATTTGTTTTTTCTTAGCGATTTAAGAATAAATTTTATTTTAATAGATTTTATATTCACTATTTTATTTTTACTTTAAGATATAAAATATAATATAATTAAATTCGATTTGACTGAATTTTGAATATAGGCCAATAATAGTACATGTTGGAAAAGTATTACAGAAAAATTCTGGCTGTCTTCAAAATTTTTGAAATTTTTTTACAATTAGTTTCTTTTTTCATTCTTTATAAATAAATATTTCCAATTAAAAACATTTATAATTTAAAATTTACCATATTTTTCATAAATTTCCATTTTTTTTATTAATTTATTTGCTTTATAATTCTATAATAAAAAGACGTTAAACATTGAAGATAGCAACAAATTCTGGATGAACATGATGTCCAGGATTTTGAAAATATAAACAATTTCCAATTACTATTTTTTTGTGGCCTTATCTCAAGAAGAAAAAATTTTTTCATTAATTAAGGATATTTTATCTATAATATATATATTACATACTTTGGATTAAATATAATTAATTATCCTATTGAATATTTCATTTATTATATTTTTTATTGTTTATTATTCAAATGATTAAATTTTTTAAATTTAATGATAATCACAAAGAAAATAAAATAATTGATTTTATTTTGATTAATTTCCCACAATCACATCTTTATTTGCACTAAGTGTTATATGATAAGTAATCTGCGAATTTATTTTTTTCCTTTTTATGTTCAATTTTTATATCATATTCCTAGACATGTAGATGATATTTTATTATTCTAATGATTAGATTACGTTATTTTATTAGAGACAGGCCATGGAATTATCAGACCTAATAAGCGTTGTTGTTTTCGCTATATATAAGGACGAAATTCCTTAGGCGTTTAGCATTTAACATTTAATATAAAAAGAACATATTATAATTTTTTAGATCATAGAACGAGATAGGATTATATTTTTAAATTTATGAAATATTATATATAAAATAATTACTTTAGTCAAAAGTATCCAGAAATAATATTTGGACTTGCGACCATTTTATCATATCTAAAATTAAAATTTAAAAATCTTTAATTGGCTAATTTATTTATAAAAATTTTTAAAATATTTTTTAACCTTTTAAATTAATAACCACTCCACAACCTTTCCATTTTCCTCCATCATTCCATTTTTCTTTTCAGCCATCATTTTAATTTTCTATAAAATAATTTTAATAAAATATCTTTCTCAAATTTTCTATTTATTTATTATTTATATTCAAAATCTATTTTTAATTCGCATGAATAAATTTGGAAATTAATTTATTAAATATTATATTTTGTTCTGTAAAATTTAATCTTATATTTTAATAAATAAATTCTATCAAAAAATTATTTTTCTAAAAATATAAATACATTTTCATTATTTGTTTATTAATTCTATTTTAAAAAATGCTTTAATTTTTCGGTGTCTAATTATTTTATTTTTAATAATCTCCTTCAAGAAAATTTATTTTAAATTTATTTGTTTCTTCTGATGCTTATTTAATTTTCTATTCATATTTTTTCAACAATTTAAATATTTTTATATATTAAAACAATAATTTTAATGATGTCCTCATCCTACATAATTTAATTTAAAATAAGCCCAAAAAAAATTTTCTCAAATTCACTTGTCTTGAGTTCATCGAAATTCATTTTATTATATTTTGTATTTTATTTTGTGATAGATTGAATATTAATTATATTTTTCTTAATAAGTCAATAATTTTCCCTTATAATTTTTAATTAATTTAAAATTAAATATACAATGTTATGAAATTTTTATATTATTGTCTGGAAATCGCTAAATTTGGATTATTTTTTTGTGTAAGACAATAATATTTTGCCCATTTTTTTGTTAAATAATTTTGCAAGATAGGATATTTAAATTGAAAATTTTTTTGTTATCAGTAATTTTTCAGAGGGCAGTTGAATGAAGCCCAAAGAAAATTTAAATGGAAGAACGCCTACTTGCTCACAAATTCACAAATTACTCAATTTCTCGAAAAGTTTATTTGTCCAAAATCAAAAAATATATGAATAGAAAATTAACTGGATTCTTTTTCGATTTAAAAATTATTAAAATTTTTTAATATATTCGATTTTTGAAAAAATTTTCTTAAACTTTTTTCTATCCTTTATAAAATTTCTTTAATCTATTAAAATATTTAACTAAATTTTAATAATTATATTAAATATTTTTATGGATTCTATATTAAATTTTATCTTTGTAATATTTTATATAATATAAATTTTTACTTCAAAGTTCGCTTTAATGAACAATGAATTGATCGAGATGGGACCATAGAATTTAAAAATGGAGCACTTCGCTTTTGCCTGACACACATTTTTAGCATCTAAGTAACCGGAGACTAGTGCTCTTTCATTGTTTCAAAAAATAATTTTAAAATAATTTTTCTAAAATTTGATAATTCCATGATATATAACATTTTGAATCATTCAAAATTATATTAATAATATTTTAAAAATAAAAAATATTTTTCATTACATTTTCAATAGATGTCTATCATTAAAGATATATTTTAAATTTAAGTCATTTTATTAAATTTATTATTTTTTTTTCAATTATTAAATATAAATTATTTTATTATATTTTTTTTCTAATTTTTAAAAATTGCACATTGCTTTTATTGATGTAATTAATTTTAATTTTATTTATTTTAATAATAAAGTAAAAAAGTTTAAAAATGATCATTTATATAAATTTTTTCAATTTCTTGCCTAAATTAAAAATTTTATAACAAAAATAAATTAAAAATTTAATAATAAAATGTCTCTTTTTTATTCTTTTATATTGCTGCAATAATTAAAGTTTTAATTTTATAGATTAGAATAATCAACAATAGCATTAGGAATATTTCGGAGCATCAAACTTTACAAGAATTCTATAAAAATTATTATAAATTATTTATTTTTTTCTATCAAATAATTTATCAAAAGAAATTTTTTTAAGGTAAATTACATTATATCTTAATTAGATATAAATTATTATGAAATAAAATAAATAATATATTTTAAATTAAATTTTATTAATTTTCTGATTAAAATATTTTTACTAATTTATTATTACCTTCCATATTCTATTTTTCAAACGATTTATATAATTAAAAATAAAATATATTATTATTTTAATTAAAATTTCTTTGGAAGAAATGTTAGAAAAATTTTATTTTTTTTTATGAAATTTTTTGTATTATCATTGGAAATTCCGTTATTTCGATTAAAATTTATTTTAATAAAATTAATAATCATTTTTAAACTGTTTTCTATCGCCATTTAGCAAAATATAATTATTTTTTCGAAAAAATTATGAAATTGGCAAAATAATTTTTTAATATATTAATAACCAATTTTTATTCATTTTTAAAATGAGTTGATTCTATGATAATATTTCATTTTTTTCATATAAAAAAGCTTTGAAAATTTTTTTCAAATAGATTTTCACGAATATTAAAAAATTAATTAATTTTTAAATGCTTTTCTTTTTGTACTCTTATATTTGACTACTATTGCATATAATACATTTAATGTTAATTTAAATTTCAATAAACATAAAATTTTTTTCTATAATTATTAAAAACATATATAATTACAAATATCTATTATTTTTTATTAAAGACTTTACTTTATTAAATCTTTTATTTGTTTAAATTTCCTTTATATTAAAATTGAGAATTTCTTTTTTTTTCGCAGAGTTCTTTACCGCAAATTTTCCATAGATATTATTTTTAAGAAAATTTTTTCCTTTAAAATCATTGATAATCTGTTCTATTATTAATCAAGTATATTATCTATAACTTTTTATGAACATTATAATTATTAGAATTATAATGTTTAAACTTTGAAGAATATTAAAATAAATATATCGCTTTTTATATATGTATTTGTTTCGGATGTACAATATTTTTTTAATTATATTTTAATGAAAAGTAATTTTTTTAAATTTTACAAAGGTATTCCTCAAATTTCCACCGTAATTGGTATTTTCAAATACTTCTAATTTATTCAAAATATAAATTTGAATTTTTTTTTCCATAAAATTATATCGATTATAATAATTTTAATCACTTTTTTTTTCTTTAAATTATTAATAATATTTTAAATAATTTTATAAATAGAATGAATTTTAAATTTGCTAAAAAATGAATCAATACAAATGACCAAAAAATTTATATAATTAAAAAAAATAAATAAATATAATTCAATTATTTTAAAATATTTTTTTCCAAATATTCCTTTTCAAATTATGATGGCAATAATTGACACAATGCAAAATTAGTAATTTGTCTTGTCAGAATTGCGATTTTATTGCGGGTAAAAATTTATTCTATTTTACTTTTTACTTTTATTATTTTAGTCTTAATATCATAAATAATTTGACAATAAAATTGATAATAAGATATTTATTGTTTTCTCTTTAATATAAATTATTTTATAATTACATAAATATGATTTTTACTATTCAAAAGCTTCTTTATCAAGTTTTATTAAACCTGTGAAGTATTTTTCTTTAAATTGGATATAAAAAGAAAATTTTTTAAATATTATTATTTATTTTATTATGAAATTTTTAAAAATAATTTATATTAAAATTTTAAAAAATAATTTTTTTCTTATAAATTTTTTTATTAAATTTTGCAATAACTCTAAATTTTTTTTTATAATATAATTTGAATTTTCATTTTATTTTAATACATTAATATAAACAATTTTTTTGATCTAATTAATTTATCCTTGTGAATATAATATATGTAGCAATAAAATTTGCAATCCCATAGTTTTTTGGAAGATTTGCCAAGTTAGGAAAATATGGTTTATCGGCAATATTCATGCCGATTGCCGAAGATATATTGATATGATTTAATTAGAAATATATTGTGGAAATTAAATCGACACTTAAAAATAAATTAATAATATTCATATATTTTAATGTTTTTATATGACAAATTATAAAATTTTTAATTATTGGCTCTGCTTTTTTCTTTTTTTTTTAAATTTTTAATAATACAAATTTACATAATTTTATTTCAAGTTTTTTAAATCATATAATTAGTGTTTTAATAGGGCATCTTTAAAGACTCGAAAAGATCTTTTGATTTATATTATTAAATTAGATATATTATGAAAAATTTTTTTATTTTTGTTATTGACAATTTTTATTTAAAATATATTTTTTTTGTAATTTATTTTTTCATAATAATAAAAAAAATAAAATAAAGATATTTGAGTATTTATGAAAAAATTGAAATTTATCAAATTTTTATAAAATATATATTTTTTTGATTTGATAGATTACTTGTTACCTGATATTCAAAGCGTTTTAGCTAGGGATTTATTTGTTATTATCATCATCATTTTTCTTATCTCACTAAGCAACAATTCTTTTTCTAAGTTCATTGGTTGAATTCTCATTAAATCATTTTTTATTTATTTTGGTTCATTTTTAATTTTTTAGATGATCAAATTGATAGAATGTTATAAAATTAATTATTTTCGATAAAATTTAGAAATTTTTATAAAAAAAAATTATTATTACATCAGTTTGATTATTTTATTACATGCTTTTTTTTAAATTTATTTAATAATTTTTAATTATATTTTTCTCTTTGCTATAATTTATTCTTTAATTTATTTCAAAATTATTTAATCATTACATACTTCTTAAATTCTAATATATTTATTTTATATTTCATAATTATTTATCCTTTATTTCATAATTAATTATTTTGCTTTTATATAATTTAAAGTTTTTAATTATATTTTATTTATCTGCTCAATATTAATCTATTAATTTTTATTTATTTCTTAATTCTATCGAATTTATTAATTTTTACATACAATCCAATATAAAGTATTTCGGGTTTTAGATTTGTATCAATTAATTAGGATCAAACCCAATAACTTTCATCTTATGAAAAAAGAGCAATGTCATAAAAAGTTTAACTCATATGTCGCTCGATAACTGGCTTTTCTCGAGGTTACATATAATTTGAGAAAGCATTTAAATTTATTAAATTTTTTTGGTATTAATTTATATTCTTTTATTATTCTCTTATCATTCTCTTATTATATTAATTCTAAATTTAATTACTTAATTATTATATTATATTTTAATTAAAATTTATCAATATTTTAATATTTTGGATTTTATTAAATTACTTATAAATTTATATAAATAATTTAGAATTAATTTTGATAACAATTTATATAATTTTCATAATAATTAATTCTCATTTTATAATTATATAAATTATTTTAACAAAGTAATAGAGCAAAATGATGAAACATTAAAATCCTAGAGTACGACAGATTGGACTCATTTAATAATTAATTAAAATCTATGATAGTGGATTTAGTTCCAAGAAATATTCAAAACAAGAAATCATGGCTGGATTAATACTTTAAGCATACAAATGCTAGCATTGCTTTACATATGACAATAGAAACATGAATTATAAATCTAATATTTCAATTTTAATATCATTTTAACTTTCAAAATATCTGTTTTCTAAAAATATATTTATTAATAATAATTGATGAAATTTTTCCTTAATATTAAAAAAACATAATACGATAATACGATATCTGTTTAAAAATTTTTCCATCATGGGAAAATTAGTAAGAAATTAAATTAGAATAAAAATTCATATAAAATTAATGAATTTATTTTAATATATTCATTAAATAATTTTATGAAAAAAATTGATTTAATAAATTTAGAATCAAATCAAAAACAAATTCGTAATATTATTTTTAGAAATTAAAATTTTCATTCATCTTAATTTTATTTCAAATTTGTAAATTTTTATCATTGAGCAAAAAATCAACACAAAATTATTTTAAAATTGGATGAGAATAAAATATTTATACCAATTACTGTGGGATTAATATAATAATATTTATAAAGATAATTAGAAGAAAACTATATTTTTTAATTAAATTATATGAAAAAATACAGATTACTCTTATATATATATAGAAATTAACATAATTTAATAACATGAAAATTGACAATTAAATTAATATGATGAAAATTATTAAATTGTAAGAAAAATTTAGAATTTATTTCATTTAATTATTTTAGCCGTTTATTAAAATAATAAAAATAAATTGTATCATGTCGTCTGATAATATATTTTTGGAACAGAGAGCAAGAAATTTGACCGATAAACAATGGGCCGAGCTCACTGCAAAATAGGAGAAAAAGAAGAAGAAACTATAACTAAAATTCTAAAAGTAAAAATTTAGATTAAAAGATATAGAACTGCCATCAGATGCTTACAATTCATTTGTCGACAATAAAATTAAAATACTATTCTAGATACAAATGTTTCATCCTAAAATAAATTTAAAATTTATATAATATCAATTTTTAATCAATTATATTTCAAATTATTCCAAAATACAATAAAATCTAAAGACTTTCAAATTTAAATATATTTTTAAAATCAAATATAAACTTTTATTTAAATCTCTATAAATATTATTTTATTTAGGCTAATTTTATTTTTTTCGCTATCATTAGATCACTATCATTTTATTTGATTTTTTCAAATCAATTTTATATTGATCTTATTTTTTATTTTTTTATATTTAATTAACATCGTATCTTACGATAATTCTTATATCTTTTTAATTATTAATAATGCCTATAATAATAGTTTTTACTATTGAATTCGTCAAGAATTTATTTAATATTCTTAACGTCTTCGAGAGTTATATAAAATTTATAGTATTTATAAATATTTTAATTATGTTTAAGAATTTTTCATAATTTCTAATTTTTTTTTTAATTATTGACATTCTTTTTTCAATTTTGATAACATTAGAAAAATTTAACGATTATTTTTTTCTCGAGATTGCATCGCTTTTTTTGTCAATTTTTCCGCTGTGGTCATGCGATTTTCTCTCACCCCCCCCCTCTCCCATAAAAATCAGAGTTAAATATTATTAGATATAAACAACGTATTAAACAATCTATCGATTTTTTATTTAAAAAAATTATATATTAAATTTTATATATGTATTTTCCAAATCGCTAAAATACGCATTTAATTTTTTTCTTGCAATAATTTAGGAAATCAAATAGAAACAATTTCCTCCATTTTTGCTTATTATTGTATTATTTTGCCGCTATGGAAATTCCCTTCAAATTCTAAATAAAATGCTAAATTGTTAGCTATAATTGTTAAATAAAATCAAATTAAATTTTTTATTCTAAACTTTTCGATATAATATAAATTTAAAATTTTCATTTAAAATATCAATTTGTTTTGAATTAAAATTAATCTAAATTATAAATTAATAAATTTTAATTACTTTTTAAATAATTTTTTTAAATGTATTTTTTAAACATATCTTTATTTTACGATGCAAATTTATTCTGAATAATTTTAAATATTATTTATTTTTTGTAATTGATTTTTTTAAAATTTATTTCTTAATATAGTAAATACACAGTCAGTAGAAGAAACTGAATTATTAACTGAAAAAGAAATTAGGTTTAAGACAATACAAATTCTTAATTCTGTTTCCTACAGAAATTATTCATTTCAAATTTAAAATATTTTTATTTATTTAAATGAAATCTATATGAGAGAATTGGAAAATTTTCGCGCACTGTTCATTCAAATAATTGATTCCCTCAGCTTCCATTATTTTATTTTTAAATTATTTTTGTCCATTATACTCTATAATTTTTATGATTTTTAAATAATATATAGTTATTTTTCGAATTTATATCACCATGTTGTTAACATTTCTTTTTTCTTCATTTTTTTATGTCTTTTATACCAATCATCCAATTTTCTTTAAAATTAAAAATAAGATATAATTGAATTTTTATCAATAATCAAAAGAGTCACAATAATAGATTTCGTCTAAACACAATGGTTCACTAAAATAAAATATGTTTAAAAAAGAAGGTCAATAAATTGCGAATGTTGCGCGAAAAATTATTAAGATAAGGGAATTTTCTCGACATTGTATTTTTACTTTCAATTTTATAATTATTTTATGTTATAATAATTTCAAATTTTGCAAAAATAAATAAAATATAATTGCAATTTTAAATTCCAAATTATATATTCTAATGAAAAAATTTAAATTGTTTTAAAATTTATAGTATATATTTAATAATTTTTTCCATTTATCTATTTGGAATTACAAAAGAATGATTGCAATTTTATTATTTCTATTTTTTTATTTGGAAATTAAATTAACCATTATTTTTTAGAAATTTTTCATTAATTAAATATTTACTAAATCAAAATTAATTAACAATTTTTACAATTATTTATATTGATAATCATGTTAATTTTATATATTTAATTTCCATTTTAATTTTATTTTAAATGATGGAAAATTAATTTACTTTTTTTTAAAATTATAAATTTTTATTGATTATTTTTTATAAATTTCTTATTAACCATATTCTAACACTTTAATTCGCGTGATTAATATTATACAGTTATCATCTTCTTGAATCTAAAATCTGTCCACATATATTCGGTGGATATTTTCTGTAAAAATTTAGCCTGATGCAATTAATATAATTATAATGAAAAATATTTGTTGGGATCAATCTACTTAATGCCTTGATTATATCATCTCTCTTTTTGATTATTCTTTTTAAGAAATATACGGAAATATTTAAATTTTCATATTAAAACTTCCTATTATAATACATTTCTCTTTAATATTATAAAATTAGTAAAAAATTTTCTATAAGTTTATTTAAGTTAGTAATTGCGAAAAATATTATGATAAATAAAATTGTAATTTTTAAAATTTTTTATTATTATATTTTTTAAAAAAATTATTTTAATTTTACTTTTATAATTTGACGCAAATGATATTTAAATTTTCTGCAAATTATTGTTGAAAAGTTAGCCGCCGCAGAAATCTTTTTTAATTATTTTTTTTCTGAGCTTCTATAACAAGAATTTTATTGTTAGATACGAATTTAAAATGAATTGAAAATCTGTCTTCCAATTTTTTTAAATTTTTATATAAATTTAATAAAAGAATTTTATAAATGTTTCAATGAAAGCCCATTTTTTTATCTTTTCTTAATCAATTACAATTGTTGTTTTCTATTCTTTTATTGAATTTAAATTTTTTAATTACCTTTTTCATCATTAATATTATTCAAATTTTTCACTTTAATTTTTTTTTATTTTAGTTAAAATTTTACTTCAAATTTTTTCAATTTTAAATATTATTATTATATATTATAAAGCATAATATCAATATTTTAATTCAATATTATTTTTCATTCATTGAACATTTAATAAGAAAATTTTAAAATAAAAAATTTCGAATAATTTTATTTTATTATTGTCATATTAAATTTGTTATTAAATGATCAAAGGATTATATTATCAATTTATTTAAAAATATCCTATAAATGCATTCAATTATCAAAATTTATAAATTTTATCAATTTTTGATAATATAAATTATAAAATCTATAATTTTCCATTACTAAAAATTATTCTAAATAAATTTTATTATTTTTTAATGGTTTAGTATCACAGATTATACACTCATGATTAAAAAAGCAATTATACAATTATATTTATTTGTTTGAAATAATTTAGTTGAAATTTTTAAAATAAATATATTCATAAATATTTTTTAATATGCTAAATTCGATTTTAGAAATTAATAATTTTAATTTTTTTCTAAATTTTTGATCAAAAATGTATTTATGATTTTTTGAAATATAATGGGTTCATTCATTTATTTATCTATGTGTTAACAGAAGTCTCTAAATTATATTATATTTTATATTTTAAATAAAATTTCGAAGAAATTATATAATATTAAAATATACAATTTATCATATTTTGCGCCGTAGAAAATGAAAAATGGCAAATTCTTTCGAACATGTTTATCGTGAGCAAAATTCTCTGGGCATTGTGTATAAGCCAATTATTTTATTTCTTTTAATTTATTCTTATCATCATTTATCATATTATCTTCAATAGAATTAAACTTTTTGAAAATCGTATCAATGTTTATAGAAACATAATATTTTAAAATAATAAAATATATAAATATTTATTTTTGAATTTACAATATTTTCATTTTGATTATTAAGTAAGAATTGATTTGTTATTAAATTGTTAAAGATTTTAAGATTTTTAACCATTATAATATCTTTATATTAATCAATTATAAAATTGTCGCAATAATTTTAATAATGTAATAAGTAGAATCTCTCGATCTTAATGATATTGCATTTAAGTTTAATATCACTTAATAAATAATATATTACGGTTTGAACCCGACAAAAAATTTTAAAGATTTTTTTTCTTATGAATTATTTTCAATAAATAAATTTTTTTTTTAAATTTAAAAATAATTTTTTTTTATATTTCTCTTAAAAACATAGATGAATTTTTTCATGTTTTTCATAAAATAAAATTTTCTGCAATATTCTTTCACTTTCTCAATGTAAAATTTTATTTGAAAAATTTGGAATTTTAGAAATCGAAATTATTAATCTTTATTTGATTATTTTCAATTTTATACTTTCATTTTAAAATTTTCAAATAATTTTATCTTTGATTTTGAATTTTTGGAATTTTACAATAAATATCAGCGATGATTGAAACTAATGTTGGGGGGTAAATAAATTTGGCCTCTTTCAAAGGATAAGTCCATCATAAGTTTAAAAATTTTTTTAGCTGAAAATTCATTATTCCGTCATTTATTCTTTTAATTATTGAAGAAAAAATATTTTAATGTTTAAAGAACGCCAATGATTCGATTGATGTCATAGTCTGTCTGTCATATTTAAAGCGCTAATTTATTTTTATTTTTTAATATTTAATTTATTTGTATCTTATTATATTTTTTTTAAATTATTTATTCTATTAAATAATAAAATTTATATTATTTTTTAAAGAGATCGAAAACAGTTTAAGTTCACATATAAATATTTATTTTTATTTCTATAATTTATATCCAACGGACGATTCAATAAATTTTCTCAAATACAAAATTTTTTCACTTCCATGAATGAATATTGCGCGATATTGTTTAATCACATAGATGAATATATTTATTTTTGTACCTATAATTTACGCAAATTACAAATATATATTCATATTTTATAAAAGATTATTTTTATGATTTATTTTTTCATAACGAATATTTTCAAAATTTTTTAATCCTTTTCTGCTCTATTTTTACTTATTTAAAAAATTCAAAAATTTTAAATGTAATGCATTTAATTTTTCATCATTGACATTAAAATTAAATAGCTTTCTTCACATCATATTTCATAATTATTTTCAATTTGAGATTTGTTGGAACAATTTTCTTAGACGAATTTTTTTTCAATTTCTAATTGGCGATAAGTTAGGTAAGAATTTTTTAAAACGAAATTTTTAACAAAATTCTTTAAATTATATTTTTGAATATTATCTTTTATTAATTTGCACTTTTATAAAAATATTTGTTTTTTATATTTGACTTCGTAATGGCATTCTTTTTAGTTGCATCTTTGATGGCCGCTTGGATGTCTTTGATTCCTCCATTAATTGGTGTTCCGGGAGAGGGATATGGAAAGCCATCGAAGAAGTAAGAAAAAATTCAATAAATAGCTTCATATCCTGATTGAAATCAGTGAAGAATGTAATCGTTTCATACATGGGTTTGAATATTTGTAATTCAAACTTTCGTGTTTTTTTAAAGGCTTCGATGAAATCGAAGAATCTCGCTTATCAAATCTCCTTTATAAATTGATAGTGGATTTGGGGATTTTTATTACTATTTATTTCATCTGATGATAATATCTAACAAAATAATACATGGATAACATTCAAATATTTAATTTATCTTTTTCTCATATGTGCTTATAAATATTAAATTTTTTACTTTTTTTTCTACAAATAACAATTTGAAAATTTATAAAATAAAATATTTACGAAAAATTTAATAAATATTTTTTGTCAATAGAGATTTTTGAATTACTTTTTTTATCTTTTAACATATAAACTTATTTTAAAATAAAAAATTTATTCTTATGCTTAATTGAATAATTAATATTCACTTGATTTAAATGAAATAAATTATATTATTTTCCGCAATTATATTGTTTTCTACCCGAATAATTATTTAAATTTTGATTAGTCAAAATATTTTATCGAGCTCATTAAATCATCACCATAATATACCATCTTTTTTCAGATCGTGGACAATTTAATTTTTCTATCCATAATAATCCATTATTTAAGTATATAAAATCAAACTTTTATTTCGCTAGCTCCCAAAAGCACAAATTTCGGTTTATAATCTTCAATATAATGTGCCGTGAGTGAAACAATGCTGTGATGAATTTTTTGAACTCCAACAATCTGTTGTTAAGCTTAATTGTTGCATATTTTTACTTCTTCACTAACACGATCCTAATACTGAAATTTTCGACTTTTTTTTATAAAAATTTTCATATTTAAAATTAAATTTTTTAAGAGTAAATTTTTCGCTACTAGATTCTAAAATTATTAAAAATTTAAGCCCCAAATATCACAATATTTTTATCCCGCAGCAGCCGGTCGAAATCTTTTATAATTCTAATAAATTATGTAATAAAATTGTAAAATTTATCCCACAATTTTTGGATGCAAAAAAAATAAATAAAAAAAAACATTAAAAATTATATATTAAATAATAAATATATATAATATTTTAAATTTAATTTTAAATTCAATAATATATATATATTTATTTTCTTAACTTTTTTTTTTAATTTTTTGTAAATATTCGGCCCAAGAATTCAATTAAATCAAATAATTTTAAAATAACTTTTTTAAATTACATAAAATTACTTAATAATCAAATAAAGATTAAAAATTTTTAAGCAGTTTTAATATCTTCGTATCATATTTTATATATTTTATTCAATTAAATTTCTTTCTTTTGATTTATTTTATTATTTTTTTTAGAATTAAACTTGTTTTTTCTTAATTTTATATTCTATAAAAAGATTTCAGTTAAATAAAATTATCTAGTGAAAATATTCGATATTTTTTTCTTATTTGAAATTTTAATTAAATTTTAAAATTCTAATATTAACTGTTCTAATTATTACAAAAAGAAAAAATTTTTTCTTTTAATTCTTAATTTAATAATATTTTTATCGATCAATTTCTATTTTAAATTTTTATCAATCAATTTTCCTTCCGTCATATTTGCAGATTTTTCTCTTTATGGTGTTGGGGTTGGAGATATGATTTCTTCAGATTTTTTAATTCCAATTTATAAGTTAATAATTATATGAACATTTTTTTCATTTATAATTATATTCATTTCATAAATATTTTATTTATTAATTTTCCTTAATAAATCTTAAAATAAAATTTCTATTAGTTTTATCTAAAAAATAATATTATATTATATTTAAATGATAGATTAATTGATATTTATCTAATATATATTATTAAAAAACTATAATATCCGTATTAAATTCCAATAAAAAAAAATTTTATATTAATCTGATTATTTATTTTACATCGTGTTTTGATATTTGCTATAAAAATGATAAAATAAATAAGATAAAATATTTTTTTTATTTTACGCTATTGCATTCTTTTTATCCGAAAAATCTCTAATTTTATCTTTACATATGTCTACCATCTCGTGTAAAAAATTTTCCATAATTTTAAAATAATATATTTTTCTATATTTAATTTATTTTATCCAAATATCTAATACATTTGTACAAGAATTTTTTTTATTTTATTTTTTTCATAATTTTCTCCATTAATAATTTGATTTATTTTTGGAAAAAAATAAACAAAGAATAATTTTCATTAAAAATCAATAATATCTTTTATATCTATAAATAATTTTAAAATTTTCCATTTCTTTTTATCTATTGTAACAAATTTTAATAGAAGTTCATTTTTATAGGATCTTTATTTATTTATTAATATTTCTTTTAATCTTCCTAAATTATTTTAATTTAGAAGAAAATTTCAATTTTAATAAATTAATATTTAATTTTAAAAATTTTGATATACTTAAATACATCTTCATAAAATTTTTGATTCATTCATTATTAAAGCTATTATTATGTTTTTTGAAATGGAATGAAGAATGTTTTGACCATTTGTTTAGGAGGTCAGTTGGAGCCAATCAAGGGTAGGGGTAGAGGGGCTTGGCCTTAATTTGATCCTGAGTGGTGGAACATGCCATGATGGGACATATTTTCATTGGATGGGGAAATTTTAATTGATTCCATCTTAACATTATTTTTTTTTCAAATATTAAATAAATGAATTATTTTAAATATTTTTTCTAATTGAATCGTTATAGATCAATGACCAATAAATAAATATATTTCTTTTTTTTTTAATTATTTATTTATACTTAAATAAAATATTATCATTAAAAAATTATAAAATTATTATGCTCATATTTTTCGGTAAAATATTACCATTAATTCCATAATTTTACAAAAAATTCTTAAAAAAATAACAATCAGACAATCATCTAATATTTTTTATTTTAAAAAAAAAATTAAAAAATTTTTACAGGCATAATAAATTTTGATTTTAATTATTTTACTGTATTTTCGATCCGTAAAAGAAATTCGTCCAAACGATTGCCCAGCAATGGATTGTTGGCTCTATTTGTTAGAATTTTTATCGACGCGGTATCTTTACCTTCTTAGAAAATTTATTTTTTAATCAGAATAATCATTCTGATATTTAATTAAATGTATCTATTATATTTTTATTTATCCATACGATGATTTAGATAAATTTTATATATTTATTTCAATTAGATTTTTGAAGCATCAATTAATAATGTAATTCAATAAGTTATGTCGAACGATAGTATCATTACGCACCGGCTCATAATCGAATAATTATTAAATAATTAAATAAAATGATTATATTTATTTAAATGTTTTATTCAAATAATGAAAATAACTATATGATTATTTTAAAAATAGAAATATATTCAAATAAATTTTTATTTCATTTTCTTAAGGATAAATTTAGAATTTGTTATAAAATAATTATAAATTTATAATCTGACAGGCAACTCAATAAATTCATGAACATTTGAAATATTTAATTGATTATTTCATGTAAAAATATCATAGCTATTTATTTTTAATTCATCATATTTATTTTTACTTCTTTATATATTTTTATATAAATAAAATAAAATAAAATTTTTAGAATTATAATTATTTACTATTTTTTAATATAATTTGCTATAAATGGAAATTTTAATTTAATATATTCTTTGTGATGACTCTCTATTTTGTATCTATTATAATTCATGATTTATCATTGATCTTAAATATTATTTGCATGAATTTAAGCTATTAATTTTTCGAATTCATAATTTTCATAATTTAAATATATTTGATTATAAAATTTGCTACTTTGATATTTATTTATCTATAAAATAATAATGCAAGTATTAATATATCTAGTAATGGATATATTGATTAAATAATTTAGTTTAGGATATTTTAATTTATACCGCTAGCAACGGCGATGATCTAATAACGCTTCTTTTTTTCTTTTTCCCATTTTACCTAGAAAAAAGTAAATTATAAGCTAAATTCAAGAAAATTTGTGGAAAAAAAAACAAAAAAATCCATAAAAGAACGCCCAAAATGCTAAGTCAGTCAAAAGCATGGCTATTCTCCTTTATTTTTTTATATAATCAAAATAATTACATATCTATTTAATCATCAAGATTAAGTTCAAATTTATTAAAAATTAATGTTTATTATCATTTTAAGAATTCTTGACTCTTTCTTTTATATGCGCCCATTATTTCTTTTGAAATATACACATAATATTTATATTATAAATTATACGTCTACTTTGAGAAAAGTTTAATTTTTGTTTTATTTTTTATAGAATACATTTTAATTTTATTTTTAATTTATTACTGAAATATATTAACTTAGTTAAATCTTATTTTCAAAATAGATCTATATATTTATGCCATTTTGTCCTAAAAAAATTCTTTATAACATTAATCCATTTTTATGCAAAGAAATATAAAATTTTAGTACTTAATCTTCATAGAATAGTCCGCTCTAATTAATAATAATCAAACAGGTTAGAAAAGATATTTCTGACCTCCCATTTGTCAATTTATATGTAATTCGTTCCAAAGATTTTATTTTATTAATATCATAGCATAAAAATTAATTTTTTTTAAAAACTTTCTAAAAATTTGCTGTTTATTTTAAATTACTTTAAACGATCAAAATTTTTATTTTTTATTTTTCATTTTATATTTAATTTTCAATATTAAATTTCAAAATTTTATCTTTTTTCTTAATAAGTTATTTATCTTTTTAAAAATGTTTTTATGATTCCATTTGATTTATTACTAGAATTCAATTAGTAGATTCTCGCCTTGCTAATAATTTTCGATATTCCCATATATCATGACAAATTATTGATAAAATTATTTTAGATTTTTATTTCATATGAATTTAATTTTACAATTATTAATAATTATTAAAAAATTTCTTATATTATTTTAAAATTAGTATTTGCTTGATAAGAATACGATAATTAAATTTGTATAATTATAAATTCCTCAATTCAATAGTTGTTTAGATTTCATTTATTATATTTTTTTCAATATTATATTTCACTCATTTTATATCACTTACTTCTATTTAATGGGCGCAATTTTACAAAATTATCAAAACTTTTAATTAAATTAAAAAATTATATTGATTATTTTTATATAATTTTAATTCTACTTATAAGATTTTTTTAATATAACTTAATTCTAATCCAACAATATCTATCTAGTTATATGAGAAATTTAAATAATTATCTGCATATATCATAAAAATGCATTCGATATATAACACGAATTGTTTCCTTCTATAATTCTACGTTTTCGAAAATTCCGTAATAAAGAATTAAATTTTATTAAGGGCAAATACCAAAAATTTTTTATTATTATTTATTTAAATTCTACAAAATCTTCATAACTTTCAAATTTTATTTTTTTATTATTTAATTTTGTGCAATCTTATTAATTTTTTGTTAATTTAATCCTATATAAGTACAATATTACAAAAAATTCGACTTTCATCGCCTATTATATATTCCAATCTATTTTGATATTTCATCGTAATTATTGGAAATATAAAATACTATGTTATTTATAGCTCAGATTTAAAGACTATGGAATTATAGAGCAAAAGATCGACATTCACCCAATGCTCTTTTTTTTTGTTAAACACACTCATTTGGATATCAACATCGCGACAACATTTTTTTATTAAATTATTTCATTTTTTAAGATATTTTTTGAGATAATAATGTTATAATCATGTGTCATTTCTTTTTTCAATTTGATGCAGCTATGTGCTTCCCAAAAAAAACAATCTCTCTGTGGAGACATGTTAAATTATAATACTTAATACTACATATTATTTCGAAAAAAAATAAAGAACATATAATAAAACAATTTTTTTAATAGCATATGCAGTACTTCTGTTGCCTCATTTGCTGGTAAATCGTCATTCTTCCAAACATGTTCGCCAATGGTTATAATAATTTTATATTTAAATTTATTTTTATAATTTAAAAATTTATTTTTATTATTTTTTCTATCATATGAAATATTATATTCTATATTTTAAGATATATAAAATAATATATTTTCATTCTTGGTGAGAGTGGTGATTAATTTTTTGTTTTAGACTCAAATCATCGTTAAATGAGGATAAAAGAATTCTGCTTCAAGATCACCGAAAATAATAATTTCAAAATAAAAATATGGTTGACATAATACTTTCTGATGCGAATGATGGCAATTGCAATTTTAATTATAG